>CM067558.1:4305000-5505000 GCA_034509755.1 Anisodus tanguticus
TATTTCTATTAAATAATATAAGAGGCACAAAAATAATTTTGGGATGTTTTTATTACACTATCTTGTTTAATTATTGAAGTGTTTATATATATATATATATATATACATATATATATATATATATATATTTAAATTAAGTGCCAAAAAAAATCCCGATCCCGACTCGACTCCACCCCGCCCCGCCAATACCGGTCCCCTTTTCTGACGGGATGAGGGATGGGACAGGACGTTGGTCAGTCCCGCCGGTCTCGTAGGAGGACCGGTCCCGACCTCCCCCCCAATACCGTCGGATCCTGTCCCACCCGGACCCGCCCCACCCCACCATGTACCCGCCCCATTGGACACCCCTAGATATAAGGGAAAGGGTGACACAAAAGAGGGATGACAGTTAAGGAACCCATGAGAATCCTGAAATTCTGACAAACCCCACTTTAATTTGTAATCCCAGTATGTGAATGTGGGATTAAAATATTCCTAAAGTTGCAAATACCAATGGAAAAGTGTGATATGAAGATTAAAGAAAACCACTAAAAATTTATTAAAGAAAACCATATGAGTTTGAAATTTGAATCCAAAGTGATAATTGGATCTATTACTTTTCCCAAATTAATGATGGATACTTCCAATTTTGGACTGAATTTAACCTACTTCCCCTTCATCAAAGGAACACTTGATAAATTTGGTCATTTTTCAACTGCACCCAAAATAGACATAGATTAATTTTTAAGAATGGGTGTGAATTTTGTACACGTGTAGAGTTTAACTTTTATAAATTAATAACACAATAATTCTATATATTTGATCGCCTAGAGTATTAATTCAGCTTACTATTCATAGTAAGTGAAATTAGCAACTTGAAAATTTACTCCCACTGTCCCAAATTATTATCATTATTTGATTTTCGAGATTCAAACTACGTGACTTTGATCAATATTTTAAAATGTATTTCTCATCATATTAACATGAGATGAATTGTTGGTTTTAGTACTTTTTATATAACTTTTAATAATTACATTTTAATTTAAAAATATTAAGTTGATCTAATCTAATTTAATTTTAAAAATAAATCAAATTAACTTTAGAAAAAGAAAATCTACACTTATTTTGAAATTGGGCAGTTTTTTTTTTTAAATTGTTTTGGTGGATCTAAAGGTCCAACTGTTGACATCACACACGTTTTCAACAACTGTAAAGTATAGGAGCAAGACAAAATGTAACCAAATGACCTCAATTCCGGCAAATAAGTCCGCATGAATCTTGACCCTTTTAGCTTTTCTCCCCCTTAGAAATGAAATCCAATTCGTGGTATCAATTTAGTTGTTGGCTTCTTTTTTAGAAATAACCGAGATATTTGGACCAGTTCACATGCACTTCAACTATTCTACCGAGTACATGTTAGACTATCACATACCACCATCACAGGTAAATCACCTAGTAGCATTTTTGGTCTCCATTGAGATTTAAACCCTGATCTCCAAGACATTTCTTTTCATGAATTCAAGCTGTAGGAATTGTTGAAAATTTACTAATGTGGAATTAGGTGTATCACATTATTTATGACTCGAACAATTGGGGCCCCGCACGTCGGAAATGTCGTTTTCACACACGTGCAATCTTAGTTCCAATTATTGTAAATTTCGTTAATGAAAGAGATATTGGTACGTAAGTGAAATGTTTAAGACGTAGAATGATGGACGGTTATTGGCTAAATAACAAGTGTTCCACGTTGGTAAACGAAGGAAGGATTGTGCGAAGTGTAAGATGGTACGGGTCGGAAAAGGGCTGCGGAGCCGAGAAGGGCCGCGACGCCTCCCGGACTGGGCAGTGACGCCTGATTGGCAGTGAGCATCGTGGGTTTCTGGCTGAATTAGCGCCGCGGTGATTCATTGGCAGTGACTGCACGACGGAATCCCAAAGGTTTGGTTGTTGAGGTGGTTTCAATGGCATTGAATCCACCCAATAATGGCCATTACTTGGACCATTATGTTGTTGCATTACTTGGGAGTTAAATGCCATCCATTACATGACAATTGAATGCCATTATAGGGCATTTCAAAGACCATCTTGCACACCTATAAATTGAGGCCTTTGGCTCAATTCTATAGATGAACAGAGAGGAACAGAAATGAACAAGTGAACTTACACACAAGTTAACAACACCACAAAGAGATCAGTTTTTCCTGATAATAATCCTTCTCTTAGCAAACTTCTTTATTCATGTTCTTCGCTGGGATCATTTGTGTAGGCTTTGCACATTTGATAGTTTGTTGTTTTATCTTGGGAGACTATTGCCCGCACTTCCATAAAGCCTATATACGGGGGCAATCTTGTCTTAAAGACAGAGAGCCATCTCTCGACTCAGCCGGTGGTGTTGTGATTATCTAATTGGTTGCTAAGTGTTTCAGGTGTGAACTTGAAATTCAAAGGACTCTAACCGTTCGAATTCTCAGCGGTTCTACAAGCCACAAGTGTAGAAGTTCATGTTCTTGTAGTTTTGAATACAAGATCCAGATTTGAAGTTCTAGTTCAAGATTAAAAGATTGACAACTTGTTGTTGTAATATTTGTTATTTATCCTTTCGAAGCACTTGTAATAGTTATTCACTATTCCTGTACGCTACATATCCAACAATTTTAAGACAAGATTGTATTAGTGTTCGAAAGATGTTGGTTGACAAGTGTTTGACCAAATCAGGCTATAGTTGTGGTTTTTTGGTTGAAGATAGTTCTGTTAATAGTTCAAACACTGTCTCTATCAACAATCGTGCTTTCAAATCTGGTCCTAGTTTTGGATCTCTCTTTGATGACAGTTACAAATCTATTTCCGTCAAAGGTGGATCTCTGGATCTGATGCTGAGCTTCAAGATACTGCTGATAGTCATGCTAGTACGGCTAAAGATCAAGGACGAGTTGTTGTCACCGCTGCTGAGAGTGGTGGAAAAAAGCACCCACGAGAGGTTGATGATGTCAACTGGGACAAGAGGAGAAGACTGAAGATGATGTTCTATCATGTAGCAAAAGGCCTATATCTGTCCGATACAAAGGATCCAAATTATAGTAAGGAGGATATGGACACTCAGTCTAACTGAAGTGGGCCAGAATCCAAAAGGTCTAAGTTAATTATCCTTCATTATCTATAATGTGTTTAGTTAATATCTGAATAAAAATGTGTAAAGCAAGGCTAGGAATATGAAAGTGTTTTCATTAAAAACTCATATTCCCTACACTCTAAAATCAGTTATTGAATCTCCTTCATTCCCGATTAAAGATTGGACTATTGTAAACAAAACTTAATAGATCCGTTCTTTTGGGTGTAATTATTTAAAGTGTGTAAAGTATGTTCTCACATACGAAGGAGAGAGATCCACTGACTGTGAGAAAACTGTTACCACTCTTAAGTAAGCGCCAGGGATTTCCCTGGGCACCAATCACAATGGAAGAAGACTAAGAGATAATGTCTTATCTTAAGACGTTGAACTTGTCACCTATCTGACAGAAGATTCTTTATTTGATATGATGATATTGGACACTTAGTCGTACAAAGCCTACGGGCGACTGGAGTGGGCCAGAATTTCCAGATCTTAAATGGTCTGAAGGCCAGAAGAAAGGCAGAAAAGTAATGGACACCTAGTGGGGTGGGCCAGAGTTTCCAGGCCTTAAACGATCTAAAGGCCAAAAGAAAGGCAGAAAAGAAATTGGACACTCAGTCTGCCAAAGCAACTGGAGTGGGCTAGAGTATCCAAATCACATATGATCCGGTTACGCCCTAACCACGGGCAAGAGGTTGTTCATGTGAAGCAACGCCACCTCTAAAGTAGAAGGGGTTGGAAAGGTTGTCCTCAATAGGACTTCAGGGAATGAGATCACTCTAAAAGGAGGTGATACATGTCCCAAACTTGGTTAAAGGGACGATGTTGGTCAAGAGGCTAGTCCAACAGGTCTGTAATAACTAAGAATGGTACAATATGTCTGTAGCTAAATGAATGATATATTTGTAATCTGTGCATCTATGCCATCATAGATTAAGACACGTTAAATAGGAAGTCATTCAAAAACTAACGAAGTTGAGATTGTTGCCTTCTGTCGACATAAACCCTCAAAATGAATAAGAGGTAGGCGAAGAGGAAAAATCACCTTTCCATTCCGTCAAAGGAATAGCGAAAGAAGCACCGCTCCTCTAGAACTTAGTCACACCTACATGGGTGATTTGATGTTTATACAAAATAGAGGGGGGAGACAAGTACTTTGTGACCTTCGTTGATGATGGTACACCGTATTGCATCCTTTGTTTATTGAAAAGCAAAGATGAAGTTGTTGAAGCGGATAAGCGCTGCAAAGCAGAAGTTGAAAATCAATTAAGCTTACGAATTGAGGAATTCGTAGTGATAGAGGGGGAGAATGTGAAGCATCGTTCATCAAATGACTTCTCATTACTTACCTTAGTCTAACGGTGTTAGCCAAGCGCAAGGTCGTGCGCCCAAAATATGTGGGGCAAGGCGATCCTTACCGCTAATGTGATTCTCAACAGAACTCCGCATAAGGATAAAGATAACCCTCCATATGAAATATGGAAATGATCCCACCTACAAATGTTGTGATGTGGGGTGGCTTGGTAGAGGTTGGACCTAAGACTGTAGATTGCATATCCACTGGATCTGCAAATAACAGTAGTGCTTATCGCCTCTTAGTGTCAAAGAATGTTGAGTTATTTGAAGATAACTTTCCTTTAGAAGAAAAAAGAAGTAATTGCTCGAGGTTAACAAGAACCCGCAAGTGCCTGATTGTCCGGAACCATACGTTCTAGAGCTACAGGACTCGGAAGTTGCTGACTATCCGGAACTTAATGTTTCAGATCTACAGAACTCAGGGATTCTAGATGTTGAACCGAGATGGAGCAAAGAGGGGACAAAGACTTGTTCCCGGCCTTCTAGCTTGTATGGTTGAGAACGAACCATAGACAATTAACAAAGAATTGTCATCTCCAGAAGCGCTACTTTGGAAAGAAGCTACAGAGAGAGAAATAGATTCCATCATATAAAACCATACTTATGTAATGGTTGACCTTCCTCTGAAAAAAGAATATTTAGGTTGTGAAAGTGGATACTCAAAAGTGAGTACAAAGTAGATGGATCTACTGACGAGTATAAGGCCTCAGCTACTTGTACATGTGCTCCCCTGTGAATAGCTTAACATCCAGGGTCATTGCAGTCTTGCGTGACATGGATGTTGAAACAACATTCCTAATCGGAGAGTTGGAAGGGAAGGATCAGAGTTGGTTTGTTGGACATTTGGGCTTCTTCCTGAACTTTCATTTTGGTCCTTGAAATGTTTACATTTTGGTCCTGGAAGTTTAAGATAAAACAGAAATAATGAATCTGATAACAGAAACATTGACTCTGGAGTTAGAAAGCCAACAATTGGAAAACCAACATTCTGAAAGTGGAAGTCATATTGAAACAAAAGTCTCATTATGAAAGATATGGGTATCACAAATGACATCTTAGGAATTGGGATTTCTAAGACATCTAACTCCAAACTTAGTTGTGAGATAGTTGACAGTCTCGTTGAAGCCACCAATAGATATGAATTATAGAACTGATTAGAATCATGGTGCACCCATATATAAGGAGCGATATGTGCATGTCACATGTAGTTCAATGTATTGTACACACTACAACCGACCTGGTATCGGCCTACAAAACAGATTAGTTGAACTAAGGTTCACTAGTGATTCTGGAAATGGTCGATAGAAGGCGTTAAATCGGATATGAGGATGTCTGAAATGTTCGCCTATTTACGGATTACGATATTCTGGATGTCTAGCGGTTCTGGGAGAACACAGTGATGCAAACTGGACATCAGACTTGAAGAACACCAATGCTACAAGTAAATGTGTATGGTGGGTCTTGTAAAATCCTCTAAGCAAACTTGCATCGACCGATTCATGATGGAATCAGAGTTTATCTCTTTAAACAAAGCATGAAAAAAGTTGAGTAACTTTACGACTCCTTAGAGGACATCTCTTATTGGGAGAAACACATGCCATCAGCAGTTATACACTGTGGCTGGCCGGTCGGCTTCAGGAAGGGCACAGATGACGGCGTCTGGACATATTTGTCGGATCTGTCGGAGACATAAGACCGTATGACAGTTGATCATCACGAGTGTCAATTCCTTGATTACTAATCAAAGGATATAGCGGAGCCTTTAACTAAGGGTCTACCTGAAGATCAAGAGTTCTGCCTGTCTAGGGGAATGGGCTTAAAACCCAAAAAATACGAACCTTTGCGGTGGTAACCCAACCATACTGACTGGAGATCCCAAAAATTTGGTTCAATGGGAAAAATAAGCTGAAAACGGTTCAGTTGAGCGCTTCGATGGAAGCAAGAGCACTTTGGATTATGATTTCTGTAAAGAAACATAAATCCAAAGTCGTTCCTGCGATAGACATTAAAGTGCTACCTGCATGGTGGGTAAATGTTATGCTTCCAAACCTTTAACGATCCGCAAAGGTTGAGGTTAAAGTTGGGAAAACTTTTAATGATTCCTAACACTTGTGAAGTGGGGTATAGCATGATATCTTGTAGAAGATCACCTATTTAAGTGCGAGGACAGGCCGCCTCAAGTGAACGTACTTAAGAATCCAAGTGTGCCCACGGCCACAAAGGACAGAACAATAAGAAGAAATGAATAAATGGGACGTATTGTGTTGGTACCGTTGTCTTGGCTTACATTAAACACTGACGATTCAAGACATCGCGTTCACCGCGTAGTAAGTAAGTCTGATGGTATTCAACTAGGGAAGGTTCAAAGCGGAAGCTACCTCTCCTGATGCAATATCTTTTCGCTGTAAGATTGTTGAAAGTAGGCACCTTGTGTGTGCGCCAAAATATATTTCAAGGGGAAATTGTTGAAAATTTACTAATGTAGAATTAACTGTATCCCGTTATTTATGACTCGAACAATTGGGGCCCCGCACGTCGGAAATGTCGTTTCCACACACGTGCAATTTTAGTGTCAAGTATCGTAAATTTCGTTAATGAAAGAGTAATTGATACGTAAGTGAAATGTTTGAGACATAGAATGATTGACGGTTATTGGCTAAATAACAAGTGTTCCACGTTGGTAAACGAAGGAAAGATTGTGCGAAGTGTAAGATGGTACGGGTCGGAAAAGGGCCGCGGCGCCTCACTGACTGGGCCGTAGAACCGTAGCGTCGTGGCGCTAATGTGGTAGAGTCGCGGCGCTTCATTGGCAGTGACTGCTCGACGGAATCCCAAAGGTTTGGTTGTTGAGGTGGTTTCAATGGCATTGAATCCACCCAATAATGGTCATTACTTGGACCATTATGTTGCTGCATTACTTGGGGGTTAAATGTCATCCATTACATGACAATTGAATGCCATTATAGGGCATTTCAAAGACCATCTTGCACACTTATAAATTGAGGCCTTTGGCTCAATTCTATAGATGAACAGAGAGGAACAGAAATGAACAAGTGAACTTACACACAAGTTAACAACACCACAAAGAGAACAGATTTTCCTGATAGCAATCATTCTCTTAGCAAACTTCTTTATTCATGTTCTTCGCTGGGATCATTTGTGTAGGCTTTGCACATTTGATAGTTTGTTGTTTTATCTTGGGAGACTATTGCCCGCACTTCCGTAAAGCCTATCTACGGGGGCAATCTTGTCTTAAAGACAGAGAGCCATCTCTCGACTCAGCCGGTGGTGTTGTGATTATCTAATTGGTTGTTAAGTGTTTCATGTGTGAACTTGAAATTCAAAGGACTCTAACCGTTCGAATTCTCAGCGGTTCTACAAGCCACAAGTGTAGCAGTTCATGTTCTTGTAGTTTTGAATAAAAGATCCAGATTTGAAGTTCTAGTTCAAGATTAAAAGATTGACAACTTGTTGTTGTAATCTTTGTTGTTTATCCTTTCGAAGCGCTTGTAATAGTTATTCACTATTTCCGTACGGCTACATATCCAACATGAATAACCTCTGATAGAAATGTAGGGTAAGGCCGCATACAGTAAATCCTTGTGGTCCGGGCCTTTCTTCGGACCATGCGCATAGCAGGAATTTAGTGCACCAGACTGGCCTTTTATAAGGGAGAAATTATAGTCACCTACGCACAATTCGAAACTTGGTCAATAATAGGTCCGACTCTCTACCCTTCTTCACTTACATACAATACTTTTTGTTTGCAACATGAGTAAAATTTGTAAATTCATGACGCACGACTCTACGACTCTAGTTGGTGAGATTTTTACCAATTTCATTGACTGCTAAACCACACCTTTACTACAACAATGGAGTTCTTGTTTTGTGCCAAAAGATAGGAGGACCACAACCAAGTCTAACAATTAACCACCAAAGGTGGCAGAAATTGGTATTCAATGAACACAGCACATGTACTTCCAGCTTTAGCATTGATATAGACCAACTACCCAAAACTTCACAGAAATAAATGCAATTTGTACACATTCAACACTTTGAAAACAGATTTGGGGCTGTGCAAGATCAAGAAGAAACACAAAGGAGTTCACAACTTCACACGCACTAGAAATAGAAAGGAATGATATGATTTCTGAGAATCAATACAAGTAAAAAGAGAACATGCTCATCATTATACTATAATTTTTAAGAATAAAAAAAATACAAAAGAAACCAAAGTATGATCAACTAAAAGCTACTAAAAAAGCAGGATAATAACAATAACTCACAAAATAGAACCAGCTGCAGCAAGCACTGTAAAACTGGATTCCAGTTCCACATTATGATCTCTATACATACACTTTCCTGCAAAGTTTCTATCTTTAAATTCTTTGCCAAATTTATTCTCTCCACAACTTCAAATCTATTCATAACAATTCAAAAATAAATCTCGGGAGATCGAATCTTTTTCCTCTTTACCTCTCCTCTTTCTTTCGATCACCATTTTTACTTGATATACTTTCATGATCACATATTAGCTCGACTTTGTAGAAAGAATTGAGGAAATAATAATTGTAGGAACAATTTTGTGCTCTGAGGATGAGTTAGTGGAAATTTTTGAAAAAAAGATCAATAAAGGGGGGGGGGGGGGAGATGCATATTGATAGACAATATATTCGTATATTCTCCACATATATATATATATATATATATATATATATATATATATATATATATATTCGTAATTAGTATTCTACTGTAATTATTTAAAGTAGAGAGTCTCATTCAATTAGGATTACCTTTGTATACACCTATATATATTGTATTAATGAGAAGACTCCACTCAAGGAGATTTGCACTATTCTACATGGTATTAGAACAAAAAATCCCCCCTACCCTAAACCCTATACTCAGCTGCCCCCCTCTATTCTTTCTCCTTGTTCCGGCGACGGCACCACCCAAAAGACCCAATTTTAGCCAAGCTTGACCCGAATTGGAATGCGGCCATGCGTGAGGAGTTTGATGCGCTTACTAAACAACGCACTTGAGATCTTGTTCTGCGGCCTGAGGGGTGACTGTAATACATTGTATGTGGCTCTTTCGCCATAAATTCAAAGATAGTAGTGAGCTTGAACATCATAAGGCTAGACTTGTGGCAAATGGCATGGGGCAGCAGGAGGGCGTTGATTGTGGTGAGACTTTCAGTCCGGTGGTTAAGCCAGCCACCATCCACACGGTTTTGAGCATAGCTATAAGTAAGAACTGGCCAATTCATCAGCTTGATGTGAAAAATGGGGATTTGAAAGAAGCAGTTTATATGCATCAACCGCCCGACTTTGTGCATCCAGATGCTCCTCGGTATAATAAGTATTAATTAGTAACATCATATAATAATAGCTAATCAATTATTACCAATTAAACTATATTGATAGTGTAATAAAAGCTCATATTGATAGTGTATTAGTAACATGATAAAAATAATAGCTAATGTGTTATGCTTATAGTTAGAATAGAAAATATTTGGTGTAATATCATTCATAACATATATTTTTGGCCCAAGTTGAGTAAATTAGAGTGACCCAAAAAAGGTAATTGCGTGGAGGTGAATTCACGTGTGTTGTTGGAAGAACAAATAAATGAAAACACATAATTTGGTAGGGTCTTTATTACTGAAACTAATGTCAAGAAAAAAGCAAGTTTTATGAATATATTAAAGGCTAGAAGAAAGAGGTAAAATTCACAAATAATCACTTTTATCTCTGGTAATCGGCGAAGTTTTAAATTTTACAAGTGAAACTTCAGAATATTATTATAAAATTTCACTTATAAAGTTTGGAATTCTAAAACAATGATACATACACCAGGTACAAATGAGTATTTAATCTTTACTTCGATGAACACGTCTTATAATTTAAGGAAAACATACATATGTATCTTGTTGTAGCAAGAAGTACCTTATTTTTACCTTTTAAAATACGTCGCGTTCATTCATATCTTTATCGTGTGTAACTCGTCTTGTGTTTTATCCTTGATTTTGAGGGAAGTCCAATATGGACTAAGTAGATTTCATGTGTCAAAATATTTTAGGAAAAAATTTCAAATTTAATCTTTTTACTTTTGAATGTGATTTTAAATTACCTTCTATTATTATACTTTATATTGGTTTTGCGTCAGGATTAAGAATAAATACAAGACGATTTGCAAAGAGAAAAATCATGAATAACCTAAAGTATAACAGTAGGAGAATGGAAATAAATATTTCATTCTTTTTCCTATAATTAATTTGATATTTAATAATAATATGAGTTAAACTTAAATTTAAAAAATGATCTTTAAGAATTTATACAACCGATCTTAATTTGTTTGATTTTGAAGCATAATTATTACGAAAAAGGGTCCAAATATACCCCTCTTGAGATGAACCTCCTTCGTCGGAGAATTACGTTGTGTGTATAGAATCACATTTATGTTTTATGGGTTATATATTAAATGTTGATCCGCCTTAAAACAAATCAAAGATTTAACTTAATAGTAAATGACGTTTAAATTTTCATAGAGCATGCAGGTTCAAGTCTAGCTTACAATATTTTTTTGTTTCTTTGATTTTTTGAGCCTCTTGTCAAGAATCCTGCCTTCGTTATCTTAATATATCCCTTCGTTATACTTTGACACAAATTTACCTTTAATTTTGATTTAGGGACACATGTCAAGCTTAGAATCAAATGACCACCCAAAATTTTAAATACATGATTTCTTTAGAAATCTACACATTTAACCCCATCCAACCCATCTTCTTTTCTATTCATCTTCTTCTTCTCTTAAGACCCAATTCTGATTTCTGATGATATCATCAGAAAAAATGAAGTTTGTCGGAATCCTAGCCCCAATTCACAAAAAAAGCAACATGATAACAAACCCTATTTTAATTTGTGAATTTGAGAAAAAAATATTTTTTAAGGTTGTGAATATCAATAGAGATTTGAAAAAATCGAGCAAAATTCACAAATACTAACCTTACCATTTCAAATTTCACAAGGGAAATTTTAGCACATTATTGATTACCTTGAGTTTTTAATGTAAAATTGAAAACTCTAAAATAATAAAAATAAAGTTGAAAAATGTCCTTAAACGATACTTCCTCCGTCTCATTTATGTGGCATTATTTTCTTTTTAGTCCGTTCCAAAATGAATGTCAGATTTTTTTATTTGGCCATTTTGTTGGGTCCCTGTAAACTATCACGATCTGAACTAATTCTGGACTGCATGTGCAATCCAGTTCATGCTTGAGAACAAAGTAGAGCATCGGAAGAGAAGATGAGAGTGTTTGTGGAAGCTTTTCTCATATATCTATCTCACCACTACAAGGCACAATGTGCACTTATTTATACAAAGTAGAAAATAAAGAAATTACAACTCAACTCAACTTAACAACTCTAACAAACTCTCAACAAACTTCCCAACAGTATAACTAACTAACTTACTAACTCTCAACACTAAATATGTGAGCCTTTTTCTGCATTCTTCACTTCAACACCGCCTGCAAGCTACTTGCTAAGAACATATTCTTCAGACCTAGCTTGGATAAAATATAAGTATGATGAGCTTGTAACAGACCTTTGGTTAGCATATCTGCAAGTTGCTTATCAGTAGTTATGTACAAGGTAGACATCAACCCTTGTTGTACCTTCTCCCGGATAAAGTGACAATCAATATCTATATGTTTTGTACATTCATGAAAAATTGGATTAGCAGCAATCTGGACAGCTGTCATGCTATCACAATATACAGAAATAAGCAGCCTCAAACATACATTGAGCTCTGCAAATAAACCAGAAATTCATACCACTTCAGCTACAATAGATGCCAAGCTCATGTACTCAGCTTCTGCTGAATTCTTTGATATTGTGAGTTTTTTCTTGGACTTCCAAGAGATGAGGAAAGACCCAAAAATATAAGATATCCTGTGATTGACCTCCTAGTGTTGGGGCAGGATGCCCAGTCAGCATCACAATATACAGACAAGATATTAGAATCCCTAGCAAGCATGAAGATGCCCAAACATGGTGCATGTTTGATATACCTCACTACTCTATCAGTTGCTATCATATGTGAGACCTTTGGTGTTTGCATAAATTTACTCAAATATTGGACTGCAAAGGCTATATCTGGTTTAGTATTGGTTAGATACGGTAGTCTCCCAATGAGTCTCTGATAACTGGCAGGATCATCCAACAGAGGATCATTAATCACATTTTCAGTGCCTCCATCAACAGTTGCATCATTATTCACATGTTCATCAAATATAGCAGAAGTTAACTTTATATTCAACTCCATTGGTGATCCAGCAGGCTTGGCTCATGTTAAGCCCATATCAGCTATCAATTCCAGTGAATACTTTCTCTGATGCATCACAATATCACTCTTGTTTCTAGCAAATTCAAACCCCCAAAAAATATCTCAACTCTCCCAGATCTTTGATCTTAAAGTGTTGTTGCAGTATAGCTTTAGTTTCTTCAATAAGTTTCTCATCATTCCCAGTTATGAGTAAATCATCTAACATAGATCAAAACTATTACTATTTTGTCCCTGTCCTTCTTTGTGAGAAGTGAATAGTCCAAATGACTTTGTACGAAACCAGAATACATCAATGCAGTGGCTAATTTAGTATTCCACTACCTTGAGGCCTATTTGAGTCCATATAGTGACTTGAACAATCTACATACCTTCGCTTGCTCATGTGCAAAACCTTGAGGTAAACTCATGTATACTTCTTCATTAAGGTCTCCTTGCAAAAAAATTATTAAATACATCCATTTAATTCACAATTCAACCCTTTGCAGTAGCAAGTGAAATTACTGACCTTACTGTCACCATTTTTACCACAAGGGAGAAAGTATCCTGATAATCAATCCTTTCCTTCTGATTATATCCTTTTGCCACTAGCCTTGCTTTAAATCTTTCTACTTCCCCTGCGGCCTTGTACTTTATCTTGTATACCCATTTGCAGCCTATTTTCCTTTTGTTACTTGGTAAGTCAACCACTTCCCAGGTCTTATTATCTTTTAAGGCCTAAATTTCAGCCTTTAAGGCCTTTATCCACCTCTCATCCTTTGTTGCCTCAAAGTATGATTGTGGTTCATACTCTTATGAGATCTTAGCTATGAAACTCTGATAAGATGCAGACAACCCAACATCAGACAAGGGATATGGACAAGTCTTCACATACCTTGACTCTGTTGTAGGTTGAATAAAATCCTTCATCCAGGTAGGAGGTCTTTTGTCCCTAGTAGATCTTCTAGTCTCTAAGATTGCCTTAGTGTCAGGCAGATCTTGTGAAAATACTATAACCTCAGATTGATCATGTGGTGATAACACACCTTCTGCATGTAAAGGATCAACAACAACAGATCCTTCATCATCATCAAGAGTTAATTCTAACACATCATCAGCATTGTGCACTGTTGTTTCTCTAAGCTCAACCATATTATCAGTTACAACCTGTTTATGTACATTATCACTAGTATATGCATAAAAAATAGGAAAATGGTTATTATCTGATCCTGCAATATGTGTGACTCAATATCACACTCCATGTTCTGTCCAAAAGGAAAGATATCTTCATAGAAAGTCATATCTCTACTCACAAAAATAGTTCTTTTAGCTAAGTCAAGCAGTTTATATCTCTTTTGTCTAGTTGCATAACCAAGCAATACTGCTTTGGTGGCTCTAATATCAAATTTGTCCTTCTTGACCAAGTTAGTGTCATAGCATAAACACCCTATAACCTTCACGTGAGACAAGGAATGTGCTTTCTTAAACAACTTCTTATAGGGTGACATATTTCCTATTACCACAGAAGGAATTCCATTAATCACATATAATGTTGTTTCCACACAGTCTCCCTAAAATCTTGCTGGCAGATGTCCTTGGAATTTGATCGCCCTAGCAATTTCCAAGATGTGGTTTTGTGAAGTATATGGACAGGAGCTCTAATGTATAATCCCATGCTGACTAAACAATTCAGAACAAGAATTATTAAAGAATTCTGTACCATTATCTGTTCTAACATATTTAACCTTCATATTAAATTATGTTTTGATTACTACAAGTAAATTCTTAAGAATAGTGGCCACATCAGACTTAACATGTAACAGAAACACCCAAGTCCATCTGGTGTAATCATCCATAACTATGAGAAAATACCTCATTCCAGTATGGGTGAGAACCTTATAAGGTCCTTATACATCAAGATACAACAACTAAAAAGCAAAATTTGTTCTACTGTCACTAACAAGAAATGGCTTTCTAGTCTGCCTAGCCATAGGGCAAACATCACAATGCCTTACTATAAAGCTGGATTTGTCTCCAAAACTATCTATTTTCTTGAGCACACTCATTGGCACATGTCTCAGCCTCCTATTCCAGAGTCCTGCTTGTAATTCAGCTGTTGTAAATGCAGTTGACAAATGTGATTGTGCTTCTATCAGTTTAGAACAACTTTTCCTTGACTCTAGCATGTATAATCCATGTATCTCCTTACCAATCTCCCTTACCTTCCCAGTGGAGAGATCCTGTAGAACAAAAAAATCAGGGGAAAATCTTGCATAACAATTTAATTCCCTTGTTAACTTTGAAACTGAAAGAAGATTAAACTTAAAACTTGGCACACATAACACGTGCTTTATAAGATCACCTCCTGCTAATATGCAACTTCTTATTTGTGTAATTGTTGTTGTATCACCAGTAGACAATTGTAAATGTCATGCATTGTCTATGAAATCAATTTTTTCAATTATATTCTTATCACTTACCATATGATTAGTTGCTCCTGAATCCACTATCCAACTGGAACTACTTTTCTTATTGAACACATGATTACCTGCCATATCAACTCTAGGCACTGGTGCATTTCCATGATGCATACCAACATCTGCTTGTTGATTAGGCATTGTAAGTACCCTTTCATATTTATCTGGAGTACATGAGCTCAACATAAGACTGAGCTGGTCGTGTTGCTCTTGGGATAATTGTCTCAATCCTCCCATATGTCTCTGGTTTGGCTATCCCATAGGTCCACCACAGTTTTGTGGATGTGAACCATCACCTTTTACATGTTGGTCACCTGTCATAACCACATTGACGTTTTTCTTCCCTTTGAAGTCAGAAGGGTAACCTATGAGTCTATAACAGTTATCTCTCATATGTCCCTTATTTTTGCAGTAGTCACAGTACATCAACCTGTAGCATGTTTCCCTAGTATGTCCCTTCATTTGACATAAATCACAATACATGTTGAGGATATGGCTTTTTTTCTTATGTTGAGGAGACCTGCTAAATAGAAATGTAGGCTCAGCAGATTCTCATATACATATGTACCTCCCAGTGATCAATTTCTGACTATCATCCTATGCAATCATTGCATAGGATTGATTTACACTAGGAGTGGGTGACATTAGAAGGATATGACTCATTACCTGATTGTATCCATCATTCAGTCCCATTAGAAATTCTAGTAATCTTTGATTTGCTAGATGTTCTATATACTCCCATAGGACTATCACAGTCACATGTTGGTGGAGGGATGATTGAATCAATTTCATCCCATAGATCCTTCATCCTTAAGTAATAGCTAGACACTTGTGATACACTTTGATGCAACATTGCAAGTTCCTTTTTTCAATTGATATACTCTAGACGGATTAATTTTATCAAATCGTTCCTTCAAATCCTTCCATAGTGCATATGCAGTAGATCTATAGAGTATGTGACTAAGCAGATTCTTATTTACATTCCTCATAATCCATGAAATTACCATTGCATTGCATCGATCCCATTGTTTCATCTGATTTGGACCATAGGTATCTCATTTAACTGTACCATCAATGAAACCAATTTTATTCTTTGTTAATAAAGTCAATTTCATAGCTCAACTCCACATAGTAAAATTCTCCATTCCTATTAATTGCATTTCTGCTTGTACAGCTCCAGATGTATCAGAAGCACTCAGAAACAACGGATGATTATGATCGACAATGTTCGAGGTTGAATTAGAGCTTTTATCAGCAATTAACGATGCAATTGGTGATGTGTTTTCCATGATTTTCACACCTATGTTGTACTACAATGATTTAGAAAGAAAAATTCAATCTATGTAACTCAAAGATTTGAAGAAAAACAGCTCAGATCTTCGCAAATGAATCCCTCGATTTTCTGCTGCAATCTCGCCGGAAAATCCTTCGATTCACTCTACGGGTGCTCTGATACCATGTGAACTATCACGATCTGTTCATGCTTGAGAACAAAGTAGAGTATCGGAAGAGAAGAGGAGAGTGTTTGTGGAAGCTTTTCTCATATATCTATCTCATCACTACAAGGCACAATGTGCACTTATTTATACAAGTAGAAAACAAAGAAATTACACACTAACTCAAGAACTCTAACAAACTCTTAACAAACTTCCCAACAATATAACTAACTAACTCTCAACACTAAATATGTGAGCGTTTTTCTGCATTCTTCATTTCAACCGTCCCACTTAATTTTAAAGATGTATTTATTATGAAGAAAAATCTATAAAAGTAAGTACTAAAATAAAGATAATTTGATAAATATAATAAAAGAATCTTTATTTTTAAAATTTCGTAGCCGATCAAATAATACAACATAAATTAGTAATCATTATTTCTTAACCTGTGATGATAATACCATAATGGGGACTCTAAGTCACATGCTCACAGTACCAAATTCCCAATTAGCTTAGCTGATAATGGAATCTCTCACTTTTCCTAAGTAAATAAATGACAGAGACATCCAATTTAGGACATAATTCAACTATTTTCCCTCAATCAAAGGGGGACTTGATTTCTTTTCTGACGAAGCAAAAAAAAAGAAAAAAGACTTGATTTAGTCTCTTTTTTTCAACTGCACCCAAAATGTACAGTTAATTCTTGAAGAATAACTTATTTTTTAATTCTAAAAATATTCATGACAGCTTAATTCAATTATCATTTTAATATCTTGGTATGATAACTCTTCAGCTTATTGCAAGAAAAAAAATCAATTGACTTGGTAGTGTAATGCTGGAATATAATCGCTACAATAAGTGTTTGGTAATGGATGCCAACCAACAAAAACTGACTCAATGAAAAACTGTCATACTTGATTTGTTATAATTTAAGGTTTGATATTTTTTCAAGAAACATCGACTTAAATCAAATCATGAATACCCTCGAGAAATGGATTCCAAATTGATGGCACCAACGTTGTTCTTCCTTCTATGCCAAATTGACAACATTTTGATAGAGAATGCTCTATCCCTTGAAGTGAATATATATCCAACTCGAACTCGAATTAATCAACCAGATAACAAATGCTTCAAATCGAGAAATATAAAAACATCAACAACCAAATCGGGACAGAAATTGTGTTATTCAATGGGCAAATGATCAAATCACATGGATTTCCAGCTTTACCATTGATAAAAGACCCAAGTACCCAAAACTTCACTGAAACAAATGTTATTTGTACATATTCAACAACATATCCACTACAATCTCACGTGTGGAATCCGGAGAGAGTAGGAACAACAACATATCCACAGCAATTCCATGGGTGGAATCCAGAGAGAGTAGGATGTAACAATCCCATGGGTGAAATCCGGGGAGAGTAGGAACAACAACATATCCAATGCAATTACACGGGTGAAATCCGGAGAGAATAGGATGTAAGTAGATGTTACCTCTATATTGAAAAACTAAAAAAGATTTGGAACATTGCAAGATCAAGAAGATAAATTAACAAAATCAGGAGAAACATTAAAGAGGAACACCCACTAGAAATAGAAAGAAATGATCTGAATTCTGAGAATCAATACAAGTTTAAAAGAAGAAAAAAGAGCTCATCATTATACTATAGTTTGGAAGAACCAAAGTATGATCATTAAATATAGAACCAGCTTTACAGCAAGCACTGTAAACTGAGATTATGATCTCTATACATACAATTTCCTGCAAAGCTTCAATCTTTTAATTCTTTTCCAAATTATTCTCTCCACAACTTCAAATCTATTCATAACAATTCAAAAATAAATCTTTGGAGATCGAATCTTTCTCCTCTTTCTTTCTGTCACCATCTTTACTTTCATGATCACACATTAGCTCGACTTTGGTAGAAAGAGTTGAGGAAATAATAATTGTTGGAACAAGTTTTGTGCTTTGAGATTGAGTTAGTGGAAATATATGAAAAAAATCAATAAAAGGGTGGTGGGGGAGGAGAAGCATATGAAACCCCTATTACTGGTGGCAATGGCCCTTCATATACCGGAGCTGGTGGGTTATAGTAATAAACGGGTGGTGGTGGAGGAGATGGTGAGGGGGACGGTGGTGGGGGTGGTTCAATACAAGGAGGAGGTGATGGTGGTGGTGGGGGTTCTATACAAGGCAATGGGGATGGAGGTGGAGGTGAATTGTATATTGGTGGTGGCGGTGGAGGAGATGGTGAGTTTGGTGGAGGAGGTGATGAGTATATGTATGATGGTGGTGGAGGAGGAGGCGAATTTGGTGGAGGAGGTGATGGTGGTGGTGGTGAATTATAGTAATAAGGTGAAGGGGGTGGAGGCGAGTGAGCAAGCGGCGGAGGAGGAGAATGTGGTGATGGTGGAGGTGGTGGTGAGCGTACACAATAAGGCAATGGTGGTGGAGGCGACATAACTGGTGGTGGGGGTGAGTAAACTGGCGGAGGAGGTGACGGTGGAGGTGGAGATGGTGGGGGCAGTGGCGGTGAATAAACTGGTGGTGGAGGAGGAGGTGGAGATGGTGGAGGCGGTGAATAAACGGGTGGTGGAGGTGGCGGAGGTGAATAAACAGGTGGTGGTGGAGGCGGTGGCGGAGGAGGTGGAGATGGTGGAGGCGGTGAATAAACGGGTGGTGGAGGTGGCGGAGGTGAATAAACAGGTGGTGGTGGAGGTGGTGGCGGCGGCGAATAAACTGGTGGTGGTGGAGGTGGAGGTGGAGGTGAATAAACGGGTGGTGGTGGAGGTGGCGGAGGTGAATAAACGGGTGGTGGTGGAGGCGGTGGCGGAGGAGGTGATGGTGGCGAATAAACTGGTGGTGGAGGCGGTGGAGTGGGAGATGGTGTCGGCGGGGGAGAAAACACGGGGGCCGGAGGAGAGATAGGCACGACAACAAACTTATGACACTTAAAAGCACTACAATGAATTCTCTTAGACAAAAACGCCTTACACTGACCAGCAGACCGTTGAACCGGCCGGTTCGGCAAGCAATTGTTTTGATCATCAAACTCCTCCAACCCCAAACAAACCGGCGGTTCACCAGTAAAGAAATTATAAGAATAAGTAAAATTCTCAAGCTTAGGAAGTTGACAAATACTCTTAGGAATTGAACCAGATAGCATATTATGTGCCACATTCAATTGCTCCAAATTAACCAATTCACCAAAAATCTCCGGTAGTGGGCCCATCAACTGATTAAAACTTACATCAAACACCGTTAAATTATCCAACAACCCAATCTCAACCGGTAAACAAGAACGCAACCCATTGTTCATCAAAATAGCCTCATTTAAATTACTCATATTCCCAATACTCGCTGGAACACAACCATGAAACCTATTATTCGCCAACACTATAACAGATACCGGCGAATTCCCAAAATTATTAGGCAACTCAAAGGCAAATCTATTATGGTTTATAAAAATAGCATCTAATGGTTTATCAAATAGTTGTGAAGGTACATTACCTTCAAACTCATTAAACCTTATATCCAAAAACATCAACTTTGGTAAACTTAACACAACATAAGGAAACTTCCCAGCAAACCTGTTGTTACTCAGATCCAACTCAAACAATATCTTCAACTTGTTGAATTTCTTGGGAATTGTACCACAAAAACGATTTGAATTTATATGGAAAATTCCAACATCTGTAAGTAACCCAAGTTCTTCTGGAAGGTACCCAGCAATGTCACCATGGTTAAGGTCAATACCGGCAACTGTACGGATTTTAGGGTTATCCAACGCTGGAGCACAGAATATTCCGGTGTAGCTGCACACATTGGGACCTACCCAATTAACAGTAATATTAAAAGGATCTGAAATGATAGCTTGTTTCCATGCTTGTAAAGCAATATAAGCATTCTTGATTCTGTTACTCTCAAAGACCATGGAAGGGTCAATGTTGACATCTTCACCAAATTCATCTCTGTAGTATAAGAGTTGACGGTGTTTGATATACTGAGCTTCAAAATCAGTTAAAGGGCCATTTTGGGAAACTGTAAACTCAGCATTTGTTGTGTGTTCAGTAAAGACTGAACACAACAAACAGACCTGAAAAAAGAGAGAAGAAATGGGTCTTTGTGTTTTCTCCTTCATCTCACATTAAGTCATCTGAAAATCAAGAATGTTTTCTGTTTTTTGATTGAATCTTTAAGCAAATATGAGATGAAAGAAGTGAAGAAGAATGGATAATGGAAATGGGGTTTTTGAGATCTGAGAGGGATAAAGGAGAGAAGAGGTTGAATTTATTTTTGGGTTAAAGGGTATTTTTGGTGTGTGGGTGTGTGAATATGAAAAGAGGAGAAAGAGAAATAAGAAATTTTCCTCCTTTTTTTTTTTGGAAATTAGAGAATGCCCAAAAACAAAACAAAAAAGGACAGCTAAATCACAGCTCAAAGCCCACTAGATCCTCTCACTTTCTCTATTAGTGATATCAGTTTGATAACCG
This sequence comes from Anisodus tanguticus, assembly GCA_034509755.1. Lineage (NCBI taxonomy): Eukaryota > Viridiplantae > Streptophyta > Magnoliopsida > Solanales > Solanaceae > Anisodus > Anisodus tanguticus. Next base: position 4,326,180 of record CM067558.1, read on the forward strand.
AACAAATTATATCACCTATAAAGTGCATTTGATTTTGAATCCACGCTGGAGACCTCCAGCTAGATTTTAAGTTTTCTTCCTTTTTCATTTAGCTATGTCCCGGGGATTGTTTATCTTTATTCTTCTAAGGGCAAAGAAGTAAATATATTCCTCAACTTTACGATTTAGAACAGATATACTTTTATTATAAAAGTGGTGGATATATATTTCTGTCATTACAAAATGGTGCAAATATACCTCTCCCGTTACACAAATTGTGCAAATATTTTCTTTTCACTGACGAAAATTTTCTAAAAAATTGTTTAGCTTATTTTTTAATTAAAAAAATATTTCATCGCTTTAAAAAAGTCTAACCAATATTTTTTAAAAATAGAAATATTTTTTAAAACCACATGGTAATTTTTTCTGGTGGATCGATACTGATTTAAATAAATCTACCCGTTATTTTAAACGGATCTGACCCGACCCTCCAGGAAAATAAATTATAATGTGTCTTTAGAGAAATATGTCTACTAAAAAAATGGGTAGACTTTTTTTTAAAGCCCCGTGACATTTTTTTATTCAAAAATAAGATAACTAATTTCTAAAAATAATTCCTTCAGCAAAATATTTGCACCATTTTATAACGGTAGGGGTATATATCCATCACTTTTATAACGGAGGTCTAAATCACAAATTTGAGGTGTATATTTGCACCTTTTCCCTTCTTCTAATAACCATTAGGGTCGTTTGGTAGCTGGTTTGGAGATGAGTTGTATGTAATATTAATCTGATAGCTAGTTAGGAAGTAAGTTATTTATGTGGAGTATAAAATTAATATGATGTTTGATTTGTAATTTAGAAACCCGCATGACTAATACATGTATAAAATATGAGGGAATCTGTGTATTATTTTATACCGAATAGAATGTGGATAACTAATAGGAGTACATAAATACTTAACTAAATCTTCCATAAAATAATACATAAATTCTCTTCTAAATAGTTCATGTGTTATTACTCTAACCAACTACCAAATGACTCCTTAGGGTCTTGGAATAATTTGTAATCACATAATTAAGTCAACAATTAAGAGCTAATTATTTTATGTTAAAGAAAAAGAATAAAGCTTTCAAATATGAAATTAGAATTATAATTTAGTGGTTACGACTTTTAGCAACACTTAAAGTAGAACAAAATTCGAATTAGTTTAATAGTAATGACTTCTCGAGACGGTTTAAGTGGAACAAAATAAAGGACCGTGTGTATATATACCTCTCATTATCAATGAAAATAATCAAGAGATTATTTCTTTTAAGGTATCAGAAGTCTAGGTCTTCTACCGATTTCTCCTCTCTTCCGCTGCCTCGGTTTCTGTGCTCCTTCTCAAAATCCGTGCATCTTACCTCCTCTCTTCTCAAATCTCTCTTTCATCTATTGTTCTTTCGTTATGTCTACGTCAAAAAACATGTTTCATCCTGCCCTTACTGTTTCCAACATCAAGAACCACATCTCTATTGTTTTTAAGATGGAAAATGTCCTATATGCGACGTGGGCAGAATTGTTCAAAATTCACGCAATCTCACATCAAGAACTCCATCACATAATTCCTCCCGTTGTCCCTACACCCGCGGAGGATCCTCAGTTGTGGATCTCTCTTGATGCTACCGTCCTTCAGTGGATTTACTCCACTATTTCTAACGACCTTTTACAGACAATCATTGAACCGGACACTACGACTATGGCTACCTGGAATAGATTGCATGCTATATTCTAGGATAACCAACATTCCCGAGTTGTCACTCTTGAGCAAGAATTTTCACAACTCAACATGGAAAATTTCCCGAATGTTTCAGCTTATTGTAAACAACTCAAGGAATTGGCGGACCAACTCCGTAACATTGGAGCGCCTGTTACCAATAATCGTCTTGTTCTCCAAATGGTTGCAGGCCTATCTGAGGCCTATAATGGCGTTGAGACTCTACTCCGACAAAGTAATCCGCTTCCCACTTTTTATCAAGCCCGTTCGATGCTCACGTTAGAAGAAGTCGGCTTAGCAAAAAAGACGGCTACCGGTGCAAGTTCCGTGGTGATGATGACTTCATCCGATAACTCACACAGTTTTGTTGATAATTCGGACCAAAATCGTAATAACGGTGGAGGCAAGAAGGGCCAAAACCGTAAAAAAAATGGCAAAAATTGCAGCGGCAACAACAGCGGCAGACGGAATAGTAGCAACGCCGGCAGTGGGCCTCAAGGTATTGGGCCCCAGCTCACTTGGTCTCAGTCATGGGCCCCTTGGCAGTGGGCCTGGACCAGCCCAGTCACATGGCCATTTTTTTGTCCTTTAAGCAACACCCAACAGTGATATGGGTTGAGTCAGCAGAACGGGCTGCTTGGGCCTCGGCCCACGCATGCTTTCACTACTGCGGGCTCGGCTCCGATCCCGACACCCACCGATATTGAGGCCGCCATGCATACACTTGGATTAAATGACATCCGACCAAGGTACTCTCTCGTCTTATTCCAATTTGAGCAAAAATCGTGGCATTATTGTTGGTAATGGCAATACAATTCCAATTCGTGGTTAGAGTAATACAACTTTGTCTCCCCCACATCCGCCTCTTGTCTTGAAAAATACCTTTCATGCCCCTAACTTAATTAAAAAATTGATGTCTGTCCGAAAATTCACCACTAATAATTGGGTTTCTGTTAATTTTGATCTCTTTGGGTTTTCTGTGAGGGATTTCAAAATGGGGATACCTCTCATGAGATGCAATAGTAGGGGAGATCTTTCTCAAATCACGCACGCTTCCAGTTTTCGAGTCAAGCCATGCCATCGACATTTGCAGCTCTAGCTCATTCCATATCATAACGCAAAGCCCACTAGATCCTCTCACTTTCTCTATTAGTTGTATGAAGTAGTAGCTAATTTAGCTTTTACTATATTCTCGCTCTTTTTGTCTTTTTTATGTTTTTCTCTCTCTAATAAGTGTATGACTTTACAAAGTGTTTATTTTAGGTTACGCCCGATTATTTCTGAAGATAGTAATCATGCGAGATGTGCTTGAATGATCAGGGTTTGAGAACAGAGCAACTGATATCACTTACAAAGGCCTACCCCAGAAGAGAGCAAATTGCTCACACCAGAGTTCGAACCCACGCTGCAGGCCTCCAGCTGAATTTTAAATTTCTCTCCTTTGCCATTCAGCTATGCCCCGGGGGTTGTTTATCTTTATTCTTCTAAGGGCAAAGGAGTAAATATACCCCTCAACTTTGCGATTTAGAACAAATATACCTCTATTATAAAAGTGGTGGATATATATTTCCTCCATTACAAAATGATGCAAATATACTTCTCCTGTTACACAAATGGTGCAAATATACTCTTTTCACTGACGAAAATTTTCTAAAAAATCGTTTAGCTTATTTTTTTTTAATTAAAAAAATGTCTCGTCGCTTTAAAAAAGTCTAACCAATATTTTTTAAAACCACATGGTAATTTTTTCTGGTGGATCGATACTGATTTATTTAAAAAATATCTCTGTGGCTTTAAAAAATAAATCTACCCATTTTCTCTGTTAGTTTGTATGGAGTAGTAGCTATTTTAGCTTTTACTATATTCTCGCTCTTTTTCTCCTTTTTATGTTTTTCTCTTTCTAATAAGTGTATGACTTTACAAAGTGTTTATCTTTATTCTTCTAAGGGCAAAGGCCCAAATATAACTCTCAACTTTTGAATACCATTTTTGTCACTTGAGTTTTCAAAATCCCTTCATTGTCCTACTATACAATAAAAAGGGTGTCATAATAAAAAATTACATTATCAGATCACTCAAAAAACTATTTATAAATAAGTTTTTTAAAATCAGTGTTTTAAAAGATGGGACGTAACTAGAGACGTTTTATATATGCATCGGCGAGACGTAAGCCCCGAGCGGGCTCACACCGCTGGATTTTCTCATCTGGTCATACCACATAAAATGACTAAATCATCTAGGACCCCGAGAAACCATGCTAGTTCCCGGTCCAAGCTTGTGAACATTTTCCTGGTCCCAAGTGCGGACCCAAGGAAAATACGATCTGCCATCATTTTCTTTCCTGAGGACACGAATTTTCCGTCCCGTCTGACCGGGGTTGCTAACTACAAGAGAATTCTCATATCAGAGTCTGATAGGGAGAAATGCAGAATGTTTCTTGGCAATGCCTCTTCAACGAGGGTATGCACGCCTCCAACCGGGTACAAATCTTTCTTAATTGCTTAAATTGACACTTGTATTATTTTTCTTTTCTAACTTTCCTTCAATTTTCAATTTTTGCAATTCCCCATTCTTGTTGGTGAGGGGCCCATCCGGTGCTTAAATGAAAACGGTCGCTTTAAAGGGCAACTGGACGCCCAAGAGAAAGAAATTCAGCACATCAAAGGGCTTCTTGAACAAAAGGATGCCCAACTGCAGCAAGTCGGTGACTTGCCCAATGTCCGGGTTGAGCTGGACTAGGTTAAAGACAACTATCTTCGTCCAATGAATGACCTCGAGCTTGTCACCGAGGAAAATAAATTTTTGAGGAAGGAATGAAAAACTCTTCCAAGATGTCAAGGTCCTCATTCAGCAGCTCGGGGAATAAGAAGAGATTTGGCACAATCATGCTCAGCAAGTTGAATTTCTGAATATTGAACTTGACCGCCTTGATGCCTAACTTACTCAAATGAATGCTAACAGGGCCGCCGACCATGATGCGCTAAAAATCGCTCAGGACCAAGCTGACAAACAAGCCCAAACCAACGAATGGTTAAAAATGAGCTTAAGGCCTCGAACTAGAGGAATACTGAGATTTCAGCCCAACTTCACCAAGCCTTGGCCGAAAGAAACCAAGCTTGAGTTGATGCAGAGGCAGAGGCATCCCGAACAGTTCTTCGATCCGAGTACATAACTTGGAATGTCCAAAGATATACTTTAGAGAAGGCTCGGAATGGAATCTCGAATATTGAAGCTAGGATCGTTGAAGATGAAGAGGTTGAGCTCCGGGCCTACCGTAAGCTAAACGGTGACAGCTCTGAGGATGACCAAGAGAAATCCGAATCTGAGTCCGATTAGGAACTAGGCTTACATGCCTTTGTACCTTTTTTTGTTTCCTTTATGTATGGTTTGCTCTGGCAGTTTAACGGCCTTGTATGAACGTCTCTTGTTACGATTTTTCTACCATTTGGCATGTGACATTTTCTTCTTCTTTTCAACACTTATCCGAATAAAAACTCAAACCAATTCAGGCAAATTGCCTTCGACTTCGTTGTTTTAGTTAAACAAACCATCACTTGATTTGTGTCAGGCCGAATGAAAATTATTTTCGATCTTAAAAATGACTTAAGTAAATTACTCGAAAATGACTTAAGCAATTCGAACAAACTTTTTCTTTTAGTTTGCTCTACACCAGGTAATTTTTTCCGGCTTTAGCCTTTTAGGTCACTCAACGACTAAATATAAGGACCTTACTTTTATGTTTGTGAATAAGACGTCTCCTATTCACTTCGGACATGAATATTGGAACTTTAGTTATTTATAATTTTTTAGACAACTTCAAGTGCCTTTAAGAATACGATGGGTTCATTATGACCTGATACCTTCAGAACTTTACTTATTTTTATTTCAGGTGTCTTTATGATGATAGTCTCCAGTTAAGGACTTAAATAAATTCATTAGCTCGTACTAAAGGTTTTGTCAATAGCCCAAAAATAAGAGTATTCAAGCGAATATAAATCAAAGCAAATTTCAGACAAAATATTTTTTCACTTAAACTCTGCAACAGTCAAATAACTGGGCAAGAATCATTCGATCTTTCTGCCTTTACATATTTTGTCGTAACATTAAAATTATTTGGGCAAGATTCATTTGATCTATTAACCCTTACAATAGTCCTAAAAACTTTTTAAAAAAAAACTTCGAACTCCGAACTCCATTTTCAAGTGCGCAACATTCCAGTTATTCGATAACTTTTGACCATTTTCGGCTTCCAATTTATACGAGCCTTTACCGGTGATTCCTGGCACTTTGTAGGTACCTTCTCAATTCAGGCCCAATTTCCCTTCGTTGGGGTTTCTGGTGTTGAGGGTCACTTTTCGTAAAATCAAGTCCCCTGCTTGAAAGTTGAAATTGCGGAAGATTAGTCCTCCGGTTATAGTATCTTCCTATCCTTTGCTTTTGGGGCACTAACCGCAACAGCGCTAACTCCTGATGTTCATCCATCAAATCGAGCTTTATGGCCATAGCTTTATTATTTGACTACTCAGTTTCAAGGCTGAACTTTAGGCTCGGCTCACCCACTTCTACTGAAATTAAAGCCTCTGCACCATAATCTATGGAAAATGGAGTCTCCCCGGTGCTAGATTTCAACGTTGTCCTGTATGCCTATAGCACCTCCGGCAGAATTTCTTTCCATTTGCCTTTTGACTATTTTAATCTTTTCCTCAGGTTCTGAATGATAGTTTTGTTCATTGATTTTGCTTTCCCATTTGCACTCGGGTGATACGGAGTCGACGTTATCTTCTTGATTTTCAACCCTTTGAGAAAATCATTTACCTTTTTCCCAATGAACTGACGGTCATTGTCACATGTAATCTCCGTTGGAATGCTGAACCGCCAAACAATGTTATCCCAGATGAAATCAGTAACTTTCTTCTCTCCAACCTTTTTAAAGGCATTCGCTTCAATCCACTTAGAAAAGTAATCAGTCATAAATAATATAAAACGTACCTTACCGGGTGCCCAAGGGAGTGTCCCCACTATGTCCATTCCCCATTTCATGAATGGCCATGGAGATAGGATCGGATGCATTAATTTTGCCGGTTGATGAATCGTTGGTGCATGCCTTTGACATTCATCGCACTTCCGGACGAAGTTCTTCGTGTCTTCTTCTATTTGAGCCCAATAGTACTCGGGCCTAATCAACTTTCAGACCAAGAGCTCTTCTCCAGAGTGATTCCACAGGTCCCCTCGTGAACCTCGCACATCATGTAATCCGTCTCCCTAGGATCTAAACACCTTACTAAAGGACTGTAAAAATATTTTCGGTATAATGGACCATCAACCAGATAAAACCTAGTTGCCTTAGTGTGAAGTGCCCTAAACTCCTTTAGATCTATAGGTAATTTCTCACCCCGAAGGTAGTCGATATATATGTTGCGCCAGTCCCAAGTCAAGCTTGTTGTATTTACTTTGGCATGGCCATCATCAATTGTGAAATTTAGCAACTGCACAACCATACCCAAATTAAATTCCTCCACTTCTATGGACGAGTCCAAATTATCCAAGGCATCCGCCTCATTGTTCTGTTCACGAGATACATGCTCCATAGTCCATTCTTTGAACCAATGCAATATCTCTTAAATTTTCTCTCAGTATTTTTGCATCCTTTCCTCCTTCACTTCGAACACCCCGTTTACTTGATTAACAATCAGAAGCGAGTGACATTTTCTTCGATGACCTCGATTCCCAAGCTCCTTGCCAATTCTAAACCTGCAATCATAGCCTCATACTCGATTTCTTTGTTAGTTAATTTTACAGTTCTTATCGACTGCCTAATAATATCTTCTACAGGTTCCTTAAGTACTACCCTGAGCCCGGACCCTTTCACATTCGAAGCTCCATCTGTGTACACGTTCTAGACCCCCAATGTTGTTCCAGAAGTTAGTAAGAGTTCCTTTTCTACCTTTAGAATCATCCCGGTTGTAAAATCCACTACGAAGTCCGCTAGAACCTGAGACTTTATAGTTGTTCTTGGTTTATACTCTATGTTATATCCACTAATTTCTACCGCCCATTTTGCTAACCTGTTGGACAATTTCAATTTATGCGTCACATTTTTTAGCGGATAAGTTATTATTACACATATAAGATAGCATTGGAAATACGACCTTAATTTTCTAGAAGTCGTTATTAATGCTAAAATTAATTTTTTCTAAATGAGGAATACCTAGTCTCTGCACTAGCTAATGTTCTACTCACATAATAAATAGGAAATTGAGTTTCTTTTTCTTCTCGAACAAAAACTGCACTTACTGCGACCTCGGACACTGCCAGGCACAGGAACAACTGCTCGTCTGCCTTCGATTTATGCAGCAATAGTTGGCTAGACAAGTATTTCTTCAAATACCTCAAAGTCTGTTGGCACTCCGGTGTCCATTCGAAGTCATTCTTCTTTTTCAACAAAGAAAAGAACCAGTGACTTTTTTCCAAAGACCGAGAGATGAACTTGCTTAGAGCGGCTATCCTCGCAGTGAGTTTTTGCACTGCCTTCACATCTTCAAGTGCCTCCGAAATCTCTTCGATAGCTTTGATTTTACCCGGATTGATCTCTATTCCTCGGTTTAAAACCAAGAAACCCAAGAACTTGCATGAGCCAACTCCAAAAGCATATTTTTCTGGATTCAGCTTCATGTTGTACTTTTAGAATATGTCAAATATTTCCTGAAAATGCTTTAAATGGTCCTCTCCTTCCAAAGACTTAACTAACATATCATCAACATAAACCTCCATTGTGTTACCTATTTGGTCCTCGAACATGTGATTAACTAGGCATTGATATGTTGCTCTGTATTTTTTAAACCAAAAGGCATTACATTATAGCAATATATCTCGTATCTAGTTATAAAAGAAGTTTCTCTTGATCCTCCAGGTTCACCTAATTTGGTTGTACCCAGAATAAACGTCAAGAAAACTCAGCATCTCATGCCCCACCATAGCATCGATCATTCGATCGATGTACATCAAAGAAAAAGAATATTTTGGACATGCTTTATTTAAATCTTTAAAATCTATGCACATTCTCAATTTATTACCTTTTTTGGGTACGACCACTACGTTTATTAGCCAGTCCAGATACTCTACTTTTCGGAGGGAACCTATAATTATTAACTTTGTTACCTCATCTTTGAAAAACTTGTGCTTATAATCGGCCATTGATATCCTTTTTGATTTATCAGTGGAAAACTAGAATCCAAACTCAATTTGTGATTTATGATCTCCGGTGAGATACATATCATATCTAAATGGGACTATGCAAAGCAATTAACGTTAATTTTAAGAAATTTAATTAATTTAATCCTGAGCTCCGGGGTTAACACGGTGCCCAGGTATACCTTTCTATCCAGTAGATGGACGAATAAGATAACCTGCTCTAACGTTTCTGTGGTTGACTTCGTGGCGTCTGAATCATCCGGCAACACCAATGACCTCGGGACGCTATGATAATCTTCTTCTTCCTCGTAGTTTATCTTATCTTCCTCCTCTTTCTTCGAACTTGCAATGTCTGATTTTTGTGATTGCTATTTGACTTCTTTGTCTTTACTTGCATCCTTCGTTGTTTTCGGCGCTTGGACCGACTCTTCTACTACAAATATTTCCCTTTCCGATGGCTATTCACCACGAATTGTCTTTATTCCCCCGGGAGTCTAAAATTTTAACATCAAGTGCAACATCGAAGGTACAACCCTCATGTCATGTATCCAATATCTGTCGAACAATGCATTGTATCTCATCTCGCCTTCAATAACGTAAAACTTTGTTTGTTTGATTGTCATGACCGCATTGACTAAAAGAGTGATTTCTCCCTTCGATGTATCACTTTCCATATTGAAGTCATTCAGGAGTTGGGCTACCGGTATAATCTGGTCCAGCAGATCCAATTGCTCTACTACCTTCCACCAGATAATGTTGGTCGAGTTACTTGGATCAATTAAAATCCGCTTAATATGAAATTAATTAAATTATCAACGTATCATTTTGAGGTTGAATAATGTCCTCCGCGTCTTCATCATTGAGAGAAATGGTTTTCTCTGGCACATAATCTCTGGACCTTTTCTCTTGAGTAATCGAGACATTTGTCTTGTTCGCGGTCATAATAGACCCCTTCGAAACTTCCATTTCTTCGATGATCATGTTTATGACATGCTGGAGTTCAAACAGATCTGTTTGCTTGCCTCTCTATTTTTGTAGTTTTCCCTTGCTTGATCACTTAAAAACCGCGCATGTGGCTGTTTTTTAATAACCGAGCTACTTCATTCTTCAATTGACGATAATCTTCCATTTGGTGATCATGAGTCCCATGATAATCACAAATTAAGCTCAGATCCTTCTGAGCCAGATTCGTCCAGAGTGGTCTTGGCCATCTTGTCTCATTGATAAGCTCAATAGCCGAAATAAGTCCGGCAGCATTAATGTTAAAGTTATATTCAGATAACCTTAGGTTTTCAACATTATTAGAAGAATATCCACCGATATCATTATTGAATTGCAAATGCTGGGAGACCCTCGATCATTTTGTCTATCCCCTCTGTCCGATGAGAAGTTGTGATTGCTACAACCTCTATCCAACCAGAAATTAGACCTCTCCGATTGCGTGTAGGGTTGATACCTATCTTTTGAAGACATCGACTCTAACTCAACTACCCTTTTCGACTGATTAAATTTTTTATTCCATCTTGACGATCCTGGTGGAAGTTCGAGCTGATCATCCTTCACCCGAATTTTAGACTCATATCTATTGTGCACATCTGCCCACGTTACTATTAGGAATTCCAACAAGTTCTCCTTTAATTTGAACGAGGCACTGGAGCTCCTAGGATTCAGCCCCTTGGTGAAAGCTTCAGCTGCCCATTTATCTGGTACTCGGGAAAGAAGCATCCGCTCCTTTTGAAACCTCAACACGAACTCCCGCAGCAGCTCTATATCTTTTTGAGCAATTTTGAATATATATGTTTTGCTTGCTTGAACCTTCTGTGTTCCAGCATGTGCCTTTATAAAAGCATCGACACGTATTTCAAATAAATTAATAAAATGTTCATGCAACATAGAATACCATGTCATTTCCCCCTTGGATAGTGTTTCGCCAAATTTATCTAGCAGCACTGATTCGATCTCATTCGGGTGCATGTCATTGTCCTTCACCGCACAAATGTACGACGTCACGTGCTCTTGTAGATCTGTGTTTCCATCGTACTTTGGGAGATCAGACATCTTAAACCTCTTCGATATCAACTTTGGTGCTGCACTCTGTGGGACTGGCAACTGGATATATCTCTTCGAGTCCGGTCCCTTCAGGATCGAAAACGCTCCCAAAATCTGGTCTACTCGTGAATTATAGGTTTCAACCTTCTTTTTGTTAGTATATATTCGCTTAGTCAAAGCCTCGAACATCTTCAAGTCCTCCGAGGACTCATTAGTCCCCGAACCATTGGCATCCTCATTGACTCGATCTTCTTTCCGGCCTGGATCATCATCACGGACATGCGAGGTTCACCCGCCACACTTGCTCCGCTGCTCTTCTTTTGCAACTGAGTTATAACCTCTTGTTGTTCTTTCATCATATAATAGATCCAAGCCAAATTTATTTCTTCCTTTACGTCGTCTGGCATATTCTGACGCGACCTCTAGATGCCCATGGTGAAATCACTGGGTTATTTTCATTTATTGGATCAAAGGGCGGAATGCCATTTGGTGGGTCAACGGGTGAAACACCATTCAGTGGAACGCCATTCAATGGATCAACGGGTGGGGTGTCGTTATTTCTCTCATCATGGTGGCTAACTTGATTGTCACTGATCATTTAGAATTAACCTGAAATCACAAAATCTCAAAAGAAACAAGTGAAATTTGAGTTTGAACAAATCACCACTATTTTCCTTAGCCCCACAGTGGGCGCCATACGGTTTACCCCAGAAAGGTACAATTGAATTTGTAAGTGATTTTAAGGACACGTGGATCGATTTGTAAGTAAGTGTAATAAACAATTAGTAATAAATAAATAAATGAGAATAATAAACAAAAGAAATAGACTGAATTGATGGTATCTTGATTGAAACTTATCAAAGAGCTTGGTCCGGTCTTCAGCTAAATTGTTTCGAGCCCGAGCCAATGTTGAGAGCTTGTTCAGTCTGTGTTTACAGTTAAATCGTGCAAGTAAGTGAAAAATAGAATGACGTGCCCTTCCAATATGAAGGTTAGACTCCTTTTATAGCTATCAATACAAGACATTTATGCTCGAGAATCATTCTCTAATTTAATGCAATTAAATGACAATAACGGCCACTTAATGACCAAAGAGTAACGACTGACACCAAATCCGGAACGGGCATGCATCAAGCTTCTTCGGTCACTTATCCGGTGTTACTTGGTTCGTCTACGTCCGTCCTCGCTCTTTCACTCGGACTCACCCCGGGTATCCTCGCACCCGGTGCACATCGTTGCTACTCCCTTTGAACTTATACTTAAACCATGCCACGTGTCGTGCCGGTTTTCACCGTATGCATAAATAGTCTAAATTTTTACCCTATAAAGGCAAAATCAAGTCACTTTGGTAATAACCTAAGTAGGAACGAGCCATTTTTTAACAATAAAAAGGAATTTGGGAGCATTTTTTTCCCTTTACCCGAAAAGAATTTTCCTTGAACTAGTTATGTTGCAATTGAAACGTTATTTTATACTGAATTCAATGTGGAATAACGATGCATCTATTTGTTAATACATTGTAATAAATCACGTAAATATAAAAATTTGCCCTTAAAGCTGTTACTACTTTCTACTAGTTTAGTTAACCATCACTTGCATTTAATTGATTTTAAAATTAAAAGAGTTATTTTTTGTAATAAAACTCATTTTAACTTCTAGTACCAGAAACATCTTTTAACTTCTAGTTCCTTGCTTCCCTCTTTTTCATTTGAAAATGTTGGCAGTCGGGAGTTCACCCACACCATTGATCAAGTCCAAATTATTAACGAAAACCAGCTATGAATTCGGTAGCAAATTCAGAATTCATAAATTTTAATTCCAACTCCGCATTTGCTAATTAATTAAGGATTGTAATATAAATTCGAATTCAAACTCATAAAATTCAAATCCTGAATACGTCTTCGAACCCATGCATGTGCCATGTGTTATACTTCACATAGTTTGACCCTTCCTTCCAACTTCGTCGGATTTCATTAAAAGAATTTTATTTCCTGTACTGTTACGAAGAAAAGTATAGTTGTATAATTTCCTTACCAAACAAACCTAGTCATATCACCATTTAATTTCCTTGATATTTTGGTATCAGTATCAACTATTTCTAACTTCTTGTAATTTTTGGCCGAGACTGCACAAATCCATAAAGTTCAGTACTATATGGTAGGTACACTTTTAATTTGTGCCTTTGATGCATGTCTCTGGTTGTAGAAAAAAAATTCAATTCAGTTGCAAGTGTCATTGCTCAGGGTCATTTGTTGAGCAGAAGTACTCCCACCGACGGGTTGCGGTGGAATTTATATTATTTCTTCATTCTTAATCAAATGTCTCATGTTCGAGGATTAAAATAGAAAATAATCTAGTAGAGACTACTTTCCCCCTTTAGTGGGCATTATGCGGCGAAAATTTGAATTAGTCAGAACTTTAAAGCAGGTACTGTATATCAAATGAATAGGCAACAATTACACCTCAATCTCAAATAAATTGGATAGTAAAATCTTTCTAATTTGTACATATTATACATGATCAAACACATTTAAGTACTTTCGGATCCAAATATATACTAGCAAAAAAATCAAGAATTTTAAAAATGCTTGTTAATTAATGTGGCTCCAATTTGGAGACAGAAGTTTGCTCCCCGTCACAAACTTATTTTTCTATCAGAATACCTTTTATTTAATTAATTATGTGCTTGACACACGCCCTTATGTACATGCTTAATTTTTTTTTTTATGGTCGAACACGTAAAAACATCTTTTTTTAATCTTGAGTGGTGACACTCGAATCCAATACATATGTCTGTTCTAAACTTCTAATAACTGATCTTTATCCATTATAACATTGAAATCACAATAAAATATTTTGTTATCAAATGAACTTAATCCACTATAACATTATTATTATTATTATTATTATTATTATTATTATTATTATTATTATTGTTATTATTATTATTATTATTATTATTATTATTATTATTATTATTATTATTATTATTATTATTATTATTATTATTATTATTAACTTTGCAGATTTCTCCTCGCAATTTAGTGGTTTCTGAGTATACCATAGTTTTGGCTTTAATGTTATTATTAGTACTAAAATAATTGTCAACTCTTTCAAATCATATGGTTCCTTTGAAGAGTTCTCTGTTCTTTTTTGTTGACCCTTATTTCAATTGATTGGATGCTTGAACACTCAGAGATTTTCTTGAGTTCCTCGTATATAATAAAGTACATTCCGCTCCCTTCCACAACTATTTAGATTTCCTAACACCCATGAGATATCTTAGGTAGCTTGTTATTGATCGTCGGGTCCATTGTCCAAAGTATAAATGACAAATATACGACAAGTTTGGTCTAATTTGGACTAATCAAACTAGGTTAAATCAATGAGCTATGATTTAATTTGGTTACCAAAGTTTGCTTTAGTTAAAATAAATTATATCAAAACGGGTTAAACAACGAACTATAATCTTCTTTTTAGAGTCTATTTGGCCAAGCTTTTTTAGACTAGAAGCATTTTTTAAAAATTTAAGGTGTTTGGCAAAAAAAAAAATGTTTTTGAGTAGCAGCAGAAACAGTTTTTCTGCGGTTTCGGGAATATCTTAGCTGATGAATTAGCCGTTGTTGTTCTTGTTTCTTTAGTACCTTTAGTAGTTCCTATACATGTCATGCTCCTTGGATTATTTACAAGTGGTTGGAAAGAAGCTAAAAAGTTCTGATTCTTGAAAAAAGCAGAAGCAGAAAATCATTTTCTTCAAGACAAAAATAGTCCTGCAATAAATACATATTTACCGAGTATATCACTTATCAATTCATTAATTTCTAATTATATCTATTTACGTATAGCAACTCATTTTGATTCTTAATGAGGTCTCAATACATTTAAATGTTTCAAATAAAATTACAGTTACTTAATATTCTTGTTACAATTATCAAGTTGTATTTCTATATATTTTGAATTTTATACTAAAAATATAATTCATTTCTTATAAAAAATTATTAATTTTTCTTTTGATTTTCAAGCAGACCTATTACTCTTTTTGTACTTAAAGGATGACAAATTTTGTTTTGATTTATCTATGTATTATAATGATTGAAAATTTTAATATGTACTTTTAAATTTTAATTTAAAAAGAAGTAAAAATTTAATTAAAGTTTTTCATAATATTATTTAAAATAATTTCTTTATAAAATAATCGTAATAGTAAACGTTCATTGATACTTGTCCTTTTTTTGTAATTTGAATCTCAAAAGCATCTTTTAAAAAAGACTAGTCAAACACAATCTGTTTATCAAAAATACTTTTCAAATAAATTAGTCAAACACAAATTGTTTCTCACCAATAGTAGTTTTAAAAAAACACTTTTAAAAAAAATACAAAAGTAGTTTTCAAGCTTGGCCAAATAGGCTCTTAGTTTGCATTTTGAAAGAATAATTTTAAAACAGATTTATTTTTCGCAAAATAATTAACTTAAGTTCTTTGGAAAATTTTATCATTAGGTTGTAGTTTGACCCATTGGGTTTATAATATTTGACCTTTTTAACCCAATTTCTTGTAACTTATTTGGTCAAGCTTTTAGGAAGTTAAAAGTATTTATTTTTATTTATTTATTTTGCTTATTTTAGAGAGTTGAGTGTTTGGCTAATATTTTTTTTTTAAAAAAAGTGCCTTTGAATAGTAACATAAGCTATTTTTAGAAGCTAAACAGCAGTTATTCCCAAGAAACACTTTTTAGGTCTTGGCCAAACAAAAATTGATGTTCTAATACTGAGATACTTCTAAAACTAATTTGCCAAACACAAATTGCAACTCTCCAAAACTAACTTTTGAGAAATATTTTTGATAAAAGGCACTTTTTTCAAATAAATAAATTTTGAAAGCTTAGCCAAATATGCGTCGTCCATCAGAAACAACGTTTTTACCTCCCAAAATAGGGATAACGTCTGTGTACAACTTATTTTTCCCAGATTCCACTTATGAAATTTCATTAGGTATGTTATTGTTATTATTAGCCAAATATGTATCATTCCGAATTTAGCCCTTTGAGTCAATTTAACAAATGCATCATAATTTAATCCATTTAAACTTGACCAAATTGAACGAATTACTAAAAAATGAATTGATTTTGTCCCCTATGGTCCAAAACCATTTCTTGGAAACTAACAATTACAAGTCTATGTTGGTGCATCTAGGACTAAGCGTGTGTTACAGCTAGATAAAGAAACAACTACTTCTCCACTGTGTCACACAATATTATTCTCTATATCTGCTTAAATTGTTTAATCTATGAGTCAAAAATTCATGACACAAATAATTTCAAAGTAGTTCATAAATCATTCATTTTTTCCTTAGTTTAACATAGTAATTATAAAGAATGTTCCAAACCAATCATACCCAATCATTTGATTCCCCTAAGGTATCAAACATTGTCCAATTTTTTGTTTGCTAAACTTAGCCGGCTATACTCTTGTTTCAACTTTTTGGCTGTTCTTAGTATTTCTCTCTTGTGTTCTTTTCATAATTCTTTAATTATGAAAATATAATATTACAACTATCTCTGAATATTGATGGTAAGAGCGCAATATAGATTAATGCACATTACAAGTTTGAATTGATAGATGATAGAATAATTAGTAATTCATAATTATAATTAGTAATTATTATAGAATCATATGTAAATGGTAGAAAGTAAATTAGCATTATCTTAAGAGATTAGATGGCATGATTCTCTCTTCATCATATCCTTTTTATTAGCTTAATTGTAGCTTGTAACAGGAGTATATTTACCACATTGTGGAAAGATGAATATTGAGGAAAATATTCTAATCATTCTTACATGGTATCAGAAGATTAGGAAAAAGATCCTACCCTAAACAAAAATTACTCCAACAAAATCGGCCAACCCCCCCCCCCCCCTTCCCCCTCCGGCCGACCACCACCCTTCCTCTTACTTTTTACTCTTTTTCCATTATCGTTTTCCTCTTTCCGATCAACAATGTCGGAATCCAAATTCACATTTCATCCCGCTCTTGCCGTCTCTAACATCAAAACACATATTTCCGTCACTCTTGAGATGGAAAATGTTCATTATGCAACTTGGACAGAGCTTTTTAAAATCTGTTACCATTCCCACCGGGTTATTCATCACATAATTCCACCAGAAAAAGGCAAAGAAAAGGTCTTAAAACAGATGATGAAAAATAACTTTGGGAAACTCTTGATGCCACAGTTCTCTCGTGGATTTATGCAACTATCTCTATTGATTTGTTGCACATAATAATGGAACCCGATTCTACAACAATGGAGGCCTGGAATCGCTTGCGGGATACTTTTCAAGACAACAAAAATTCCCACGCCGTCACGTTGGAGCAAGAATTCTCCACCACCGACATGGCGGATTTTCCGAATGCGTCGGCGTATTGTCAACGCCTCAAAGTCTTGTCGGATCAAATCAAGAATGTTGGTTCGTCAATTACCAACAATCGCCTGTTTTTACAATTGGTTGCCGGCCTTACCGATACGTATAATGGCGTGGGAACGCTCATCCGACAAAGCAACCCTCTACCACTTTTTTACCAAGCCGGTCGATGCTTATTCTTAAAGAGGCGGGTTTCTCCAAAAAGGCCGCAACCGTCTCAAATTCCGCCATGATTGCTACTCCAACAAATGAAGGTACTACCAATTTTGAACCTACACAACAAAATCGAGGACAAAAATGATGAAATGGTGGTAGAAATCGGGGTGAAAATCGCGGAAATAACAAAAGTGGAGGCCACCGGAATTCCGGTGGCGGAAGAAATGACAGCAGGAACAATTCTGGTGGCCAGCAATGGCAGCCCCGCAGTGGACCAGCCCAGTGGGCCTGACAGTGGTCGTGGGTTGTACCACCGTGCCCATACTCGACGGGCAACTGGGCCAGGCCCAGTTCCAAGCCTACTGGCATCATTCTTACATGAATCCTATCTTCCACAAGCAAAAGTCTGATACTAAAGTGAAGAATGACGAAGGAACGAACCTATTATTCACGGATTTTCAGATCGTGTATAATTGGTCCTCGGTGTTTTTTGGATATAAAAACTACCATATCATAACTTGGCTGACTACACTTTTCTTTCTACTTTTTGGATGTTCTTAGTATTTTTCGATGTGCTTTTTCTTGGTTCTTTAAATATTTGTGAAAATAATAATATTATCACTATTTTTGAAAAATCGGGTAGTAAAAGCGTGACACATGATGTGTGAATCAGCGCATATCACAAGTTTGAGTCCTACTACTAACAAAAGCATGGAGAATGACAAAAGGACATGCTAATTATTGTCTGATTTTTGAACCGTTATCATTGGTCCTCGAGTATTAAATACAATATCATAAGTAAATTATTTGGCGATGGATTTAGGGCTTTAATAATTTAAGATTGACAAAGGAATATGGGTCTATATCCTCGCAGTTCTTAGCAACTTCCACATGCCTTCAACAACTTTAGTATATTATGGGAATAATGCTATATACACTTAGATGATTGATATGTGTCAAAAAGTACATAATTAAATGAAAAGAGCTGAAATGGGGCTGTTCAGGTTCAATGAAAATACAATTATATATTATTTTGTCTATAATTAGACAAATATTAATCCATATTTGTTCTACTTACATTTTGTAATATAATATTTGGTTTCATACTACCAAATTCTTTATTAAGTAATTGAACTTTGAACATATCTAGAACAAGTAAACCACTCCCCCAAGTTTTGTTTGGGGGGGGGGGGGGGGGGGGATGAAGGAAGGGAATATTAAGAAATTAAAGAAGGAATACGTGTTTCTTTTGAAGAGAATAATTTACCTACCTAAAAGGAAGAAATATCCGTTAATTAAGATTAAAGTAGGATATCAATCATAGTGGTATGATTAACAATTTTTTATTGAATAAGTTAATTAAGAGGCTCTTTATATAAATAACATCAACTGATTCTATGATTGCAAAACGTTTTTTAAAAAGTCGTAAAACGTATAATAATCTGATTACATGATTGTAAAATGACAAAAACTTTTTTCAAAAGTCTAAAAGGCTATAGTACTTTTCCTGTCATTGTTGATTTGTCCTTCTGTCATTTTTGTGGGTCCCGACGGCTTTTGCTAAGGCCGACTGCTATTGTCTCTTCCAGTTGTCTTCACTGGTGTTAGCTCATTTGTCTTGTTTCTTCTGTCATGTCTTCTTGAATCCTTCTTGTTTTTGTTGGATTGTATGAGTAGTATGATAATATGATTTGTAATATGGACATTTCTGTAGTTGGACTACATTGGGCCGTTAGAGTATCATAATGGACTTCCTGTAGTTAAAACTACATTGGACCTTCTTTTATCATGCAAAAGGGTCAGATGATCCTTCTTTTTTCACAGTAGTATCAGTAGTATTGAAAACATGTTTAGTATTGATCACATGCCTTTTTCTCTGGCTTGTTAATATCTGGTATT
The DNA here is from genome assembly GCA_034509755.1 of Anisodus tanguticus. Taxonomy (NCBI): domain Eukaryota; kingdom Viridiplantae; phylum Streptophyta; class Magnoliopsida; order Solanales; family Solanaceae; genus Anisodus; species Anisodus tanguticus. The sequence goes on from CM067558.1 coordinate 4,345,631, forward strand.
GATCCAGAGTTTCTTTAGCATGTTTATGTTTTAGATTCATAATTCTATCATGCATATTAGTAAGTTCAATAGTGTCTTGGGATAATATATCATTGTTGTAGTATAGGGTAATCAATTCTTCCACATCTCCACCTTTTGTGGTTCCAATAATGCAAGCTTTCCTTATTTTTAGCATGTCTTCTATTTTTTATTTCAATGTTTATAGTCCAATTGCTCTTTTGGCACTTAGCCATTCTTGAAATTTGTTTAAAGTACATGGTATTTTCATTTTTAGATCTCCGTCATCTCCACTAATATTGTTGTTTCTTCCAACTCTAAATAATTGACAAATTACAATAGGTTTACATGTCAGGTCAGTTAAAGCATCAAATAATTGTATACCGTATATAACTTTTCCAAATGAATCCATCATTGCTTTAGTAGATTCTACAATAATACTGGGAAGTTTAGAAATATTATACAAAGTTCCATCTACTATTATTTTATCAATAAAACTATAGGTAAAAAGTTTAACTACTATGTCAGGGTTCGCAATTTCACTACATAAATATCTTGGGTATTTACTTAATTTAGCACTTCACAAAATATTGGGGTTAGATTTATAATCATAAATTTTATTTATTTGTTCGTAAGCAGTAATATGATCAGGTTTATGCTTCAACCTATCACTTATTGCTATCGTTGCTGGTATCTGAGAAGATGAAGATGGTGTAGTAGATGGAATGGTTGCAAGTTTGGATGTAAAAGGTTTTGGGAGTGTGGTAGGAATATTTGGTTTTTCTTTAGTAGGTTTAGGGGATTTTAAGGTTTTTAGGGTTTATAAGTCTTGTACTACATCTTTAAGTTGGTTTACTAGATGTGTATTTTCTTGTAATTTGGTAATGATGATTTCACGGGTATGAGTAATGATTTCTACCACATTGGTAATATAGTCTTCCAGATTGTCACTATTGACTGACATTGTTGTACTTGCTAAGAAAATTAGCTAAAATATTATTTAGTTCCAAAGATATTTTTAACAATAAAATCATTATAACAAAAGAATGATTGGCATTTCCTTCTTTTATTTAATTATGGTAAATGGTCTATTTTATTCGTAATGAAAGATCTTACTTGAGTATTATCAGTTCTAACAACAAATTTTACTGGTAATAGGTGATAATGAAATCTTTTTATTCCAAATTTTACAGCTAACGGTTCTTTTTCATTAATATGATAATTTTTCTCATTTAGCTTCCATGTTCCACCTCCATATCCACATATCAGTGGTTTTTCTTTATCTATATCATCTTTATCATAAGCTATGAGGACTGCTCTCTATCCTATATCACTAGCATAAGTAAAAAGTTTTAATTGATCTTGTTATGTTAGTATTCTATGTTTTGGTAAGGCTTTACTTTTTCTTTTATTTCATTTATAACTTTAGTGTGTTCTTCTTTCTATTCAAATGTTATATTTTTCCTAGTTAATTATTGTAATGGTTTTCTTAAGAATGGTAAATCTTTTATGTGGTCTGAAACATAATTTATTACTCCTAGAAATTGTTGTACTTCTTTTTTATTTTCTAATTTATCTTTAAAATTCTTTATTTTTGTTACAACATGTTCTTGCAATTGTAATCCTTCTTTATTTATAATATATTCTAAATATTCGATACGATTCATGAAAATTTCAGTCTTCTTTTCAGATAATAATATGTCATGCTGTCTTGCCGTTTTTATAAATTCTTCTAGATATTTTTATATGATTTTTCAAATTATCACTATATATTAATATGTCATCAACATATACTATACAAAATTCTGTTAATCTTCTAAACACTTATTCCATTCTTCTTTGAAATATTTGTGGTGCATTTTTTAATCCAAATGGTAGTACATTCTATTCATTGTGGTCGTTAAAGGTTTTGATTCATTTGTTAATTTAATTTGCTAAAATCCACTTTTACAGTCAAATTTACTAAACCATTTCTTTCCTCCTAAACTGTTAATAAGGTTTCTTTTGTATGGTAAAAAATATTCATCAAATTTTGTCTTTTTATTTAGTTCTCTATAATCAATTACCATCCTAACATTTCATCTTCTTTGTTCACTATGTTTTCTTACTAAAAAGGTTGGGCTACTATGCGTGCTTTTACTTTCTTGTATTATTTTTAACTCTAATAATTCTTTTATCTGAATTTCAAATTCTTTCTGATCTGTTGGACTATATCTAATAGGCTTACATCTAATTGTATCATTGAGATTTATTAACTTGATTTCAACATATATTTTTTCTTTTTCCCATAGTTGTACTGGATTTTCTCCAAAATTCATTTATAATATATTAAGATATTTTTCTTTTAATAATTGTAGATTATTATTCCTATCTGATCTTATATTACATAATCGTAATGTTTGTATTGGTAATATTCATGTTTAGTATTATCCATTTATTACAAGGCGTTTGTAAACTTAAAGTATTATTGTTTATAACTTGTGTTTTAAAAAAGGTTTAAGAAATTATTTCCTAATAATACTTGTTGTCTCATATGGTCTTCTTGTTATATTATCGGTAGTCAAAATATTGTTTTATCCAATATTATTCTCATATTTTCTGCTATTATATCTAACTCTTTTATTTGTTCATTAAATCCTGATACTCTTATTCTATGAGTTTTAGATTTTTTCCATCTGTGTAATTATAATACTTCTTTTCTTGCTAGACATAAATCTGCTCCACTATCTATAAAGTTTTTTTTCTTTATCATTTTATTTGGCTTATATTCTATATGAGCTTCTATATAAATTGCTGCTATTAGATTTTCAATTTTTTGATTTTTTCGATTTCTTGTCTTATTCTCTCTAATTCTCTTTCTCTTATTTTACTAAAATTCTTAGTTACCTTTTTATATCTATCATGGTAATATTTGTATCATGTTTCACTAGTAACAGTACTAAATTTATAGGCATATTCTCTTTCACATTGTTTCCAATAGTTTTTTCTTCTTCTAATTTTCTTTTTTCTTTATCTAATTCTATACATCTTTTCCAGTAAGTTTTTTCTAATTTTTTCGTTTCTTCTTGTAATTTCATTTTATTCTGAGCTATTTTCACTATCTGAGTTTTGGTTAATAAAGTTAATATTTTCTGGTTCTGTTTCACTTTCTTCTTCAGTTTGACTAACATAAAAGTCTTCATATTCATACCATTTATTATTATCTTCTTTTATCTGTTGTAGATTTATAATAAATTGTGTTATATTTATATATTTTATACATTTTTTCTTTAGTTTTGGACATTTATTAGCATAATGTCCTTTTCATTGCAATCCCAAAATTTACATTCTTTAGGGTTTTCTTCTAAAGGTTATATATACTTTCTTTTTCTAAACTTTCTTTTATGTTTAAATTTTTTCCTCGTTTCAGGAGTATTTCTATATATTTTTAAATCTTTTTTTCCTATAAGGTTTGTAGTATTGTTTATTGTATCTATTGTATTTTTTATATCCTTTCTTTTGATATTTTTTATGTCTACGACATTTCTTATATCTCCTTTCTTTTCTTTTATCATCACATCCAAATACCAATCGTCGTTCTGTGAATCCACATATTTCTTTCAATCCTAGTTTCTTATCTTTTTTAATTTTTTATTGCATTCTATATTCTTCACATTTTCGCATTAAGTATGCTCTTAGTACTCTTATCCTTTCTCCTAACGTGTTTTCTCTTGGTTCTAAGTGGTTATATTCCTTAGATACTTCAGTCTTATACGGTGTTGGTAAATGATCATAGTAAAGTTGTTGGTATATTAAATCTTCTTGTGGTAAAAATCTTGATTCATAAAAGAATTTACTAAAACTTATTGTATATTCTTGTAGTTTATTAATTTTATAGCATTTTATGTTATTTAGATTCATTATTATTTTAGTTTTTCTTTCTGCAAATACATTTTCTCGTGCTACTAACCATTTTTCTCCTAAAAAGTTCTCTTTTTAGTACAATATCAAATATCATTAGCATATATTTTCAGTCGCTTGCATGACTCATCACTTCTAATCTTAGTTGATATGCTATAGATTCTATCCAAAATGCACTTTTTCAATTAATGTTTTAGATATTAAGTCACAAATGTAATCTAGGTTATCAGTATGTGTAGAGTTCATTAATGCTATATACATTCCAAGAATTCAATCATTTATTTTTCTACTTATCTCTTGTTCATCATAAACATTATCTAAATCTAGGAAGTATCCATTAAGGTTTACACCTTGTGACATTGATCCTACAAATTCTTTAAATTCAGCTTGTTGTCCTACTGGTATATGTTCTGGTATTTTAGGATGTCGACTTGTTATTATTTCTAAATTAGGGTCTATTAATTCTTCTTCAGGATAGTCATTAGTATCTTCATTTATTATATCATTTGTTTCTATTTCTATTTCTATAGGTCTGTTAAATTCATCTTCTACATCGCTTTGAGGTTCTTCTTCTATAATTGCATTTACATTTTTCAATTTTTCTAAAGCTTCTATTATTTGATTATTTTCTTTTACTATTTCTAAGTTTTCATCATCATCTACTTCTTCTATAAATTTTGCTATTTGTATTTCTTGGTTAGTTAATTCATTTTTCTTTATAAGATTAGTAGTTTCTTTATCAATATTACTATCTGTATCACTATATGTTTTTTCATTACTAGTAGTACTTTCATCACTTGTTTTATATGTTTTCTTTACCTTCTTTTCCCTTTCAACCTTGTCATTTGTTCTTTTAGAACATATAATTCTTCTTTTAATTCTTCCATTCTTGTTTAACTTGATTCAATTCATCTTTCGTTTGTTTTAATTCTACCTTTGTTTCTTTTAGTATTTTCTTTGTATCTTTAAATTTATGTTTATATTTTTTTATTGTTACTCAGCCATTCCTCATTATTATGTGTTTTTAATTTTGTATTTTCTTTTTATAATTCTGATGTTTGTTGTTCCTGTCTTTCTAACTTTAGGTGTAAGTATTCAATGTTTCTGTGTCAGTTAAATATATATTTTCACCTTTTTTATTATTATTTGGTGTACTTTTAGAGTCTTTCTTTCTTATTGGTTCATACTTGTACCTTTCCTTTTTTATTATATTTTTTTTCATGATTTTTGAGAAATGTGATTACACTATGTTCTTGATTTCCATTAAAATTCCATATGAATTGTCAATATTTATATCAGTACTCAAAACGTTCATCATAGTTAAACTATTTTACTGTATCGGCCGATATCTTTATTTTGATTTGAGCTCTAATATATGTTGTAAAACTCGTTTCTATATAATAAAATGTCATGGTTTCGACATGACTGCTGCTTGTAAATAAATTTCGAGCTTAGGGGCATATCAAAATCACAGAATTACCTAAGCAAAGTGTCCTTTGACCTACAGCTGAATAGCCACGTACAATTTTTTCCGTTTCTTTTTCTATTAAACCCCTCCTCTTGAAGTCTATTATATAGAGACGGTGTTAAAATTTGAGCTAATGGGTTCGGAATTCTAATCCATTAAAATTATTAAATTTTAAATTAATATTTTTATATTTTCAATAGATTTCTTATAACAGATGCAGAATTGAATCACAATTATTTTGTTTAGCCGAGCCCGTAACCCATATTGTAGCTACATTCATGTTAGCCTAGCTTTGGGGCTCGAATGCATTTCTTTTCTCCCATTTAGCTAGGGTGTCAAATGAGCGGTTGAGCTGAATTTGGACATGTCAAAATGAGCTAAGTTAATAAATGAGTGAGTTATTGACCCGTTCAAATAGTACTTGGGCTGAAATGGGTTGGGTCGAAATGGCTAAAAAGCGGTCAAAATCCAAACCGCCTAATTCTTACTAAGCTTTAGTTGCCTTATTTATTCTTTAATAATTTTCAGTACCTAATAAATTACTCCCCCTGTCCCAATTTATATGACACACTTCCCTTTTTAGTCAGTCCCAAAAAGAATGACACATTTTCTTATTTGTCAACAATTTAACTTTAAACTTTACCTTTTACGTTTAACGAGATGATCTATAACCACACAAATATTGACTTGTTTTAGACCACAAGATTCAAAAATATTTCTTTATTTCTTAAACTTCGTAGCAATTCAAACTACATCATATAAATTGGGACGGATGAAGTATTATTTTTCTTTATTATGGCTATATATAACATATCAAATAAGAAAATTTCTTTTTGCACATATTTTGACAAGAATTCTCATGGATCAATTTGGGCTAGATATCAGCCCAAATTTTGATGGACTGAAATGGGCTGAGCTAATAAATGACGGATCAATAACCCGCCTAAACTTGAACCGGTTGGGCGTATGATTTCATGAGTTAAGTTTGCCACCTCTACATTTAGTTAATGAATTAAGGATTAGTTTATCTTATGGTATAAAGAATTTTGTATATCATCTGTATATTTCAACTAAATATAGCATGTTATTTGCCAATGAAAGTCACATAGTCATAAACTCATGATTAATTAACCTTGGAGTATATGAACTGGCATTTTGCATGAAGTGCATATTCATTTTCTTCTCAATGAACTTAAGTTACTTATGTATAAAAACTTACTTTAGTCATATTTGCAAACATACTACTGTAAATTTCTGCTATATATTGTATATGCTTTCTTTTCAACTTATTATAGAAGGAAAAAAAATGTCAGCTTGCCGGCTTAGAACAACTCGCAGGTACAACAAACCTATTGTCTTTTGGTTTATTCCTTAATTGTTTTCAAGTGCAATTAATGAACTAAAAATTGGATTTATACACTTCAACTTCCACTATCAAAGTTAATGAAGGCCTCTTAATTAATAAAAATCCATTAATATATTTTGTTCCCTAGTATTCAGCTAGCTATCACATGCAATAAAGTTAATGAGAAAATTTGTAACTTATAGTACTTTTCATGTAATTTTCAAATATATAAATTTTAATCTTAAAATATTAAGTTAATCTGATTTAATTTAGCTTCAAAATTTATTCAAATTGACTTTTGAAAAGCGAAAAATACTACATAAATTGAGACGGAGGAAGTAACTATTATTTCCATCGGACTAGGCTTTTGACGATGGAGCTAGTACTTGAAGTTTATGAATGATGGAATATACCGTGTATATCCCACTGATATACACAGTTTCTACAATTATGGTAATTATACCACATAATTAACTACTATTTTTTATACACTAATTGCGAAAACCGTGTATATCAGTGGGATATACACAGTATATTCTATCAATGAATTCTAATAACCGCTTGTACTTGCCTTCGAATTCATAATCTACTTATGCTGTCGAGTTTGCAATTTATTATATGTAAATATTTAGTAGGAAAAAATTACTGATTTTACCAAATCAATATTATATACAAACTATCATAAAATCGCTACTTCCAGCTAATGTTTCGTCAAATATTGACTCGCCGATAATAAAATATTTGACAAAAAATCTATTGAAAAAATCACCGACAAGCCAAATTTTAACAAATATCATAAAAGATTAATCTTTTTTCGATAGTAACGATATATTTATCTTTGGAGGTAGTAGATATTTGATGAAACAATAACGTATTGTGAGAGTGACTTTAGCACTAATAAAAGACAATATGGGAGCCAAAGAATCATACGGAAATTGCTCTGGTGAAAGATGGGTCCCAAAATTGTGTGTCAAAAATAATACTTTTGGAATTGAAGGGCTGCCTTCCTATTGCCTCCTACCGACGAAAACAGAACCAAGAATATCGTGAATTTGATTAACACCGCAAAGCTTAATGAGTCAAACGTCAAGGCTCCTCTATGTTTTTTTTTTTGTTTTTAAATTCGCCTTCAATCTTTGTATTAAATTTATTATAATTAAGCTATAAATAATTGATAGTAGAATATATGTAAGTTGACTACGGATAAAAAAAAAGCATATAAAAATGCATATTATATATTATTGATTTGATGTTACACGGTTTAAATAAATAATTTCCCAATTTCTCTTCTGAGAGCCTTTTTATTGCAAAAATTTACTTGAACCCAAAAGGTACGTCAGCTCAATAAATATAAACGTATATTTTTCACATATATTTATCACCTTGCACCTTTTCTCTAATTTTAACTAAAAAATTATATTATTTGATGAAAATATCAAGTAGAAAAATTAGAATTAGCTACGAGCTTCGTTGCTAATATGCTTATAGCTAACATATGTTTTTAATAAATCATTACTAAGTAAGATTAGCAACAAATTTTACTGCTTAGGTACAGAATTTGTCTATCACTGATTCCTATTTTTTATATTTTAGTTGTGAATATTACGTTCTTATTGCTAATTTTTTTCAAAAACTTATGTGGCTCTTTCTTCTTTATGAAGCTCCCTTCCTTTTTCATCAATGTCTTCTTTGTTTACAACTTTACATCTTTTTCCTTTCTTTTATCTTTTTTTTATATTCGGCTACTATTCCCGAGATAGTAGTATCGATCCCTCAACACTACTATCGTTAATCTTATTTTTTTTTTAGATTTACTTTGTGTGGCTGCTTCTCTTTTGTTTTTTCTACCAAACTGTTTAAATTAATTGGACAACTTTACGTCGACCTAACAGTTTTGCTTTTGTTCTGGCATTATACTTATCTTGGATTTGACCAATGCTGAGTCGCTGATCCTTTTCTAATAGTTTCTCCGTTTCAATTTGTTTATCAAGTTTTCACATGGAGTTTAAAAAAATAATTTTTTTTTTAAATTTAATAATCTTTGATAGTGAATATATTTCATACATATTCACAATATATTCTGTAATTATTATTTAGTGTAATTAATGTAATTAATGTAAAATAGAGATCCTAATTCTATTAGGATACAATTGTATACTCTATACATATATTACATTAATAATAGAACTTCATGAAGGATATTTACACTATTCTACATGGTATCAGAAGCCAAAAATTCCTAAACCCTATTTCGGCCGCCCACCCCCCTACTCCTAATTTTTCCGACGCCATATCTATCGGAAACAACCGACATACACTATGTAAACGGCTGATATACCCTCTCCGCCACTATATACTGCACGTATACAGGCCTATACACAGTCGATATACACCTTGTATACGACTGATATCCCTTCCTGCCCATATACAACCCGCATACATCATTATACACAGCCGATATACACCATGTATTCGACTGCTTTAACTCGTCTACCGCGACATACACTCTGTATACCGCCCTCTTACACCGATATACACTTAGTATACAGTTTCCACTGCCCATATACACCTCGTATACAACCTTCTACATACTTCCCAAATCAATATACACTTGTATACGACCGCTACTGCCCATATACACCTCGGATAAAGCCTTCTACATACTTCCCAAGCCAATATACACTCGTATACAGCTAATACTGCCCGTATACACCTCATATCTATATATCCCAAACCCCTCTCTCCTTCTTATCTATTTTTCGGTAGCCTTAATGGCGTCACCCACGGCCCACACAACTTCTCCCGCTTTTGCTTCCTCAACACCCGACATCACAAATTATCAGACGTATGCCCAATACCTGACTCAGTGGGCCATCCCACGTCCTCAACAACAGCTTCGGCACTAGGCTCAATCACCAGTCTCGTTCCAGGTCAGACCCAGCAGCAACAGTGGGCACTGCCGAGGCCCACTGCCCATCGGCCCAGTACAACCGAGCCATTGTCCAGCCACCAGGCCTATTACACAGCAGCTTAGCACATTATCGAGGCCCACTGCCAATCAGCCCAGCACCACCGGGCCACTGTCCAACTACCAGGCCCACTACACAACGGCCCAGCAGCAACACGATAATACGTGGTATATGGATACGGGCTCCACGTCTCTCCTCACGAACAATTCTGATAATCTTCTTCAACTGCGCAATTTAAACACTCATCAATCTATTATGGTCGAAAATGGTCATCGCATTCCAATACAAGGATTTGGCCGCACACTGACCCCACCACTGCATCCCCACTTCTCCTGTAAAAACATCATATATGCCTCTCACATTATCAAGAACATAATCTTTGTCAGAAAATTTGCCACCGATAATTCCGTATCCATTAATTTTGACTCATTTGGTTTTTCTATAATGAACCTTCGTACGGGGAAACTTCTTACAATATGCAATAGTGAGGGGGATCTCTATCCTTTCCTATCCATGTCCACTGTCAATGTCAATCCTCTCACATCTCTAGCTGCCATCTCCTCCTCAACATAACATAGTAAACTTGGTCATCCCGGAGCCTATATTTTTTATTTTCTTCGAAACCACAAGTTAATCTAATGTAATAAAGGGAACCTTGCCCATAGTTACTCCTCTTGTCATCTATGGAAACATGTTAGACTTTCATTTACGTCCTCTTCGAGTATTACTTTCTCTCTCTTTGATATTATTCATGCGGATTTATGGGCATCTCCTATAACCAGCAACCTAGGTCATAAATATTATATGGTATTTTTGGATGACTTCTCTCACTTCCTTTGGGTCTATCCGCTTAAACTTAAGTCTTAAGTCTACTCCAAATTCCTTGAATTTCGTACATTGGTTAAAACACAATTTGAAAAAGACAGCAAAACATTTCAATGTGATAATGGTCGTGAGTTCAATAACTCCTACTTTCATAATTTTTGTGTGGCTAATGGCATGGTTTTCCGTCTCTCCTACCCCCATACTTCCCCTCAAAATGGTAAAGCCGAAAGAATTCTCCGCACCATTAACAACATGATTCGTACCCTTCTTTTTCATGCGTCTTTCCTCCTACTTTTAGGTTTATGCATTAAAAATGGTAGAACACATTCTTAACATCTTACCTACCCGTACGATTCAAAATCGGACACCCAACAAAATTATCTTCCGTCGGATCCCTTCTTATGATCACCTTCGAATTTTTGATTGTCTTTGATACCCAAATCTGGCCTCCACGGTCCCTCACAAATTGGCACCTCAATCCACTATGTGCATCTTCCTCGGTTTCCCATCAAACCATAGGGGGTACTTGTGCTATGGGATATCCACAGATAAAATCTTAATCTCACGCCATGTCACGTTTGTTGAGTATGTCTTCCCGTTCGACAACATCCAAAAATTTCATGTCACTGATTACAGTTTCCTTGATGACTCGGACACCTCCCATCTACTCTAAAATGTACTACAAAATCCGCAACCTTCGGCTGTCCAACCACTCATCCCATCGACCACACCCTACTGGCCGGTACCATTCCCATTACTGCTCGAAACTACACCCTTACTCGCCATATGTCCAGCCCCTGTCCAGCCCCACTTCCCGTTACTACTGCCCAGTCTCAACCCCGCTGCCCAGTCCTGCCCGTTACCACCGAGCCCTCTGCCCCACCCATTTCCATCCCCACTCACCGCATGGAAACCCATGCACAACAAACCAAAAGTTCACGTTAACCTATCAACTCAAACCATCTCACCCATTCCTAAAAACTCAACATTAGCCAAACTTGACCCGCATTGGAATGCGATCATGCGAAAGGAGTTTAATGCGCTCACTTTACAGCGCACTTGGGATCTTGTTCAGCGATCTGAGGGGGTGAATGTAATCCATTGTATGTGGATATTTCGTCATAAGTTCAGAGATAATGGTGCCCTTGAACGTTATAAGGCCAGACTTGTGGAAAATGGCACATGGCAGCAGGAAGGTGTTGATTGTGGTGAGACTTTTATCCTAGTAGTTAAGCCAGCGACCATCCGCACTATTTTGAGCATTGCAATGGGGAAGAATTGCCATATTCACCAGCTTGATGTAAAGAATGCTTTTTTACATGGGAATTTGAAAGAAACCGTCTATATGCATCAACCACCAGGATTTGTGCATCCGGAGGCCTCTCATCATATTTGTCATCTTCATAAGTCGCTATATGGGCTGAAACAAGCCCCCGGGAATTAGTATGAGAGGTTTGCTACATACATCATACAAATCGGTTTCGTGTGCAGCAAGAGTGATCATTCATTATTTGTTTTTCATCGAGGTGCTGACACAACTTACCTTTTGTTATATGTGGATGATATTGTTCTAACATCTTCTTCAAATGGCCTGAAGCACGAGATCATTGCTCTACTCAAGTCCGAATTTGCTATGACTGACTTGGGTAAGTTGAGTTATTTTTTTGGGATATCAGTGACCAGATCCGCCCATGTCACGTTCTTGTGTCAACGTAAGTATGCAGATGAGATCGTCTACAGGGCTAAAATGGAAAATTGTAAGATCATGCCCACTCCCGTCAACTCCAAGTCCAAACTCAGTGCAGATGATGGGGATCCGATCAGTGATCCATCTCTTTATAGGAGTCTCGCAGGTGCTCTTCAGTATCTCACCTTCACTCGGCAAGATATTGCATATGCGGTTCAGTAGGTGTTCTTGTTCATGCACGCCCCTAGGGAGCCTCACTTTACAGCGCTTAAGCGTATCATTCGGTACGATAAGGGCACGTTTGACTATGGACTTCATTTATATCCCTCAACACCGACTAGATTGCTCTCCTACACAGATGCAGATTGGCAGGCTGTCCGGACACCCGTCGCTCTACGTCCGACTATTGTGTGTTTTGGGGGGATAATATCATCTCATGGTCTGCCAAACGGCAAGCCACATTTTCCCGTTCAAGTGCAGAAGCAGAATATCGAGGCGTTGTGAACGTTGTTGCCAAGCTATGTTGGCTCCGAAATCTCATTCTTGAGCTTCGTTGTCCCATACGTAAGACATATTTAGTTTACTGTGATAACATATCTGTTGTCTACTTGTCTCTGAAAGAAATAATCCCCTTGATTATTTTCATTAATTGAAATGTATTTATACAAGTTACAAAATAGGAGAATCCTATTCCTAAAACCTTATTCTACCATAATTCTAACTATACAATTATGGTAAGTGTATAATCCTAATTTAGGTAACCTTTACACTACAATATACTACAAATATATTTTCCTTATATATAGATTGTTACACTGCCCGTGATGGCACTGCACTGTTGGGCTGTCGTTGGGCCTCTACAGGTCCACTGCCTTTGGGACTTTACAGGCTACTGCTGATTGGATTCTGCATTCCATACCCGTGGTATACACTATGTATATCAAGTGTATATCACAGGTATATTACCTTGTTTAACAGTCTCATAACCAGGTTCAGCATCAGCGAACCAAGCATAATGAGATGGATATTCACTTTGTTCGTGAGAAGGTTGCAATGCGTCACGTTAGGGTATTGCATGTTCCTTCTTCATATCATTACGCAAATATCTTCACAAAGGGGCTTCCTCGGCAACTGTTCCTTGACCTCAGGTTCAGTCTCAGCGTTCGGCCTCCTTCCGCTCCGACTGAGGGGGTGTGATAGTGAATATATTCCCTATATATTCACAATATATTATGTAATTATTATTTAGTGTAATTAATGTAATTAAGGTAAAACAAAGATCCTAATTCTATTAGGATACAATTGTATACTCTATATATATTACATTAATAATAGAATTCCATGAAGGAGATTTACATATTCTACAATCTTAAACTAAAAATATATCAAATATCTTTTAATCTTATGATCTTAAACATGTCACATGGAAAATTAAAGATTAAGAGTTGTCCAAAAAAAAATTGAATATCATCAATTGATCTTGAAGATAACAGAGAAGATTAGAGCAGTGTCTACACGGCATCTATTTTATGTTGGCAGGCTGTTGTTCATAAATTCTGTTTTATTGATTTATTCTCCTTGCATAATTTTTTGGGGTGCAACATTCATACTTCTTCAAAGTGTGTTGCAGGAGGTAATTTCTCTGGGGGTGCACTGAAGAGAGGAGGAAGATATCACTTGTGGCTTGGGATATTTTGTGCAGACCAAATAAGTAAGGGGGTCTGAATATTAAGGGGTGCAGACTGTAAAATATTATGTAGGCAAGATTATTTGATATGTGATGGAGAAAAAGGATACTCTATGGTGAAATGGGTGAATGAACTGTATATGAGTAACAATGATGAGTTTTGGTCACATATGTTATCTGCTGATAGCAGTTGGTATTGAAGACAATTAAATAAATTAAAATAAAAAATAATCTATTGGTATAATGGGAACCACTACTGTCTTACTCACAACAGGCAGTATTCAGTATCCAAAGGCTATTTAGACATTTTGGCTACTGCACCATTATTATCAACTGTTGAATTAGTGTGGACTAGAGTCACATTGTCAAATCATAGATTTACTTTTTGGTTGGCTGTGCTTGGCAGACTACTCACAAAGGAGAGATTATTGAGAATGAATATACTTGTCGGGTACTATTGTAAAGCAGTACGGGAAGTAAATAAATATTACAAGTGTTCGAAAGGATAAACCGAGTTGTCAATATTCAGAACTTCCGCAAAGTTGTTGAGTCTTGAATCTTGATAACCTGAAATCAAGAAACAACTAAATCTGGATGGTTACAACTGTGTGCTGAGTCGAGTGATTGCACTCTGTCCTTAAGACAAGATTGCCCTGTATATATGCTTTTACGTTAATGGACAATAGTCTCCCAAGATAAAACAACACTTTAATCTCAACACTACAAAGCAAATAGGTTGAGTCTGACAAAGAAAACAAATACGAATCGACTTGCTGAAGAAATGGAAAAGGAAGGAAGAGTTTCTGTTTTCGTCCAACGTTTTTGGACTGACTTTCTCTTCTGTTTTGTCTCTGTGTATATAGTGTCTCTATTGTGTTTATCTTGTGTATATGTGTGTCTTTCCTCACTGTTTTTCGTGACTGTATGTACCACTATATTTCGTCACTTTATATCGTTTTCACATAATTGAGCCAAAAGGCATCAATATATAGCATGGAGGAAGGACTCCTCAACTGCCACAAACAAGGCTGTTAATAGCCATTAGTGTGGGTTGTTAATGACCATTAGAGAGGACTGTTAATGGTCATTAGAGAGGCTGATTATGGTCATTGAAGGAAGGCTGTTTATGGAGGAGATAACAGCCAAGTAATGGCTGGTTAATGCTCCAAAAAGCAGCTCAAACGGTAGGTAGAAAGTTTCTGCCTTCCGTCATTCCCAAAATCAACTTTCCAGAAACTCTAGGGACCAAACTGTAAATATTAAGTAATTTGGGGTCCAAAAAGATAATATCAGAAAGTCTCCGAGCCCGGACGGGCGGCGGCGCGTGTGTGGGTTTAGCCTTGATCCCAAGCACATCTAGGTCCTCCCTCCTTTAAACACATGAGATACCCCTTGGGATCCCAAACCTTTAACCACTTTAGAGACTTATAAAGAGAACAATTCTTCCTTTTTCCACCGATGTGGTAGATTTGTCCTATACCATATTTTCATGCCTCAAACATCTTACTTCGTGGACCAATATCTCTTTCATTTCTCAACAAAATTTGACGATTCTTGGCCCTACGGTCATCTACTCACTTAGTAGAATATGCATGTGAGAAGAGACAAAGCTTCCAACATGCGGAACACTAGTGTTTAATTCATTAAATATGGGTGGACGCACCTCCCCGTCAAAGGCAAATTTCCAACAATACTTTGTGACAATAGTGACTGTGTCTTGTGTGAAGGATGCTGCAGACATATTCTCTGAATATGGTTGGATAATGGATGTCTGGGACACTGTGCATAGTTGAGTTGGGGTTAAGCTGCAGAATAGAGAGGTCTCAGAGGCTCTGTTGCAGATCAAAATGAAATACTGGAACATATTTAGGAAGAAGTTAATGTCAACTGTTTATGAAGCGATTGTTTATCACATTTACAAAGCCAGGAATTACAAGATTTTTAAGGGGTATACTGTGAATAGGGAGGTGGTTATACAGATGATCCAAGCTATAATTAAAGAGAGATTAGAGTTGTTTAGATACTCAAAGACAGCTAGGAAGTGTGAATACTTAATACAGTCATTATGTAATTAGTGTTTTCTTTGAGGTTCACTAGATCTTGGCACTCTTCCTGAAAGGTGGTCGAGTCTATAAGTGCTCTTTAGGTTGTACTAGACTATGCTTTTTTGTTGATATGACAATATTTCAAAGTTTACTATCAGAAAAAAGAAAGAAACAAAATGTTCTTTTTTTTGGCTAATAAAGTAATTTTATTTTCAAAAGTATAACTTTACAAAATAGACTGTTCAGATAACCAAAGCAGCAACTCCTGGACATACGGCCCCAAGGTTGCATCCTACTTATCTACTACAACTCCACTATACTTTTTAGACCCCCTCCCTCAAGGATAAAAAATTGAGTTCAAACATCTTCCTTTTCAGCTTCTTCTGTAACACACCCCTTGCAACCACCTCTTGAATTACCAACCTTACAATAGGAGGTGCTGGCCTGTTGTGCTTCTGAAATATTCTTATATTCATCTCTTGCCAAAGGTGATATATACAAGCAACAAAACTCATCCTGTAAACAATTGCATTTGCAGAGTGACCATTTAACACAATCAGCTGCACTTCAGTTTCTCTGCCCATCCGCGTATGGCCTATGAATGCCCTGCCATTTTAGAATTTTCTTCAAGATATTATTGGAGTATGAGCAGGAAAAAAACAAGTGTTCTATCGACTCCTTCCCTCATTGCATAATGGACACTCAAGGTCTATGGTGATCCCCCATTTGGCTAACCTGTCCCTCATAAGTAATCTTCTTTGAGCTGCTAGTGTTAGCATGAAGCTCCATTTAGGTAACCTCCTAGTGTTGCATGTCAATATCCTCCAGTATACTTTCTGGAAGGTCCTCTTATTTTCAAGTACATTTTCTTGATAGAAAATCTGTGCCAGCTTACTACCTCATCCATGCTTATACCAGCAGCCTCAATATATTCCTTAGCTTTCATGATTTTCCTCACAACCCAAGAAGCTTGTTTAGAAATATTAAGCCATATATGTTGTATCTTTTCATAATATGCATATATCCATTGAACCCAAAGCCTGTCTTTCTTCTTGCACACACTCCATAACAACTTACAAAATGCTGACTTATTTTCGGTTTACAAATCAACCACATTAAATTCTCCTGCTGTTTTAGGACTACACATAAATCCGCCGGTGAGATACACACAAAATACATGGTTGAGGTTACGAAGTCACTTAGCCGTATACTATACAAAGGGAAAGGCGTCGGTACGGAGTCACGTCAGTTGTGGATATATACTACGCTATAAGGAACAGAGTCTTAAACTATGGACCGAGACTACACTAAGGAAAAAGAAAGCTTGACTGAGAAAAGAAGTCAGGGAATGAAGCTGCTTCTCTAATTGCCCCGTTAAATAGGCGGGCGAAGGCTTTTTGAAAGTCTATTTTATCTTGTAAATGCATTTTTTTCTATTTAGAGAGAGGGGACTTCAAGTTCTTAGAAAGAGCCGTACGAGACAACTCACGTACGGTTCGGAAGTCAAGCCCCTGCACATAGGCTTAGGTCAACACTTATATAATAGTCAGTCATTAATTGGAGGCGGGCAAGATGGTGACAACATTCGGAACTAATAGATCTTTCTTGGAAACCTCAGTTCCACCTGTCCAGCGATAAGTCCTACAAACCATTTCAATTTTCTTCAATATCTTCTTGGAGATCACAAATGTTTGTGACCAATATACCTGAATAGAGAATACCAGTCTTCAATAATTGCATCCTGCTTACATATGATAGGAATTTAGTTGTCAATGATTGTACTCTACCTAGTATCTTATTGATCCAAGATTGGCATTGTGCTATAGATATCTTTTTTGTACTCAAGGACACTCCTAAGTATCTAAAAGGTGTAGGTATAAATTGTGTCGGAAAGGTTAAACAGAATAAAAGTTGAGTCGAGAGATGACTCTCTGTCTTTAAGACAAAATTGTTTCGTATATATATGATTTTACGGTAATGCACAATAGTCTCCCAAGATAAAACATCAACAATCAACAATACAAAGCAAGTAAGGTTGATTCTAGCGAAGAAAATGAATATAGAATAGAATGCTGAAGAGGAGAGGATCTGTGTGTTTCTGTATTCTCTTTTTGTCTCTTTTAGAACTGAACAGAATGGTTTAATTTATAGGAAAGAGGAGGGTGTTTCTGACTGTTGAAGTCAGATTAGTTGCAACGTTTCAGAGTCGTTGCAACGTTTGATTAACTCTGAAACTTTCAAGACCAAAATGTAAATAAGAAATATTTTAGGGACCAAAAAGAAAATTCTGGAATAGAGCCCGTGACCCGTGACCCGTGACCCAAGCCCGAGCCAGACAGGGCGGGCGGGAGGCAGCGACGCGCGTGTGGGGAATATCCCCGAACCCAAGCTCACCTAGGTCCTCCCTCTTCTTAACACATGGGTTATCCCTTGGAGTCCCAAACCCTTACTCAAAACTAGAGTTTATATAATGCTCAATCCTTCCATCTTCTACCTATGTGGGAGATTTGTTATTTAGCCAAAACAATCCATCTATTCATGTCTCAAAACACATCACTTTGTGTACCAATATCTCTTTCATTTCTTAACGAAATTTGACGATACTTGACACTAATATCATCTACTCATTTAGTAGATTAGACATGTGCGAAAAAACGATATTTCCGACATACGGAGCCCATGTGTTTAAGTAATTAAAGATGGGGAAAACTCAATCCCACATAGTTAAATCTCCAACAATCCCCTCTTGAAAGAGAATTGGTGCACACATGGTGCTAAAGTTCAGCAATCTTTCAGCGGAAAGATATTATATCAGGAAAGGTAGCTTTCAGCTTTGAACCTTCCTTAGTCGATTACCATCAGATTTATTTACTGCGCAATAAACGTGATGTCTTAAGCCGTCAGTGTATAGTGTAAACCAAGACAATGATATCAACACAATAACTCCCCTTATTCATTTATTCTTATAGTTTTGTTCGTTGTGGTCATGGACAACTCTTGGATTCTTAAGTGCGTACAATTGAAGCGGCATCTCTTCGTACTTAAATAGGTGATCTCCTGTAAGGTATCCTGCTATACCCCACTCGCATGTGTTTAGGAATTATTAAAAGTTTTAGAAACTTATTATTTATCATTTTTGCAGGTAGCACTTAATGTCTATCGCGGGAACAACTTTGGAATTATATTTCTTTAAAGAATACTAATCTGAAGTGCTCTTACTTCAAGTGAAGCGCTAAAACTGAACCTTTACAGTTTAGTTATCTCATTGAACTAAATTCTTGGGATCTCCAGTTAGTAAGGTTGGGTTACCTGGACCATAAAGATTCTTATTGTTTGAGTTTTAAGCCCACTCCCTAAACAAGCAGAATATTTGATCTTTGGGTAGGCCTTTAGTTAATGGATCCACTATATTATCCTTTGATTTGACATAATCAATGGAAATGACACCCGTGGTGATCAACTACCTAACGGTCTTATGTCTCCGACGAATATGTCTAGACTTGCCATTGTACATACTGTTTCGTGCCCTTCTTAAAGCCGATTGGCTATCACAGTGAATCATCACTAAAAGTACGGGTTTATCCCAATAAGGGATATCCTCTAAGAAGTCGTGAAGCCATTATGCTTCTTCTCCTGCTTTATCCAAAGAAATAAACTCTGATTCCATCGTGGATCGGGCGATGCATGTTTACTTAGAGGACTTCCAAGACACAGCCCCACCACCAATTGTGAAAACATACCCATTGGTGGATTTGGTGTTCTTTATGTCTGATATCCAGTTTGCATCACTGTATCCTTCCAATACGGCTGGATATCTTGAATAATGTAATCCGTAAGTCAGCGAATATTTCAGATATCGTAGTATCTGATTTAACGCCTTCTAGTGATCATTTCCAGGATTACGAGTAAACCTAGCCAACTTATTGACTGGATAAGCGATATCGAGTCGGGTGCAGTTTATAATGTACATCAAACTACCAATGACCTACGCATATCGCTCTTAGGATACGTGTGCACCACGATTCTTATCAATTCTATGATTCATATCCATTGATGACTTCATAGGGGGACTGTCAAATACATCAAATTTCCTCAAAACATCTTCAATGTAATGAGATTAAGATAAGACAAGTCTGTCATATGTCTTAGTAATCTTAATTCCTAAGATTATATCTGCAATACCCATATCATTCATATCGAAACATTATTTCAACATATTCTTGGTTTCTAGGATCAAGTTTAGAATACTTCTGATGATGAGCATGTCATCTACGTAAAGGCATATCATGACAAATGAGTCATAGTTCTCTTTTCTATATATACATTTATCACATTCATTTATGGAGAAACCTTTTGATAATAAAGTAGTGTCAAACTTTTCATGCCATTGTTTCGGGGCTTGTTTGAGTTCGTACAGAGACTTAACAAGTCGACATACTTTCTTTTCTTGTCCTGGAATCACATACCCCTCGGGTTGTTCCATGTATATTTCCTCTTCCAACTCTCTATTTAGGAAGGTTGTCGTAACATCCATTTGATGTATTTCAAGGTCACACAAAACTGCTATGGCTATGAATACCCTTATGGACGCTAATCTAGACAAAGGGGAGTATTTGTCGAAGTAATCGAGGCCTTCCTTTTGTCTGTAGCCTTTGACTACTAATCTGGCCTTATACTTGTCAATAGTTCCATCTGCTTTGTACTTTCTTTTCAGTATCCACTTGCAACCCAAAGGTTTCCTTCTCGGAGGAAGGTCAACCATTTCCCAAGTATGGTTCTGCATGATGGAATCTATTTCGCTTTCTATAGCTTCTTTCCAAAGCGGTGCTTCTGGAGTTGACAATGCTTCCTTAATTGTCCTTGGTTCATTTTTAATCATGTAGGTTAGAAAATCTGGACCAAAGGTTTTGTCCTTTTTGGTCATTTTGCTCCGTCTTGGTTCAACCTTTGGAACCCCTAAGTTTTGTAGATCAGGAACACTAAGTTTCGGATAATCAGTAACTTCTGAGTCCTATAGGTCTAGAATGTCTAGTTCCGGATAATCAGAAATTCCCGGGTCTTGTTGATTTTGAGCATTTTGTTCATAACTTCATTTTTGCGAATTTTTTTCTTTTTCCTTTCGAGGAAAGATCTGTTCAAAGAATTCAGCATTCCTTGATTCTGTGATTTTACCCTCATGGATATCGAGTATCTCCGACTTATACACTAAGAAGCGATAAGCACTACTGTTATTTGCATATCCGATGAATATGCAATCTACAGTCTTAGGTCCAATTTTGACCTATTTTAGTTTAGGTACTTCGACCTTTGCCAAACATCCCCACACTTTCAAATATTTGCAAGTGAGTTTCTTTCCTTTCCATGATTCATATGGAGTTTTATCCTTACGCTTATGCGAAACTCTATTGAGAATTGTATTGGCGGTAAGAATCGTTTCGCCCCACATATTTTGGGCTAAACCAGAATTGATAAGTAAAGCATTCATCATTTCCTTTAACGTACGGTTTTTGCGCTCGGCAATACCGTTAGACTGAGGCGAGTCAGGAGCGGTCGTTTGATGAACAATGTCGAATTGAGCACAGTATTCTTCAAACGGAGCTACGTATTCTCCCCCTATATCACTACGAATTGCCTTAATCCGTATGTTTAGTTGATTTTCAACTTCTGCTTAGTAACATTTAAATGTTTCAAACGCTTCATCTTTACTTTTCAACAAGTAAACATAACAATACCTTGTACTATCATCAATGAAAGTCACAAAATACTTGTTCCCCCCTCTAGTTTGCACAAACTTTAAATCACATATGTCGGTGTGAATAAGTTCTAGAGGAGCGGTATTTCTTTCGACTTAATGGAAATACGATTAGGTTAATTTTGCCTCTACGCACACCTCACATTTATATTAAGGGTTTATGTCGAAGGAAGGCAACAATTCCAACTTTACTAACTTTTGAATGAATTTGTAGTTAACGTGTCCTAATCTATGATGCCATAAATTAGAGGATTCAAGCAAGTAAGTAGAAGGCTTTATTTCATTAGATGAACGGATTACAAACATAATATTCATTTTGAAAAGGTCGTCACACGCGAAGCTCCTTCTTACAAATATACCATTCTTAGTTAGTACAAATTTGTTGGACTAAAAAACTAGTCTAAAGCTAGCCTTGACCAACATTGGCCCTGAAATAAAGTTCTTGCGGATGTCAAGGACGTGCATCACTTCCTTCAGAGTAAGCTTTTTGCCTGAAGTCATTTTGAGGACAACATTTCCAACCCCTTGCACTTCAGAGGTAGCGTCGTTACCCATGAACAGCTTTTTGCCCGTGATTGGGGCGTAAGAAGAGAATGCACTCTTGTCAGAGCAGATGTGACGGGTTGCACCCGTGTCTATCCACCATTGCCTTGGGTTCTCCACCAATTCTCCACCAATGTCTTCAAGGTTCAAAGGACCACTCTCATCTTGTACAACGTTAGCCTTGGCCTTGCCTTTGTTCTTGGCCTTTTCCTTCTGCTCTCGCTTCAGTTTGCGGCACTCTTTGATCATATGGTCAGATTTTCCAAAGTGGTGGAAGTTTCCTTTGAACTTCTCCATCATTTGGCTTTTGCCGTCTTCTTGGTACTTGCGCTTTTTGTTAGTGTTTCCCTTCGAATCAACCAGATTCGCCTTTGCCTCCATTGGCTGTTTTCCCTTAGATATAACCCTTTTATTGTCCTCTTGTATTTGCAATTTGTTAATAAGATCTTTAAACCCCATTTCCTTTGTCTTTAGTTTGATATAACTCATGTACTCGTTCCACGAGAGAGGCAATTTCTCAATCAAAGACGTAACCAGAAATAGCTCGTTTGGCTCCATTCCTTCCAAATCCATATAATGAAGAATCATTTGAAACTCCTGGATTTGGGACATCACTGATTTACCATACACCATTTGAAATTTACGAAACTTTCCAATGATGAACTTTTTAGTACCCGCATCCCATGCGTTGTACTTTTTCTCGAGTTTCTCCCACAACTCATTTGCCGTCTTCACGGTGCAATACACATTATAGAGTGTATCCGACAGACCATTCAGAATGCAGTTTTTACACATGAAATCACTATGATTTCAGGCATCCAGTGTTAACTTCAGGGCATTTGTGACCTAGATATCTTGGCCTACTTCAGTCGTTGTGTTAGACTGAGTGTCCATTGCATCCCCACCACAAGAAGGATCTTCTGTCAGAAAGCGTGACATACTCAACGTAGTGAGATAAAATAACATCTTTTGTTATCATCTCTTGAAATTGGTACCCATAAACTATTCTAGGTGTTCTCCTTGGAAACTGGCAAGAGCAGGGACAACAACATTCCCTTGAGTGGAAGCAGCAGAACCAGAAGCAAGGTTTGAAACAGACATCTTTTGAACACTTAAAAGATTTTGTCTTAAAACTGTATGTATAAATTGTGTCAAAAAGGTTAAACAGAACAAAAGTTGAGTTGAGAGATGGCTCTCTGTCTTTAAGATAAAATTATGACATATATATATATATATATATATATATATATATATATATATATATATATATATATATATATATATATATGCTTTTATGGTAATGGATAATAGTCTCCCAAGATAAAACATCAACAATCAACAATACAAAGCAAGTAAGGTTGATTCTAGCGAAGAAAATGAATATAGAATAGACTGCTGAAGAGGAGATGATCTATGTTTTTCTGTATTCTCTTTTAGAACTGAACAGAAGGGTTTAATTTATAGGAAAGAGGAGGGCGTTTCTAACTTTTGAAGTTAGATTAGTTGCAACGTTTGGTTATCTCCGAAACTTTCAGGATCAAAATGTAAATAAGATAGCTCGTGGCTCGAGCCTAACCGGGCGGGCGGCGGCGCACGTGGGGCTTAGCCCCAAACCCAAGCTCACCTAGGTCCTCCCTCTTATTAACACATGGGTTACCCCTTGGGGTCCCAAACCCTTACTCAAAACTAGAGTTTATATAGTGCTCAATCTTTCCATCTTCTACCTATGTGGGAGATTTGTTATTTGGCCAAAACAATCCATCTATTCATGTCTCAAAACACCTCACTTTGTGTACCAATATCTCTTTCATTTCTTAACGAAATTTGATGATACTTGGCACTAATATCATCTACTCATTTAGTAGATTAGGCATGTGCGAAGAAATAATATTTCCGACATGCGGGGCCTACGTGTTTAAGTAACTAAAAATGGAAAAACTCAATCCTACATAGTTAAATTTACAACAAAAGGGAGCTCACCTTTAGAGATACCAATTTCTTGGATAATCTCATGTTGCTCCTGCTACTTCACCCCTCTAAAATAAATGGAGCTTTTACTCAAATTAACAATTAGTCCTGAGGCTTGTAAGAATCTGGTAAATCATGTTAAACAGAGCAATATACATGTGATATACACTGAATATATATCACATGTATATTGCGGAATGAGGCAGTCCAGCAACACGCCCAGTTGGGCCTCTCGGCAGCCCAGCATTGGGCCTCTCGGTAGCCCAGCACGTCCAGCCACTGGTAGGAAAAAACAGTGGACAAATTCTTGTATATTAAGGAAAGTATATTGTGTGTATATTGTAGTATATTTATTACCATAATTAGTGTTATACACCTACCATAATTGTAGAGTTAGAATTATGGTAGAATAAGGTTTTAGGAATAGATTAGGAATAGGATTCTCCTATTTTGTAACTTGTATATATATCTATTCAATCAATGAAAATAATCAAGGGGATTATTTCTTTCATGGTATCAAGAGACTAGGCCTACACAAAAGTTTTTTTTTCTCTCAACTTTTGTCATCCTTGTGGCTGAGAACCCCCCCCCCCCCTCGGGTTTTCTCTCCAAAAATTTTATCTTCCGCTCTCAAAAACCTCTCTTAAATTTCCCCTCCTTCTTTGTTCTTTCAATATGTCTAAGAACAATTTTCACCCTGCCCTCACAGTTTCCAATATCAAGCTCAGTGTCCCTATTGTCCTTGAGATGGAAAACGTTCAATATGCAACGTGGGCGGAGTTGTTTAAAATTCACGCTATATCTTATCAAGTTCTTCATCACATCATTCCTCCCGCTAGACCCCTTCCTGCGGAGGATCCTGAGTAATGTATTACACTTGACGCTATCGTTCTTCGGTGGATATACGCCACTATTTCAGTGGACCTTCTACAGACGATTATGGAGCCAGATACCACGGCTATGGCTTCATGGAATAGATTGCGTGACATATTCCAAGACAACCAACATTCTCGTGTCGTCACACTCGAGCAGGAATTCTCTCTCGTTCGAATGGACGTATTTCCGAACGTTTCTGCATATTGCAAGAAACTAAAGGAGTTGGCAGATCAAGTCCATAATGTTGGCGCACCAGTAACAAATAATCGTCTAGTTCTACAGTTGGTTGCCGGTCTTTCGGAGGCCTATAATGGTGTTGGAATTCTCCTTCGCCAAAGCAACCCTCTTCCCGACTTTCATCAAGCCCGCTCCATGCTGACGTTGGAAGAAGCCGATTTGGCTAAAAAGGCGGCTACCGGAGCAAGCCCAGTTGTCATGGTGGCATCCTCTCCTAGTTCTTCAGGTTTTGTTAATAATTCGGGCCAAAACCATAATAATGGTGGCGGCAAGAATAATCGCAAAAATAACAAAAACCGCGGGGGCAAACGAGGCGGTTCTGGTGGCGGTTCTGGTGATCAACAAGCAGGCGGTGGGTTCCATCCAGGGTACAGTGGGCCACCACCACCGTGGGCCTAGCAGTGGGGCCATTGGCAGTGGAACCCGCACCCTCCAGCAGCAGCTTCCAGCGGCCAGTGGGCTGGCCAACAGTCCAGGCCCAATACCCAGCATTGGCGGCACGCGGCCGGTGGCCCAAAGAACGGCACTCACGCGGCGATTACGGCCCAGTTCCAGCACGGTCAGGAATCCTTGGGCCCAGACCTCCGCAAGCCCATCATACAGCAGGCCCCACTCAGACCGATACCGAGGCCGCGATGCACACGTTGGGATTGACTCAACCGGACCCAAATTGGTACATGGACACCGGGGCCACTACTCACATGACTTCTGAATCAGGTACTCTCTCATCTTATTCCAATTTGAGCACCCCTCGGGGGATAATTATTGGTAATGGCAGTTCTATTCCAATTCTAGGGTATGGTCAGAAAACATTGTCTCCCCCCAATCCACCCCTCCTCTTGAAATATACTTTACATGCTCCTAAATTGATTAAAAATTTAGTGTTTGTCCGAAAGTTCACAAATGACAATTATGTTTCTGTTGAATTTGATCCTTTCGGTTTCTCTGTGAAGGATTTCAAGACGGGGAGTCATCTCATGAGGTGTGATAGTATGGGGATCTGAATCATATCATGCCCGGTTTCAGTCCATCGAGTCCAGCCTTGCCTTCAGCTTTTGCATCCATCTCTCCTTCCATATGGCATGCTCGTCTGGGTCATCCGGGATCTTCTATTTTATCAGCTTTAGATAAAAATAGCTTTATTTCTTGTAAGGGTACGAGTCGTACTCCAATTTGTCAGTCTTGTTCATTAGGAAAAATTGTTAAGTTGCCATTTGTAGACTCCAATTCTCATACTTCTATGCCATTTGACATTATTCATAGCGACTTATGGACATCTCCTGTTCTTAGTTCAATGGGTCATCGATATTATGTTCTCTTTTTAGATGATTATTCTAGATTTTTGTGGACGTTTCCAATTGCAAATAAATCACAAAAAATTGTCCACTGTTTTTGCCTACCAGTGGCTGGACGTGCTGGGCTACCAAGAGGCCCAATCTTTGGGTTGTTTGCTCTTCGGGTTTGTCGAGAGGCCCAAGCTGGGCGTGTTCTTTGGGATCGCCTCATTCCGCAATATACATGTGATATATATTCGGTGTATATCACATGTATATTGCTTCGTTTAACACACCCCCGCCGATCATAGTGTTAAACGAGCAATATACATGTGATATACACCGAATATATATCACATGTATATATTGCGGAATGAGGCGATCAAAGAACACGCCCGATTAGGCCTCTCGGCGGCCCAGCCCGACGAGCAACATCCCAAAGCATTGGGCCTCTCGGTAGCCCAGCACGTCCAGCCACTGGTAGGAAAAAACAGTGGACAAATTCTTGTATATTAAGGAAAGTATATTGTGTGTATATTGTAGTATATTTATTACCATAATTAGTGTTATACACCTACCATAATTGTAGAGTTAGAATTATGGTAGAATAAGGTTTTAGGAATAGATTAGGAATAGGATTCTCCTATTTTGTAACTTGTATATATATCTATTCAATCAATGAAAATAATCAAGGGGATTATTTCTTTCAAATCATTCATACATTAATTGCACAGACCCGCTATCACCCCTACAAAATAGTAATACGTCATCGGCAAATTTCAATTATATCAGGTTCAGCTTTTCACACTAAGGATGGTAATTAAAATCAGGGATATTCTTCAAAATTTCCAGTGTTCTTGTCAGGTATTTCATTACCAATACAAATAAATAGAGGGACAATGGATTATACATGTTTGTATTCTCTCGGAACTGTAGCACAACATCATTAATATTAAAAGGTAAGTATTATTATTTAAATTTACTGTCTCAATTAATTCAAATTTGGAAGATGATATTAATCTTCCTTAGGAAGTCTTTCTCATTAATATCAATATATATAGTGTACAATATACAATCCTAATACAACATGAAATAGGAATCCTAATCACAATACAAGAGGAATTCTAATCTAATAATGGGTAGGGGTTGTAGTGTTATACTTGTACACGTTTACACACCCCATCAGTCGGAGCGGGAGAAGGCCTAACGCTAAGACTGGATCTAAAATCAAGGAACAACTATCTTGGGAGGCCCTTCGTGAAAATATTCATGTATTGATATGAGGAAGGCACGTGCAATACCTTAATATACATGAGAGCAACCTTCTCACGAACAAAGTGGATGTCCATCTCAACATGCTTGGTTCGCTGATGCTGAACCAGATTGTGAGACAGGTATATGGCGGATATGTTATCATAGTAGACCAGAGACGCTTTACTTAACGGACACTGAAGCTCTAAGAGAAGGTTTCGGAGCCAACAGATCTCAGCAACAACATTAGCAACTCCTCTATACTCAGTTTCTACACTCGAACGGGATAATGTGGCTTGTCGTTTGGCAGACTAATAGATGAGATTATCACCTAAAAACACACAATAGCTGGATGTAGAGCGGTGGGTGTCTGGACAGCCAACCCAATCTACATCGGTGTAGGATAATAGCGAGTTCGGTGCGGAGGGATATAAGTATAGTCCATAATCCAGTGTGCCCTTAACATATCGAATGATACGTTTGAGGGAAATAAAATGAGGTTCCCTGGGGGCATGCATAAATAAGCATACCTGCTTGACAACATAGGCAATGTCAGGCCTGGTGAAGGTGAGATACTGAAGTGCATCTGCAAGACTTCGATACATAGTAGGATCAGTCACTGGAGTACCGACCATTGCACTAAGTTTGGATTTAGAATCAACTGGAGTGGCCATGATTTTGCAATTGTCCATCTTAGCCATGTGCACGATCTCCTCTGCATACTTATGCTGGCAAAGAAATATACAATCAGCAGATCTAGTGACTGAGATCCCCAAAAAATAGCTCAACTTTCCCAAAATAGTTATAGCAAATTCAGACTTGAGCCGTGCAATAATCTCATCTTTCAACACAGCAGTAGAGGCAGTAAGAACAATGTCATCCATATATAACAGTAAATAAGTAGTATCACGGCCTCGATGTAAAGTAAAGAGAGAGGTATCACATCTGTTGCATGTAAACCCAAGACATATAATAAACTGTGCAAAACGATCATACCATGCTCTAGGGGCCTGTTTTAGGCCATAGAGTGACTTACGGAGATGACACATATAATGTGGGGCTGCTGGGTGGACAAAACCAGGCGGCTGGTGCATGTAGACAGTTTCTCATAAATCCCCATGAAAAAATGCATTCTTCACATCTAGCTGATGAATCGGCCAATGCTTTCCTATAGCAATGCTTAGAACTATGCGGATGGTGGCCGGTTTAACAACCGGACTGAATGTCTCACCGCAATCAATGCCCTCCTGATGGTTAGTACCATTTGCCATTAGTCTTGCCTTATATCTTTCTAAGTCACCACTATCCCTGAACTTGTGACGAAAAAGCCACATGCAATGGATCACATTCACCCCCTCTGGTCGAGGAACCAAGTCCCAAGTATGATGTTTCGTTAAAGCATTAAACTCATCACGCATGGCTGCATTCCAATTCGGGTCTAGTTTGGCTAATTTAGGGCTTTTTGGTATATGTGAATTTGTTTGGATAGACATGTTAAATTGGACTTTGGGTTTGAAAATCCTGTGTTGGGCACGGGTTTCCATATGGTGTGTGGGCGCTGGCTGGGTAAGGGTATTGGTCGACTGGTTAGGCGGACTGGGTGATAATAGATTCGGGTATGGTGCATGTTGTGTTGTCGAGATTGGGTTTCTGTCAAGGGTGGTTGTCGGGTGGTGTGAAATAGTGACGGTGTTTGGGGTTGG
The DNA here is from genome assembly GCA_034509755.1 of Anisodus tanguticus. Lineage (NCBI taxonomy): Eukaryota > Viridiplantae > Streptophyta > Magnoliopsida > Solanales > Solanaceae > Anisodus > Anisodus tanguticus. The sequence continues at coordinate 4,375,158 of CM067558.1, forward strand.
AGTCGAGTGGGTTTGGTCGTTGGTTGCCGGTGAACTGTGGTAGGGAGTTGTGGGGATTCTCGGTATGCCAGAAAGAGAAGAGGTTTGTAGGGTAGGGTACAACATCGGTGGTGTATTAGGTCCGGTATCTAGGTTTTCTGGGTGGTGGTTGATGGTCGGACTGTGGTTTGCATGGTGGTGAGACTGTTGGGACAGCACAGTGGATGGAACGGTGATCGGTGCGTTGGTGGAACCTGGAGGCAGAGTTGTGCTAGAGGTGGAAAGAAGCGGCGACGGGGGGACGCCGGTGGTAGGGATGCCAGCGGCAGGTGATGTATGGTGGCAGATGGAGGCGTTGTAGTGGAGTCAGTCGGGCACAGTTCCCGAAGGTGGACAGGAGAGAGAGTTGATTCATCTAAAATTTCATAATCTGGTTTTTGAAATTTTTGGATGTTGGAAAAGGGGAATTGCGTCTCGTCAAAAGTGACGTGACGCGAGACGTGAATTTGACGAGTGGATAAGTCATAGCACAGATAGCCCCTATGATTCAACGGGAAACCTAAGAAGACACACAGAATGGTACGGGGAGCTAATTTGTGAGAGGTTGTAGAAGAGAGATTGGGGAAACATAGACAACCAAATATTCGTAGGTGATCATAGGAGGGAACCCTACGGTGTAAGATTTCGATTGGAGTCATGTTATGGAGGGTACTAGTGGGTAAAATATTAAGGACGTATTCTATCATTTTGACCGCATTAACCCAAAAGGATGGAGGGAGGGAGGCATGAAACAAAAAAGTGCGGATCATGTTATTTATTGTATGGATAAGACGCTCGACTTTGCCATTTTGAGGGGACGTGTGGGGACACGAAAATCGGAAGACCATGCCATTATTGTTGCAGAATTTTTGAAACACAGAGTTGTTAAATTCACGTCCATTGTCAAATTGGAAAGAATTAATGGCGCATTCGAATTGCGTTTTGATAAATGTGCAAAATTCAAGAAATTTGGCAAAAACTTCAGACTTAAATTTTAATGGGTAGATCCAAAGAAAGTGAGAGTAGTCATCTAATAACACGAGATAATATTTATGACCTAGGGAGCTGGTAACGGGGGAAGCCCACAAATCAACATGAATGATATCAAATGGAGCAAACGTAGTACTAACTGAGGAATTAAACGAAAGACGAACATGTTTACCTAATTGACAAGAAATGCAGGTCTGGGCAAGTTTCTCATTACATTGAATAAAATTATTACTTCTAAGAAAATGAAAAACATGAGTTCCTGGGTGTCCGAGCCTATTGTGCCAAATTGACGGAGACAGACCAGCTAGGGTAGTGTGTGGGTGGGAACCGGCAGCGGACGAGGATGAGAATGGATAGAGGTCCTATGTGCTATTGCATCTCGTAAGAGGGGTCCCTGTACATAGATCCTTCATAGTAAAACCAAAAGGATCAAAGTCAACCGACACAGAATTATTACGAGTAAATTTCCTAATGTATATTAAATTGTTGATGATGTGAGGGGCATGCATGACGTTATTTAGGGAGAAGGATGGGTGAGGTTTCGGAGTGTGAGTGTGACCATAGCCCTGAATTGGAATGTGATGATCATTGCCAACTGTAATAAATTGTGGAGACTTTAAATGAAACAATTAGAAAAGATTACCTGCGGACCGGGTGAGTTGAGAGGAGGCTCCGGAGTCCATATACCAATTTTCGTCGGCTGCTGCAAACTCATACCGCTGAATGCCGACCCAAGTCGGTGGGGATTTGATTTAAGGGCTGCTGTGGGAACTAGGCCTGCATGACGTGGGCCTGATGTTGCTGGAATACTGGTGGGCGCGGAGTTGGAGCCTGGCCCAGTAACCCTTATTGCTGAAAAGGGTATTAGGCTGGATGAAATCCGGAAATCGTGACCCAGTTCTGATTTGGGTAGCCAGAGACTGGGCCGGCCCATGAAGTGTTATTGCTGATCTGTTGTGGTTGTTGTCCTCGGCCTTTTCCGCGGCCCTTTCCGCCTCGCCCATTGCCGCGGCCATTGCCACCCCTGCCGTCACAGTTTTGCCGCGGTTGGATGTTTTCCGGCGGAGGTTGTTGGTCGGCGGTGGCCTGAGGTTGTGCGGGCGTTTCAACTACTAAAGCCTTCTGGTTATGCTCGTCCTGCTTCGCACGTCGAGTCTCCTCCAATAACAATTGCGCGCGTGCTTTCTTGAAGCTTGGTAGAGGGTCAACATGTTGTATCATCGTGGCTAAGGTGTCATAATCACCCTTAGGGAGGTCTGCAACTAATTGTAACACCATCTTTGTTTCGGACACGGGCGTACCAACATTGGACAGTTGGTCTGCCACCAGTTTCAATTGTTTGCAATATTCTAACATAGTAGAGAAGTTTACAAGACGGGTGTTGTTGAACTGTTCTTCCAAGTACACCGCGAGTGTTCTTGTTGTCTTGAAAGATTTCTTCCAAACGTGTCCATAGATCATGGGCAGAGACACCCATTTTCATGATTGTGTATAGTAAATCCTTAGATATAGTGTCATATATCCACTGTTTGACTACGGCATCGAGGCGACGCCATGTGGTGTCGTCCATATCGGGAGAACGAGGGAAAGAGTCGTCTATATGATCAAGCACATGATATACACATGCATGGATACGAAATAGTTCCACCCATGACCAATATTGGCCATCTTCTTGATCAAGAATTATAGGGATAAAATTCTTGATGTTGGTAACGGCGAGAGCCGGATGGAAAGATGGTGAGGAGAGGGTAGTGGGTGGTTGGATGACGACTGCGTTAGAAGTGGAAGCATTGGAAGAGGTGGGAGTAGCCAAATTTTCCATTAGAATGGTGGAAATTTAGGAAGAACAAAAAGAAGAAAAACAATGTTGCCGTTGGCCAAGAGGGGGGCGGCAAGGTAGGAATTTTTCTAGATTAGGGTTTTGGCTCTTGATACCATGTAATGATATTAATCTTCCTTAGGAAGTCTTTCTCATTAATATCAATATACAATCCTAATACAAGAGGAAAGAGGAATCCTAATCACAATACAAGAGGAATCCTAATCTAATAATGAGTAGGGATTGTAGTTTATACTTGTACACGTTTACAAAATTCGTCACCGTTGGAGGCGAAATCAATATTTAAAAGCACTAGGGACATAATTAAAGAAAATTTAAGGCATTATTCGTGTTAGGAATAAAACAAGGGTCATCTAACACAAACATAACTTAAGCACGACAAACTTGACTAATGCCCCCAACAAAATTTATGTATCTTAGTGTGTGTTGGTATGAGGGATAAGGGATACTTAATCACAGAATTATATTTGAGATGAGTTTATCTCATATTTAATTGAGATAAATTGATGTATAACTAATCTCAAAATAACTAATTCTGAGATAACTAATCCGAGATAACTTGTTTCCAAGTGTGAAGAATGGATCTTGGGCCTAACTCAATCCCAAAAGCTAGCATGTAGAGTGAGGATTGTCCAAGTCCCTATAAGAAGTTCATGTTCTCATTCCATATCCGATGTGAGACTCTTAACACTCTCCGCACGCCTAGACCTTGTTAACTGGAGCGTGAATAATATAATTTGGGGGCTCAACATCGGTGGACAAAGAATTGGAATGATCTGTCTCTGATACCATGTAAATAATGGACATTGGGCCTAACTCAACCTCAAAAGCTAGCTTGTAGGGTGAAGATTGTCCAAGTCCATATAAGAAGTTCATGTTCTCATTCCATATCCGATGTGAGACTCTTAACACTCCCCGCACGCCTAGACCTTGTTAACTGGAGCGTGAATAATATAAATTGGGGGCTCAACATCGGTGGACAAAGAATTGGAATGATCTGGCTCTGATACCATGTAAATAATGGACCTTGGGCCTAACTCAACCTCAAAAGCTAGCTTGTAGGGTGAAGATTGTCCAAGTCCATATAAGAAGTTCATGTTCTCATTCCATATCCGATGTGAGACTCTTAACACCAACCAAACAACCCCTTAATATCTAACCAATTATATATTTGTCCTACCAGATATATATAGTGATTTTCTCTGAGATTATTGGGATCGATAATATCCCTACCTTCTTCCACATAAGTCCGCCTTGGCCACCACATCTTGAGGGGTCATTTGGTATGTTGAATAAACGTAAATAGTCTTGGGATAAAAATAAATAGTGGAGTAATGTCTTATTTTTTGTTTGGTTACTAGTTTTGGGATAAGTTATATAAATTTAGAAATAGTATCGAAATAAGTTATTCACGCTAGATGGTGGAATAATAATACTAAAATTAGTTATTTTTGAATAAAATAATAAAAATGAAAAAAATACCGTTGACTCCCTTAAATCTGTTTTCTACTAAATGCGATTGAGAGTATTTTTGTAAATAAAATTTTATTTTTATAAATTATGAAATGCATGTTATTTTCTATACAACAAATTATATAGACAATAAAAATTAATATCAAAATAACTTTTTCATCATAATTAATTCTAATATAACTTATCTTCAAACCAAAGGACCCGTCAAGGTATTATCTAGGGCTGGCCAGTGGGCCGGGACGGCCCGACCCCGTCCCGGTCTCGCCCCGACCCCACTTTAAAAAAAAAATTAACGGGGGCGGGACTCGAACTCGGAAAGGGACGATGTCTCGTCCCGCCAGACCCGAGCCCACCCCAGGCCCGCCTGACCCGTCCCCGCCCCGAGCCCGCCCCGACCCCGACCCCGACCCCGACCCCGACCCCGCCCTTTTCCCCCCTTTGCAAAAATGACCGTTGCACCAACGGCCATTTTAGATTATGGCCGTTGGCCAACGGCCATTTTAGGGCCCCCCCCTCCCCCAACCCCCTACCCGTTAATATTTATTTTTAACCCATAAGTTATTATATTTACACTTTAACCCAATTTTTCAACTATAAATAACTCATTTTCTCTTCATCTTTCTCACAAATCTTCCTACAATCTCTCTAATTTCTCAATATATCTCTCTACATTGTTTGCTAAATATTCAATTTTATTAATTCATTTGGGAATTGGGAGTAAAGTTGGCAACTAGCTTGAGGATCTTACATCGAGCAAAGTTTCAATTTTCAACCTCTCGATTACACGTCGACGTTACGTCGGCGTTTGGTACATTCGTTCCTTCATTAAATTATTATTGTCTGTTTATTTTATATTTTTATTTAGTGCACTTAATTTTATTGTCTTTAATTATTTATTATCATAATTAAAATGGAAGGATTAAAAGGTATGTTTAAGGGTAAGGGTAAGAGTGCTTCTTCTAGTAGGGGCAACCAGGGCAAGGGTACTTCTTCTAGTCATCTTATTCCTACACAGGATGATTTTGTTGATACTCAACATTTTCCTACAATACCATTAGATTTAGACCAGGAGCTATTTTCTGGAACTCAAGAAGACTTTAATTTAGACGATGATCTAGATGATATACCCTCTAATGTTGATGACAACACACCCACTAGTGCACCTTCAACTGAAGTACCTCCTATTCCCCCTAGTATGAGACGAGGTCCAGCAAAACGACCATTAAAATCAGATGCATGGACATTTTTTGATAGGGACGTAGAGAATCAAGTAGCCATATGTAAAATTTGTAAAAATGTTTTAAAATTTAAAACTGAAAAAGGTCACGGTGGGATGGGGGGTTTAATTAGACACGTAGTAAGTGCTCATCCAGCTAGGTATGCCCAATACTAGGCTTCAAAACCGGATGCGCAAACGCCCGCTCCATCGGGACAAGGTTCACATACCGACATCGTCCGGACCAAGCAGGGTCAAATTAACCCTATGACGGGGGAAATTGTAGGCTCTAAATACAATAAACATAGAGATAGGGAAGCAATATCAAAATTAGTTCTTTGTGGAGGGTTTGCCTTTTTCATTTCCTTCATCTCCGGTTTTATTCATTACATTAGAGATATATATAATCCTGCTTTTAACGGTTTTCCTAGATCAACTGTTAAGAGAGATGTATTTAAATTCGCGCATGAATATCAACAATATTTACGTTTTTCATTATATCATTTTAATGGCAAAGTATCTATCACTTCTGATATAGGTCGTAGTACTAACGGCCATGATTATTTAACTGTAATTTGTCATTGGATAGATTATAAATGGTCTATGCAAAAACGTATTTTAGCGTATAGATATATAGATGATAGGCACACTGGTGATTTTATTGCAGAAAATATTTATCAAGTGTGCGATTATTACGGAATTACCGATAAAATTATGACTATTACATTAGATAACGCTTCTAATAACAATTACGCAATTACAATGTTAAAAAATAGTTTAACTCCATCTTTTCCAGACCATTTTCATATAAAATGTGCATGCCATATATATAACTTAATTGTAAAGGATGGTCTATCACTTTTTGAAGACATTCTTAGTAAAATACAATTTGCTATAAACTTTATTTTTAAAAGTAATAAAGTACAACGTAGAAAAGAATATAAAAAAACTTGTCACGATTGTGGACTACCTTATAGAAGAATTCCACAAGAAGTATCCACTAGGTGGAATTCTTTATACGAGCAACTACTTGTTGCTTATGACTATAAATTACCTATAACTTTATTTTTTAACTCTCATAATAAAAAGCCAACTGATATGATTTTAGATAGTGATTGGGCAAAAATTTCCGAACTTATTGTATTTTTAGAGAAATTTTTTCAAGCAACAAAAGAATTTTTCGGTATATATTATCCTACTATTTCAACTATGTTATTTTATATAACTCTAATATTTTTATTACTTAGTGAATATATGGAAAAACCAGCTTATAAGGCAGCTATTAAAAAAATGTTTTTCAAAATTAAAAAATATTTTATTCCTATTCCCTCTATTTATATTATTGGTTTCGTATTAAATCCTACTATTAAAATAGACGGTACTAAATCACTAATTGAAACTATTTACGATTGTATAGAAGTACTACCACCTCCAAGTCCCAAAAATCTAAATCACCCACCACCTATTGAACAAACTAAAGAAGAAGCGGTGTCTAGCGTAGAACACCAATGCAAAAATATATATAGATTTTATCAACAAGAAAATGCTAGTAACTTACCGGCTTCCATACCATCTTCTTCATCTTCAACACAACCTCACAAAAGACATATTGTTTTCGCGGCTAGTATTGAAAGCCTCGAAATAGAATGTGCGGCCGTACCTCTACTACTAACCAAATTAGCGAGTTGGATATTTTTGTTTTGCGGGGTTTCGTACCGTATCAAGAAGTTATCAATGAAGATGGACAAGAAGACTTGTCGAAATACTTTGGAGGGGGAATGAGAAGACCTTTCCGACACTTTCATTGATGGCTCGAGATGTTTTGAACATTCAAGCGTCATCAATTGCGTCGGAAAGCGTTTTTCGCAGCGAGATATCAAATAGGAGACCACAGACACTCATTGGCGGAGACGACTTGGAAATTGCAAGTATTATTCGAGAGATTGGATACGAGCGGAGCGGAGAAGGTGCGGTCAACCGGAGATCAACGAAGAAGATGATGAAAACTACAACGAAATCTTAACCGAAGGTAGTGGAAGCGACGTGGATCAATTTGACCAACAAATACCAATTCCAACCGAAGAACCACATGAAATCATCAAGCAATTAGAACAGGTTTTTTTGAAAATGTAATTTTTTTAATTGCAATTTTATTATGTAATTTGCAACTTTTGGACAACACCACAAAGTTGCAATTTAGATTTTAGACAATTGTATTTGTATTACAAAAAAATCATATGTCTATTAAATAATATAAGCGGCACAAAAACAGCCTTGGGATGTTTTTATTACACTATCTTGTTTTGTTTATTGAGTTTTTTTTATACATATGTTATTTTTTTTAAAAAAAAAAAAGGAAAACCCGACCGTACCCTGCCCCGAGCCCGAGCCCGACCCGACCCCGCCCCGCCCCGATACCGACGGGATCGGGATCGGGACGGGACTGGAGCAGGTCCCGCCAGACCCGACCCCGCTAGGCCCGCTAGACCCGACCCCAACCCCCTGGCTCATCCCGCCCCGACCCCGATCCCGCCAGACCCGAGCCCGGCCCACTGTCCACCCCTAGTATTATCTCGATGGCTCTAAATAAATGGATATCGTTTGACTTTTCCTCTTTCTGTTTTCACTTTATTTGATTAAATTATTTATCACCCAAAAAAGAAGTGTTTGACAATCATAAGAGAAAAAGAGTTTGAAGGAAAAAAAAAAAGAAATGCATGATTACGGCGGGAAAGTAGAATACGCCATGCTGCATGTCCAGAGTTAGTCATACACAGCTGGACGCGCCAGCAGGCAAATTTTATCAGGACCGAAACGTCATTCAACTGACAACGTGGCATTTTTTTTATATCCAGCTTTTCGGTTTCCGTCGGACTATTCGTGGAGATATTAATGCCGATTCCTCATCACTACTATCAGTAAATCGTGGGATGTGTCTGAATGATCGGCGTTTGAGAACAGAGCAATTGATATTACTTTTAAGGTTCTATCCCAAAAGAGAGCAAATTATTCCCATCAAGGTTCGAACTCACACTTCAGATGTCCAGCTGGATTTTAAGTTTTCCTTCTTTGAAATCCAACCGGGGACAGACAACGTGGCATATTTGTATTGACTTGGACTCTCCTGAGTCGATAAAGTATTTCGAATTTAAGCAACGAAAATTGCACAATTTGTGCCATTGCTATTTTTAGCGGCTTGATTTTAATATTTGTTAAACTTTTTATTCATTTATACTTATTATCGTCAGCAATTTATTTTCTATGCGCTCTTACTTTTGCTATGAAAATGTTTTTTTATTGACTATGAAAATGTTCAATATGTTTAAAATCTTTTTAGTTGTTATTCAAAAGGTTCAACAATATTAATGTATATACTTTGAGGCAATTTTAGATCCTGAAAGGCAATATTATCAATGGAATTTCAACATAAATAAGTAGACTTTACATGTTTAATACTGTTGAGAGAGAAATTAATCTTACCCTTCAACTTTTAACTATAGCTTAAATTTTTTTGAATTGCTCGTTTGAGAATTATGATATTTAGCTCGAGAACTATGGTAGTTAGCTCTAAAACTAAACCATTCAAAGAAACAGCTCAGTTGTGGAACAAAGTTTTTTCGAACAACCGGGAAGATTTAAGAGTAAAATTTTACCGATGGATAATACACCGATTACACTGCGTCTCAAATTATTTGTGATTATTAGCGAATATTCTCCGAATATTCCTTGTATATTTTGTAATTATGATAGAGGTATATTTAAGGTAACTTAGGATTCTAATTATATTAGGAATCAACCTTTGTAAGGTAAGTTAGGACTCGTGCCATATTCGGAATCAACTTTTGTACAACTATATATATTGTGAATAATGAAAGGAATCCCCAAGGGAAATTATTCCATCTGTCATGGTATCAAGAGCCTAAAACCTAAATCCCTTCTCTTCCTCATTCTCGGCCGAAATCAGCATTTTTTTCTAATTTCACAGAAAAAAAAAACTGGTTTCTTCCTCCCTTTCTCGGCCAAACCAGAAAATTCCCTTCCCTCGGCAGGCGGCAACCATGTCTTCCCCCACAAATTCCGGTTCATCCACTGGCACACTTGACAACCCCTCTCAACGTTCAGTATATTCTTTTCATCCGACATTCGCCGTTAACAACATCAAGAATTTTATCCCTATAATTCTTGACCAAGAAGACTGTCAATATTCCATGTGGATGGAACTATTCTACATTCATGCATGTGCATACAAACGTGCTCGGTCATATTGACGAATCTGTTCCTCGTCCCACCGATGTTACAGGCTCAATCTGGCGTCGTCTTGACGCCATCGTCAAACAATGGATCTACGGCACCATCTCCAAAGACCTGTTGTGCACATTCATGAAAATAAGTGCTACGGCACGTGAACTTTGGGTCCGACTAGAAGAAATCTTTCTGGACAATAAAAATACTCGGGTCGTATATTTGGAAGAGCAATTCAATAATACCCGCCTCGAGAATTTTAACAACATGTCCGAATATTGTAAGCAACTGAAACTCATAACCGATCAACTATCCAACGTCGGGACTTCTGTTTCAGAAACCAAGATGGTGCTTCAACTTGTTGCGGGTTTACCAAAAGGTGAATATGACACACTCGCAACAATGATTCAACAAGCCGACCCTCTCCCAAGTTTCAACAAGACACGTTCACAACGATTGTTGGAAGAAACTAGACGTGCTAAACAAGAGGAACATAATCAAAAGGCGTTAGCCGTTGACGGATGGCAACACCGCGGCCGGCAGAAGAACCACCATCACAAGATGTCCAGCAGAGAAGAATAAAGCCGGTGGCGGAGGTCGTGGCGGCAGAGGTCGCAACAACAAAGGCAAGGGCCGCGGAAAAGGCCAACGCAACCAATGGCCTGGACAGCAGCAACTGCAGCAACAGCAGCAGCAGTGGTGCACCACCTGGTTGCGGTCAAAGAAGAAGAAAGAATCGCAGCAGCCCGGCGGCACGGCCTGGCCCCGATTGATTTGGGCCAAGCCTACACTACCGTGAACCTTCAACAGCCCGACGATAATTGGTACATGGACACCGGAGCCACATCTCACCTCACCCGGTCATCAGGTAACCTATCTCAACTACGTCGGTTAAAGTGTCCTCAATTTATTACTATCGACAATGGTCATCGCATTCCAATTGAAGGTTACGGTAACACACACACCAAATATCCACACCCACATTTCTCCCTAAATCACGTCCTATACACACCTAACATCATTAAAAACTTAATCTCCGTTAGAAAATTCACTAGCAATAATTATGTGTCTGTCGAATTTGACCTTTTTGGTTTTTCAGTGAAGGAACTCAATACGGGGAAAATTCTTACACGCTGCAATAGTGTGGGAGATCTCTACCCATTCACTCAATCTTCCGCTGTCAGACCTCAAGCACATCTATCCCTTGCGGCGATCTCTCCCTCAACTTGGCACAACAGACTCGGACACCCCGGAGACCTAGTTTTTACCTTTCTTAGGACTTCTAAGCATATTCAATGTAATAATGGAAAAATTGCCCAACACTGTTTTTCTTGTCCACTAGGAAAACATACTCGTCTTCCATTTATGTCATCAAACAATGTTACTTTTTCTCCCTTTGATATTGTTCATGCTGATTTGTGGACATCTCCAATTGTTAGCTCTTTGGGTCATAAATTCTATCTAGTATTCTTGGATGATTTTTCACACTTTGTCTGGATTTACCCACTGAAATTCAAATCTGAAATTTTTGCAAAATTCCTCGAGTTTCAAAAATTCATTAAAACACAATTTGAAAAATCAATCAAATCATTCCAATGTGATAATGGACGAGAATTTAATAACTCAGCATTTCACAATTTCTGTTCTAAACAAGGCATGATTTTCCATTTTTATTGTCCCTATATTTCTTCCCAAAACGGAAAGGCTGAACGAATTATATGTGCCATCAATAACATGGTTCGCACACTCCTGTTTCATGCCTGCCTACCACCGCCTTTCTGGGTCTATGCTGTCAAAATGGTAGAATCCTTTCTTAATATTTTACCAACTAGTACACTCCAAAACAAGACCCCTACCGAAATCTTATACCGTAGGCTACCATCATATGATCACCTACGTATTTTTGGATGCTTATGCTACCCCAACATAACCTCCACTGCACCTCACAAACTTGCCACTCGCACTCTGCCATGTGTCTTGTTTGGTCTTTATCCTAATCATCGGGGCTACTTGTGCTATAACATTGCTACTCGCAAAATCATCATCTCCCGTCACGTCACCTTTGACGAGACAACCTTTCTTTTTTCCAATCTCCGAAAATTTCAGCCCACCGATTACTTCTTTCTCGATGAACCGAGTCTGTCCCCGGTCATCCAAAATCTGTACAACAGCAGTCTACTGTCCCGACAGCATCTTCCTCACCAGTACTACCTACAGGCACCTACTCTTGGTCACCAACACCACTGCTGCCTTCAACAGTGCTGTCTGGCCCTCCAGCAGCAATGCTGCCACCCAGTCCAGCTCCATGCTCTCGGTCTAATACCCATTATCCACCCATACTGCCTCCAGCCGAGTCTCCTGCACCTCCAGCACCACTGCTGCCCCTCAGCCCAACAACCAGTCCCACAGCCATGCCGCTCCCGCCCCCAAAGAACCTATCATGCAGCTATGCAGCCTCACAGTCCCGACCCACCACCACTGCCTTCTCATCGCATGGAGACTCGTGCACAACACGGGATCTTCAAACCCAAGGTTCACTTTAATTTCTCCACACAAACCTTATCACCCATTCCAAAAAATACAAAACTAGCAAAACTGGATCCAAATTGGAATGCGGCTATGTGCGAGGAATTTAACGCTTTAACCAAGCAGAACACTTGGGATTTGGTACCTAGACCAACTGGTGTGAATGTTATCTGGTGTATGTGGCTATTTCGTCACAAGTTCAGAGACATTGGTGACTTAGAGAGGTATAATGCAAGACTAGTTGCCAATGACACTAATCAGCAGGAGGGTATTGATTGTGGTGAGACATTCAGTATCTTACATTCACTAGGCCTGATATTGCATATGTCGTCCAGCAGGTGTGTCTATTCATGCACGACCCCCGAGAGTCCCATTTTGCAACTCTCAAACGTATTATCAGATACGTTAAGGGCACACTAGACTTCGGATTACATATATACCCCTCTGCCCCAACCAAGCTACTTGCCTACACGGATGTAGATTGAGCAGGATGCCCCGATACACGTCGCTCCACCTCAGGGTACTGTGTATTTCTTGGGGATAATCTTATCTCATGGTCCGCCAAGCGGCAGGCAACACTTTCTCGTTCGAGTGATAAAGCAGAATATCGCGGTGTTGCTAACGTAGTTGCTGAGATCTGTTGGCTCCGAAATCTTCTTTTGGAACTCCAGTGTCCACTCCGCAAGGCATCTATAGTCTATTGTGACAACATATCTGCCATCTATATGTCTCATAATCCGGTCCAACATCAGCGGACTAAACATATTGAGATGGATATCCACTTTGTGCGAGAGAAGGTTGCCCGTGGTCAGGTCAAAATATTACACGTGCCTTCCTCTTATCAGTATGCAGACATCTTCACAAAGGGACTACCGCGATAGCTCTTCACCGACTTCCGATCCAGCCTTAGCATTCGACCTCCTCTCGCTCCGTCTAAGGGGGAGTATTAGCGAATATTCTCCGAATATTCCCTGTATATTTTGTAATTATGATAGATGTATATTTAAGGTAACTTAGGATTCTAATTATATTAGGAATCAACCTTTGTAAGGTAAGTTAGGATTCGTACCATATTAGGAATCAACCTTTGTACAACTATATATATTGTGAATAATGAAAGGAATCCCCAAGAGAAATTATTCCATCTTTCAGTGATGATTATTAATAATAGTTATCTCAAATTATTTGTAGTTATTTACTCATAATTAATTATTTCCTCATGGTATTCTTGGTATAATTTTTGTTATTAATGGAGATGACATGTAAATTGAGTAAACATTTAATAGAGAGATTGTAACTTAGATATAAATAAAGATAAAATAATTAAATATTCATGTTAATTAATATTTCTTAAGGAGCTTGTAAATAAAAATAACGATAAATAGTTTGAGACGGAGGGAGTAACAAATTTAATCACTTCTCTTTTTCTTTTAATTAATGATCTATGACATCCATATTTGAATTTGAAATCCTTGTTTGTTCTCGTCTAATAAATATTTAACTAATACTAATCGATAATGTGAAGAATTATCATACTATTTAATTAACTTAATTTGCTACTGATAACAAATAATTTGCCAATTGTTTTTTTTTAAAATTGTATTCTGGGTGGCGTAACAACGCCGTTTACACCACAAAAGGTGGGCCCATATCCTCTCTAACAGAGCGGGGATCCAGCTGTCAAGACGCGAAACGTGTGGGTCCAACAAAACCTTTATTTCGTATAATTTAATCCAATCATTATAATTTGTGGAGAGTATTTAATTTAAACTCTTGACAATTGTTCCTCTTATTATTATGAGAACAAAAATTCTCCTTCCTACTGATACTTATCCATGCATTTGCAAGTTGTATATACATACTCAATATCGGATAATATCTATGTAATTCATTTGCAAATACAGAATTATTTTGCGAGTTAAAGTTTATATGATATAATGGTGAAATATTGAAACAGCTGTTTGATTAGTATTTCAAATAAAATAATAATTGTCATTCAAATAAAATTCATACTCAAATACAAATAAATACAATGAGGATGATGTGCACCTGCAATTTTAGGGGCGAAATCACAGTGTTGGTTCGTATTTACCAGGATTGGATAATTTTGACTCAAACTTAATGCTTGTGATAAAAAAATATTTAATTTATATAAATAATTAATTAAAATTCAAATAAAGAAAAAATATAATTATGATTCAGAATTCATAAATAAAAAATCCTCGGTGCTTCTGAATGTAGCATACATGGCAAGCCTAAGTGACAAATTATTCCCACTAATTGATGTTTGGTAAAGCTTTATTTCAAGCTAATTTATGTCAATTCTTAAGTTTCTATTAACCAATACTGGTCTTTTTCATCATGATGATGTGATAAATACCTTGTTTGAACTCCGTTTTGACTTCAGTGACTAAAGTAAGATAGAAAGTTAAGCTTGCAATTGGTATTTGAGAGTGTAATCTAGTGATCAATAGAGTAATAGGATAATTCTGAAATTTCTGTTTTGAAAAATATTGTATTGATGTAATAGATATTTGAATTAGTATATCTTTTGAGATAATTTTCTTCTTTGTTATTTTAGGTTTATCATGTTCCATTTTAACACCTTCACACTTACATACCCGTGTATATGCATATCAACGCAAGATATGATCAAACTATCTCACGTTATCTTTTCTCATTACTTGCACCTTCTAACAAATATAAATATTTTTAATCTTATCTAATTTTACAAAATCACACATCTATCTCACCATTCTACATTTCTGCAATACCTATCTTGTGGTTATGTTTAATGTAGGTCAACAACAACAACAATAACAAATTCAATGTAGTCCCACAAGTGAGATATGGGAAAGATATGATGTACGAAAATCTTATCCCTATCTTTATGTGATAGAGAGAATGTTTTCGATAGACCCTCGTCTCGAAAGAAAAGACAACGATGTGACAGCAAATAGCAAGGTAAAAAGCATGGTATCAAGAAAAATATGACATCAAAATAGCAAGATAAAAAACAACTGAGACAACAAATAGTAATACATATTGAAGAAAAGAAAATATGTGATTACTTCATAATACTATTGATACGGAGATCACTCGGCTACCTACTAATCTCGATCCTAATCCTAGACCTTCACATCTTTCTATTTAGGGTCATGTCCTTCGTAAGCTGAAGTTGTTTCATATCATGTCTAATCACTTTCCCCAGTTCTTTTTTGGCCTACCTCTACTTCTTCTAACTTCTGTTATAGCCAACCTATCACACCTCCTTAATGACACATCCACACACCTTCTTTGTACATACTCGAATCATCTCAGTCTCGCTTTCCTCTTCTCAGTCTTGTTTATAGTAGGTCGATGATCAATATAAAATTTATCTATTCATGATAAATTCCAAAATGGTGCATGTAACGGGAAATTCAAAAATGTATAATAGCTGAGGAGGAATTTGAGAAATAAATAATATGCTGTAATGTTATTGCCATAAACAGTTCATTAATTGGCCTAACAGGAGAATCCATCCACCCTTCACCTGTTTGACATTTTATCACTCACAAAAAGTTCTAACAACAAAGATGATTTTTTATTTCTCCCCCAAAACATACTTCAACTACATTTTTGTTAATCGGCTGACGTGGTTTGCAGGCTATTGCGTCAGTCTGAGATTTACCCTGTGCACACTCGAAAGGATAGCGACTGCGGGTTCCTTCGTCAACAAAAAACTACACAAACCAACAAAAACCAACAAACCCCACATAACTTTAAATTGGAACAAGAACTCTGTCTTGACCGCACCAAAAAGCCAAAATGTTAAGTTAATATAATAAAAGATAAACTAACTTCTTTACTAGACTATATATCCCTCAATCACAGGCTTGCCGGCCTCATCTCACCGACTAGCATTTAAACTAACACCTCACATTATTACCCCATCCGTCATAGAACGGAGGAAAGAAGTTACGAATTCATCGGAATTCAATAATATGAGTTAACAAGTTTACTGAATATATATAAATAATAAATTTTGGATATGATAAATTAGAAAAGATGCCGTAGAATTTAGAGTCTAAACTTATAAATTTCTATCATTCATCTTATTATATGTGAAATTGTTTGATGGTATAGTTAAATCTCTCTATAACCATATCATTTGTCTGATTGCTATAACAAAATGTTGTTATAAAAAATATATAATATAATATAATATAATATAAAAAATAAATTTCAAAAAATTTTGATCATTATAATAAAACGTTATTATAGAGAAAGATTATTATAAAAAAGTTTGGTTATATATGCAATTTAAAAACTTTTTTCTTTAAATGTAAACTAAGTATATCTAAAATACCAAAATTCTTTTAATTGAATGGCAAGTGAAAGCTCCACACGTCTTTCATTTTCCATCTATTTATACAAAATAAAATTTTATATTATGCAAGTCGCCATAAGTCATATCGTTAAAGTTGAATTAAGATGCAAAAATTAATTAGTTTTTTAGAAGAAAAATGTTATTTTATTAGAATGAATTAAAATAGAAAATATATAATGGGACAGATTTAAATATTAATTTACTATTATCACTAAGAGGGTTTGTTTTTTTCTTTTGAGTGTGACATAGACCCTTAAATAGGTTACAGGAGAAGCTAACAAGAAGCTCACAAGAGGAAAATGTCAATTGGAAAATTCTGAATTTTGTGAAAGAAATGATTTTTTGATTATTTTTATTGATAATGAGACGTATATATATAAATATATAATTCCTAAATATGGATAATATAGGAAAATAATTCTACCTTTTCCTATTCTAATTCTAATACATTTTCCTAGTGCAAGACTAATACCATAATTACAATTATACATGAATTACATTTTGTTGAGTCCAAATCGGACCATGATACACACGGTCCTTTACACCCCCGCAGTCATAGCGAGCGGTTGACATACACTGAGACTGTTCCTAAAATCTTCAAATAGAACCAAGGGAAGCCCCTTAGTAAATATGTCTGCAATCTGGTATCGCGAAGGGACATGGAGAACGCGTACTTGTCCACGAGCTACCTTTTCTCGAACAAAGTGTATGTCCATCACGATATGTTTAGTGCGCCGATGTTGGACCGGATTTCGAGAAAGAGAGACTGCACTCACATTATCACAGTAGACCAAGGCAGCTTTCTGAATAGGATAATGTAGCTCTAGTAGAAGATTATGTAGCCAACATGACTCAAACACCACATTGGCTACCCTCGATACTTGGCTTCCGCACTGGATCGTGATAAAGTAGTCTGGCGTTTTGTAGACACTGAGACCAAGTAATCGCCAAGAAATATATAGTATCCAGATATAGAGCGTCTGGTGTCCGGACAGCCACCCCAATCAGCATCGGTATACGAGACAAGTGTAGAGGCTGATGATGGATATAGATGCAAACCATAGTCAAATGTACCTTGGATGTATCGGATAATGCGTTTGAGCACATTCATGTGCTCAACCTGAGGATCATGCATAAACAAACACACCTGATGTACTGCATACGTAATATCCGGTCGTATGAAAGTAAGATACTGAAGAACTCCAGCAAAACTGCGATAGTGAGTGGGATCCTCGTAAGGGGAGTCAGCCGCAGCACCCAACTTGGCCTTTGTATCAACTGGAGTGGAAGTAGACTTACATGAGGACATACCAACTCGCTCAATTATCTCAGCGGCATCCTTCCGTTGGGATAAGAACAACTCACTTGCATGACGAGTGACAACAATCCCCGAGAAGTAACTCAAGGGCACTAAGTCTTTCATAGCTCAGAGAATTATCAGAGAATTACCAAGGAAGTACCACGACGATGGATGAACATAGAATTATTAGACCGGTTGTGAGAAAACCCACTATTAGATACATAGTCTGCAAATCGCTTATACCAGGCCCGTGGGGCCTGCTTAAGCCCATACAATGACTTCTTCAATAAACATACATGATTAGGATATGTGGGGTCTCGAAAACCCAAGGGTTGATGCATGTAAACTGTCTCCTTAAGATCACTATGTAAGAAAACATTCTTCACATCTAGTTGATGAATGGACCATGCTTTCGAAAGAGCCAAACTGAGAACAGTGCGAATGGTAGTCGATTTGACCACCGGACTAAATGTCTCACCACAATCCACGCCAACCTGTTGAGTTTTATCATCACCTACAAGTCGAGCCTTATGTCTCAAAAAAGAACCATCAGAATTATCTTTATAAGTAAAAATCCACATCGAGCGAATAATATTAACGCTAGAAGGACAGGGTACCAAATCCCACGTCATATTCTCAATAAGAGCATTGTATCCGTCGTTCATACCCAATTTCCAATTCGGGTCATTCAATGCATACACTGGGTTACGTGGTAGTGGAGATTTAAGAACATTAGAATTAAGATTAAAATATCTTCTTGGTTTAAAAATACCTTGTTGACTACGAGTAACAAGTCTGTGTATCGGGGGAGAATTAGGTGGATTTTGGGGAAAAGCCGAATGGGTGATGGACTGGCCAGCAAGCAGTTGGCCTGCTGGCCCAAAACTGGAAACCGAAGGTGGGATTGGAGAAGAAACTGGGGCAGAAGCAGTCTCGGTAGTGGGCTGGTCGATTGGCCCAACAGAAAAAACCGTGGCAGAAGCAGTGGGTTGTGGTGGGCCAGCAGGCAATGGGCCTGCTGACATTTCGTAGTTACTGGATCGGTCCATTAAGTGGTGCATAATGTACGGTGAGACTTCGTCATCTAAAAATTATACGAACTAGGCACGGGACTACTCACTTTAGCAAACGAAAATTGGGTTTCATAAAAAAATAACATGGCGACTAATTATGATTTTATTAGACGATAAATCAAAACATTTGTAACCACAATGATTAGATGGATCACCCAAAAATACACAAGCGGTAGAATGTGCTTGAAGTTTGTTAATCGTAGTTGACAGAAATAGTGGATGGCATAGACACCCAAAGACCCTAAGATGTGAATACGAAAGATTCTTATTATAGAAGATTTTAAGAGGAGATGCATATGCCAACCCTTTGGTAGGAAGTATGTTAAGGAGATAAGTAGTCATTTGTAGAGTATGATGCCAAAAGGAATGGGGTACGGAAGCATGGACCAATAAATTTCAAATAATATTATTAATGGTACGAATTTTTCATTCGGCTTTCTCATTTTGTGAGGACGTATAAGGACAAGAGAAACGAAAAACTATGACATTAACAACACAAAATTCCCGAAACAACCCATTATCATATTTTTTGCCATTATCACATTGAATATTTTTTATTTTCCGTTCGAATTGGGTGCGGATGAATGCTCTAATTTTAAGAATGAGGAAAATATGAGATTTCTTTGCTAACGGAAAGGTCCATAAAAAATTAGAATAATCATCCAAAAATAGAACATAATAACGATGGCCCACAAAACTTAGAACGGGAGAAGTCCATAAATCGCTATGAATAATGTCAAAATGCATCAAATTACGAGAGTAGAGGCTACAAATGGTAATCTAACATATTTTCCTAACTGATAGGAATGACAAATTGGAGTACTACGCGTATCCTTACAAGAAATAAAATTATTTTTATGCAGAAAAGAAACAATAGAGGACCCAGGGTGACCCAAACGTGCATGTCATATGGAAGGAGATAGAGCTGCAAATATCGATGGCATGGCTTGACTCGAGAAACTGGAGGCGTGCGTGATTGGATAAAGATCTCCCCTACTATTGCATCTCATGAGAGGTATCCCCGTTTTGAAATCCCTCACAGAAAACCCAAAGGGATCAAAATTAACAGAAAACCCAAAGGGATCAAAATTAACAGAAAACCCAAAGGGATCAAAATTAACAGAAACCCAATTATCAGTGGTGAATTTTCGGACAGACACCGAATTTTTAATTAAGTTAGGGGCATGAAGGATATTTTTCAAGATAAGAGGCGGATGTGGGGGAGACAAAGTTGTATTACTGTAACCACGAATTGAAATTGTATTGTCATTACCAACAATAATGCCACAATTTTTGATCAAATTGGAATAAAACGAGAGAGTACCTTGGTCGGATGTCATTTAATCCAAGTGTATGCATGTCGGCCTCAATATTGGTGGGTGTCGGGATCGGAGCCGGGCCCGCAGCAGTGAAAACATGCGTGGGCCGAGGCCCAAGTAGACCGCTCTGCTGATTCAACCCATATCACTGTTGGGTGTTGCTTGAAGGACAAAAAAAATGGGCCTGTGACTAGGCTGGTCCAGGCCCACTGCCAAGGGGCCCATGATTGAGACCAGGCGAGCCGGGCCCCAGTACCCTGAGGCCCACTGCCGGCGTTGCTACTATTCCGTCTGCCGCTGTTGTTGCCGCTGCGATTTTTACCATTTTTTTTTTATGGTTTTGACCCTTCTTGCCTCTACTGTTGTTGAGATTTTAGCCCGAATTGTCAACAAAACCGTGTGAGTTATCGGATGAAATCATCATCGCCACAGAACTTGCGCCGGTAGCTGACTTTTTTGCCAAGCCGACTTCTTCTAACGTGAGCATCGAACGGGCTTGATAAAAATGGGGAAGCGGATTACTTTGTCGGAGTAGAGTCCCAACGCCATTATAGGCCTCAGATAGGCCTGCAACCATTTGGAGAACAAGACGATTATTGGTAACATGTGCTCCAACGTTACGGAGTTGGTCCGCCAATTCCTTGAGCCGTTTACAATAAGCTGAAATATTCAGAAATTTTTCCATACTGACTTGTGAAAATTCCTGATCAAGAGTGACAACTCGGAAATGTTGGTTATCCTAGAATATATCATGCAATCTATTCCAGGTAGCCATAGCCGTAGTGTCCGGTTCAATGATCGTTTGTAAAAGGTCGTTAGAAATAATGGAGTAAATCCACTGAAGGACGGTAGCATCAAGAGTGATCCACAACTGAGGATCCTCCGCGGGTGTAGGGACAACATGAGGAATTATGTGATGTAGTACTTGATGTGAGATTGCGTGAATTTTGAACAATTCTGCCCACGTCGCATATAAGACGTTTTCCATCTTAAGAACAATAGAGATGTGGTTCTTGATGTTGGAAACGGTAAGGGCATGATGAAACATGTTTTTTGACATAGATATAACGAAAGAACAATAAGTAAAAGAGAGATTTGGAAGAAAATTTGGGAAGAGAGGAGGTAAGGTGCACAGATTTCAAGAAGGAACAAGGAAACCGAGGCAGCGGAAGAGAGGAGAAATAGGTAGAAGACCTAGACTTCTGATACCATAAAAGAAATAATCTCTTGATTATTTTCATTGATAATGAGAGGTATATATACACACGGTCCTTTATTTTGTTCCACTTAAACCGTCTCGAGAAGTCATTACTATTAAACTAATTCGAATTTTGTTCTACTTTAAGTGTTGCTAAAAGTTCTAATTTCATATTTGAAAGCTTTATTCTTTTTCTTTAACATAAAATAACTAGCTCTTAATTGTTGACTTAATTATGTGATTACAAATTATTCCAAAACCCTAAGGAGTCATTTGGTATTTGGTTAGAGTAATAACACATGAATTGTTTAGAAGATAATTTATGTATTATTTTATGAAAAATTCAGTTGCTCTGTTCTCAAACTATGATTATTCAAGTATATCTCTCGCATGATTACTATTTTCATAAATAATTCGAAAGCTAAAATAGTAGTTACTACTCCATACAACTAATAGAGAAAGTGAGAGGATCTAGTGGGCTTTGAGCTGTGATTTAGCTGTCCTTTTTTGTTTTGTTTTTGGGCATCTCTAATTTCCAAAAAAAAAAAAAAAGGAGGAAAATTTCTTATTTCTCTTTCTCCTCTTTTCATATTCACACACCCACACACCAAAAATACCCTTTAACCCAAAAATAAATTCAACCTCTTCTCTCCTTTATCCCTCTCAGATCTCAAAAACCCCATTTCCATTATCCATTCTTCTTCACTTCTTTCATCTCATATTTGCTTAAAGATTCAATCAAAAAACAGAAAACATTCTTGATTTTCAGATGACTTAATGTGAGATGAAGGAGAAAACACAAAGACCCATTTCTTCTCTCTTTTTTCAGGTCTGTTTGTTGTGTTCAGTCTTTACTGAACACACAACAAATGCTGAGTTTACAGTTTCCCAAAATGGCCCTTTAACTGATTTTGAAGCTCAGTATATCAAACACCGTCAACTCTTATACTACAGAGATGAATTTGGTGAAGATGTCAACATTGACCCTTCCATGGTCTTTGAGAGTAACAGAATCAAGAATGCTTATATTGCTTTACAAGCATGGAAACAAGCTATCATTTCAGATCCTTTTAATATTACTGTTAATTGGGTAGGTCCCAATGTGTGCAGCTACACCGGAATATTCTGTGCTCCAGCGTTGGATAACCCTAAAATCCGTACAGTTGCTGGTATTGACCTTAACCATGGTGACATTGCTGGGTACCTTCCAGAAGAACTTGGGTTACTTACAGATGTTGGAATTTTCCATATAAATTCAAATCGTTTTTGTGGTACAATTCCCAAGAAATTCAACAAGTTGAAGATATTGTTTGAGTTGGATCTGAGTAACAACAGGTTTGCTGGGAAGTTTCCTTATGTTGTGTTAAGTTTACCAAAGTTGATGTTTTTGGATATAAGGTTTAATGAGTTTGAAGGTAATGTACCTTCACAACTATTTGATAAACCATTAGATGCTATTTTTATAAACCATAATAGATTTGCCTTTGAGTTGCCTAATAATTTTGGGAATTCGCCGGTATCTGTTATAGTGTTGGCGAATAATAGGTTTCATGGTTGTGTTCCAGCGAGTATTGGGAATATGAGTAATTTAAATGAGGCTATTTTGATGAACAATGGGTTGCGTTCTTGTTTACCGGTTGAGATTGGGTTGTTGGATAATTTAACGGTGTTTGATGTAAGTTTTAATCAGTTGATGGGCCCACTACCGGAGATTTTTGGTGAATTGGTTAATTTGGAGCAATTGAATGTGGCACATAATATGCTATCTGGTTCAATTCCTAAGAGTATTTGTCAACTTCCTAAGCTTGAGAATTTTACTTATTCTTATAATTTCTTTACTGGTGAACCGCCGGTTTGTTTGGGGTTGGAGGAGTTTGATGATCAAAACAATTGCTTGCCGAACCGGCCGGTTCAACGGTCTGCTGGTCAGTGTAAGGCGTTTTTGTCTAAGAGAATTCATTGTAGTGCTTTTAAGTGTCATAAGTTTGTTCCTACGCCGCCTGTTGTCGTGCCTATCTCTCCTCCGGCCCCCGTGTTTTCTCCCCCGCCGACACCATCTCCCACTCCACCGCCTCCACCACCAGTTTATTCGCCACCATCACCTCCTCCGCCACCGCCTCCACCACCACCCGTTTATTCACCTCCGCCACCTCCACCTCCACCACCACCCGTTTATTCACCTCCACCTCCACCACCACCTGTTTATTCACCTCCGCCACCTCCACCACCCGTTTATTCACCGCCTCCACCATCTCCACCTCCTCCGCCACCGCCTCCACCACCACCACCTGTTTATTCACCTCCGCCACCTCCACCACCCGTTTATTCACCGCCTCCACCATCTCCACCTCCTCCGCCACCGCCACCGCCTCCACCACCAGTTTATTCACCGCCACTGCCCCCACCATCTCCACCTCCACCGTCACCTCCTCCGCCAGTTTACTCACCCCCACCACCAGTTATGTCTCCTCCACCACCATTGCCTTATTGTGTACGCTCACCACCACCTCCACCACCCAATTCTCCACCGTCACCATCACCACATTCTCCTCCTCCGCCGCTTGCTCACTCGCCTCCACCCCCTTCACCTTATTACTATAATTCACCACCACCACCATCACCTCCTCCACCAAATTCGCCTCCTCCTCCACCACCATCATACATATACTCATCACCTCCTCCACCAAACTCACCATCTCCTCCACCTCCATCCCCATTGCCTTGTATAGAACCCCCACCACCACCATCACCTCCTCCTTGTATTGAACCACCCCCACCACCGTCCCCCTCACCATCTCCTCCACCACCACCCGTTTATTACTATAACCCACCAGCTCCGGTATATGAAGGGCCATTGCCACCAGTAATAGGCGTTTCATATGCTTCTCCTCCCCCACCACCCTTTTATTGATTTTTTTCATATATTTCCACTAACTCAATCTCAAAGCACAAAACTTGTTCCAACAATTATTATTTCCTCAACTCTTTCTACCAAAGTCGAGCTAATGTGTGATCATGAAAGTAAAGATGGTGACAGAAAGAAAGAGGAGAAAGATTCGATCTCCAAAGATTTATTTTTGAATTGTTATGAATAGATTTGAAGTTCTGGAGAGAATAATTTGGAAAAGAATTAAAAGATTGAAGCTTTGCAGGAAATTGTATGTATAGAGATCATAATCTCAGTTTACAGTGCTTGCTGTATAGCTGGTTCTATATTTAATGATCATACTTTGGTTCTTCCAAACTATAGTATAATGATGAGCTCTTTTTTCTTCTTTTAAACTTGTATTGATTCTCAGAATTCAGATCATTTCTTTCTATTTCTAGTGGGTGTTCCTCTTTAATGTTTCTCCTGATTTTGTTAATTTATCTTCTTGATCTTGCAATGTTCCAAATCTTTTTTAGTTTTTCAATATAGAGGTAACATCTACTTACATCCTATTCTCTCCGGATTTCACCCGTGGAATTGCATTGGATATGTTGTTGTTCCTACTCTCCCCGGATTTCACCCATGGGATTGTTACATCCTACTCTCTCTGGATTCCACCCATGGAATTGCTGTGGATATGTTGTTGTTCCTACTCTCTCCGGATTCCACACGTGAGATTGTAGTGGATATGTTGTTGAATATGTACAAATAACATTTGTTTCAGTGAAGTTTTGGGTACTTGGGTCTTTTATCAATGGTAAAGCTGAAAATCCATGTGATTTGATCATTTGCCCATTGAATAACACAATTTCTGTCCCGATTTGGTTGTTGATGTTTTTATATTTCTCGATTTGAAGCATTTGTTATCTGGTTGATTAATTTGAGTTCGAGTTGGATATATATTCACTTCAAGGGATAGAGCATTCTCTATCAAAATGTTGTCAATTGAACAACGTTGGTGCCATCAGTTTTTACATAGGGTATTCATGATTTGATTTAAGTCGATGTTTCTTACAAAAATATCAAACCTTAAATTATAACAAATCAAGTATGACAGTTTTTCATTGAGTCAGTTTTTGTTGGTTGGCATCCATTACCAAACACTTATTGTAGCGATTATATTCTAGCATTACACTACCAAGTCAATTGATTTTTTTTCTTGCAATAAGCTGAAGAGTTATCATACCAAGATATTAAAATAATAATTGAATTAAGCTGTCATGAATATTTTTAGAATTAAAAAATAAGTTATTCTTAAAGAATTAACTGTACATTTTGGGTGCAGTTGAAAAAAAGAGACTAAATCAAGTCTTTTTTCTTTTTTTTGCTTCGTCAGAAAAGAAATCAAGTCCCCCTTTGATTGAGGGAAAATAGTTGAATTATGTCCTAAATTGGATGTCTCTGTCATTTATTTACATAGGAAAAGTGAGAGATTCCATTATCAGCTAAGCTAATTGGGAATTTGGTACTGTGAGCATGTGACTTAGAGTCCCCACTATGGTATTATCATCACAGGTTAAGAAATACTCATCAGTAATAATCTATGTTGTACTATTTGATCGGACACGAAATTTAAAAAATAAAGAAAAACTTTATTATATTTTTCAAATTATCTTTTGTTAACACTCAAAAATAGCTAAGAGTTTAATCGAATTCAGTGACAGTCGAATTTACTCCTAGCCCTCGACTACAAGGACTTCATCGGCTACAAAGGCATCTCAGCCGAGTTGTCGGTTAGAGGTACGACCGGGACCCACTCAGACGCAGACGCCTCAACGACCAAGTCAAAAGGGTTTTCAGACCCCCATAAGCGATAACGCCCAACGAGAGCTAAAAGAAAGGGGCCATTATCCGAGCAAGAGGAGTAGAGGGCGAGAAAATCTGCACCACCTCCCCCATAGTCGGCCATTAAACTTGGTGGGTTACTTGATGGCTGACATGGGGTAGGGGCACGTTTGTACAATTTTTTCCTCTTTTTGTACTATAAATAGAACACATTTTTTGTATACACGCAATCAATCAAACAACTCAAATTCCATATATCTTTATCTTTTATCCCTTACTTTATCCTTTACTTTTACTTTACTCGGTTGTATTCATGTTACTTACCTCTTAGTTTACTCACACCACCGTCCTAACGCTTTCTGGAGTAGTTGGGGAACCCATTGCTGAAAATTAGAGTTCCGTTTTCAGCCCAAATCGCTAAAGTTAAGGAATCAATTTGTCTCCCAATTTCATCAGCCGATAAAACGGCAGAAGGCAGACTTCGAGGCAAGAACAAATTTGGCACGCCCAGTAGGGACCATAGGTGAATTAATAGCAAAGTTTGATTCTCCAGGTCAGGATCATTCTTGGTGTATGCGCCTAACGTCCGGTAAGAAAATGAACCTCGAGTCCAATCCACATCCTAAACAAAATCCTCCCAAAAGGAACAACGAACCAGCATCCTCTGCGGGTATGCCTACATCAGTGGATACCCCTCCACTTCCTCCATCAACCCAAGTTGTGGTAGAATCTAGCCAATATGAAGATCCAACCATAATGACCACGTATTTTATTAGACAACAGATTAACTTGGGCATCCACGATATTATGTACCAAATTTCTAAACAGTTGGCTGACATTATGAAGCCGATGGTACATAATGAGGTTCAGCAAGCGAGGGAGATGGAAACCAACCGAATGCACCCAGGAGAATGTTCGGCTAGTTCTGTCATCCCTCTGACGAGCGGTGTTGTTCAGCATGAGACCGTGACTCCCGATATTGTTCCTCAGTCGCATGTGCATCAGCCAGTGCCCACTCAATCACAACTGATAGCACACCTAGGAACACAAGCCCTATCGCCTGGCAACCAGCACACTGCATGGTCGTCGCCGAACCTTGGGGGCAAAACATGCCACTTGACCAAGCGAGTCTGCAGTATGGGCAGATCAACATGGCTCGGAGACCAGTTCGGGCTCTAGGACACTTTGGATTGCCGCCCGTTATGCCGTATGTTTCTACAAACGGCCCTACGATGCAGGCGAACAACGTTGACCAGCCGAATTGGCAGCCGATGGCCCCTGGCAATGACTTAGCTCGGCTATTGGTGACACTGTTTATAGCGGAATACCATTCCAACAGTCATTACCGGTACCCAATCCATACCTTCCAGAAAGCGTAAACTTTCTAAGAACGGCCGACGTCCGAGGAGAGCAGCCATGGAACACAGTTCCACCTTATCCTCAGGCTCCGTTAGTCGTTCCAGGAGCTCAGGTTACAGGCTTTGATGGCCATACCCAACAGCAGCCATAGGGCATTACCCCACCTATTGGTAATGGCCAGCAAACCACTTACAACCTTGTCCAATAAAGTGCAGAATGGAGGCCACCAGTGCAGAACGCCTACCAGCCGAATCCAGTAGAGAATCGACAGGGGACGTCACAACTGATAAACCCGGAGATTAATGATAATACCATGCGTAGGTACTTCGGCATCCAACTGAAACCTTTGGACATGCCTGTTTATAAGAAGCCCTACCCCGATTCGCTAGATCGGATAGCACCTTTGCCGAGGGCCTTAAAAACACCGGAGTTTGCCATCTTCTCTGGCGACGATGGCAAATCCACTATCGAGCATATCGGTAGATTTACTGCCCAATGCGACGAGGCTGGCCAGAATAAGTATCACAAGTTGCAGATATTCCCTCTTTCTCTAACAGGAACAACCTTCGCATGGTACTCCTCTTTGGCTCCTGATTCCGTACAGAGCTGGGCTGATATGGAGGGTTGCTTTCATGATAGGTTATATTAGCCCCAACCTCAGGTTACCGTGACTGATCTAACGAATCTCAAGCAACATGTTGATGAATCGGCTGCCGATTTTATCGAGAGATTCAGAAGGAAGGTTGGAAAATGCACCATACACATCCCCGAGTCTGAGTGTGCTCACATGATAATCAACAACATGCACCCTCAGTTAAAGGAGGAGCTGATAGGACAATCTTGCTCTGACCTGAGCCGGTTAGCTGAAAAGGCTAGCCAAATAGAGCAGTACGTCCAGGAAAAGGAGCAGAGAAGAGCCAGCCGAAATCGAGGCTCCCACTTGGTATCCATCATTGAAGCGGATGAGTCCGACTCAAAGTCAGCCGATTGCACGACAGACAATGGTGGCCGAGATTGTTAGGGGTAAGGTTTACTCTTGCCCAACCTTGAAAGCCGTAAAGGCAAGGAGACGAGTCCATCCAATGACAGGATCGGTTACTCGTTTGACATCATGAAGGCAGATCAGATATTTGATCATCTGCTCAAAGATAAGCAGATTCGGCTACTTGATAGTCATAGGATTCCGTCAGCCGAGGAGCTAAAAGATAAGAAGCACTATAAGTGACATAATTAATACAGTCACTCTACTTCTAATTGTATGATCTACAGAAAGGCGATCCAAAAGGGCATCAAGGATGTGAGGTTCAAGCTAGCCGACAATAGTATGGCTGAAATGTACATTGATACCGACATCTTTCCCGTGGTACCAATAACTATGGTATCTTTTGCTAAGCCCGATGAGTCAAGGGACACCAAAGGGAAACAACCGATGAAAAGGGCGTGGGTCCCAAAGAAATCTACCGAAGGGGAGAAGTCCACAAGGACCTCTGTGTTCAACCGGTTAGGTAGCCTACATGACATTCGTGATGACAGGCAACCAGCTAGGAGCAGTTTTCATGGCCGCCCTAAATAATCAAGGGACATTGAACGAGAACTTTAGGAACAAACCATGAGGTTCAGAAGGGTCCCTATCGACGCCGGGCATAGGCTTGGGGGCAAGCACAGATGCCAACCAATCGGCAGCCGGGCATGCCTCGAATATATGAGGAACCACTCCCTAAAACCAAATAGAGGGTGCTCGAGTTTAACATCAACGAGGGTGTTTCATCCTTGCGTATCATGGCGAGAAATGAGGACCAGACAAGACCCCGGAGAATGATTAAACTAGCCGCCAACACAGAAGAGGAGAAGTGGTCTATCAATCAGGCTGCCGGAAAGAAAGAGGCACCACCGAGAGTCGCATCCAGAACTCAGAAAAGAAGGGTGCAACGTGCCAAGGCCTTGCGTAATATGCAGCAGACATTGCATCTAATTTCCAACACCAAGGCAGTCGAAAATTAGGAGATTCCTGAGTCTGCCGTAGCCGAGGCTATCGAGCGGGCATTCGACTCAGTTGTTTCAGGGGCAATGTCACATGAAGGAGAGACGTCGGGTCAACCAGAGTTGGATGAACAGCCTACCGACAACCTGACAGAGGAACCCGGCAAGAGAATGTGGCCCCTAATGGACCTCCAACAGAGGCAAACCCATAGATCGTGCAGAGGATTCTGTCAAAGAATCTTCGGCCGATCCACATTTGTCTCTAAGAAATGGAAGATATGAGCTCATGGTCAGCCAAATTGAATGAAGAAAGAGATTCCGTCCTCGATTTATTTAGCCAAGATCTGGTTGACGAGATGTGGGCAGACATTGAAATAGTCAGCCTAATCCCATGTGAATTCTGGGCCAGTCGCTCCGCGCTAGATTGCCTAGAAGGTGATGTTTGCGTAGAAGACACAAAATGGGCAACAATAGCCGATACCACGGCTAGGGACGCTTTGAGCACTGCGTTTGGTGCACCTACAGAAGATATGGTTAAACACCTCAAGCCCTTTTGTGTGAAGGCTTACATCAATGGCAAAACCATTAGCCGAGTGTTCGTCGACAATGGGGTTGTGTTGAATGTGATGTCGCTGCTTACTCTGAAAAGCCTTAACAAAACTAGAGAAGATCTCATCCCAACTAACATGAAAATGGCTAGCTTTATGGGAGAGGCTTCTGAAGCATTAGGAATTCTTGTAGAAGAAATCATTGTAGATCCTAAGACGGTCAGGTCTGCCTTCTTTGTAATAGATGGCAAGTCGTCCTACACCATTCTGCTGGGCAGGGACTGGATTCACACCAGCCGATGCCTTCCTTCTACCATGCATCAAAAACTCATCTTTTGGGAAGGGTACAAGATAGAAATCGTCCCAGCGGATGATAACCCGTTCAGCCAGGAGTTCAGAACATAAAGGATATCCTCTACACACCCTATGTGGCTCCCATAGCTGTCACAGAGCAGTATGAAGAAGGATCTTGGGAATCCTGTAATCTTACCTCACGAGGGTTTGAAATAAAATAATTAGTCGAACCACGGCTTACCTTGGAGAATTTAAATGGTTGAAGAAACCCAAGTTATATATGATCTGTGGCATCGACTGACCGCCCTAAAATTCTGAGGCAAGGATAGCCGAAGTATCGTAGATGGGGAACCACGACGGGAAACCAGATTTGGCGGCCAACAACATTTGAGCTGCCGATAGGAATTTTACGCCTAGCTTTGTTTGTCTTTGTTCTAAGCTTATACAAAACACGAATGTTATGTTGTACCCCACGTTGTGTATATTTTGTGAAAAGTTTGAATAAACTCTTTTTACAAAGACAGGTCGTAAATGAAATAGGCAATCAAAAACTCCAAATATATAGCTATGGGGACGACATCCTATCGGCTAAATCTATGGCCAAAATGCAGTGTTTTCCTCAGAAGATAATATCACTATGGATGGCCAAACCAAATTTTCTAAGTTCAGAAGAATATCAGCAGGCCATTCTAATGGAGTTGGGTCAATTGGAGGAAAATCAACTGACAATCATAGAAAGAGTGAAAGCCGGTAAACGTAAAATGGCCAAAGCATATGACAAACATATAGGGCCTAAAGAGGTTTGCCGAAGGAGACTTAGTTTGATAATCATCCCGCCGATTGAAACGAGAGATCGTAAAATCGGCAAATGATCGCCAAACTAGGAAAGGACCCTTCGTAGCGAACTCACAGGTTGCCGGCAATGCGGATAAAGCGATGCACATGCATGGAAAAGAAATATAAATGGTAGACATATTACCCATTAATTTTGGGGCGTGCATAAGTAATCGACAGCCACAGACCGGCTGCCTGGTCATAAATGAGGCTAATTTTCCTTCGATTTGGGGGAATGTACGGGCAAACGACAGCCATAGACCGGCTGCCTGGTAATAATAATAAGACCCTTCAATTTGGGGTCGATACAACTAAGAAACCGAATTGGTCGGCTTTGAACCAATCAAAGGTTGCACTACTTCATCAGCTATTAAAGTCTCAGGATCAGCCGAATCAATGGTTGATTGGTCTTCCTTAATTGTTGTAGTCTGTTCTTCATTACCAGCCACTACCTCAGCCACTCCCGCTCCTACACGGACCTCCCTTTCAGCACCTAGTAAAGGCTCAACCGCTACAGTTGATGGGGCGTTGGTAGAAGCTTAAGTATCGGCCGATACCTCTTGAACAACAGAAGCAATGACTACTTCGGATGGCAAGTCCATAAGGGTATCGACTGACAACTCAACAACAGGATCAACTGGCGAGGGAGCAGTGATTGCCGACGTTGCTTGGACTAGATGGCTTTTCCATGCAGTCCATTTATTCTCCAGGTTGGTCAGCCATTCGCTACCTGCTTTTTGATCCAGCTCCCAAACCACCTTCTGGTTACCGAGTTCCTCGATTTTGCTATCCAACTGAAGGCTCAGTCGGAACAAAGAAGAATGGGAGGAGTCATGGGCACTAATAGCCGAGTCTAAGACACCTATGGCCGGAGTGATAACCCCTATCTCTGCCTGGATCCGCTCCAACTCAACTCGCAGTTTGGACAGCCGCTCCTGCAAATCATTTCTTCGGTTGACATTTTGTTGCCTCGCTGCATTCACCTCATTGAAAAAAATCTGAATGCAGTTCTTCTCTTGCAGAAGAGACCCCAAGTGTTGCAGAGCAGCGACAGCCTCATCATGACTATCTTTGGCCATTCTATATAAAGCAAACAAATCATTCAGAGCCAAAGCCATGTCGTCATAAGTGGCTGCCAGAGCCGTGGAATCCATTATTTCTTTCGACAATCGGAGCAAAGAAGCCCTCAGAGCATGTAACTCCTCTTTGGTGGTTGGAATTCCCCTGGCGATAGACTCATCGACTCGCTCTCGATGGACGCCAATAGGCGAAGTTGATGGAGATGTAGTGTTAACTAAGCCAAAGTAACGCAGAAGCACATCCTCCGGGATAATTTCAGTTGGTACCTCTGAGCCGTCGGTTGGGTGGGCTTCAACCGAAGGATTACCTCCAACAGTCTCATGTACAGAAAAAGACAGTTTCAGAAGAAAAATAAGAGTCTAGAGATAGTTGGTAACAAGACTTGAAGGAAAAAGATATACCTCTACGGTTACGTCAACCTCGTCGGCTGCCTCAATAGGAGAAACTCTGATATCGAGGCTAGCCGACAGAGAATCCTGTAGGTGTGTTAAGAAATACGAGCCAAAGAGGACGTTCCTCCGGCATGGAGAGAGGCAACATGTACTTTCCGCTGCCTATCGCGCCTTATTAATAGTGGTTCCTGAAAGACAAAACCAAGGAACATGAGTAACGAATATAACTGATACAAAGGTAGTCAAGGCAGATAAGGGGTATACCTCATTATCCTCCTCTTCAGAAACAGGGACTTCGTCTCCTCGGGATCTTTCTTCTTTACGCTCACAAATTACAACTCATTCACCTAGCCTGGGTTGCTTTAAAACAGATTGCCTGGGCGATGGAGATCCATTGGTAGGAGTGGTTTCCAAATCAACAAACCCTGAGGGAGATACATAAGAAGTGTTAGCCTAGAATGTATAAGAAATCATCATTGCATGCACTGGAGACGAGACGATTGAAGTGACATGCGCGACTGTCAGACTGAAACGATGGCTACTTTCGGATACATCAACTCAACACACTCGAGTTAATGTAGGGAGCAATTGTTAACACTCAAAAATAGGTAAGTGTTTAGCCGAATTCAGTGACAACTGAACTATTCCGGAGTCGAATTTACTCCTAACCCTCGACTACAAGAACTTCATCGTCTACCAAGGCATCTCAGTCGAGTTGTCGGTTAGAGGTACGACTGGGACCCACGCAGACGCCTCAATGACCAAGTTAAAAGGGTTTTCAGACCCCCAAAACGATAACAGCCAACGACAGCTAAAATAAAGAGGCCATTATCCGAGCAAGAGGAGTAGAGGGCGAGAAAATCGGCACCACATCCCCAATAGTCAGCCATTAAACTTGGTGGGTTACTTGATGGCTGACATGGGGGGCACGTTTGTACAGTTTTTTCCTCTCTTTGTACTATAAATAGAACGCATTTTTTGTATATACACACACCCAATCAATCCAACAACTCAAATTCTATCTATCTTTATCTTTTATCCCTTACTTTATCCTTTACTTTTACTTTACTACTGTATTCATGTTTCTTACCTCTTAGTTTACTCACACCACCGTCCTAACGCTTTCTGGAGTAGTTGGAGAACCCATTGCTGAAAATTAGAGTTCCGTTTCCAGCCCAAATCGCTTAAGTTAAGGAATCATTTTGTCTCCCGATTTCATCAGCCGATAAAACGACTGAAGGCAGAATTCGGGACGAGAACACCTTTACTTCAGTGCTTATTTTTATTGATTTTTCTTCATAATAAATATATCTTTAAAATTAAGTGGGACCCAACAAAATGGCCAAATAAGGAAATGTGACATTCATTTTGAGAGAGACTAAAAAGGAAATAATGTCACATTAATGAGACAGAGGGAGTATCGTTTAGGGTCATTTTCAACTTTATTTTTATTATTTTAGAGTTTTCAATTGTACATTAAAAACTCAAGGTAATCAATAATGTGTTAAAATTTCACTTGTGAAATTTGAAAATTTAAAATTGTAAGGTTAGTATTTGTGAATTTTGCTCGATTTGTTCAAATCTCTATTGATATTCGCAACCTTAAAAATATTTTTTTTCTCACATTCACAAATTAAAGTGGGGTTTGTTATCATGTTACTTTTTTGTGAATTG
This sequence comes from Anisodus tanguticus, assembly GCA_034509755.1. Lineage (NCBI taxonomy): Eukaryota > Viridiplantae > Streptophyta > Magnoliopsida > Solanales > Solanaceae > Anisodus > Anisodus tanguticus. The sequence goes on from CM067558.1 coordinate 4,409,600, forward strand.
GGGCTAGGATTACGATGAACTTCATTTTTTCTTTTGATATCATCAGAAATCAGATTTGGGTCTTAAGAGAAGAAGAAGATGAATAGAAAAGAAGATGGGTTGGATGGGGTTAAGGGGTAGATTTCTAAAGAAATTAAGTATTTAAAATTTGGATGGTCATTTGATTATAAGCTTGACACGTGTCCCTTAATCAAAATTAAAGGTAAATTTATGTCAAAGTATAACGAAAGGATATATTAAGATAGCGAAGGCATGATTCTTGACAAGAGGCCCAAAAATTCAAAGAAACAAGAAAATATTGTAAGCTAGACTTGAACTTGCATGCTCTATGAAAATTTAAACGTCCTTTACTATTAAGCTAAATCTTTATTTTGTTTTAAGGCGGTTCAACATTTAATATATAACACATAAAACATAAATTTGACCCTATATACACAGCTTAATCTCCGACGAAGGAGGTTCATCTCAGGAGGGGTATATTTGGACCCTTTTTCGTAATAATTATGCTTCAAATTCAAACAAATTAAGATCGGTTGTATAAATTCTTACAAATCATGTTTTTTTATTTTTAAGTTTAATTCATATTATTATTAAATATCAAATTAATTATAGAAAAAGAATGAAATATTTATTTCCATTCTCCTACTGTTATACTTTAGGTTATTCATGTTTTTTCTCTTTGCAAATTGTCTTGTATTTATTCTTGATCCTGACGCAAAACCAATATAAAGTATACTAATAGAAGGTAATTTAAAATGATATTCAAAAGTAAAAAGATTAAGTTTGAACTTTTTCCCTAGAATATTTTGACATATAAAATCTACTTAGTCCATATTGGACTTCCCTCAAAATCAACGATAAAACACAAGACGATTTACACACGCTAAGGATATGAATGAACGCTACCTATTTTAAAAGATAAAAATAAGGTACTTCTTGCTACAACAAGATACATGTATGTTTTCCTTAAATTATAAGACATATTAAATACTCATTTGTACCTGGTGTATGTATCGTTATTTTAAAATTCCAAATTTTACAAGTGAAATTTTATAATAATATTCTGAAGTTTCACTTGTAAAATTTAAAACTTCACCAAATACAGAGATAAAAGTGATTATTTGTGAATTTTACCTTTTTCTTCTAGCCGTTAATATATTCATAAAACTTGGCTTTTTCTTGACATTAGTTTCAGTAATAAAGGCCCTACCAAATTATGTGTTTTCATTTATTTGTTCTTGCAACCCACACGTGAATTCACCTCCAGACAATTACCTTTTTTTGGGTCACTTCTAATTTATTCAAGTTGGGCCAAAAATATATGCTATGAATGATATTACACCAAATATTTCCGATTCGAACTATAAGCATAACACATTAGCTATTATTTTTATCATGTTACTAATACACTATTAATATGAGTTTTTATTACACTATCAATATAGTTTAATTGGTAATAATTGATTAGCTATTATTTTTTTGATGTTACTAATTAATACTTATTATACTAATTTACTTATAGTTATCTTATACTAAGTAATTTAATTGTGGTAAAAAATTATTTTCTACCGATAATATATAGAGCTTAATTAAAAATCACCGTTGAGGTGGTGAATTCCTATGCGTAACCTTGTCCTCTCCTCGAGGAGCCGAACATTTTGGGGTCATTTGGTTTAGATTTAAGTTATGCAAATTGTAATACAAGGACTAATATATAAGGATAGTAATGTATATATTATTTTGTTACAGGGTGTTTGATCATATACTAAATATGAGATATACATTATACAATCTAAAATATATATTTGATTTTAGATTGAATAAACTCTTGTTTCCAAGTATAACTTATGGAAATGTTCAAGGGTATAAAGAAAGGCTTTGGATGAAGGACAAACATTAGTGCAACGATCACTATTACACTCAATAAATTTATTGTTTTTAAGGGAGGAAAAAACATACGCTCCCGGATGACCCAAACGTGCATGCCATAAAACGTTGACGGTGTGGCTTGTTTAGTGGTGACGGTGGTGGTGATGGGAGAAAGCTCGCCCCGACTATCACATCTCATTAGATGTATCCCCGTCCAAAAATCCTTCACAGAAAATCAAAAAAGATTAAATTCAACAGAAACATAGTTATCAGTTGTAAATTTCCGAACGGATACCAAATTTTTAATTAATTGAGGAGCATGAAGGACATTTTTCAAGGCTAAAGGTGGGTTCAGGGGAGACAAATTTGTGTGATCATAACCATGAATTGGAATTGAGTTATCATTACCAACAATTATGCCATAGTTTTTGCTCAAATTGAAATAAGACGAGAGATTACCTTGTGCGAATGTCATGTGAGAAAGGGGAATATTTGGGCGACGGGAGGGATTTCGCCGGTGGAGAAGGGCGGTGGAAGGTAGGGTTGCCAAGGAAGAGTATTGGCGGTGAAAGTTTTAGGTTTAGGAATAATATGCCCTAGACTTTGGACAGCCCGGGACACACTGCCCACCCGGTTCTGCCGACGGTGGCCCGAAATAGCCCTTCTCAGGGTGATTCCATAGCCACCTCTCGGCAAATCGAGCATCGGCCAACCGGTCCCGCCACCCTTGCCCTTTCTCCTCTTCCCGGCAGTCCCGAGGCACACACCCCTCCCATCCCGCATCCTGAGACACACTCTCGGACCATGGAAACCCATGTCATGTACGGAATTCATAAACCTAAATGGATGTTTAACCTATCCACTTTAATTGTCCATTCCATTATCCCTCTAAACTCGAAGGATGCCTTGTCTGATCCTAATTGGAAAGTCGCAATAATTGACGAATATAATGCTCTTATTGATAATAAGACGTGGGACCTAGTACCCCGTCCACCTAATGCTAACATTATTCGTTCTATGTGGATTTTTAGACATAAAAAAAATTGATGGTTCTTTTGAGAGGTACAAGACTCGTCTTGTAGGTGATGGCAGGTCTCAATAGGTGGGAGTAGACTGTGATGAAACGTTCAGCCTGGTCGTAAAGCCTGCAACCATCCGGACCGTGCTCAACATTGTCCTATCCAAGTCTTGGCCCATTCATCAGCTTGATATCAAAAATGTCTTCTTACATGAGGATCTTCATGAAACTGTATATATGCATCAGCCTATGGGTTTCAGGAATCATATTCATCCAAATTATGTGTGTCTGTTGCGGAAATCGCTCTATGGACTAAAATAGGCTCCTCAAGCATGGTACCAGCGGTTTGCCGATTATGTCTCCTCTATCAGTTTTTCACACAGCAGATCTGATCATTCCCTATTCATCTATAATGAGGGTACAGACATGGCTTACCTATTATGATATGTTGATAACATCATCCTCACCACGTTATTTGATGCTCTCCGCCGGTCCATTATGTCTCTCATTTCCTCTGAGTTTGTTATGAAGGATCTGGGGGCCCTGAGTTATTTCTTGGGCATCTCTGTCACTCGACATTCTTGCGGCCTATTTCTGTGTAAGAAGAAGTACGCTGAAGAGATCTTTGACTATGCAGGCATGACATCTTGCAAACCATCCCACATGCCAGTAGACAACAATTCCAAGCTCAACGCTAATTTCGGTCCTCCATATTCAGACCCGACTAACTATCGTAGCCTGACTGGGGCCCTACATTACCTCACATTCATGAGACCTGACATATCCTATGTCGTGCAACAAATCTTTTTACACATGCACAATCCGACGAAAGTACATATGCATGCCCTCAAACGTATTTTACGATACGTCCAAGGTACACTTCACTTTAGATTACATCTATACATGTCCTCGCTCACTGGTCTCACTGCTTATTCTGATGCGGACTGGGGTGGATGTCTTGACACCCGACGCTCCACGTCTGGTTACTGCGTTTTCCTTGGAGATAACCTATTGTCTTGGTCTTCCAAAAGGCAACCTACACTATCCCGAGCCAGTGCCAAAGCAGAGTACAGAGGTATCGCCAACGTCATTTCTGAGTCTTGTTAGATCCGTAATCTTCTATTTGAGTTTCACTACCCGATTCAAAAGGCAACCCTGGTCTACTGCGATAATATTAGTGCGATATATCTTTTCGGCAATCACGCCCAACATCAGCGCACTAAACACATTGAGATGGACATTCATTTCGTTCACGAAAATGTGGCTCGTGGTCAAGTTCGTGTCGTTCATGTTTCTTCCAAATATCATATTGTCGACATCTTCACCAAAGGACTTCCGCGCATACTATTTGATCATTTTTTAGCCAGTCTCAGTGTTCGTGAACCTCCCACTTCGACTGCGGGGGTGTAATAGAATATTTCCCGAATATGTTTTCATTAATTGTATATCTCTTATTTTAGGTAGAATTGTATGTCCTATTGTAATTGGGTTGATTAGTTACCTAGATTAGATATTCTTGACTACTATATATATATACTGATGTATAAAATCAATCAACATATTCATTCATATAAAGAATGGATCTTGGGCCTAACTCAACCCCAAAAGCTAGCTTGTAGGGTGAGGATTGTCCAAGTCCATATAAGGAGTCCATGTTCCCATTCCATTTCTGATGTGGGACTTTTAACACTCCCCCACACGCCCAGACCTCATTAGCTGGAGCGTTGTCAGTATAATTTGGGGGCCCAACATCGACGAACAAATAATTGGAATGAGCCTTACTCTGATACCATGAAAGAGAATAATCCCTTGATTATTTTCATTAATGTAATTGGTTTATATACCTGATATACAATAGCAAACCTAGCCTATAATTACGGAAATCAAATATACATTTTCTTAATACAAAATATTACTACCATAATTACCGATGTACAAGATCACTAATAATATCAATGGAATATATAGTGTATATTCTATCAATAATTGATTAGCTATTATTTTTATGATGGTACTAATTAATACTTATTATACTAATTTACTTATATTTCTCTTATACTAAGTAATTTAATTGTGGTAAAAATTATTTTCTACCGATAATATATAGAGCTTAATTAAAAATCCCCGTTGAGGTGATGAATTCCTATGCGTAACCTTGTCCTCTCCTCGAGGAGCCGAACATTTTGGGGTCATTTGGTTTAGATTTAAGTTATGCAAATAGTAATACAAGGACTAATATATAAGGATAGTAATGTAGATATTATTTTGTTACAAGGTGTTTGATCATGTACTAAAAATGAGATATACATTATACAATCTAAAATATATATTTGATTTTAGATTGAATACTCTTGTTTCCAAGTATAACTTATGGAAATGTTCAAGGGTATAAAGAAAGGCTTTGGATGAAGGTTTAATTATTTTCGTTGTATAATCTATGTATAGCTAATTATGATATTGTTATCCACATTCTATATTATTTAAAATAATACGGATATTAACTATACTGAATTGAAATGATAACCAAACAAATATAAAGTTATGTACTCCCTTCGTTCACTTTTACTTGTTCATTATTCTAAAAATAGATTTTCACTTTTACTTATCACTTTTAGCATATCAAGAAAAGATAATAAAAAAAAATCTTGTTTACCCATAGTATTAATTGCTCATTTCAAATCACTTTTTAAGTTAATTTAAGCTATACACCAATTAATATGAGCATCATGATAAATTATGCACTTCATTTATTGTTTCTTATGAGGTGTGCAAAGTTTATAATAGACCAGTAAAAGTGAACTGATGGAGTAACTTTTAATACATGGACTATTCTTCCTTGTACTGGTAATTAAATGTTCCCTTTGTTGTCTTTATAAAAGAAGTGATCAATTTTCTTATAGTTGGATGACATTTGAGTCCTTTTCAAAGCACAAAAAAAGAGCATGTACTATTTCATTTTGGGGTGAAACTTTCATCAACTTGCTTTAAATTTTCGATAGTGATTTTTGTCTATCGTACATAAGTGCTTTAGATCAATTAGCGCGTTCCCAGAAAAGTTTTTTTTAGGATTTGATAATTTATGCATGAACTTTCCAACAAATCGATTGATACTTCCACGGCTAAGAAGGCTTTACCCAATTCCAATTTCTTGCAAGTACAACAACAACAGCATACCCACTATAATCCCACGAAGTGGGGTTTGGAGAGGGTAGAATGTACGCATACCTTACATTTACCTTTGTGAGGCAAAGAGGTTGTTTCCGATAGATCCTCGGCTAAAAAAGAATGCAGTCAATGCAATATCGAATTCCAATTCCTTGCAAGTGACCAAGAAAAAACAATATTTTGAAAAATATTAGGAATGAAGGGATACCAGAGGATAAGGAACAATAAAAATGGATTGATTTATGCAAATGTTCCCTTTTAGGTTATCATTTAAATTTTATTTTATTTTAAAAAGTTTGACAATAGATATAGCATTTAGGAAATTACTCTTTAAGACAATGTTGGATTTCAAATCTAATGTTTGTTCATATATTACTGATCAACCTTATAGATAAAATATTAAATTGTCGTCTAACGTTTGCAATAACTTACAAAAGTTTAGACCATATTATCACGTTTTCTTATAAGATTGCAAAGCACATTATAACACATTAATTGAAGTGATGTACTAATTGGGAAAATGGTGTCCAAATCAACATTATCCTCACATGGTTCTCACATCATATCTACTCTTTCTTGGTGCTTGATTTATATGGTTGTAGATTAATTAGTTGGTTGACTAAGTGTACTTATACATTTTAAATTCTAGGAAATAGTTAGTAGTCATTTATGTAAAGCCTCAAATGACATCCTGTGAGTAGCTGGTAAAGCATATTAATGATCGATAGGTCAAAAATCTCACATAGCCCATTATACTAACTCTCCTCCAACCATACAATAGAAAACAAAAATGATACTCCATCTGTATCGTGGCACCATTTTCTTTTTGGTATGTCCTAAAATGAATGTCACATTTTTATATTTAGAAACAATTTAACTTTATGAGATAGATTTACAATCACACATTTATATAAGACTTAATTTAGATCACACATTTTAAAAGTCTTCTTTTATTTCTTAAACTTCGTATTTAATCAAATGGTATTACATAAATTGAGACGAATGGAGAAATAATTATGCTCAAATTTTAAGTAAACTAGAATCGGCTATATAATCTAATTCTGAGAGTGGAGAAATAGTTGGTGGGAGCGTTTTCCATTTAATGAATCCTACGTGTGCGAAGTCAATTTGAATTCATATGTTCAGTGAGCACCAATACCAGATAATTATAAAACAAATTCAATTTTATCACATAGTAGAAATTTGTGTTAGTGTATCTCCTCTAGGTAATGAGATATTGTAGTTTAATCAGAAAAACAAAAATTGAAGTACAACGTAAAATATAAGAGATATATATATAATAAATTTTCTCGAGACCAATAAACCCTAATGATAATGTTTTATAATGTTATTTTTGTAAGAAGAAATTGTAGTGTAAAAACTGCTTTGACATTGCCGTCTTTCTAAGGAAGTTGCAAATCTCCATATGCCTGGGATTGAAGTCTGTGTGTTAAAGAATGAAAGGCCAAAGAATATTAAAAAGGGAATAAAGAATGTAAATACAAACACATTGTCTGATGCAATTTGGAGGATACATAATAGGAGTAACTTTCAGACAAAGCTAGGTGGGAATAAATTAGAAGTATAGTTTGTTTAGTGATTCTATTGGTACAATGATTTTAAATTACATATGTTATTAGTGTAATTTTTTTAAGAGTTTAAACTATCAGATCACAACTTATAAAACAGATACTGATCGATTTCCGTCCAATGAAGAATAAGAGGAGAGCAAAGTGTAAATAACGCGCGAAGCACATGCGAAACGGGCACGGAGAAAAAGAAGTGTGGATCCCCATCCTTCTAATTTCCTCCTGTCTGCTTTCTTGCTCATGCCAATGTCGTACCCATTTTGATTAATCGTGCCATCAAAGTCAAATTTTCATGCCCTCCTCTTCAATCAGTCAAGTAACTTTCGTGCACAAATATAAATTAATTCTTCGTACCTGATCCAGCCTCAAAACTCTATTTCTTTATCGCTCTATGCGGTCCTCATTTTTTCTACTCTTACTTTTTCTACTCCTAGAGGAAAAACAAATAATAAAAAAAGAAAATTTTCAAAGTTAAGACATCAGATTGATCGAATGTGAGACGGAATCAGGCATCAGTAGAACTAATATATAAAACATAAGAAATAGTTGAACTATAAATCATACTTAATGCTCAGCCCATGTGTTGTCCTTCAAAAATTTCAAACAAAGAATTCTAATTACTTCCTATTTATATTTTGCTTTTGAATTTTTAGTTATTGGTATATAGAAAATAAGTGATGATCCGACAATTCTTGCTCAAAAAATCTTTGATTTGATTTAGATTAGGGTTTTTACTGAAATTTCAGGTATATTTTAAATAATGGTCCTCCAAGTTGCTATTTGTGCACTTGTCCCCTCGAAATGACCATCAAATTATTGAGTAATAACTGATCAGATTAACATAACGTATCAAAATACAACCCAAATATATATATATAGAGAGAGATAAGATAATGCAAATTTCAAAGAAGTTCAGTTAATAATTTAGGAAAAAAAGATTAGTTTTTACATTTTATTTCACAATGCAAATTAAATAAAAATAGAGAGAGAGAAAGAAATTGATTCACGGGGTGTTTCATGGCGGAACTCACAGAAGGAAGCCTCCTAGTTGGACCCAGATTGCGATGGTATTGGATATGATAAAAATGAATATTTTTGGTTATATATAAACTACTATTGAATACCTTTAAAATGATGAAAAATTCTAGTGTATCACAAAGGGGGTTTAAAATTAAAGTCACTATATGATTATATGTTATAGGTTTTATACAATATTTTAAAGTTTTTTCGAATCCCCTTCTAAAAGTGTTTAGTTCCACCACTGGTTCTGGTTGAGCTACGGTTAGTATTTAACCCTTTCTGCAATCATTCATTTTGATAAATTTTGGACGGATTAAATTATGACAATTTATTTTAATCCGTCAAAATTAAACCCAACTCACCCATATATTTATCATCTATACTGTGGATAATAGACCCAACAATCAACAATTTATGTTTCCGGGGTATAACTGGATGTCAAAGGAGAGAACTTAAAATATAGTTGTAGACATGCAACGTGGGTTCGAACCCTGAGGGAGCAATTTGTTCTCTTCTGGAGTAGGACCTTGCAGGTGATATCAGTTGCTCTGTTCTCAAACCATGATCATTCAGGTACATCCTGCGATTTACCAGTATTAATGCTGAGGAATCGGAACTACTATCTCCAGAAATAGTCTGACGTAAGCCGGGAAATTAGATATAAAAAAAAAACAATCAACAATTGCTACATAAGCTATCTCACGGGGAGCATAGAAATTAAAGCAATCATATGATTTTAGAATACGAGTGGGAAAATCTCATGCTGTAAAATTTTAAAAAAAAAAGTGATAGATTTGATTGTCTGTTTCCATTAATAACTTTTTTTATTTCCTGCAAAGTGTCACGAGAATACTGTTAACTTTACAAAGAGAAGAGAAAAGGCGTTTGACAATTATTTTAATAAATAAATAAGATAAAAGTCAAAACAGTAAGCCATCACATGGAAAGCACTAAATTGAGAAATTCTGCTACAGAGTTACCGTGTTCAATGAACACAACGTTATTTAGTAGATTAAGTTCAATTATTTTAATGTGATAAAAAAGAAAAAAGGAAAAAAAAGAAAAAAGAAAAAATAGAGAAAAAAAGGGAAAAAAGTAAATAAAATTTAATTGTGTTAATATGAATTATTATAATGAATAATGTTCAATAACAATATCTTGTGAAATCAAATATTATTCAATCCACTGAGCTTGGGATCTCAAAATACGTGCGATGCGCAGACTTTCATTGCACGTATCGAAGAAATAATTAAATATATAAAAATTTATTTTTATATAAAATTCGAAGAAGTATTAGGGAGAGGTAATCAGATAGGATATGACTAATCTTCAGCTTATTGAGGACATGACCCTATATAGGAAGGTGTGGAGGTCGATGATTAAGGTAGACTTGTAGTACGATTAGTAGTACCTTCTTTTCTGGCTGACCCAGTATTATTTTCGTCGTTTTCTTGTATTTTATATTAGTATTCACATATCTCTTACTCTTAGTTTTCTATTGCTACTTGTTGTCCTTTCTGTTTTAGTTTTCTTGCTATTCTGGTGTTGCTTTTGTGTTACCTGAGCCAATGATCTATCGAAAACAACATTCTCACCTGCCAAAGTAGAGGTAAGATCTGCGTGCACTCTACCCTTCCCAGATCTCACTTTATGGGACTATATTGAGTATGTTGTTATTGTATATTTTTAAATAAAGTAGAGTCAGATGCTAATATGGTACAATATTGAACCAAATAAATGTATTGGATTCGAGTCTCATCACCGGCCAAAATAAAAAAGAATTGTCTTGCATGTTGTTGGTGAGAGAGTGAAAGTTCTGGACCATCTTCCCGAGCCAGCCGACGACATTTTCACGTATTTTGACCCCAAAAAAACAGGTCTGTGCACGAAGATACGTGTTGTCCGTAACATGAGTTTGTGCAGAATAAAAAAAAGAAAATTACTGAGTGAATTGAGTCTTTTTCTACAACCAGAGAAATGTACAAGGCACAAATTAAAATTGAACCTACCCTACAATACATGTCTGCAACAACTGAAATTTGGTGCAATCTCAGCCAAAAATTACAAGAAGTTAGAAATAGTTGATACTTAACAGTGATATCAAAATATCAAGGAAATTAAATGATAACAGCTTTGTTTGGTAAGGGCCTATAAAACTACTTTTCTTCTTAATAGTACTGGAAAAAAAACTTCTTTAAATGAAATCCAACAAAGTTAGAAGTAGGAGTGGCCAGTGGGCCGGGCTCGGGTCTGGCGGTGTCGGGGTCGGGGGGGGACGGGAGAAGGGGCGGGGTCGGGTCTGGCGGGCTCTGGCGGGGTCGGGTCTGGCGGGACTGGAGCAAGTCCCGTCCCGATCCCGATCCCGTCGGGCTCGGGTCGGGGCGGGGTCGGGGCGGGCTCGGGCTCGGGTCGGGATACGGCGGGTTTTTTTTTTTTTAAAAAAAAAAAAAATAACATATGTATAAAAAAAACTCAATAAACAAAACAAGATAGTGTAATAAAAACATCCCAAGGCTGTTTTTGTGCCTCTTATATTATTTAATAGACATGATTTTTTTGTAATACAAATACAATTGTTTAAAATCTAAATTGCAACTTTGTGGTGTTGTCCAAAAGTTACAAATTACATAATAAAATTACAATTAAAAAAATTACATTCTCAAAAAAACCTGTTCTAATTGCTTGATGATTTCATGTGGTTCTTCGGTTGGAATTGGTATTTGTTGGTCAAATTGATCCACGTCGCTTCCACCGCCTTCGGATAAGATTTCGTTGTAGTTTTCGTTTTCTTCTTCGTTGATCTGCGGTTGACCGCACCTTCTCCGCTCCGCTCGTATCCAATCTCTGAATAATACCACAATCTCCAAGCTGTCTCCGGCTAATGAGTGTCTGTGGTCTCCTATTTGATATCTGCCGGCAGAAAAAGCGCTTTCAGACGCAGTTGATGACGCTTGAATGTTAAAAACATCTCGGTCCAACACTGAAAGTGTCGGAAAGGTCTTCTCATTCCCCCTCCAGTATTTCAGCAAGTCTTCATGTCCTTCTTCATTGAGAAGCGCAGTACGGTACGAACCCCGCAAAACAAAAATATCAAACTCGTTAATTTAGTTAGTAGCGGTACGGCCGCACATTCTATTTCTGAGGCTTTCAATACTAGCCGCAGAAACAGCATGTCTTTTGTGAGGTTGTATTGAAGATGAAGAAGATGGTATGGAAGCTCGGTAAGTTACTAGCATTTTCTTGTTGATAAAATCTATATATATTTTTGCATTGGTGTTCTACGCTAGACAATACTTCTTCTTTAGTTTGTTCAATAGGTGGTGGGTGATTTAGATTTTTGGGACTTGCGGGTGGTAGTACTTCTATACAATCGTAAATAGTTTCAATTAGTGATTTAGTACCGTCTATTTTAATAGTAGGATTTAATACTGAGAACCAATAATATAAATAGAGGGAATAGGAATAAAATATTTTTTTATTTTGACAAACATTTTTTTAATAATTTGCCTTATAAATTTGGTTTTTCCATATATTCACTAAGTAATAAAAATATTAGAGTTATATAAAATAACATAGTTGAAATAGTAGGATAATATATACCGGAAAATTCTTTTGTTGCTTGAAAAAATTTCTCTAAAAATACAATAAGTTCGGAAATTTTTTCCCAATCACTATCTAAAATCATATCGAATTTGGCTTTTTATTATGAGAGTTAAAAAATAAAGTTATAGGTAATTTATAGTCATAAGCAACAAGTAGTTGCTCGTATAAAGAATTCCACCTAGTGGATACTTCTTGTGGAATTTTTCTAAAAGGTAGTCCACAATCATGACAAATTTTTTTATATTCTTTTCTACGTTGTACTTTATTACTTTTAAAAATAAAGTTTATAGCAAATTGTATTTTACTAAGAATGTCTTCAAAAAGTGATAGACCATCCTTTACAATTAAGTTATATATATGGCACGCGCATTTTATATGAAAATGGTCCGGAAAAGACGGAGTTAAACTATTTTTTAAAATTGTAATTGCGTAATTGTTACTAGAAGCGTTATCTAATGTAATAGTCATAATTTTATCGGTAATTCCGTAATAATCGCACACTTGATAAATATTTTACGCAATAAAAGTACCGGTGTGCCTATCATCTATATATCTATACGCTAAAATACGTTTTTGCATAGACCATTTATAATCTATCCAATGACAAGTTACGAGTTAAATAATCATGGCCGTTAGTACTACGACCTATATCGACGTGATGGATACTTTGCCATTAAAATGATATAATGAAAAACGTAAATATTGTTGATATTCATGCGCGAATTTAAATACATCTCTCTTAACGAGTTGATCTAGAAAAACCGTTAAAAGAAGGATTATATATATCTCTAATGTAATGAATAAAACCGGGAGATGAAGGAAATGAAAAAGGCAAACCCTCCACACAAGAACTAATTTTGATATTGCTTCCCTATCTCTATGTTTATTGTATTTAGGGCCTACAATTCCCCCCGTCATAGGGTTAATTTGACCTTGTACTTGGTCCGGGACGATATCGTATGTGAACCTTGTCTACGATGGAGCGGGCGTTTGCGCACCCGGTTTTGAAGCCTGGTATTGGGCATACCTAGCCTGGATGAGCACTTACTACGTGTCTAATTAAACCCCCGTCCCACCGTGACCTTTTCCAGTTTTAAATTTTAAAACATTTTTACAAATTTTACATATGGCTACTTGATTCTCTACGTCCCTATCAAAAAATGTCCATGCATCGATTTTAATGATCGTTTTTGGACCTCGTCTCATACTAGGGGGAATAGGAGGTATTTCGGTTGAAGGTGCACTAGTGGGTGTGTTGTCATCAACATTAGTGGGTATATCATCTAGATCATCGTCTAAATTAAAGTCTTCTTGAGTTCCGAGAAAATAGCTCCTGGTCTAAATCTAATGGTATTGTAGGAAAATGTTGAGTATCAACAAAATCATCTGTGTAGGAATAAGATGACTAGAAGAAGTACCTTGCCCTGGTTGCCCCTACTAGAAGAAGCACCCTTACCTTTACCCTTAAACATACCTTTTAATCCTTCCATTTTAATTATGATAATAAATAAATAATTAAAGACAATAAAATTAAGTGATCTAAACTAAATAAACAGACAATAATAATTTAATGAAGGAACGAATGTACCAAACGCCGACGTAACGTCGACGTGTAATCGAGAGGTTGAAAATTGAAACTTTGCTCGATGGAAGATCCTCAAGCTAGTTGCCAACTTCACTACCAATTCCCAAATGAATAAATAAAATTGAATATTTAGCAAACAATGTAGAATTGTAGAGAGATATATTGAGAAATTAGAGAGATTGTAGGAAGATTTGTGAGAAAGATGAAGAGAAAATGAGTTATTTATAGTTGAAAAATTGGGTTAAAGTGTAAATATAATAACTTATGGGTTAAAAATAAATATTAAGGGGTAGGGGGTTGGGAGAGGGGGGGGGGCTAAAATGGCCGTTGGCCAACGGCCATAATCTAAAATGGCCGTTGGTGCAACGGTCATTTTTGCAAAGGGCGGGGTCGGGGTCGGGGTCGGGGCGGGCTCGGGTCTTGCGGGCCTGGGGCGGGCTCGGGTCTCGCGGGACGAGACCTCGTCCCGTCCCGAGTTCGAGTCCCGCCCCCGTAATTTTTTAATTTTTTTTTGGCGGGGTCGGGGCGGGACCGGGACGGGCTCGGGTCGGGGTCGGGCTGTCCCGGCCCACTGGCCAGCTTTAGTTAGAAGTAAGGATCAAACTATGTGAAGCATACCACATGCATTCATCTAGAGACGGACTCAGTATTGAAATTTATGAGTTCGAGTTCGGAATTCTATCACAATCTCAATTAATAGATTCGTGAAGGGGGCTATGGAACAATAAAAACAAAATAAAATAAACTCGAACGTCAATTCTGTTTTCGAATGTCGGAAATTATGTCGTCCGACACCAGTAACAACACTTTAGCAAAACAGAAAACTTTGAAGAGTAAATGCAGCGGAAATTTAAATAACACAAGGGTTTTAAATTTTCATAAGTTATATATATAATATAACTTATCATGGTCAATGATCAAATGTATTGTATATATATTATATACAAATTCCTTTCTTTACAGTTACAAGATAAAACGGAAAGGAATTAAAAGTTGAAGTCACAGATGACTTCTGCCTGAAAAATCTAACTAAGTAGACATAGACAACCTCTCATTACAATCGCTCCATACAAAACTAATCTAGAATCTAAACAACAATTGTAATGTTGGACAGAATGTTGTCAACACACTCGGGCAACATTGGTGATCCAGATTTCTGAGATGAAATCCCGAGAGCTCTCTTGGTATTTTTACTTTCTGGTTCTGGATATCGATACTCTGTAGTAGCCTCTCTATTTATAGTAGAAAGTCTTCCTTGAAAAGCTCATCGATCAGTTGTGGAAGTTGAGGGAAAGGTGGACTGCTGGTGGGATTGGTTGGAGAAGATCATAGAGTAATAATCTCAACAGCTTTGGCTTGATCCTCACGACAAGAAACAACTTTTGACTTAGTCCTCACTCATTTTTTACCAGCTCTTTTTTACCTTGCCAAGTCATTTTTACCTCATAGTAATATTTACACAAATATTACTGTATCGCGTGAAGTAAGGCAAAATCTGTTCAGAAAATGTTGGTCTGAATGTTGTGCAACATTTGTCCCCACATACTTACACATTCATATCAATACTTTAGGAGATATGTTGGGTCAAATGTCACAACACCAAATCCAACATTAACAATCTCCCTTTTTTTGCCTTTCTTCACAAAACTCATTAAAATGTAAAGTTGACTTAGGATGTTGTCACAAATGTTGTCCGACATCTGCGATCAATAATTTCAAGCTCATGATGTCCCTTAACCTGTGATGGCATACAAGCAAACATGTGTCTACCGATTCATAGGATTAGAAAAGAAAAAATATGAGCACACATATCACATATCATCCAATATATACAAACCACAAATAGAAATATTCATTGTCAACAAATATCAATATCAATCCACTAAAGATCCTCATACAAAGCATCGCCAACAGAAACAGCTCCTCCTTGCTCATCATACAGCATTAGCTTCCAGCTGATTTCTACTCCTGCATAACAGCTTCAACTTCCTCTGCACAGCAGCCTTTATCTTCCTCCCCCTGCATCAGCATCAGCTTTCTACTCCTGCATAACAGCTTTAACTTCCTCTGCACATCATCCTTTAGCTTCCTCCCCATGCATCAGCATCATCTCCCTTTTTTTGTGAAGAAAGTAGCATCACGAAATGGTCTTTAGCTTGTATCATGACATTTCTTGCAGTATCAACCTCAGAAATCTGGTGGTTGATTTTTCCAATTTGATCCACAAGACATTTTGTAGACAGTGTATACTAACCTGGACCAGTGTTGCCCAGAATGTTGGTGACATTTTTGGCAACATTTCACTTTCAACTTCCTTCTTCCAGGGCAAGGTTTTCTAGGAGAATGGAGGAAGAGGATAGTTGTTCTGTTTGTTGGGGATCATTGTTCTCGGAAGCCTCCGTATTCATTGGAGGGCTTGTGCTCATTGGAGTGTTGGAGTGGATGTTAGATGACATTTGTTCTGACATTGGTGATGCTTCCATTGGTGAAAATTTGGGAGAGGGTTTTGAGAAGTTAGGGTTTCTGATAGAGATTGGAGTTTGGTTTGGTGATTCCATCAGTTAGGTAGGTAGATGTGTACCTGATGTGATTTTCCCTCCCTTTTTTATTTTTATGGAAAAATCGTAAATGATAAAATATTAGCAAATGAGTGTAATATTTATATACATGGCAAACCTTTTCTTAGCAACAAAAATCCCTTATTTTTAGGTGTTTCAATTTTACACAATAATTTACACCTAAAATATTGGGATAAAAAATAAACATCACGGTAGGAATAAAATTTAATCTTATCATTTTAAATTCTGAAATTCCATTAAACAAGGCATATAATAGGGAGTAACATCTGATATTTCAAAAATCAGATAAGAACAACATCCCAACACATATCACATTCTGAAAATGTCAACAACAATGTTAGCAATATTTTGGACGACACAAATATTTTGATCCCACAAGAATTTTCAGATTTGGCAACATACCAAGACACGTTTTATATGCACTTTATGAATTTGACCACTGGACCAATATAACATTCTCCCATCGTGTCCTTGGTCTAATCATATAACATATATAAAAGAATTTTTCGTGTCAAAAATAAGAATACTTTTATGGTATTCTCAAATCACTTTTGAAGCACTCGATACTTTTATGGTATTCTCAAATCACTTTCAGCAGTTGAAAGTGAGACACAATTTTGTTTACGACTATACCATGAAACATAGTTATTGCCAAGATAAAAATATCTTCCACTTGTACTTTTTCTATCATCCACATCTCCAGCCCAATCTGAGTCATTAAATCCTATTAAGTTAGGATTAGTGTCTTTGGAATACCATATTCCCAACTCACATGTGCCAGCAACATATCAAATAATACGTTTCACGGCATTTAAGTGGGACATTTTGGGACAGGTTTGAAAACGTGCACAAACACAAACACTAACATAATATCTGGGTGACTAGCAGTAAGATAAAAAAATCTACCTATCATAGATCGATATAATGTTGGCGATATTTTCATCAACATTATCCTTACATACCTTCTGTGATGAATTCATTGAAGTTTTCATTTGTTTAGCGTTCTCCAAACCAAATCTTTTAACTAGATTCTTAGTCTATTTTGTCGCACCCGTTTTTTTTACCATGGTTCGCGACGTAATGGGCGTTTCCTGAATTGATAAAGTTGTTGAGGAGTCGCCACCTAATTATTCTACGGTGAATTAGGACACCTAAATATTAACTAAATGCTGAGAAGTGAACTCCGATTTATGGTCTGCGAAATTATGAGATTCTAGGTACGGATTCTTTATTATCCTAAAGGGAAGGGGTTAGGCATCCTTTAAGATCCGCTAACTTGCGGTTATCCGATCAAACTCAGATTAATTATTATGCTAAGGAAAAAATGCATGTTTAAAGTATGACGTGTTAATTGAAAAGATGTTCGGAGATATAAATCCCGACATAAAATCCGAGAAAGTATGCATGGCATTGTTTATGGAAAATATATGTAAAATTGATTTTTGGAAAAGGACATGCCTTTGTATGGCATTATTTATAAGATGCATATTTTTGGCAATTGTTAGTAAGGAGAAAAGCAAATTGTTTATAATGCATGAAAGTCATTTTTTAAATTGCAAGTCGGATAGGAAACAAAATCTTACTTGTATGGTTAGTAATGCGAATAAAGGCTGACCAAATTATTTTGAAAGTTTTAAAGAATGCATAACGAGCCTAAAATGAATAAGCTAGCGGCGGATTTCCGATTTTAAACTACCCGAGGAGGAGCGGAGCCACTCGACTATAAGGAGACCTAAAATAAAATAAACTAGCGATGGATTTCCAATTTTAAACTACCATATTAATCCAATGATTCGGGGCCTAATTATTCTAAGTATTTCGATGCTCGTGCAAAATTAAATAATTAAATTACAACCCGAAAAGTAAAATAAACAGTATTTAAAGAATTAAAGTTGCGACTAGGGCAGATGACGATGTCATTCCGCCCTATTTGTTTAGAAATTCTTAGGCCGGAGAATGCAATGAATGTGGATGCGGGTCTTCATTTGGCATTGGTCATGATGAGTCTCATAACGAGACTCTTCATTGCTCCCGATGTATTTCATGTAAATAAAAGAAAAGAAAAAGATTAGTAGATGGAACATGGATATATATATATATATATAAGAAAAATGTGAACAAATAATTCGTGAAGAATAATATGTTGTTGGGCCTGACCGATTCACATCATGAAGGCAGAAAAGGAAACAAGCGGAAAAGAAGTATGTGGGCAAGCCCAACTGATACAGAAATGCAGTGTAGACAAACAGGAGAGTAAAAATGGGCAAGGCCCACTAAACATTTACTGACCAAGTAAAGAGTGATATACACAAGGATATACATTTTTTGTATATTTTCGTATACACAAATAGGCTCAATATACAACTTGCATACCAAAACATGTATCGATGTATATCTCACATAAAGCAATATAACACTAAGGGATGGGGGCTGAAATACATCATACATCATTGCATATTAGGGCTATAACAACCTAGAATATTCCTTAATATGTGCATTTCTATTTCAAAGTAAGTAGCACAGTTAAGCAGGGGGCAGTGTCGACATGTTTAATCAAGAATATATGGGGATATACTGATGGAACTGTTCAATATTTGAAACCAGCATAGGCGAAATACTTAGTCTAAATGGACCCTAGGCAAAGCAAAGAGGCATGAAAGCATACAAAGATATTTAGGCTGACTGGTTTCAAGCTAAGGACTTTTAAACCAATAGTCATGAACTGTATACAGCTTAAAGATGTTTCATGTACACCTACTTGGGTTAACATGTTAACAGAGTATGTAAAGGAGTTCAAATACTCATGGATAAATAAGTGACATGGCATTTGGGACACCTAGCTAGCATACATATACACATGTATGGAAAGCCATGTTCTAAACTTTTCCTAGCTTTAAATACATAGGCTATCTAAAATCAAACCATTCTCAGATATTCACATTATTAAGAGAGGGCATAAGAAAAACATGATCTGGCAGCCATGGGAAGATAAATAAGCATGCTCAGTTCACATATTCAACAAGTATAGTGTACTCCATGATTCATACAAGTATGCACCACAGTAAGCATAAAAGTAATCCTAACATATACACATGAATTGGGCAAGAAACAGAGATGCTTTATTTATGCATGAATGCCACAAGGGTTCATAAACAGGCTAAAGACTATTACCTTAACTACATATGCATAGGTGATCTAATACAACATATTGGTCCTAGGACATCTCAGAATAGGGCATAGTTACCAGGTACAGCTATAAGCTTAGATTACATGAGTGGAATCTTAGATATGTAAGACTTACTCAAGATAAAAAAAAAAAAAACACACAGTCACCAGGCTATGTGTCAGACATGCTATCTACTAGGAATATAGAGTAATATGCAGTTGACTCAATATATGTATGAAACATGTAGGGATGTCCTATTTGCCAAACAGAGGCAACACTTTAGACATATAGGGCCATTCTAGGCTTAAGACATATACACAGAACCTTAGGCATGCCATTATTTGAATCAAACAACATTGAAACAAATAACTTGGAATCAACACAAAAAATAGAATTTGGTGAATGCATAGAAACAGATTGATTTAAAATAAGAAGGCATAGGTGTATGTGCAGGTGAAGGAAGAGCATGCTTATATCAGAGAGAGGGAGTGTCCTGGAAATGATGTTCTGAGTATTCCCTACACCAATAAGACCAAAACAAATATGCACAAGCACAATTCTAGCCTATTGGTCACTCTAGTCCTCAAAAAGAAACAAATATAGGCTCATACAAGTCTGACTCTTGATGTGGTTTAGTATATGTCCTAGAAACTAATTAGAGCAAGCATGTAATTAAGCATAGCACCTGATGTTGACATGACTACCTAAGATGGTTACCAAGCATGTCACAAATTAAAACACCTGTCACATAGCAATTAAGAGCAAACTGGGATAGGAGAAAATGTAGACACACATCTAGACTTCGAGAAAGGCAACCAGAATTCCTGTATCACTTAGAATCACCTCTCATAGATAACTAGATTAAGTATGATAACACCTCCAGACTCTGACTAACACAAAATCATAGTCATACATTATGCTCACTATCCCCAACACTAAGAACAAGTACCAGAAAGCAATATACACACTTCTAATGCATGAATATGGACTCGGCATAGCATGTTTAAGTATTGAAAGTCAGTTAGGTAGACATATGAGCAAATAAAACAGTACCAAATATCGGAAGATACCAATTTGAATCACATTCTACTAACTTAGGCTGATTTTATATCACATAAGACTAGATGGAGCTTCAAACAACATACTTAGGCATAACAATCAATTTAAACTAGTAAATATGATACCCAACTAATAAATCTCAAAATATCATTTTGTATAAAGCGAGAATTAACATATATGCTTCAGTCCATAATCTAATCACCCTAACATATTTAAACAGGCTAAGATAATTAACAACAACTAAAATTAGCAGTAAATACACCGAGCACATAAACAAAATGAAATACGATAGGAATTTGAGTTTACCTTCTCCGGGCAGCGAACCGAGGCGTCATCTCGAATCGTCGAACCCACTCGGAGAGGTTGTGCTTATGCAATTAAAGGAAGAACAAAATCTTAGTGTTTTGTGGCTTTGTCGAGCCGGAAACAAGAGTAAAAGAGGATTTTTCATAATCAAAAAGTTTGTTCAAATGGAATTTTCCGTTTCTCCAGAACTTTGTGAGAAATGCAAAAAGATGGATTCTCGGTTGATAATTTTTTTTAAAAAATGAGAGCTTTTTTTGTGTTTTCCGGAAAAAAAAACCCTCCATCAACAACCCACAAAGGGTTCTATTTATAGCTGAGCTTGAGGGCTCGAATTTTGAATTCAAAAATTATAAAAAGAGGAGTCGTTGGAGGTGAAAATCCACTGGTTTCTCCAATTAATCGGAGAGTCATCCGAAGAGTCAGCCTTGAACCCAAGAGATTTCAAGGTCTTTCTCTTTCTGCAGATCTTCGACCGATTGAACAAGACTTGTGACAACTCTTGTTGTCTGTAAAATGGGTGAAAGGATAGGGAAAAGAATGTGAAGGTGACGGGGTTGCAATGACGCCGGTGATGGCATTTGTCCGGTGGATTTTGGGTGGCTCGTTGGTGGAAGAGACGAAGGGTTCGTTTGGTTTTTTTTAGAGTGTCATTGGTTTTGGGTTGGTTTTGGACGAGGGGAATTTGGGATTTTAGTTTGAGGGATTGGGCTCGGGTCGGTCGGGATATTGGGCTGGGCGGAATGGGGTGTTTGGGCGAATGGGGTTTTGGGAATAAAAGAAATGGGTCGAATGGGTTGGGCCGAAATGGTGGACGGTTGGGCTGGATTTTTGGGGTGATTTTGTGGGTTGGTGGAATATTTTGGGTGAGTAGTAAATGGGTTGTGGTTTAAAATATAAAAGGGTTTTAAATGCTTTGAAGAAAAAATGTAAATTATAAAATATAACGACGTGATAATAATAAAATATAATTTTTGTAAAATGCTTAATGCTTAATAAATAAAAATGCGATGTCGTTTTGCCAAAATAAAACATAGAATATTAGGGTAAAAACTATGATTAGGATATTAAAAGGCAAATGATACTAAAAATGCTAATAATAGTAATAATAAATAATGATATGAGAATATACGGCGATATTAAAAGCCTTATATATATAAAAAAAAATTGTTTTTGAGGTGCCAAAATATTTAAAATTGTAAATAAATATCAGAAAAAAATTAATTCTCCAATCATGCTCATTTCAAATGTCGATGACATAGCTTCAACAAATGAATTTAGGTACGACTGTGAAGTCGATCCAAAGACTATGTCATCCACGTAGATTTGAGCAATTATAATATCTACACCGTGTCATTTAATAAATAAAGTACGATCAGCTTCGCCACGGTTAAAACTAAATTCAAATCCTTTTGGTTGTTCAACATATACCTCCTTGTCTAGATAACCATTTAAGAAGGCACCTTTTACATCTATCTGGTGTAAAGTAATTTTCAGACAACACGTAATAGCAAGTAAAAGTCAAATAGACTCGATTCTAGCTACATGTGCGAAGGTTTCATCAAAATCAATTCCTTCAACATGAGTATAACCTTGTGCAACTAGACGTACTTTGTTTCTAACAATTGTTCCCGATTCGTCTGATTTATTTTTAAAAATCTACTTAGTTCCAATTACATTTGTATTATTTGGATGTGGAACTAAGTCAAAGACTTCATTTCGAGAAAAATTGTTCAAGCTCTTCTTGCATTGCTTGTATCCAGAAATTATCTTTAAGTGCTTCTACAACATTCTTTGGTTCTAATATAGATATAAAACAAGAAAGACTAACCTCTTGGTATATGGTTGACATACACACATACCTTACCATTTCTCTATAATTGAGTGGTTATTTGCCTCTTGTTCTAATTCCTTCAAAAACTCCCCCTATCACTTGGCCCCTTGGATTCTTCCTAATCCTTGATGAGGGGTCCCTACGAACTTGATCTAACAGTTCAGCACTTGACTCCTCATTTGTGGCCTCTGTGGTCTCTATTGTTGTTTCAGATGTTGCTTTAGGTGTGGCAACATTTGTAGCAACATCCAATTTTTCTACACTCTGTGGACTTCCACGGTATCTATAATGTTATTTTCAATAGTTTTTCCTGAAACATCAGAAAGATCGTCAAAGATAACATTTACAGACTCTTGTACAGTTCTGGATCTCAAATTGTATACTCAATAAGCATGACTATTTTGTGAATAGCCAACAAAAATTCCTTTATCACTCTTAGAGTCAAATTTTGCCAAATGATCCCTGTCATTTAAAATATAACAAATACACCCAAAAACATGAAAGTAACGCAAGTTTGGTTTCTTTCCATTTATAATCTCATAGGGTGTCATCTTTGTTCCTGGCCTTTAATAAACTCTATTAGCGATGTGATTAGCATTATTCAAGGCTTCTACCCCTAAACGTTTTGACAAATGTTTAGAACTAAGCATCACTCTAGCCATTTCTTGCAATGTCCTATTCTTCCATTCTGTAACCCCATTCTACTGAGGAATTTTGGGGGCAGAAAACTCATGGAAAATTTTCTTTTTCTCACAAAAATTTGTGAATGAACTATTTTCAAATTCTTTTCCATGGTCAGATCTAATCCAAAAAATAGGAGAATAGTATAAATTTCTAATTCTAGAGTGCAAGATTTTAAACATGTCAAACGTTTGTGATTTTTCTTTTAAAAAATATATCCAAGAATATCTAGAAAATTATCTACTATCACAAAGGAATACCTCATGCCTCCTAGACTGTCTATTTCAATTGGACCCATTAAATCCATATGTAGCAATTGAAAACAGTGAGACGTACCTGAATGTTGTCCGTCAAGTTGGACAACATTATGAGAGACTCGGGTTTGCTTACCTTTCAAACAATCTTCACAGACAGTTTTACCTTTGTGGCTAAGTTTGGGTATGTCTCTAACCGCTTCATATGAGACTAATTTTTCTAAATTATGGTAGTTGACATGCCCCAACTTTTGATGTCATAGTATTGTGTCATCGACCTTAGCATTATTGCATGTTTCTTGTCTTACACCAAGATAGCAATTGTCACTTGTTCTTGTACCTGTCATGACACATATTTTCTTCATTCGTAACTTTACAGACATTCTTATTAAATTTTATCTCAAGATCGTCATCACACAATTGACTAATACTAATCAAATTAGCCATTAAGTCCTCAACGTGCAAGACATTTCTTAAGGCCGAAAATTCAGGAACATCCAAGATCTTTTTTTCAATTATTTTGCTTTTACTTCCACCTCCATAAGTCATGTTTCCTCCATTGAATGACTCATAGTTCTTTAGAAAACCTTTTGTACCTGTCATATGGCGAGAACATTCACTATCAAAGTACCAAGAATCTGAAATGTTAGTTCTTAATGCAGTTATAGCAACATTACATGTTACATCCTTTTTAGGAATCCAAACTCTCTTAAAACATTTTTTACCTTTTGTCTCAGAAATGTTGCTTCGATTGTTATCCGGAATGTTGGACAACTTTAGGCAATATTTTGCTCACAGAATTTTGAAGTTTGAAATAGTATGGTTTTAAGTGTTCAGGGGAGTTACA
Source organism: Anisodus tanguticus (assembly GCA_034509755.1). NCBI lineage: Eukaryota > Viridiplantae > Streptophyta > Magnoliopsida > Solanales > Solanaceae > Anisodus > Anisodus tanguticus. Next base: position 4,434,172 of record CM067558.1, read on the forward strand.
ATGATGACACACAAACTTCATATTCTTTGACATATATGAGAACCTATTTTTCATCTCTTTTTCTTTTACAAAGCATATTTTCTCATTTTTATCAAAGAGATTAGAGAGTATGGTTTTAAGAGAGTTTTCGTATCCAATTCCTGCATATGAAGGTTTAGTAAAGTTGAGTATCTCATTCAATTTTGAAGTCCCCGTGTTGAGCTTACCGAAGGTTTCTTCGGCTAAATCCAATTTTGCACGGATCTTACCAAATTCAATATCCTTTTTGGTAAGTGCAACCTCAAGTCGGGTTATCGTACCTTTTAATACTAAACTCTTATGAATTAAAGATTTTACCTTTTTTCAAGTTGCTTGGATTCTATGATTAAGGCTTTACAAATACTTTATAATTCATTAATCATATCATCTTTGAATTCAACTTGATCCATACAATCAGTCTCACTAACAGAAATAGAACCACTAAAGTAATTAATATCAGAATAGTTAAAGAATTCATACATTTCGGATGTCGCTGAGGATGTTGATGTCGTTGCTGATGTTGGAGCAAATGTCGTGGCATCTGAGACAACATTGTATACGACATCTTCATTATCCGATAGAGACTGTTCAAAAATAGTAGTCAACTGCTTGTGTTTCAATTTCAAGATCTCTTTCCTTTTCTCCTTCATCATCACTAAGAGAAACCCATAGGTTCTTACCAAATTTTCTAAGAGTGTTTGCACATTCGTTAGCATAGTGACCCCAACCCGAGCATGCATGACACTGCACGGACTCAAGTTGTTTGAGATCAAATTTGGTACGATCTGAGTTGGTTCTTCTTAGTTGATTTCCTTTTTGTACATTTGGAAAGAATCTAGTGGACTTTTGATTGAAGACTTGGTTTTTGTGCTCTTTAGATTTAGATTGATTTCTCTCATTGTTGAACTTCCTCACCGTCGAATTATATTTTCGAGTGAGTAAGGCAACATTTGCACCATCATCAATTTCTTCAAGATTCTCATCCTCTTCTTCAATTTGACTCTCCGAGGATTGAACTTGAAGTGCCACATTCTTGCTTTTATGCAATTCCTTTTGATTCTCAATGTTCATCTTATAAGTTTTGAGAATGATCATCAAGGTATAAAGGTTCATTGGGACAAGATTGTGAGCTTCTTCAATAGCACAAATCTTTAAATTAAACTTTTCAGGAAGAGAACGGATAGCCTTTTCAACAAGTTGAGTGTTGGTTAATGATTCACCAAGCACTTGACATTCATTTGAGATGTCAATAAACTTTTCAAAATAAGATTTAATATTAACCGCTTCTTCCATCCTTAAACGTTCATATTTACTCATGAGCATGTGTAGCTTTGTTCGACGAACACTTGAGTTACCTTCACAATGAATTTGTAAAGTATCTCATGCATCCTTAGCCGTGGGGCAGTTTTGAATGAGTTTGAACATATACATATCAACCCATCCAAAAATTGCATTTAAGGCTTTTTCGTTAAAGCTAGCATTATTGGTTTCTTCTGTAGTCCATTCGGATTCAGGTTTAACAAGAATGTCACCTTCCTCATCCGGTGGCAACATTGGAACAATATACCCATTGATTATAGATCTTCATGCCCTAATATCAATTGATTTGATATGAGAATGTAAGCGAATCTTCCAATAGGCATAATTTGATCCATCTAAAATAGGAAGTCTACCAATAGTTGGATTTGCCGGATCCATAGCTTATGACAACAGTACCAAGCACTTATTGTTGTTAAGTGTCGGTTCTGATACCACTTGAATGGGGCTATGGAACAATAAAAACAAAATGAAATAAACTCGAGCCAATTCTATTTCCGAATGTCGGAAATTATGTCGTCTGACACCAGTAACAACACTTTAGTAAAACATAAAACTTTGAAGAGTAAATGCAACGGAAATTTAAAGAACATAAGGGTTTTAAATTTTCATAAGTTATATATATAATATAACTTATGATGGTAAATGACCAAATGTATTGTATATATATTATATACAAATATACAAATTCCTTTCTTTAAAGATTTACAAGATAAAACGGAAAGAAATTAAAAGTTGAAGTCCCAGATGACTTCTGCCTAAAAAATCTAACTAAGTAGACATAGACAACCTCTCATTACAATCGCTCCATACAAAACTAATCTAGAATCTAAACATCAATTGTAATGTTAGACAGAATGTTGTCAACACACTCATGCAACACTGGTGATCCAGATTTCTGAGATGAAATCCCGAGAGTTTTCTTGGTATTTTTACTTTCTAGTTCTGGATATTGATACTCTGTAATAGCCTCTCTATTTATAGTAGAAAGTCCTCCTTGAAAAGCTCATCGATCAGTTATGGAAGTTGAGGGAAATGTGGACTGGTTCTGGGATTGGTTGAAGAAGATTAGGGAGTAATAATCTCAACAGCTTTGGCTTGATCCTCACGACAAGCAATGGCTTTTGACTTAGTCCTCACTCGTTTTTTACCAGCTCATTTTTACCTTGCAAAGTCCATTTTACCTCATAATAATATTTACACAAATATTACTGCATCGCGTGAAGTAAAGCAAAATCTGTTCAGAAAATGTTGGTCCGAATGTTGTGCAATATTTGTCCCAACATACTTACACATTCATATCAATACTTTAGGAGATATGTTGGGTCAAATGTCACAACACCAAATCCAACATTAACAGTTCAAAATCTATTTTTATCCTAACTAGTAATTCTTTTACCTTATATACAAAATTTAAATCAAAATTACTTATACTGGGTGGGGACAAACCCGTAACTAATACACTAAGTCCAGCCTACATTCATCTTATATTGTGGAAAGTTAAGAACTTGATATTGGACATCATGAAATGCGCCTATGCATGGAGATATGATTATAAAAATCTCCAATAAGTGTCTTGCAAATTTTTGGATAATGTCACGCTATAGAGTGTTGGAATTTATTTAGAGTAATTTAAAACCTAATGGTCTTTTGGGAAAAACATAAATCTTTCTGAAAAGATGTGTCCAATTTTTCTAGGGAACATATGAAAAATTTTATCCCATTATTGTAGAAGGACGTGTCTTTTCATCTAAAGATATATCCCTTGTTTTTATGTTCCAATGTAAATTCAATTGTCCAATTTGTGGCTGCACCATATTTGGTGTTCCATTAAATCTCTGCCATCAACAACATCATACACCATACATGCAACGCCTTCCTTTACAGGGGAAATAACAGGATGAATTTTAGGGGAAGTAACTACGCCTAAAATCTTTCTTTTAGGTGTATGCAAATCTTAATTTACTTTTCTGGGATAAAAAGACTGTTTTTTATAGACCCACGAGTCAAAATATATATTTTTCAGAACGGCTTTAAATTTGAAAATAATATCTGCCTTAAATCCATTTTGAGATTTACATGCAAATCCCACAACGTTTGGTTGTAACTGATTCTAGTTTGGTCTGCAAGTTTGAATAAATTTTTGTATGGCCTAAAAAGGGGAAGTAGGCAATGGTATGCCAAATCTAATAGAATGTTTTTCAATATTCTCATTAATTGTATTAATTATATATCTTCTATTTTAGGTAGAATTATAATTCTTTTGTAATTAGGATAAATAGTTACCTAGTTTGTATCAAAATAAATATTCTTGTAACCTTATATATATTGTAAATCATTCATCAATAAAGATCAAGGAACATATTCATTTATGGTATCAGAGCCTAAAACTACAAACCATACCCTAGCCGCCAATACACCTTCTTGGCCGCCACCTTTTCTCCACGTCGGCACCTAGCCCACGTCAGAACCCTAGCCGCCCACCCCCCCTTTTCCCCACGACGGAACCCTAGTTTTTCCAGTCATTCTCCCTCCCTCTTCCTCCTAAATTTCCTCTTCCATGGCTGACAAAACCAAATTACATCTTGCACTTGCCGTAAACAACATTAAAAACTTCATCCTTGTGACTCTTGAAATGGAAAAGGGTCCATACTCCTCGTGGGTGGAACTTTTTAAGATCCATTATCGTATTTACGAAGTTATCGACCACATCATCCCTCCCACGCCGAAGTCCACAAACATACCATCGGCTTCGACTTCTAATGATGCACTCTGGTCTCGTTTGGACGCAGCCGTCCTCCAGTGGATATATGACACGATATATAATGATCTTTTACACACCATCATTGAGACCGATGCCACTGCACGCCAAACGTGGAAACGTTTGGAAAGTATTTTCCACAACAACAAAACTCAACGAGCGTTATACCTTGAAAACCAGTTCAAGGTCGTTCATCAGGACGATTTTCCAAACGTGTCTGCTTATTGTCAAGAACCCAAGATGTTTGCCGACCAACTCTCCAACGTCGGCGCACCAGTCACTAATCAACGATTGGTCATGTAACTTATTACAGGTTTGAACGAATCCTATGACGGCATTGCCACCATCCTTCAGCAATGCACGCCGTTACATCCGTTTTATGAGGCCCGTTCGAAGCTCATCCTTGAGGAAACCCGAAAAATCAAGCACAACACCACTCGGGCCAGCATTGCCGACGCCGCCCTCACCGCCACCGTCAGACCCTCCGCCAACGACACAACATCCCGTTTTGGCAACCAGAACCGTCGGTCAGAAGACCCACAACAATCAGCTTCCTCCTGTAACAACCGCCGAAGCAGGCAGTCCGGCAAGGGCTGCGGTGGAAGAAATTCCGGCAGCAACGGCGGCGGGAAGGGGCATTCCCCGCCGGCCGAAAATAGCCAGCAGCCTTCGTCGTGGACTGTCTACCCGTCGTGGGCTGTGTGGGCCCCATCATCATGGCCCTTCCCTCATTGCCCGTATCCGACATCCTCATGTACTCCACCTCAAAATCGACAGGCTCAACCTGGCATACTTGGCCCATGTCCACAATAGGCCTACACAGCACAGCCCCCCTCCCCCCGCCATCGACTTATGCACCAACTCCAGACGAAAATTGTATATGGACACAGACGCCACATCTCACATGACGGCATCACAAGGTACTCTCTCATCTTATTCCAATTTGAGTAATTTAAATCAAAATATTATTGTTGGTAGTGGGTAAGACATTCCCATCCATGGTTATGGTCATTCCTCCTTATCCCCACCACATCCACCACTAATTTTTAAAAAATGCCCTCGATGCCCATAAACTCATTAAGAATCTAATCTTCGTGGGACGTTTCACAACTGACAATTGGGTTTTCTTTGACTTTGATCATTTTGGTTTTACTATAAAGGATTTTACGACAGAGAGATGAATAATGAGATGTGACAGCACCGGAGATCTCTACCCTATTTCAAACGTCGTCAACAATCCAGCCCCAGTTCCATCAACCTTTGTTGCTCTTTCGTCTTCCCTATGACATTCTAGATTAGGACATCCGGGAGACTCTGTTTTACACTCCTTTAGGAAAAACAATTTTATTAATTGCAACCGTATTAATCTTCACCAAAGGACTTCCGCGCATACTATTTGATGATTTTTTAGCCAGTCTCAGTGTTCGTGAACCTCCAGCTTCGACTGCGGGGGTGTAATTGAATATCTCCCAATATTCTTTCATTAATTGTATTAATTGTATATCTCCTATTTTAGGTAGAATTATAATCATTTTGTAATTAGAATAATTAGTTATCTAGTTTGTATCAAAATAAATATTCTTATAATATTATATATATCGTAAATCATTCAACAATAAAGATTAAGGACAGAATTGATTTTCACTAAAATGTTCAAGCTAGAGCAAAAGAGACGACGTGGAAATTGCTTAGCCTGCAATTTTTTTTGGTTGTGGTATTATTGGCTAGGATGATGAAATAACACAACCAAATTCATTATGTAAATATGTACACACAAAAAAGAAAAAAAAGAAAGACAAAAGAAAGTTCTAAATTTTTGCCAAAGGGGCTTGTTTCCTTTTGTTTTTTTGGTTCTATTTCTTCTTTTTATCCAACCCTCTTTTTTTCTTTTTCTTTTTCTTTTTAATGTTTTTCTCCCTTTCCTTGATTTGTTTGTTGGTATAAATTCTGCAACTTGAGTTTGAATAGTTTCATTAGCTTCTGTTTTTTGGGTAAACAGAAAGAACTAGGGGTGGCTAGTGGGCCGGGTTCGGGGCGGGGCGGGTCCCAGTCCTTCGGTAGAACTGGCAGGAGCTGCCGATGTCCCGTTCCGGTCCCGTCGGAAAAGGGGACCGGTATTATCGGACCGGGGTGGTTCGGGATCGGATTTTCCGATTATTTTTTTTGCACTTAATTTTAAAAAATAACATATATAAACACCTCAATAATTGAACAAGATAGTGTAATTTTAAAAAAAACATATATAAACACCTAACGTAACAATCATTATTTTGTCAGTTATGCCATAATAATCGCAAACTTGATGAATATTTTCCGCAATAAAATTTCCGGTGTGCCTATCATCAATATATCTATATGCTAAAATACGTTTTTGCATAGACCATTTATAATCTATCCAATGACATGTTACAGTAAAATAATCATGGTCGTTAGTATTACGACCTATATCATACGTGATAGATACTTTGCCAGGAAAATAATATAATGAATAACGTAAATATTGTTGATATTCATGTGCAAATTTAAAAACATCTCTCCTAACTGTTGATCTAGAAAAACCGTTAAAAGTAGGATTATACATATCTCTAATGTAATGAATAAAACCAGGAGAGGAAGGAAATGAAAAGACAAACCCTTCACCGCAACTAATTTTGTTATTGCTTCTCTATCTCTATGTTTATCGTATTTAGGGCATACAATCCCCTCCCCCCCCCCCCCCCCCCCTCCCCCCCGTCATCGGGTTAATTTGACCCTGTACTTGATCCGGGACAATATGTGAACCTTGTCTCGACTGAGAGCGCATTGGCGCACCCGACTTTGTAGCCTCATATTCATCCCACCTAGCTTTGTGAAAGTTTGTACATGTCTCAATAAACCTCCCGTCCCACCCTAACCTTTTCCATTTTAAATTTATAAATATTTTTACAAATTCTGCATCTAATTACTTGATTTTCTTGGACCCTATCAAAAAAATCATATGCAGCAGATTTTAATTTTCGTTGTGTGGGGCCTTGTCTCATGCTAGGGGGAATAGGAGTCATTCCAGTTTCAGTTTGAGGTGCACTAGTAGGTGTGTCATCTAGATTAGTGGGTGTGTCATCTAGATTATCTTCTAAATTAAAGTCTGGTTGAGTTGCAGAATATATCTCATCATCTAATAGTATATCATAAAAAAATTTAGTTTCATCTGTATGAGTATAATCAATCAAATCATCTTGTCTAGGAATATGATGACTAGAAGAAGTACATCTGCCCTTGTTACCCCTACTAGAAAAAGCACCCTTACCCTTACCCTTAAACATATCTCTTAATTCGTCCATTTTAATTATGCAAATATATAATTAAAGATAATGAAATTAAGTGCGATAATTAAAATAAAGTAACAATAATAATTTAAAGAAGGAACGAAGGTACCAAACGCCGACGTAACGTCGACGTGTAATCGAGGTTGAAAATTGAAATTTTGCTCGATGGATGATCCTTAAGCTAGTTGTCAACTTCACTCCCAAATTTTTGAACTTTGATACAGTTATACAAATGAATAAATAAAATATAATAATTAGTAGGCAATGTAAACTTGTATAGAGATAGATTGAGAGACTAGAGAGATTGTAGGAAGATTTGTGAGAAAGATGAAGAGAAAATGAGATATTTATAGTTGGAAAATTGGGTTAAAGTATAAATATATTAACTTAGGGGTTAAAAATAAATATTAAGGGGATAGAGAGTTGGGGAGGAGGCCAAAAATGGTTGTTGCAAAACGGCCAAAATCTAAAATGACCGTTGTGCAATGGTCATTTTTTGCAAAGGGGAGGGGGCGAGTGGGACGGCCCCAGGTCCCATTTCGAGTTCGAGTCCCGTGCCCGTTTTTTTTTTTAGGGGGAATCGGGTCGGGATAAATTTCTTAATATTTTTCATAAGATACATGACTTAAGTTTGCAAGGAGAATATATACTTTATTCCCTTGAGCGCGTGTTCTCAAATTAGCAAAAAAAAATTGTGTTTGTAGTGTTCATTCGCTAGAAGATTCACGTACTTGTGAGATGTGTGTATGATAGTGCTTTATTCACTTTCAGTAAATATCTTCAATTTCAATAACGGTCGTAGGAGGATGACATTGGTTCTTTTCCTCTTACACACTTGAATGTAAAGTGCCATTTCTAGACTCGTTTTTTTCTTTTTTCTTTTTCCAGAGGATTAGAACAAACAAAATCCGATTCTTTGCTTGTTTATCCCACTCTTTAATCAATATAAAAATTATGAGAACTAGGTTCGGTAATCTCAGCCTAAAGATTAATCACTTGAAAAAATGACAATATAGTTAAACTATTATCAAGAGTAGTGATGGAATTTTAAGATTTCGCGTTTGAGTCCTACAAATGAAAAAGGTGGTGCTATGGAACATTTTTCTTTCCATTGACCTTATGTGGTGGTGATTCATATTAGTCAAGAATCTAAAATGGAGTATTGAACGCTGAATAGAACGCTGAATAGATTGATAATTTAAGATTTAATTGCACAAATTTCCCTTCAAATGGATTGGTCTTTAATTTTGCCCTTCAAAATCGAGTTATGCTTGTAGGGGCATAAATTCTTTAAGAGAGCTACTAGCATAATTTGTGGATACTAAGATGCGTAACCTATGCCCTTATAGGCATAAGTTCAATTTTAAATGGCAAAAATTAAAGACCAACTCATTTGAAGGGCAAAAATTAAAGACCATAAAAAAGGGATTGAAGTGCAAATACCCATAATTTAACAACTATAATGATGCTTGTTAATGTTATAAGTTAAAAAAAAGAGGCTATTATAAAGGCAAACTATAACACAAGAAATCGATTCTAAAAAGAAAAACTAGTCTGTCATAGTAAAATGTAGGGGTATATAAAGAAAACCGTTAAACCGTACCAAATCGATAATTCGAGTCAAATCGAAAAACAACCCGACTAGTGGTTTGGTTTGACTTGGTTTGGTATTGGAAAAAAAAACTCAGCATAAGTGGTTGGGTTTGATTTTAACAAAAAAAAAAGTCAAACCGACTCAAACCAACCCGAAAGTACATGTATACAATTTTTAAAATACTTTATACATAAAAATATTTATTTTTAATGTAATTTATAATTTTTTCTTAAATTTTTTCATATTTTTTGTCTTTTAACATTATTTCAAGCTTGAACTTAGAATTTTTAATGGTACAATAAGTTTTATAGACAACTGATGTTAGTAACTCAAATAAAGCCCAAATCAATACTAATGATAACAAAAGAAATTCAATTCTAATACTATAAATAACGATAATATTGGATATCTATTACTACGTACTATTAGTTTTGCATTGGTTAGACAATGAAAAAACATAACTTAATTTAATTTTTCTTTAATATATAATCATGTAAATTAATAATTTCATACTTTTTTCTTTTAGTACTTTTAGATTATAATAATTATCATTTATTACTTTGCGATTTCATTATCTTTTTATTGAACATTTTAATACAATGTCATCACTTATCTCACATTTTGTACCATTTTCTTAGGAAACACCTTAATTAGATAATTGTATCTTACTAGTACTAAAGATATTCGAAGCACAAGTTATATGTTTTGTATGAAGACTTTATCGAAAAAAACCCGAACAACCCAAAAAAATCGCAAAATCCGAAAAAACCCGAAGTTGAAAAACCCAACTTCTGTTGATTTGGTTTGATTTATAAATTTAAAAAGCCGACACAATTGGTTTGCTTTGGTATTTGAGAAACCCGAACCAACCCGGTCCACATGTACCCCTAGTAAAACGTAATAAAAATGGTTGTTATTGAGAGGTCAAAGTAGTTAAAAATACTAGAAATTGCAGATCAGGAATCTAGCTGGGAAGTGAGTCGAATTATTGCTCAACATAGATACAACTTCACAAGTACAACTTACCTTCGACGGTAGACTTGACGAATGTGCACATGCTTACAACATAGACAGTCTCAAATTCCAGATAATCAACAATCTTTACCCTAAATTTATTTATACAGACAGATCGGGAGACAAGTGATTGGTGCGCTATGTTGGTTGCACGGCGGACACTTCAAAAATATCGCCTGGTTCAGATCCTCCAAAAACTATGCATTGTTTGATGATCTAACGTGTGCAGCAACATTTCTGGAAAGTCCGAGTAACATAGCTAGTGAGGCATGAAAGAGGGTAAGAATATTCAAGGGTATTTTACACTGATGGAGAATACTCCACAAAAAGATCCCTCCCAAAAGTAGCAGGATGAGTTGTTGAGTTTCTGGGAGGTAATGAGTTCAACCACACAATCTGGCAAACATCTTTGTACAGCTTTCAACCTTGATATCAACAATGAAAGTACCTTTTCTTTCAAGCCTGTTATGGATTCTTGATATGAACTACAACTATACAAACTGAAATTCCAGTGAAAGAAACAGCAGAAGAAGCAACACTCAGCTGTGAAATACTCTCCTGGCACCCCATGCAACAAGCTAAGCCGCAATGATCTCTGTTTCGACCATAAAAAGTAGGTTTCGGCATCACCTTAGGATTGTTGAAGGGGTTCCTCTTCTACAGAAGGTACATCTGTGTTCTTGACGGCAATTTCAGATTTGCAGAGGGGGCACGACGCATTAATCTTCAGCCATTTATCTACACATTGGGTATGGAAGAAATGTGAGCAAGGCAATTCTCTCAGCTCGTTGTTGTCTTCATATTTTGCTAAGCAAATACAACATACCTGTTCACGTTCAAAAAATAAATGCTGGTTAATAGATGAGACAGGAAGCTCACCAGTCAATTAGGGATATGCAATTATAGATTACTATCATCTCAAATAAAAGTTGCAGAGACACTACAAACTCCTTGCAAAAACGCAAATTCACCTAGGTTACAGTTCTGTAAAATACTACATGTAATATGTAACAAGCTAATAGCAAACGTCTGGAAGGTCTCATAAACTCGAGTTAATCAAAATTCCAGCAAATACAATTAGATAAATCCTTTTTGATTGTTTTGATAGGCATGAATAACTAACAATGATCTATACGCAGTCCAATATTTAAATTCAATTTTATGTAAATTATTAGGTCACCTGTGTAGAAACATGAACGCCAAGAACTAATAACTGAAATCTCATATTATCTCAATGATAAGTTTAAGGTCACATGCTATTCCATAGCTGTAGAGACTAACTTCAGAAATAATGCATTATCTCTTCGTGTACTGGAAACTTGCATTACGTATCTCCTGTACTGAATGCCTGACTGCTAAGATTGGCAAATCAGATCATTCATTCTCCTCCTTTTCCTTTGAACTTTGCGTAGTAGTTTTACTAAAGCACAATGTGTGGATAGTTTTTTCATCACCCAAATAATGTTGTTTTCCATGTTTCCCTGTTTTTGGCATGTAAAACAAAATTGTACAAAACCAGATCAAGCAAAACAATAACACAAAACCAAACAAGAGCTATTAAACTTCAACAACGGTCCTGTATGGTATTCTATTGCTCTGTCTTGGATGAGAAAGAACTACAAAACACGGGGTATACAGAAAAAAAAAGTTGATGACAAAAAAAAGGACTATTAAGAAATGCTTTAACATGTTTTTCAACATCAAACACAATTAGTTATTAAAATAGTCATTTATTGATTCCTTGTTAATTCAAAGGAGCAGTCATGGGAAATAGGAATGCTGCCTGTTTGCTTATAATGGATGGATTAATATATAGCGCGCGCACAAATATTTTAGCTTAGTCAGATACAAACAACATCAAGACAAGAAGCAAAAACTACTTTCTGTGAGACTGTCATCCAGAACCCAATTTCTGACTCCCAAAGGGTATATTGGAAAGATAAACTTACCGCATCTTCCCCTGAGATGGCACGTTCCTTCTCGGTGCCTGCAGCTACACAACCACCTTCCTCCCCTCCTGGATTTTTGCTTTCATTGCTCCCAGTTCCATCTGTCTTGACCCTGTACTTAAGTGTGGGAAGAGCATTGATGGACTCTTCTGTGGCCCCTCTGACTCCATGCATATCCTCACGGACACCAAGGATTGAAATAATACAAGGCAGGCAGCAGCATATCATTGCACACAAGATGAAAGGCATAGCATATCCAATGCAACTAATGGTAAGAAAAGCTATACATAATCTGCAAAATATGTGGATCTAAGGTGAGTTTTGGTGATACCAATGTGGCAAAGGAAGAATAAATAAAAAGGAAACTGTACCTGTACATATTGGGAGCGTCAGCAGAAGATGAGTTCCCCCCAAATATCCAAACATTGCCAACGACAAACCAAACTGCGAAGAAGCAATCCAAGGCCATCTTGAAATGATCTACCAGTGAACCAAGTCTGGGTGAAAAGAAACATCAATGCACGGTGACACTTATCAATGATATAAGACAGAATTCCAAGATCATGTTACTGAAGAGTAGGGGTGACAAACTTTGTCCATGAAAAAATATGACCCGTCCATTTATTAACTCACCCCATCTTGACTCGCCCAAATTCAGCCCATCTAAAAACTAACCAAATTGACCCATGAGAAATCTTGGCAATATATTTAAATAATTTTTTTGTTTAATATGTTATATATAGCTAAAATAAAGAAAAAGGGTTCATTAGTTTTGTTTGGTAATTAAGCAAATTATAAGAAAATAAACAATGAAATTAAAACTTGCAAGAGTTGGGTGAGTTTTGTTTATGGACTCATTATTTATCCCATCTTGACCAACCCCCATCTGGCCCAAGTATCTTGTGGCCAGGGTTAGGCAATGCTACATTTATTTATTTAACCCATTTTGACTAATCCATATTCAACTCAAACCGCCCATTTGACACCCCTACTGAGGAGATACTGGTCCACAAAAACATAGACATTATTTCCAAACACAGACTACATTTCCATGAGAATCTTTACATGGCTGAGCGAAGATCTGGAAGATAGAAAAACTGAAGAATTCTTGGATACACTTTTTATTACATAAAATTAAAGGAATTGGAGAAAAGGTTAAAAACCTTTGAATAAAAGCGCTAAAATTTCTACTCACTCAAGAAGCATGAAGTAGTTGTATCTAAAAAAATCATCTAGCCCAAACTCATATTATCTAGCTAATGAGGTTTCTTAAGGCAACAACTGACTCCATCCAGAATTACTAAACATGCTTAGTTGCTTTTTTGTTTAGTTGTGCCCAACAACAAAAGAGGTAATGAAGAAAACACACGGAAGAGAGTAATGTGCATATATTTACCTTGCATTGCTTTGCCTGGTCCAAATGTCTGTAGATGTGTTCCTACCAGCCTCCTCATCTGAGGACCGAGTTAATGAGATAGTAATATACGAATTTGGATCCGCAGTGGTATTGACTTGCGGGGAACCTTGACGCAGTTGAGCTGATCTCTGATCGGTGGCTTGGTAAAAGAGAAGATAACGCCAGTACAGTAAAGGAACGCTTGCTGCACATCCAGTTGCATAACCCACAATCCAAGCAAATAATGGGGTTTCTGGGTTTTCCTCTTTTGACAAGGATAAAACAACAACGGCTGCAACAATCTGTCCTAAGGTGAAAATTAGCTCAATGGAAAGCCACAATAGGGTATTAAATGGGCTCCAGCGACGATCATAACCTTCACCTCTCCTTGCGATAGAAGGGCTTCGAGAATTGGGTTCATTGGATGAAGAAGATGAGGAATTTCGACTTGACAGTATATCTTCGTGGTTGGGCATTTCTAAGTCACGAGGAGAATCATTACCAGATGAACCTGATGATGAGGGACCACATCCTTGTTCTACGTCAATAACATGTTCATTGCTCTCACGACTTTCTGCTTGCTCCATGAGCAGAGGAAATCTGTCGGTTGGGTTCTCTTGAGTAACTTCTTCAGAGGTAACAGCCATTCAACCATAAATATCAAGGACAATATCACTACTGGTTCAGCTACCACCCTTCTGCTCACAAGCAATGCTTACCTGATGAGTTCATTTTGAGAAAGAAAGATTACTGGATGTGTAAGAAGTGAAAAATTTTAGTCCTCTACTGAGGAAGGATCACTTGCATAAAAAATATAATTATAACATTCCATTGACACATGCATAAATATACCAAGTGGGAGGAGTTTCGAGCCACATTCAAGAGCATATACAACAACAACATACCCAGTGAAATCCCACAATGTGGGGTCTGGGGAGGGTAAAGTGTACACAGACCTTACCTCTACCTTGGTAGGTAGAGCGGTTATTTCCGGGAGAACCTCGGCTCAAGACAAAGCACAATCACAAGTAAAGCAAGCAAAGCAACGCAAGAGAAACGGTCAGACCCAGACAAGAAATTAAAGCAATATAAATATGTTGATAATAAAATCGAATACGCCATGGTAGCGCATTCTGACATAAGGAAGCAGTAGCTAGCTTAGATAAATAATATCAACAAAGTACACTAGGGAACACGTAGCAGCAGAAATCAAACTATAGGGAACTATAAAGCAATACTGCGCCTATAAGTATGATAGGCTAATCGGGCCTACAGTAATAATACTACAACTATCATTTTGTAAGCGTAAGTAGGACTACTCTCGACTACCTACTACCCTTCTACCCTAATCTGTGTCCTCCACAACCCTGTCTAAGGTCATGTCCTCAGTAAGTTGCACATGCGTCATATCCCATCTAATCACCTCTCCCCAATACTTCTTCGGCCTACCTCTACTCCTTCTGAACACGTCCATAGCCAACCTCTCACACATCCGCACTAGGGCATCTGTGTCTCTCCTCTGCACATGCCCGAACCATCTCAACCTTACTTCACGCATCTTATCATCCACCGAGGTCACTCCCATTTTATCTCGGATATCTTCATTTCTAATTTTATCTCTCCTTGTATGCTCACACATCCATCTCAGCATCCTCATCTCCGCAACTTTCATCTTTTGTATGTGTGAAGTCTTGACTGGTCAATACTCCGCCCCATTCAACATAGTCGGTCTAACCACCACCTATAGAACTTGCCTTTAAGTTTTTGTGGCACCTTCTTGTCGCACAAAACTCCAGATGTTAGTCTCCATTTCATCCACTCTGCCCCAATACGATGTGTGACATCGTCATCAATTTCTTCATTCCCTTGGATAATAAACCCTAGGTACTTGAAGCTTCCTTTCTTTGGAATAACCTGAGTGCCAAGTCTCACCTCCACGTCTGTATCAGGGTGGCTCCCGTTGCTGAACTTACACTCCAAATATTATATCTGGGTCCTAACTCAACTGAACCATTTAGACTCCAGAGTCTGTCTCCAAACCTCCAACTTGGTATTCACTCCATTGTGAGTCTCATTAATCAGGACTATGTCGTCTACGAATAACATACACCATGGTACCTCCCCTTGGATTTGTCACGTCAATCCGTCCATCACCAAGGCAAATAAGAATGGGCTAAGAGTTGATCCCTGGTGCAGCCCCATCATCACTGGGAATTGCTCAGAGTCTCCTCCTACTGTCCGTACCCTAGTCTTGGCTCCATCATACATATTCTTGATCGTCCTAGTGTACGCCACAGGTACACCTCTAGCCTCCAAACATCTCTATAGAACCTCCCCAGGAACTTTGTCGTATGCCTTCTCGAGGTCGATGAAAATCATATGTAAGTCTATCTTCCTTTTCCTATATTGCTCCACCAACCTCCTAATAAGATGAATGGCTTCAGTAGTCGAATGCACCGTCATGAATCCAAACTGGTTCTCGAAAATAGACACGCCTCTCCTCACCCTCATCTCCACGACCCTTTAACTTTCATAGTTACCAAAAATTAACATGTATCATTTAATTCATCAATGACTTTATCGGTGCTAGATTCCATCACGTGTGTAAACTGATGTAAATATTTGTAATAGTGTCCACAACAGCATAATGTACCATTTGTAAGGTAAAGCATCTATAACAACGGCTAAGCATAAGACATGAGTTACATGACACTTATACATTATTTCTTCCAATTCCGCTATTACTATTACTATTGCTATTGTTCTGGATAAATTCTTACTTCCAATTTCTTTTCCTACATCTCACGTATCACTACAGCTATACGGGATGAATCACTCCATTGGACTCGAAGGCCAAGCTTCTACAACTTCTCAGTGATTCTAAGTGTTAAAGTACCTTATTGTAATTTGACCTGATATCGCCTTTCCCAAGAGAATTTCTACTTTTTTTAATACCAAAAATCCTCGAATGGCTAGTAACGCATGGTTCAAAACTAATGGATAATGGGCCTGCTACTCTAGTCTTCTACATTCAAATACCGGGCTTTTATTTGCGACGGGTTTGAACCCGTGCCATGCGCCTAACTCATACATCAGTTGTTGCACTCTTACCAATAGACCAAGGCACTGGGGGTTGCCCTTCCCATGAACATTATGAGTTAATTGTTTGCTTTATTAATGTGATGCTTATGATAGTAGTCCACGTTCTTAGATATATAAGATTCACCTAATTAGCAAAAGGACTATTATACGAGGATACATGCATGAATAGATTATTTAATCTATCAATTCAGGTTGAGCAAGGCCGTTGTGTGATAGACATCCATCTCAACGTATTCTCTTCTTGTTAGAGATAGTTTTGTGTCATGGATGACCAAAAGGCAAGATTGAGTTCCAAGATTTAGCACAGAATTGAAATTGGAAACCAAAGTCAGATGATTCTCCTTCGTGATAATTATGTTCCAATTATATTGCGTCATATCCGCTTTTTCGCGAATGGACAAAGAACATAAATATCCATTCATAGTTCTTCATTGAAAAGATATTTTCAGTAATTGTCACTAAAAAGGGGGTCATTATCAACTCGGACACATATTTACCACGTCTTTTGTCCGTCTTCGAACTAGTTTTCATATGTAACAAGCTCGCTACATACAACATATATGCATCAACTTGAGGGGAGTGTTAAGTTCAGTCAAATGTGTAGATAGTTGTATATACTTTTAATGGTGTCCCACATCGTAATAAGTTTGCAATATAGTAGCTAAATGGTTCCCAAATGTAAGGCATAACTTTTTGATAAGGAAATGTAACAACAAAACAAGTACAAGCAAGAACTCTTCTGAAACACATTCACATGGATTGAGTTTCAAAATCTATGCTCAATAATAATGACACTGCATCCATCTGTTCTATACAAGTACTGACCAACATAAACTTCATAGACTACAAATACCAGCTACCAATCGAGCTCCTTAATCTTTAAATCCGATCAGAACATGAGCCCTTCACACCTTTTAAAATAAGGACAAGAGGTCAATCTTTTTGGGACAGAGGGAGTATCTAAATTATAAGAAGTCCATAACAACAAAAACTACTTTCTCAATCCCAAACTAGTTAAGCATCTCTATATGAATCCTCTAAAAAAAAAAAAGCAGACCGGTGCACTAAGCTCCCGCTCTGCGCGGGGTCCGGGGAAGGGTCAATTGTAGGCAGTCTTACCTCACATTTCTGCAAGTGGTTGTTTCCACCGCTTGAACCCATGACCTCCTGGTCACATGGAGGCAACTTTACCAGCATCTCTATATGAATCCTCTATATTCATTAAACTCTATTTGGGTACATTTAACAACTCTATTACACATCAAATCAAGCATAACGCCGCACATTCTTATATTTTTTGTGAATAACAATAGCATTAACAGAATTAACTAAGAACATAACACAAAAAAAAATGACCCGGTAGTATGACTGTCCCTGTGGCTAAGTGTTAAATTTCAAGGCAAATTATTTAAAGGACCCCTAATTTGCCTTGAAATTTTTAATTATTATATTAGAATGATATGAACTTGAATAGAGAGCAGAAAGGATACAGAGGATCCATATAGCCGACCCCAACAGATATGCTAAACTTGATTGCTATCAGAACTAAGAATCAAGTTTGGATTTATCCAACAAAAATGAAATGACCCTGATTAACAGATTCAAAGATACAACCGATGGAAACTTCGAAACCGAATATCTTACAGAACTTGACCAAAAGAAGTATTAACAAGAAATTCTGCTAAATGATACTCAAATTATAAGAAATCCACAACAATAACTACGTCTCAACCCCAAACTAACTAAGCATGTCGTTATAAATCCTCCTCAACTCTATTTGGTCACATTTAACAAATCTCAATATAGATTCACAAAGCAAAATTCAACGTAAAGTAACACCATTTCCTTGTACATAAATTCTCAAATTCATTCGGAAAAGTTGAATTTTGAAATCAATAGAGGTAGCAGAGAAATGAATACAGAAATCGTAAAATTACCAGCGATTATATGATAATTTCTTTGAAATTGAAATTAGGGTTTCGCTTTTTAACCTTTTTTTATGCGACCACGGACTCCTTTTTTGTATTGAATGAGATGAGATTGTATGTATATCTATAGTTTTTTTCTTTTTCTTTGTTTATTGACTTTTTTAACACGTTATACTTGACAAGTATTTGATCATATACTTAATTTGGTATCCAAACAATGTGCCAATGATACAATGCATATGTTTTGTCTTTTGTCTTTAAGAAGATAAGAGAATTTTATACGGATAAGTTATTTTTAAGTTTTAATTTACAATTTTTAGAGTATTTACGCTTATTAAATTTTATTAATTATAATAAAATAGTAAAAATGTAAGGGATTAGGCTCCAACCTTCCTCATTTTGGGCTTTAGTCTTCTCCATTTTCCCTCGCCTTCTTTCTCTTTCTCACCAAATATACTAAAAGTTATAAACTTTATGAATAGGTCAATTGACAGCTATTAAAAAAATTGAAGCTTTGAATTTTAAAATCGGGTTTCATGAAATCGTTATTTGTTCGGATTGGATGTTCTTGCAAATATTTGGGAATAAAGGAAAAGAGACTTAGATATGATTTTCATCGACCTCGAGAAGACATATGACAAAGTACCTAGGGAGGTTCTATGGAGATGTTTAGAGGTTAGAAGTGTACATGTGGCATACACTAGAGAGATCAATGATATGTATGAAGGAGCCAATATCATGGTATGGACAGTAGGAGAAGACTCGGAACAATCCCAAGTGATGATGGGGTTGCACCAAATATCAGCTCTTAGCCCATCTTATTTGCCTTGGTGATGGATGGACTAACGCGATAAATCTAAAGTGAGGTGCCATGGTGTATGTTATTCGCAGACGACGTAGTCCTGATTGATAAGACTCGCAACGGAGTGAACGTTAATCTAGATGTTTGGAGACCGACTCTGAAATCTAAAGGGTTCAGGCTGAGCAGGACCAAGACAAAATACTTAGAGTGCAAGTTCAGTAACGGGAGCGGGCTTGAGACATGCGGGGAGGTGAAGCTTGGTACTCAAGTCATTCAAAATAAAGAAAGCTTCAAGTACCTCAGGTCTATTACCCAAGAGAATGGAGAGATTCATGATGATGTCACGCATCTTATTGGGGCAGGGTGAATGAAATAGAGGCTTGCATCTGGAGTCTTGTGCGATAAAAATGTGCCACCAAAACTTAAAGGCAAGTTTTATAAGGTGGTGGTTAGACCGACTATGATGTATGGAGTGGAGTGTTGACCAGTCAAGACTTCGCACATCCAAAAGATGAAAGTTGCGGAGATGAGGATGTTGAGATGGATGTGCGGGCATACAAGAAGGGATAAGATTAGAAATGATGATATCCGTGACAGAGTAGGAGTGGCCTCGGTGGAGGATAAGATGCGGGAAGCAAGGTTGAGATGGTTTGAGCATGTGTAAAGGAGAGACATAAATGCCCAAGTGCGGAGGTGTGAGAGGTTGGATATGGACGGGTTCAGTAGGGGTAGAGGTAAGCTGAAGAAGTATTGTGGAGGAGTGATTAGATTGGATATGTCGCAGGTGAAACTTACTGAGGACATGACCTTAGATAGGGGTTGTGGAGGACGCGAATTAGGGTAGTAGGTAGTCGAGCGTAGTCCTACGTACAGTTACAAACCGGTAGTGTAGTGTTGTTATTGTAGGCCCGATTCGCCTATCATACTAATATGCGCAATATTACTTTATAGTTCCTTATAGTTTGATTTCTGCTGCAATGTGTTCTTTAGTGTACTTTGTTTATCTAATTTACTTGCGGTAGTTACTGCTTCTTTTTTCAAAATGCGCTATCATAGCTTATTCGCTTTTCATACTAGCATTTTCATACTGCTTTAAATTTCTTGTGCGGGTTTGACTGCTTCTCTTGTCTTTCCTTGTTGTGCTTGCCTTGCTTATGACTATGCTTTGTTTTGAGCCTAGGGTCTCTCGGAAACAGTCGCTCTACCTACCAAGCTAGAGGTAAGGTTTACATATACTCTATTTTTCCCAGACCTCACGTTGTGAGATTTCACCGGGTATGTTGTTGTTGTATCCTTTGGAATTTATTTGCTAATTTTAAGGTAGTTCGGTCAACGTTAGATTCATTTTGGTTGAATTTCATATTGAAACTCGAGAGAAAGGAGAACAATAAGTTAAATGTATTTTATCTGTCAGATACATCCGGTGATATACCTACAATATATATACAATTATGTTATTGTATGTTTTTGTATGCCAAATTGTATATTTTTACCATTTGTATATACTGGTATTGTTACTTTTTGAAATATAGACATTTTTTCACTAAACCAAATAATTAGGCCCCTAATTTTGCATTTCTAGGTAAAACTCCTTTTAATTATCACTAGTGACAATAGATCTGTTTCTGTCTTTAGGCAGATACAATTGTCTATTAGGCCATTGAGTGTAAGAAAAGTAGCAGAATGCAAGGCCCAACTCAAATTTGATCAACTTGTAAAGCTCATTAATGTCGTCCATCAAATAAGCCTAACACACCAGCAAATATGGGCTGGGCATCACTATCAGGTTAGGGCCCTGTCCAGCTCTATTCATTATGGATTTTCTAGTTCTTCACAAAGTAGAGTATTACAATGAAATATTAAGATATTAAATGTTTCTTAGAAAATATTTGATAGTTAAGACATCAACATCTTACTAAAATAAGAGTGATCATTCAACCATTCATAAGGTTAATTGTTCAGGTAAATGTAATATAACTTGGAAATAGAGTAATACCATGTTATAAGATTCTTTTTAGTATTATTGCATATAATTAACTTAAATTCTATATTTATTTAAATAAGTATATAGATAAGAAACTAGCATATAATAAAGTGTTGAGGTGATAGAGAGGATCCCAAATATAAGACAAGTATATACGTAAGAAATTAGCATATAACAAAGTGTTGAGGTGATAGATAGAATTTCTCCATCACTAACTAAAAGTCACAGGTTCGACCTCTGAATAGAAAAAATTCTAATAGGGAGCGCCCTTAAATGGACCTTACTAGGCGCAGAAGTGAGACCACAGTTCATATTTGATTTTGAATTAGAGACGTTAAAATAATGATTTAATCCACTATGTTGTATAATATGAGGATACTTATAGTAGATGTATATTTTTCACCGCTTTTCTCTTAATTAAGTCTCACAACATAGAATTAACGTGAATAAATTGGCCTCACAGAATACTTCAGGGCTAGAGTAAAGAGTCACAAAAGAACATGTCATGAACAGTATAAAGGGCCCGAACAAATTTAGATTAACCGAGATCCAAAGCGAATACAAAACATAGGTGAGAACAAAAAAAAAGTCTTAATTATATATTAAACCGCCGAATATATGGGCAAGAAGTCATTTTTAAAAACATTATTCAGGTTAGTAGATATGGTTAAGGCATGTGGTTCTTAATGCTTTAGTTTCTCCAAAAGGACCAAAACATTAGAGCCACCTCCGTGATCAGTTATTTCAACTAGTTCAAGACATTATTTCAAGGCCTAATTCAATATTATAGCTGTACTTTATTCCATTAATGATATTAACTTTTGTAATTTTTTTATTTACTTGAGTCCCTCCAAATATTTATTACTTGTCCGTAAACAAACATTATTTCTACTTACCACAACCTTTTCCTATTTTGGAGCTCCAATTAATTTGAATTTACGCTGCGTAAGAAAGCGCTCTCTGGCAAAAAAAAATTCACTCTCAAGATTTGTACCCGAGACCTCTAGTTAAGAGTGGCGGGATTATATCCACACTACGATAACTCTTGCTATACTTACCACAACTAAGTATGTATTAGTTCATCATATTCGATAATGTTCTGCTTTATCAATTTGATATTAGAGATTGATTCATGATTTAAATTTGAAGTCTGAAGGATTAGATATTTAATATTTTTAGTATTGAACTTATGATCGTATCTTTAAAATTATAAGTTTAAATATAATATTTATTAAAATTTTAATGATTTTCACATATATATTTATTCTCATGTCGAAAATATTGGATCCAGCTAAATCGCCTAATACTATATAGTTTACCTACTACCTAGAGCTTCTTTTACACTGAACCATAAATTATGGCTAGGCCAAATCAAATACGCACTTTAAGCTAGTATCAATATATTTGTATATGTAACCATTTTTTTCAACATTGATGATCTTTCTTGTTGAACTAGTTTTTGAGGCTATGATCAATTAGAACACTTAATTTCTATCATTATCAAGATTAACTTAATTAGGGTTGTACTTTTTTCTCATCATGAGGTGTTTCTCTTGCAAGTTGTCTACATTGAGAGATATTGAATGACTGATTCATTTGACCCAATGTAATGTAAAATAGAAAAAAATAATAAAATTAAACCACTTCACTAATTAGTGACCACAAGTAACCTTCAATTATCTAAGTTTAGTCAATTACTTGTGAAACTCTTTCATGAAAGTGTAAACTCTACATTTTGTTTTTTTGCCGTGTTTAGTGTTCTACAAACTTTAAGATAACTTCCACTTCAATTTTTGAGATGTTTCATTATACTTCATTCACTTTTTTTCCTATATTAGATTACCATCATATGGGGAAAATTGAATAACTTAGTATAACTAAATGTATACAACTGTAATTCGACATGAAAAATTACATGGTTTGATAGTGTTTGTTTTAGATAAAACATTCATGGTTTGTCTCAAAAGTTCTCGTACCATTAAAAGTATACCTACATCTTATTTGCAGCTTCCAATCTTTTCAACTATCAATATAGGACTTTATCTACACACCCAACAATCTTCTCTTTGAACTAGCTAATTAAGTTCCACATGGCATATCACCATGATCCAACGGTTCTCCTTCTCGAACTAAGTTCCACATGACCCATTACCACAATCCATAGGTCAATTTTTGAGATTCAATGTGTGTCATTTATGTCCATGAAGCCCAAAGCTAGCTTCTTCTTGTGCACATGCATCTCTGAGCTATCTTTGGAATGCTAAAGGTAGTAAACTTGGCTCTGGGCCATCCTTCAGTCCATCTCCATACTCGTCTCGTCGAATCATTTGTTTTAAGACTTGGCTAAACAAATTCAAATATATTCTTAACATTATGTGATATTGTTAGCTTTGAGTTAAGCCTGCACAATTTTTCCGAAAGGCTTCACATCGTTAAGAGTATCCATATTTCATACTCCTTAAATCAATATAATTTTTTCAATGTTTTCAACTATCAATGTGAATCTTTGTTTGTACCGCCAACAAAAAGTAATGCTAAGAAAAACAAAAGGGGTTAGGGATAATTTTTGTGGACAAATTGAAGAATTAGCTGAATTTACTAGAGAGGCTTTGAGTAAACATCAAGGACAAAATATCTCGATTTTGAGTAAATGGAGTCTTCTTTGGTAAGTACCATCAATATTCACATATAACCTTGATTCAGAAGGAGATTGGCTGGGACGGAAAGCTCGGGCATTCGAGAATACTGGGCTCTATCTACTTCGCAATTTCGAATTAATCATATCAGTAAATTTCATATACCATATGTTCGAGGTAAAAAAAAGATCGATTCCATACACCAAATGCTTGGGAAAAAGAATTGAAGCCCCATAATGGAGGTGCTGAAGAAATAAATTCTACAGTATAAAAAGAACTTAAAAAGGTTAAAATAAAAAAATAAAAACCCTAAGTTTGTGGACAGTGACAAATTAATTATTAGGAAATTGACCAATGCACACACCTCGAAAAGACCAAATTAGTCAATTACTAGTGAATTCAACTTGTAACAACAGTCCACCAGACCACCACAATTTTGAAAGCTGTTGCTAATGAGGCAGAAAAAAAAACTCACATAGAAAATGACACTTATTATTAGGCATATATTTGAATATTTCTGTTTCCCATCACTATCAATTTGATTTGAGTGTATAATATAAGGAAAATTTAGGTCAATTTTGCAATATGCTGGCAAAAATAAATGCAGCACGTTGCACCGAATAATTAAAGTCAAGTAAGAACTAGGAATGATAAGACGATAAAGCTGTTTAATTTTTAGTAGTTCAACAAACTCCCACTTACCCTTTGTATAACAGTTTTAAGTTATATACATCTGATTATTACTCTGTCCGTCTACTTTTACTTGTTTACTACACTAAAGCAGAATTTATATTTTACTTGTACAATTTGAAAAACTAAGACATAATATATCACTAGTTCCTAATTTTCCCTTATTATTAACTAAAGTACAGATAATCATCTCTCAATACATTTTTCAAAATATTGAATTTATTATATTCAAAGGGTGATATAGTAGACTTAGCATTCTATTAATCTTCTTAAGGGTGTGTCAAGTTAAATATGAACAAGTAAAAATAAACAGAGGAAGCATGATGAAATTTTTTATACAGATGGTGTATATAATTTAAATTCTTTGTATAATTGATATACTCATTACCTCAAAAATTATGTGACACTATCTAATTGACATGAAATTTAAAAAATAAAGGAATAATTTCTTAAACTGATCTTGAACAAAACTTAGATATATGTATGATCATAAATTATCTCATTAAGAGTAAAATAAGAATTTTAAAGTAAATATTTTTAAATATAAAAAGGTTACCATTTATATGGGACATTTTAAAAAGAATCTATGTCACGTAAATTGAGACAGAAGGAGTATCATATAACCGTTGTAGTACAAGTTCTGTGGATTCGACAAAATTTATATATGTGAATAAATAAATATTTTTCAAATCTCACGATCATGTAACTCGGAATTAACGATGTTTAAATCTTTAATTTATCGTTGTATATAATTTTATTAATTAACTTGCAGAAATAACGAATTTACTAATTTTCCCTTTTTTGATATTTTGTGATTTGAAATTTGAAGATGACAAAGAGATACTAAATGAGAAGCTTGCTAAGTTGGTTGTTTATCACATGATTTGGGATAGAATTAAATGCTAAAGACAGTTTTTAGATTCTAGTCTTTTTCTCTAGCCAGCACTTCACAATTATTTGTTTTGAATAGACTATTACTTAGAGCTCTATAAACCTAATATAATTAATTACCTTCACTTTTCATGATGATTATTAAATATCTAAGCATTTAGTCTACTTTGTTTGTTGTTAATCTTTATAAAAATAGCTATGAAATTCATAACTAAATAGTCTGTAGCTAATAAATTTTTGATAAATTCGTTATTAAATGGAATTAGCTATAGATTTTTATTGTTTAGTGAGAGACCCTGTTCATTGGTAATTCTTATTTCTCTTTTAGTGAATTGATCGTACTCAACATCTAACACCAAAAATGCAAAAATGTATTATTTCCCCCCCTAAAGTACATAGCTATCTTTGTTTAGTTGAAGATTAAATTTATACTCTTATTTGGTTGAAGGTATAACTAATCGCAGAATAAATTGACACCTTCCAAAGTAAAATATAAATTTAACCATAAAATTAATTCTGGGATATCCCACCTTACCTTATCCTATAAAAGTTGGTGTTATTTAATCCCACTTGGGAAGTGAAATAAGTTTGTCCAAAAGTTATAATGTCAGAATTATAATCCCGAAATAACTTAGTCAGGGAATGAAACGACTCCAATGCTTAAGTAATCACGGACTTTCCCAACACCCATGCAAAAAATGTGTTTTACCCTTTTCAATGAATTGATTTTCGAAAGCCACATACCAAGTTGAAATGACAAATAGTACGAGGAAAAATGGCAAAAGGCTATTTTGATTTATTTTAAGATTATTAAATCGTTATACACTTGATTCATGTATATTGGTTTATTGGGTACTAATCAAATTTCATTTAAATGCCACAAAATAATGGAGTACTCCAGTCTGTTATCTTTCTAATCAGGTAGGTCCTAAACACCTTCCCATCTTTTATAAAAAAATTATACTTCTTTCCAATTGTAATCAGGAGATTGTAGGGACGAATCACTGGGAGGAAAGGGGTTCAATTGAATTCTCGAAAAAAATTATACATACTATGTAAGTAGGATAAAATGTATTTTTTTTTAAAGATGTTGAATAACACAAGAAAAAGTTTTATTGTAATGATAAAAGGGATTTAAAAGTTTTTTTTTTGTTCTCATCCTTTATGCTTTAGGGATCACTAATTCAGATTTGCATATTGAATATTAGCGAATATTCTCAGAATATTCGTCGTATATTTTGTAATTATGATAAATGTATATTTAAGGTAACTTAGGATTCTAATTGTATTAGGAATCAACCTTTGTAAGGTAAGTTAGGATTTGTACCATATTAGGAATCAACCTTGTACATCTATATATATTGTGAATAATGAAAGAAATTCCCAAGGGAAATTATTCTATCTTTCATGGTATCAAGAGCCTAAAACCTAAATCCTCATTCCCGGCCGAAATCAGATTTTTTTTTCCCGCTTTCACAAAAAAAAAAAAAAAAAAAAATCGGTTTCTTCCTCCATATTTCGGCCAAACCGGAAAATTCCCTTCCTCGACGGGCGGCAACCATGTCTTCCCCCACAAATTCCGTTTTATCCACCGGCACACTTGAAAACCCCTCTCAACGTTCGGTAACTTCTTTTCATCCGGCATTCGCCGTTAACAACATCAAGAATTTTATCCCTATAATTCTTGACCAAGAAGACCGTCAATATTCCATGTGGATGGAACTATTCTACATTCATGCATGTGCATACAACGTGCTCGATCACATTGACGAACTGTTCCTCGTCCCACCGATGTTACGGACTCAATCGGCGTCGTCTTGACGCCATCGTCAAACAATGGATCTACGGCACCATCTCCAAAGATCTGTTATGCACTATCATGAAAACAAAAGTGCTACGGCACGTGAACTTTGGGTCCGGCTAGAAGAAATCTTTCGGGACAATAAAAACACTCGGCCGTGTATTTGGAAGAGCAATTCAACAATACCCGCCTCGAGAATTTTAACAACATGTCCGAATATTGTAAGCAATCGAAACTCATAACCGATCAACTATCCAACGTCGGGACTCTGTTTCGAAACCAAGATGGTGCTTCAACTTGTTGCGGGTTTACCGAAAGGTGAATATGACACACTCGCAACAATGATTCAACAAGCCGACCCTCTCCCAAGTTTCAACAAGGCACGTTCACAACTATTGTTGGAAGAAACTAGACGTGCTAAACAAGAGGAACATAATCAAAAGGCGTTAGCCGTTGACGGGATGGCAACACTGCGGCAACAAAGAACAAATAGTTCCCAAAGAAAGAAGAAGAAGAACGAGAGGGCGGAGGTCGTGGCAGCGAGAGGTCGCAACAACAAAGGCAAGGGCCGCGGAAAGGGCCAACGCAAATAGTGGATCGGACAACGGCCGCCACCGGACACGGAAGAAGCAGTGGTCCAACCAGCGGCGGAAGAAGTGGCCCAACCAGCAGAACCGGGCCTCGCCGCATGACCGTACCCGACCGGGGGCCGGTTCAGCAGCCTTAGTCGATCGGCTGTTGGCCTCCCTGCCCCGGCCACCAGCGAGCCCACCGCGGAAGCAGAAGAGCAGCCCACTGATTGCGGTCCCAAAGAAGAAGAAGAATCGCAGAAGCGACCATTGCCCGAAGAAGAAGAAGACTGCAGCGAAGCGGCCCGGCCACGGCCCCGACCGATTTGGGCCGGGCATACACCACCGTGAACCTTCACAGCCCGACGACAATTGGTACATGGACACCGGAGCCACATCTCACCTCACCCGGTCGTCGTGTAACCTATCTCAACTACGTCGGTTAAAGTGTCCTCAATTTATTACGCGTCGGCAATGGTAATCGCATTCCAATTGAAGGTTACGGTAACACACACACCAAACATCCACATCCACCTTTCTCCCTAAACCACGTCCTATACACACCTAACATCATTAAAAACTTAATCTCTGTTAGAAAATTCACTAGCAATAATTACGTGTCCTGTCGAATTTGACCCTTTTGGTTTTTCGTGAAGGAACTCAATACGGGGAAAATTATTACACGCCGCAATAGTGTGGGAGACCTCTACCCATTCACTCAATCTTCCGCCGTCGGACCGCAAGCACCTCTATCCCTTGCGGCGATCTCTCCCTCAACTTGGCACAACCGACTCGGACACCCGGAGACCCAGCTTTTTACTTTTCTTAGGACTTCTAAGCGTATTCAATGTAATAATGGGAAAATTGCCCAACACCGTTATTCTTGTCCACTAGGCAAACATACTCGTCTTCCCTTTATGTCATCAAACAAAGTGTTACTTTTTCTCCTTTTGATATTGTTCATGTCGATTTATGGACATCTCCGATTGCTAGCTCTTTGGGTCATAAATTCTATCTAGTATTCTTGGATGATTTTTCACATTTTGTCCGGATTTATCCTTTGAAATTCAAATCGAAGTTTTCGCAAAATTCCTCGAGTTTCAAAAATTCATTAAGACACAATTTGAAAAACCTATTAAATCATTCCAATGTGATAATGGACGTGAATTTAATAACTCGGCATTTCACAATTTCTCGTTCTAAACAAGGCATGGTTTTCCGTTTTTCTCGTCCCTATACTTCTTCCCAAAACGGAAAGGTGAAAGAATTATACGTACCATCAATAACATGGTCCGCACACTTCGTTTCATGCCCGCCTACCACCGCCTTTTTGGGTCTATCTTTGTCAAAATGGTAGAATCCCTTCTAAATATTTTACCAACTAGCACACTCCAAAACAAAACCCCTACAGAAATCTTATACCGTAGGCGACCATCATATGATCACCTACGTATTTTTGGATGCTTATGCTACCCCAACATAGCCTCCATCGCACCCCACAAACTTGCCCCTCGCACTCTTCCATGTGTCTTCCTTGGTCTATCTCCTAATCATCGGGGCTACTTGTGCTATGACATTGCTACTCGCAAAATCATCGTCTCCCGTCACGTTACCTTTAACGAGACAATCTTTCCTTTTTCAAATCTCCGGAAATTTCGGACCACCGATTACATCTTTCTCGATGAACCGAGTTTGTCTCCGGTCATCCAAAATCGTACAGAAAGCAACTCATCTGTTCCGACGCCATCGTCGCTCCGGCGGTGTCATCTCGACCCTCCCGCAAAGCAATGCTACCACCGAGTCCAGCTCCCACACCACCCATGCCGCACCATGTTGAGTCTAATGCACCACCAACATCGCTCCCGGTCCAAAGTCCACAAATCCAACACCCTGTTGAGTCTCTCGCTTCTGCAAAGAACTCTCTTGCCACCCGATCCCGCAGCCAGTACCGCCTACCGATCCAAAGAACCGGTCCCGACCTCCCACTGCAGCCCCCCCTCACCGCATGGAGACTCGCGCACAACACGGGATCTTCAAACCCAAGGTTCACTTCAATCTCTCCACACAAACCTTATCACCCATTCCAAAGAATCCAAAACTAGCTAAACCGGACCTCAATTGGAATGCGGCCATGTGCGAAGAGTTTAACGCTTTAACCAAGCGAGAACACTTGGGATTTGGTACCTAGACCACCGGTGTGAATGTTATCCGGTGTATGTGGCTATTTCGTCACAAGTTCAGAGACAATGGTGACTTAGAGAGGTATAAGGCAAGACTAGTTGCAAATGGCACTAATCAGCAGGAGGGTATTGATTGTGGTGAGACATTTAGTCCGGTTGTTAAACCGGCCACTATTCGGACTGTTCTCAGTATTGCTATGGGCTTGCATTGGCCGATTCATCAGCTTGATGTCAAAAATGCGTTTCTTCATGGGGATTTTGAAAGAGACTGTGTACATGCATCAGCCTCCTGGTTTTGTTCATCCGGCAGCTCCACAGTTTGTGTGTCGTCTCAGGAAGTCATTGTATGGATTGAAACAGGCCCCCCGCGCTTGGTATGATCGGTTCGCCAGGTATCTTCTGCAAATTGGTTTTGTATGTAGCAGGTGTGATACCTCTCTCTTCACTTTTCACCGAGGTAGCAAAGACCGCATATTTGCTATTATATGTCGACGATATTGTTCTTCGCCTCGTATCCGACGGGTTGAAGAATGAAATCATTGCTCTACTCAAAACCGAATTTGCTATGACCGACTGGGGAAGCTAAGTTATTTTTTGGGTATATCGGTGACTAGATCTGCACGCCAATATGTTCCCTGTGTCGGCGAAAGTATGCGAAGAGATAGTGTACGGGGCCAAGATGGCAAATTGTAAAATTATGCCAACTCCGGTGGACTCAAAATCCAAGCTTAGTGCCAATGACGGTGCGCCGTTTCGATCCCACTCTATATCGGAGTCTAGCGGTGTGCTCTTCGATATCTTACATTCACTAGGCCGATATTGCATATGCCGTTCGCGGTGTGTGTCTGTTCATGCACGATCCCCGAGAGTCCCATTTTGCCGCCCTCAAACGTATTATCGGATATGTTAAGGGCACACTTGACTTTGGCTTACATCTATACCCCCTCGCCCCAACCAAATTGCTAGCCTACACGGATGCAGATTGGGGTGGATGCCCCGACACACGTCGCTCCACCTCCGGTCTTGTGTATTTCTTGGGGATAATCTTATCTCATGGTCCGCCAAGCGCGAGCAGCCACGCCGTCCCGTTCGAGTGCTTGAAGCGAATATCGCGGAGTTGCTAATGTCGTCGCCGAGATCCGTCGGCTCCGAAATCTTCTTTTGGAGCTCTAGTGTCCATTACGCAAGGCGTCTATAGTTTATTGTGACAACATATCCGCTATCTATATGTCTCATAATCCGGTCCAACATCGCGAACTAAGCATATTGAGATGGATATCCACTTTGTGTGAGAGAAGGTTGCTCGTGGTCGAGTCAAAATTTTACACGTGCCTTCCTCGTATCGTATGCGAGATATTTTCACAAAGGGACTACCGCGACGCTCTTCACCGACTTTCGATCCGGCCTTAGCATTCGGCCTCCTCCCGCTCCGTCTGAGGGGGAGTATTAGCGAATATTCTCAGAATATTCGTCGTATATTTTGTAATTATGATAAATGTATATTTAAGGTAACTTAGGATTCTAATTGTATTAGGAATCAACCTTTGTAAGGTAAGTTAGGATTCGTACCATATTAGGAATCAACCTTGTACATCTATATATATTGTGAATAATGAAAGAAATTCCCAAGGGAAATTATTCTATCTTTCATTGAAGTCCCCAGTTCAGAAGTAAAATGCTCCTAATAAAAAACGACCTCTATTCATTTCTACCGCTCAAAACTGAAACCTTTAATTACGAACAAAAGAGTACTTACCATTCCACTATAATTTTTGATGATACAAAAATTACTTTAATTCCTCAATTCAAATCCTAACTATGACATTGCTAGTTTTTTGAATTCCTTTGTACAAGTTTCTGGCTCCGCCACTAAATTCTACCTTGGCGGAACTAGCTAATTGACAAAATGAACCCCTACTAAAACAAAAATTAATTAAATCGAGTAATGGATGATCCTTTAATTTTTTTTTATGGGTAGCCACAATGTGGGAGATTGCATGCACTATTGCAACAAAATGGCAAAAAATAGTGCTAAATGACTCTTTAACTTTTATTGGAAGTAAAATGCCATAACTAGTTTTTTAATCATTCAAAATGTTGAATTTTGGATTAGATGTATTCAGAGAGAACGGAAATATGAACACTTTCATTATTAGTTGTTTCTTCCCGATAAAACAGAAAATTGAAAGAAGAAAAACTGAGACAAATTGCTACTCTTAATATTATTTTCAAAAAGGTAAAAATTATTTATATATCGCTTTAAATTTTAAAAATCTTCCTCCAACTTTGAACGATAGTAAAAAAATTTTGGTAAAAATAAGACGAGAGCTATCATTTTGTGTAATTTGTCAGCAAATTATAAGTGAGTAGGCATACATTTAGCAACAAGATCTCTTTAAGTAATTTCATCACGAACATAATTAATTAAATTTCATATCAATATACTTAGAACGATCATGAAACATCGGATTAAGAGTCGTAAACGTAAAAGCTAACATAATGACATAACATACGGACTAGTTAATAAATGTTCGATTGAATAAATAAGGTGTATACTAGATGAATAAAACAAGAATTAATACAGCTCACTGATAAGCACACAACTTTGGTTATTCCATTGATCTAGGGGAGCAGTGGGGGTGGGGTGTGTGTGTTCATTTTGACAACACTGAAGACATATACTTTGTATGCTAATGTTGAGTGTTCTTTTACAATTAAAGAAATGGTTAACCTAACTCAATAATTCTTTTGTATTTTTACTTGTGCGGTACTCAGTTTTAAGTCTCGATTAATTTGAACTCACGTCGTATAAGATTCATTAAAGTAGGAAAATATTCTCAATTGAGATTTTTTTTAAAAATTTCAAAGCTCGGCCTCTAGTTAAGGACGAAGGGGCCATATTCATCCAGAGGCGAAACTAGATCATTAGCTATGAGTTCGGATCAACCTAATAGTTTTTTCTTAAACCTTGTATCTGTATTAGAAAATGTATTAGATATGTATAAATGTTTAGTTGTTTACCCATAAACTTCAAATTCTGATTCCGTCTAATCTGTATCAATGCCACTATAACTTACGGAAAGCGCTCCCCTACATAGTTTTTCATTCTCAAAATTAAAACATGAAATCTTTAATTAAGGGAGAGAAAAATCTTATACATCTCACCATGAGGGGCATACCCAACTAACAAGCTATGAGTTCATCATGATTTTCGCTTAGGCTATGTATTTGTGTTTAGAAAAAATCACTAAACATGCACAAATAATAGATTCTAAAACCAGTAAATTTGATGAAAGTGGTAATAAAACGAATTTGAACTCATAAAAATTAAATCCTAAATAATATACCCACCATAAGCAATAAACTTGTATAAATATTATTCACAAGGACAAAATCTAGGGACGTAAGGGGTTCATTTGATTTTTTTGTCAAAATTAAGGGGTGTAAAAATGGCCACGTGGATAGAAAATATTCACGTGGCATTGAGGGTAACATAACTCCTTGAGCTAAGGTCGTCTAGGGAGGTGAAAGTTATCAAATTACCACGTTCAGAGGATAATTAGGACCAAAATAATTCAGGTGTACGCCGAACAAAAGATGACAAATTCAAGTGGTCTTGAAACATTAAATCATTATTTTTGTGTGTATATAATAGATATTAAATTTTCTTAACTTCTTCATATGTTTACTTTTTTATGTTTTTAATCCTTTTAGCAAAAATATAGTCAAATAAAATTAATGGAACTAAAGGGCGCAAAGGGTTACATCGGAATTTCCTTATTTGCTAAAAAGTTACATTGTACGTATATGCAAAAGTTAAAATTATTTTTTGTGAATATATAGTAATAGATATTGAATTCTCTGAATTGTATTATATATTATTTTTTTATAATTAAAACTCCCTGAATGAAAATTACAATTCGGTCAAGAATATGTAGAAGTTTAAGAAGAGTAGTATTTATAATTTATATAGTGGTCCACATAAAAACATGCATAACCCCACGTTTGATTCTCTTTGTTATTCGCAGTCTCATTTTAATGTTTCTCAATGAAATTTGAATCACACTTTATTTATCTAGTGTTGAAAAGTTACATATTACACTTTATGGCAAATTCATATATTCGACCCAAAAGGTCAATTAAAAGAACAAATTCAAGATTTTAAAGTGAACCTTCCTTTTTCTCAATTTGTTAATTAACGGTAAGGTAGGAATGGAATGGATAGAGTTTCTTCATTTTTAATTAGACATTTAGTTTAAATTTTGAATATGAATTTTTTATTACAGAGTATTTCTCTTTTAAGAATAAGATTGATACGATACGAATTTAAATTAGTTAAAATATTGAGTGAGAAATAAAAAGAATCTCTATTACAAATAACAATAATAATATATTCAATAAAATTATACAACACGTGGGGAAAAATCTCAATTATTAAAACAAAAAGTGTTTTAAGGCGTTTTGAATTTGAAAGAGTTAGAACGCCAAGTTAGACAATTTTGACTTTGGAAAGTTCCAAGAGAAATTTGTAAATGTACAATTTTGACCCTTCCAATTAACGGCGATTACGATTATTTTTCTCAAGTACAATTTCACCACTACTCAATTCGACAAATTACTATGATGCCATTGCGAATGTCTTCTGTAATATCAATTTTATTGTTGGAAAATAATCACAAACTGATAAAAATTAGCATAGCACATGCCTCCCTCCCCCGTATGAAACACCAAATACAAGTCAAACATAAATAATTATATAAAATTTGTTAATTAGTTGCCAACAATATATTAGATGAACAAGATTTCTAAGTTTCCAATAAGTGTCACCCTAGGAATAAACCTTATATTTCTTGTGCAAATTAAACAAAATTTTCATTTACTTCCTTTTTATTTTCAAGGATTCTTTATCTTATGTTCTCTTGGCCGGGCTAATTTAGTTAGATTTTTCTTTCTTATTTTTATTTTATACTAAAAAACAAAACTCTGTAGTTGAGGTAAATGGTTTGCTAAGAAAATTATTAAAATTGTGTACTATATTTTTACGTTAATTTTTTATTTATTTACGCTATACATAATATACAAACCTGATAGATGGGATAAGAGTATTTTCTTCCAGCAATTAACCAAACCAACTCTAAACATTGACTAAGACTAATTGGGGAGGTGTGATTTGTGGGAGAAAAAAAATTGTCGATAGCTACATTCTACATGCTCAGGAGGAGATTGATCCTTCCATGAAGATTAGATATCGGATCGAAAATAAAAAAAAGAGGAAAAAATAAACTAATGCTAGGCGCATAGAGCAAAAAAAGAAGAAGAGGGAATTATATTTCAATAATACTTAATCTGTTACATTAAATCGAAGCTTTGAAATCAAACCATTAATCGTAGTTTAACTAAATACTTTCAACGTTTACTAATTATAAACCCTCTCATATTTACTAAATTTGGTTAAACTCTAAACAAAACTATAATAATACAAATCTGGTTTGATTTGAAAAGTTCCAAACAATTCTTTGATGATCCAGCTTCATTTCATCTACAAATTGAACCATGCATACCTTTTTCTCCACATACTATCTAAATTGGGGCAGCATTTATATGTACTTTAGTATTATATTAATTTTATTGTCCTTAAAATATCACATGAACTTTCTATTTCTTGCAATTTCTTAATTCAACATGCCTAATTTCCCATACTCCAACTCCATAGAAGAAAAAACAAGAAAAATTCCTATTTTAATCGTCATACGTCGGTGACTTTAATGTCAACATTTTTAGTTCCTTGATATCTATGAATAGACACATTGATATATCCAAAACGAGAAATTCTACTTGTAAAATATTTAGAAGAGAGGAAAAAAAAATAATAGATCCACACGAGGAATTCTACTATGTTTAGTTGAAGTTTATTTATCAGACTATCGATATAATTTTATATAAATATAGATTTAAAAAAATTATTTATTACTTTTTATTTTATTTAGTGATGATTCTTATAGTTGGTCCCACCCTATTTAATTTGGAATCGAAGAGACATATTTGTTGTTTTCGTTGTTTTATAATAATGATATAATTTTATGTTGCAACTTGTTCTCCAATATTACCTTATAGGTTATAACTTATAACTGATGCAACATGCAATAATAATTTATGCGCAATTAATTTTACGGGTGTAAATACTTAAAAAATAAAATAATCTTGTGGTCAATTATTTAATTATTTTTATTTACTTTTAAAAAAATAAAAATTGTAAATTGTATATATGTCATGTTAAACCAAAAATCTGTTAAAAATATATTCAATAAATAACTAATTGTTTATTTATTTTTATATTATATATTATATTAATGTACTCCCTCCGTTTCAAAAAGTATGTTGCTTTTTTGTTTTACGCACCCTTTAGAGGGGTATTTGGCTATTTTTACTTTTAGTTATGTTTAAGTTATAATCTCTTTTTATTAAATATTTATTTTATTTATGTATAATCTTCATTAATGATAAAAAAATTTAAAGTAAAATGAAAAAAATTAATTATGCCTTAAAATTCTAAAATAATAAATAATTTGAAAAAAATATTTTTAGTAACCACAATAATTAATTTAAGCCAAACAAAGTAGTTATCACAAAAATGCCAAAAAGGTCAACCTGTTCTATTTTCTTTTTTTAGGTCACGAAGGCAGCTATAAGCCTATAAATAGAAAACAAACCCATACTGTCCATACTGCTTGAGTCGTTAATGGTTGGAAGTTCCAATGTAGTCGAAAATGTATATACAAAAAGTTAGATATAAGATTGAGAATTGATTGAGATTTTACTCGTTATCCACTTACTCTTCGCCCCACCTTCAATTAAGAAATAATTATAGACATACTACTTAATAAGCATAGTATAACTTAATAGATTAAATCATATTAATGTTATGAATATTTTATTATGCTGATAATATATATAATTTAAATCAGTTATGAAATCATAAGGCACAAGGCCAACACGTTATGCTATGACATTAAATTGAAGAATTGCATTACACATGACCGACTATAAAAAGGATATGGAGGACCATTCTTAGGTGGCAAAGTTAGGCATATAGCTCAACCATAATAATTATTATTGATGATGATATTCCTAGAAGCAACTCTATCCCATCAAATTAAATAGTATTTGACAGAATATACCGTGATATACACTGAATATATCATGATATACACGACATATACAACAGTGTATATTACGTTAATACACAAGTATTCGAAACAATTCTAGCCGTGATATACACGACATATACAGCTGTGTATATCACGATTTATGGAGCATAATTTGGTAACTTTAGTTTGTATTTAATTAACATTGTACACTTACTATAATTGTAGAATTATAGTACAAATAGAATAAGGTTTTAGGTGTAGAATAGGAATAAGATTTTCATATTATGAAAATTGTAAATTGTATATATACTCATTCATTAATAAAAATAATCAAGGGATTATTTCTTATGGTATCAGAAGTCTAGGACTAAATTACTTTTGCTCCTCTCCCAAATTTAGTCTCGGTTCCCCCGTCCCTTCTCGGTCGAGCTTGCATCGGAATCCGTGCCCCCTCTCGGATTTCGTGCTAATTTTACCTCATCTCTTCTCAAATTTTCTTCCCAATCCCTTTGTTCTTTCGTTATGTCGACATCAAAGAACCACTTTCATCATGCCCTTACTTTTTCTAACATCAAGAACAACATACTTATTGTTCTTGAGATGGAAAACGTCCAATATG
Source organism: Anisodus tanguticus (assembly GCA_034509755.1). NCBI lineage: Eukaryota > Viridiplantae > Streptophyta > Magnoliopsida > Solanales > Solanaceae > Anisodus > Anisodus tanguticus. The sequence goes on from CM067558.1 coordinate 4,471,876, forward strand.
CGACGTGGGCAGAGTTGTTTGAAATTCACGCAATCTCACATCAAGTCGTCCATCACATAATTCCTCCCGCTATCCCTCCTCCGGCGGAGGATCCTCAGTTATGGATCACTCTTGATGCTACCGTCCTTTATTGGATTTACTCCACTATTTCTATCGACCTTTTACAGACGATCATTGAACCAGACACTACAATTATGACTACATGGAATATATTGCGTGATATATTCTAAGATAACCAACATTCCCGTGTTGTCACCCTTGAGCAGCAATTCTCACAAGTCAGCATGGAAGATTTTCCGAATGTTTCTGCTTATTGTAAGCGGCTCAAGGAATTGGCGGACCAACTCCGTAATGTTGGCACGCTGGTTATCAATAATCGTCTTGTTATTCAAATGGTTGCAGACCTATCTGAGGCCTATAATGGCGTTGCAACTCTACTCCGTCAAAGTAATCAAGCTTCCCCCTTTTTATCAAGCTCGTTCAATACTCACGTTAGAAGAAGCCGACTTCGCTAAAAAGGCGGCTACCGGCGCCAGTTCCGTGGCGATGATAACATCATTCGATAATTCTCACGGGTTTGTTGACAATTCCGGCCAAAACCGCAATAACGATGAGGGCAAGAAGGGTAAAAACCGGAAAAATAAAGGCAAAAATCACGGCGGCGGCCGGAACAGTAACACTGCCGACAGGAACAATACCAACAGCGGGGGTGGGCCTCAGGGTCCTGGGCCCCAGTCCGCCTGGTCCCAGTAGTGGGCCCCTTGGTAGTGGGCCTGGACCAGTGGTCAGTGACCTGGTCCTGCCTACTACCCAACCCTTAATTATTTTCAGCCCCATTGGGCCTCACTCCAGCCCCATTACAGGCCCAATCACTCGGGTCCAGCTTCAGGCAGTCGAGTTTCTTATGGGCCGGGGCAGCAAGTCAGTTTGCTTGGGCCTAGGCCTCCGCAGACATTCCATACAGTGGGCCCCACACCCACAAATATTGAGGTCGCAATGCATATACTTGGGTTAAATTCTCCGGACCCGAATGGTACATGGACACCGACGCCACTTCTCACATGATGTCATACCAAAGTACTCTCTCGTCTTATTCCAATTTGAGCAAAAATCGTGGCATCATTGTTGGTAATGACAATACAATTCCAATTCGTGGTTTCGGTAATACAATTTTGTCTTCCCCACACCCGCCTCTTGTCTTAAAAATACTCTTAATGCCCCTAACTTAATTAAAATTTGGTATCTGTCCAAAAATTCACCACTAATAATTAGGTTTCTATGAATTTTGATCATTTTGGATTTTCTGTGAAGGATTTCAAAACTAGGATACCTCTCATGAGATGCAATAGTAGGGGAGATCTTTATCCAATCACGCCCGCCTCCAGTTTCTCGAGTCAAGCCATGTCAACCACGTTTGCCTCTCTAGCTCCTTCCTTGTGGCAAGCACGTTTGGGTCACCTTGGGTCGTCTATTGTTTCGTCTTTACATAAAAACAATTTTATTTCTTGTAAGAATACGCGTAGTACTCCAATTTGTCATTCTTGTCCTTTAGGAAAACATATTAGATTACCATTTGTTGCCTCTACTTCTCGTACTTTAATGTCATTTGATATTATTCATAGCGATTTATGGACATCTCTCGTTTTAAGTTATGTGGGCCATCGTTATCATGTTCTATTTTTGGATGATTATTCTAATTTTTTATGGACCTTTCCGTTAACGAAAAAATCTCAAGTTACATTCTTAAATTTTAGAACATTCATCCGTACCCAATTCGAACGGGACATCAAAAATATTCAATGTGATAATGGCAAGGAATATGATAATGGGTTGTTTCGGGAATTTTGTGAAAATAATGGCATAGTTTTTCATTTCTCTTGTCCTCATACGTCCTCACAAAATGAGAAAGCCGAACGAAAAATTCATACCATTAATAATATTGTTCGAACTATATTGATCCATGATTCCGTACCCCTTCCTTTTGGCATCATGCTATACAAATGGCTACTTATCTTCTTAACATACTTCCTACCAAAGGGTTGACAAATGCGTCTCCTCTTAAAGTCCTCTATAATAAAAATCCTTCATATTCCCATCTTAGGGTCTTTGGGTGTTTATGTTATCCACTTTTTCCGTCGAATACTATTAACAAACTTCAAGCCCGTTCTACAACTTGTGTATTTTTTAGTTATCCATCTAATCATCGTGGTTACAAATATTTTGATTTATCATCTAATAAAATCATCATTAGTCGCCATATTATTTTTTATGAAACCCAATTTCCGTTTACTAAAGAGAGTAGTCTCGTGCCTAGTTTGTATGATTTTTTGGATCATGACGTCTTCCCGTACATCGTACACCACTTAGTGGGCCGCTCTAGTGACCCTCCATAACCCATTGTTTCTGCCCCAGTTTCGGCTATTGCCTGCCCAATTCCATGTCCCAGCCCAGTCTCAATTCGGTCCCAATCCAGTTACTGTTTTCCAAGTTGGGCCAGCAGTCCCACAGCCTGCTGGCCACTCCGTCACTATTCCAGATTACACCCCAGATCCACCTGTTTCCACCTCGAGTCAAGGGCCTGCTACTCGTAGTCAACGAGGTATTTTTACACCGAATAAACATTTTATTCTTAATTCTAATGTTCTTAAATCCCCACTACCCCGTAACCCAGTGTCTGTATTAAATGACCTGAATTGAAAATTGGCTATGAACTACAAATATAATGCTCTTATTAAAAATATGACGTGGGAGTTGGTGCCCCGTCCTTCTGGTATTTATATTATTCGGTCTATGTGGATTTTTTACTCATAAGGATAATTCTGACGAATCTTTTGCGAGGCATAAGGCTCGTCTTGTAGGTAATGGTAAAACTCAACAGGTCAGCGTGGATTGTGGTGAGATTTTTATTTCGGTGGTCAAATCGGCTACCATTCACACTGTTCTCAGTCTGGCTCTTTCTAAGGCATGGCCTATTCATCGGTTAGATATGAAGAATACTTTTTTACATGGTGATCTTAAGGAGGCCGTTTACATGCATCATCCCTTGGATTTTCGAGACCCCAAATATCCTCATCATGTCTGTTTATTGAAAAAGTCCTTGTATGAGCTTAAGTAGGCCCCACGGGCTTGGTATAAGAGATTTGCACACTATGTTTCATCTATTGGGTTTTCTCACAATAAGTCTGATAATTCATTGTTCATATATCAGCGTGGTACTTCCCTGGCTTATATACAATTATATGTGGATGATATTATCTTGACTGCCTCTTCTGATGCTTTGCGCAAGTCTATCATGACAATGCTCAGCTCTGAGTTTGCTATGAAAGACTTGGGGCCCTTGAGTTACTTTTTTTGGGATTGTTGTCACTCGTCATGCATGTGAGTTATTCTTATCACAACGGAAGTATGCCACTGAGATCATTAAGCGAGTTGGTATGTCCTCGTGCAACTCTACTTCCACTCCAGTTGATACTAAACCCAAGCTGGGTGCTGCGGCTAACTCACCTTACGAGGATCCGACTCACTATCGCAGTCTTGTAAGGGCTCTTTAGTATCTTACTTTCACGAGACCGGATATTACATATGCCATACAATATGTGTGTTTGTTTATGCATGATCCCAGGGTTGAGCACATGAATGCGCTCAAACGCATTATTCGATACATCCAGGGGACACTTGACTATGGCTTACATTTTTATCATTCATCGACGTCTACACTTGTCTCGTATACAAATGCTGATTGGGGTGGCTGTCCAGATACCAGACGCTCCACGTATGGCTATTGTATATTTTTTGGTAATAACTTGGTCTCATCATCTGCGAAGCGACAATCTACATTATCAAGCTCTAGTGCAGAGGCCGAGTATCGAGGGGTAGCCAATGTGGTCTATGAATTCTGTTGGTTACGTAATCTTCTCTTGGAACTCCATCGTCCCATTCAGAAAGTTACCTTGGTTTATTGTGATAATATTAGTGTCGTCTACCTTTCTGGCAATCCGGTTCAACACCAGCGCACTAAACACATCGAGATGGATATTCACTTTGTTCGCAAAAAGATAGCTCGTGGACAAGTACGCGTCTGCCATATCAATCGCGTCTGCCATATCAAATTACAAACATCTTTACTAAGGGTCTTCCCTCGGTCCTTTTTGAAGATTTTAGGGATAGTCTCAGCATACGAAGACCGCCCGCTATGATTGCGGGGGGTGAGATAGAATATATCGTGATATACACGACATATACATCAGTGTATATCACGGTAATACACAAGTATTCGAAATAGTTTTAGCCGTGATATACACGACATATACAACTGTGTATATCACGATTTATGGAGCATAATTTGGTAACTTTAGTTTGTATTTAATTAGCATTGTACACTTACCATAATTGTAGAATTATAGTACAAATAGAATAAGGTTTTAGATGTATAATAGGAATAGGATTTCCATATTATGAAAATTGTAAATTGTATATATACTCATTCATTAATGAAAATAATCAACGAATTATTTCTTTAAGTATTGTTATTAATGAAAGTAAAAGATTTACTCACATATTCTTCCATTAAAATAATGCGGCATTTGAAAATTTATTTGGAAAAGAGAAATTCCAAAAGAGTTTTTCAAAAAGGAAATGAAGGTAGAAGTCAAGATATGAGTTCGGTCAAATTCAATAATATTTGCTCAAATAGTTTTAATTCTAAGAACCCAATTATTAATGTTTGAAATCGTCGTTCTAAAATTCAGAAACTACGAAATTAAAATTTTGGCTCCGCATTTGCTTTGAAAGAAGCTTATGGAAAAAAACGTGCGTATAACTAATTGTTTCAAGAAGTTTAGTTTTGTTTCCTATTTCCTTTTAAAGAAAATCTCTAGGCAGAATATAACCTAAATTATTTGGTAGATTTTCTTTTTCCGAAAATTGTTCCAAACGAATAATTTTTTTTTAAAAAAAACGTCTGCTAGGCTTTTAAACAATGTGTCTTCTTTAGTTGTGTTAAATCACAAGTTCTAGAATTCATTAAAACTAAATTAAATATCAGGCAGAATATTTAGGGAAAAGCTTGGGAGAACAATTTATGAGAAAAAGCGAATTATCCAATACCCCTTATATTTAGGGTATTAATGGAAAATTTCCTTCCAGATACAATTGGTGTAATTTCAAAAGTAGTAATTGTAGGTAAAAAATGGTGTTTCAGAAAGATGAAATAGAAACAATGATTTGTTGAGTCGAGAGATGACTCTCTGTCTTTAAAATAAAATTGCCTCATATAAATGCTTTTACAGTGATGGATAATAATTTCCCAAGATACAACAACAACTAATCAACTGTACAAATCAAATACAGTTGATTCTAGCGAAGAAGATAAATAAGAACAGATTGTTGATTCTGTGTTTAGAACAAAACAGAAGAAAATCATTTATGTGCTCTCTATTTTCGAACATAACAAACAAAAGAAAATCGTTCTGTTTCTTTATATCTTTGAACAATAGAAGAAAGGAGTTTGTGTTTAGTATTGCAATATTTTCTGTTCTCCATTCTCGATTGAACATTACTGTTCAATTAATAGTTGAGGAGGAGGACCGTTGCACGTTTCTGGAATCTTCTGAATTGTTGTAACGTTTCAGAAATCTTCAAGGACCAAAGTGTAAATAGGAAATACTTCAGGGACCAAAAAGAAAATATCCGGAAGACAGCCCACAACCCACAACCCGTAACCCGAGAACCTGTGACATGAGACACGAGCCTGGATCAGACGGGACGACGACGACGCGCGTGTGGGCTTAGCCCCGAACCTAAGCTCACTTAGGTCCTCTCCCTTCTAAACACATGGGTTACCCCTTGGGGTCCCAAACTATTACTCAAACTTAGAGTTTATATATTGAATAAACTCTCCATCTTCTACCAATGAGGGAGATTAGTCATTTTTTGCCAAAAACGCTCCATCTTTTTATGTCTCAAACACCTTACTTTGTGTACCAATATCTCTTTCATTTCTTAACGAAATTTGACGATACTTGGCACTAACATCATCTATTCACTTAGTAGATTAGACATGTGCGAAGAAATGATGTTTCTGACATGCGAGGCCCATGTGTTTAAGTCATTAAATACGAGATAAACTCAATCCCACATTAGTAAATTTTTAACAATCACCTCTTGAAAGAGTATTGGTGCACACAGGGTGCCAAAGTTCAGCAATCTTTCAGCGGAAAGATATTGCATCAGGAAAGGTAGCTTTCGGCTTTGAACATTCCTTAGTTGATTACCATCGGATTTACTTACTGCATGGTGAACATGATGTCTTGAACCGTCAGTGTTTAGTGTAAACCAAGACAATGGTATCAACACAATAACTCTCGTTATTCATCTCTTCTTATTGTTTTATCCGTTGTGGTCATGGACAACTCTTGGATTCTTAAGTGCGTACATTTGAAGTGGCATGTCTTCGCACTTAAATAGGTGATCTCCTATAAGGTATATTGCTCCACCCCACTCGCAAGTGTTAGGAATTATTAAAAGTTTCAGAAACTTATCCTTTACCCATTACATATGTAGCACTCAATGTCTATAACGGGAACAACTTTGGAGTTATACTTCTTTAAAGAATGATAACCCAAAGTGATCTTACTTCAAGTGAAGCGCTAAACTGAAACTCTATAGTGTAATTTTCCCATTGAACCAAATTATTGGGATCTATTGTCAGTAAGGTTGGGTTACCACCATAAAGATTCTTATTATTTGTGTTTTAAGCCCATTCCCCTAGACATGCAGAATATTTAATCTTTGGGTAGGCCTTTAGTTAATGGATCCGCTAAGTTATCATTTGATTTGATGTAATCAATGGAAATGACACCCGTAGTGATCAACTGCCTAATGGTCTTATGCCTCTGATGAATATGTCTAGACTTGTCGTTGTACATATTACTACGTGCCCTTTCTAAAGCCGATTGACTGTCACAGTGAATCATCGCCAAAGGTACGGGTTTATCCCAACAAGGGATATCCTCTTTGAAGTCGTGAAGCCACTCTACTTCTTCTCTTGCTTTGTCCAAAGTGATAAACTCTGATTCCATCGTGGATCGGGCGATGCATGTTTGCTTAGAGGACTTTCAAGACACAATCCCACCACAAATTGTAAAAACATACCCACTGGTGGATTTGGTGTTCTTTATGTATGATATCCAGTTTGCATAATTGTATCCTTCCAATATGGCTGGGTATCTAGAATAATGTAATCCGTAAGTCAGTGAATTTCAGATATCGTAGTATCCGATTTAACGCCTTTCAGTGATTAATTCTAGGATTACGAGTGAACCTAGCTAATTTATTGACTGGATAAACGATGTCGGGTCGGGTGCAATTTGAAATGTACATTAAACTACCAATGACATGTGCATATTGCTCCTGGGATACGGGTGCACCACGATTTTTATCAATTCTATGATTCATATCCATTGGTGACTTTATAAGGGGACTGTCAAATACATCAAATTTCCTCAAAACATCTTCTATATAATGAGATTGAGATAAGACCAGCCCGTCAGATGTCTTAGAAATCTTAATTCCTAAGATTACATCTGCAATACCCATATCTTTCATGTCATAGCATTGTTTCAAAATATTCTTGGTTTCCAGGATCAAGTTTAGACTACTCACGGTGATGATCATGTCATCTAAGTAACGATATATCATGATAAATGAGTCAGAGTTCCCTTTAATATAGATACATTTGTCACATTCATTTATGGAGAAACATTTTGATAATAAAGTATTATCAAACTTTTTATGTCATTGTTTCGGGGCTTGTTTGAGTCTGTACAGAGACTTAACAAGTTGGCATACTTTCTTTTCTTGTACTGTAATCATATACCCCTCATGTTATTCCATGTATATTTCCTCTTCCAACTCTCCGTTTATGAAGGCTGTTTTAACATCTATTTGATATATCTCAAGGTCACGCAAAGCTGCAATGGCTATAAATACCCTCATGGACGTTAATATAGACAAATGGGAGTATGGGTCGAAGTAATCGAGGCCTTCTTTTTGTCTGTAGCCTTTGACTACTAATCTGGCTTTATACTTGTCAATAGTTCCATCTGCTTTGTACTTTCTTTTGAGTATCCACTTACAACCCAAAGGTTTGCTTCCCGGAGGAAGATCAACCATTTTCCAAGTATGGTTTGGCATGATGGAATCTATTTCGCTTTCTATAGCTTCTTTCCAAAGCGGTGCTTCTGGAGTTGACAATGCTTCCTTAATTATCCTCGGTTCATTTTCAACCATATAGGTTAGAAAATCTGAACCAAAGGTTTTGTCCGATTTGGTCATTTTGCTCCGTCTTGGTTCAACCACTGGAACCCCTAAATTCTGTAGGTCTAGAATATTAAGTTTCGGATAGTCAGTAACTTCTGAGTCTTGTAGATATGGAACGTCTAGTTCCGGATAATCAGAAACTCCCGGGTCTTGTTGATTTTGAGCATTTTGTTCATAACTTCATTTGCGCGAAATTGTTTCTTTTTCCTTTCTAGGAAAGATATGTTCAAAGAATTCAACATTCCTTGATTCTATGATTGTACCTTTGTGGATATCAGGTATCTCCGACTTATACACTAAGAAGCGATAAGCACTACTGTTATTTTCATATCCGATGAATATGCAGACTACAGTCTTAGGTCCAATTTTGACCTGCTTTGGTTTAGGTACTTCGACCTTTGCCAAACATCCTCATACTTTTAAATATTTGTAAGTGAGTTTCTTTCCTTTCCCTAATTCATATGGAGTTTTATCCTTACGCTTATGCGAAACTCTATTGAGAATTGTATTAGGGGTAAGAATCGCTTCGCCCCACATATTTTGGGCTAATTCGAAATTGATAAGTAAAGCATTCATCATATTCTTTAACGTACGATTTTTGCGCTCGACAATACCATTAGACTGAGGCGAGTAAGGAACAGTTGTTTGATGAACAATGTTGAATTGAGCACAATTTCTTCAAATGATGCTACATATTCTCCCCCTATCACTACAAATTGCCTTAATCCGTAGATTTAGTTAATTTTCAACTTCTGCTCTGAAACGTTTAAATACTTCAAACGCTTTGTCTTTACTTTTCAAGAAGTAAACATAACAATACCTTGTACTATCATCAATGAAAGTCACAAAGTACTTGTTCCCCCCGCTAGTTTGCACAAACTTTAAATCACATATGTCGATGTGAATAAGTTCTAGAGGAGCGGTGTTTCTTTCGACTGAATGGAAAGATGATTTGGTTAATTTTGCCTCTACGCACACCTCACATTTATGTTGAGGGTTATGTCGAAGGAAGACAATAATTCCAACTTTACTAACTTTTGAATGGATTTGTAGTTAACGTGTCCTAATTTATGATGCCATAAATTAGAAGACTCAAGCAAGTAGGTAGAAGGCTTTATTTCATTCGATGAATGAATTACAGACATAACATTCATTTTGAAGAGGTTGTCACATGCGAAGCCCATTCCTACAAAATTACCATTCTTAGCTATTACAAACTTGTTGGACTCAAAAACTAGTCTAAAACCAGCCTTGACCAACAGTGACCCTGAAACCAAGTTCTTGCGGATGTTAGGGACGTGCATCACTTCCTTTAGAGTGAACTCTTTGCCTGAAGTCATTTTGAGGACAACCTTTCCAACCCCTTGCACTTTAGAAGTGGTATCGTTTCCCACAAACAACTTTTTGCCCGTGACTGGGGCGTAAGAGGAGAATGCATTCTTGTTAGAGCAGATGTGATGGGTTGCACCCGTGTCTATCCGCCATTGCCTTGGGTTCTCCACCAAATTTTCCTCCAGGACCACTGCCGAGAAATCCATAATTTTGTCGTCAAGACCCGGAGGACTACCCTCGTCTTGTACAACATTAGCCTCTGCCTTGCGTTTGTTCTTGGCCTTTAGGTCATTTGTGACCTGGATATTTTGGCCCACTTCAGTCGTTGTGTTAGACTGAGTGTCCATTGCATCTCTACCAGAAGGAGGATCTTATGTCTAAGATCGTGACAGGCTCAACGCAGTAAGATAAAACAACATCTTTAGTCTCATTCTCTTGTAGTAATTGTTATCTAGAACCTTACCTGGGCGTTTGGTTTGGAAACTGTCAGGGGCAGGGACAACAATATTTCCTTGAACAACAGCAGTGCCTTGAACAGCAACGGCAGAACTAGAAACAAAACTATTGATAAGAGTAGAACCAGAACTACCAACAGAATTGTTAACAGAACTGTCAACAGAATAATTGGCAAAAACAGAGCCAAAACATGAATTAGAACCAGAACCGAAAACACAACTGTTGAAAGACATCTTTCGAACACTCAGAAGATAATATTTTGTCTTAAAATTGTTGGTGAAAAATGGTATTGCAGAAAGATGAAATAGAAACAATGATTTGCTAAGTCGAGAGATGACTCTTTGTCTTTAAGACAAAATTGCCCAGTATAAATGCTTTTACGGTGACAGACAATAGTCTCACAAGATACAACAACAACTAATCAAATGTACAAAGTAAATACAGTTGATTCTAGCGAAGAAGATAAATAAGAACATATTGCTGATTCTATATTTAGAACAAAACAGAAGAAAATCATTTATGTGTTCTCTGTTTTCGAACAGAACAAACAGAAGAAAATCATTTATGTGTTCGAACATAACAAACATAAGAAAATCATTTCTGTGTAACAGAAGAAAATTGCTTTGTTTCTGTATATCTGCGAACAAAAGAAGAAAGGAGTTTGTGTTTAGTATTGCAGTATTTTCCGTTCTCCATTCTCGACTGAACATTACTGCTCAGTTTATAGTTGAGGAGGAGGACCGTTGCGACCAAAGTGTAAATAGAAAATACTTCAGGGACCAAAAAGAAAAGACCCGAGACAGAGCCCGAGCGGGCGGTCGGCCGCGTCACGCGTGTGGGGCTTAGCCCTGAACCCAAGCTCACCTAGGTCCTTTCCCTTCTAAACACATGGGTTACCCCTTGGGGTCTCAAATCCTTAGTCAAACTTAGAGTTTATATATTGAATAAACTTTGCATCTTCTATCAATGAGGGAGATTAGTCATTTTTTGCCAAAAACACTCCATCTTTTAATGTCTCAAACACCTTACTTTGTGTACCAATATCTCTTTCATTTCTTAACGAAATTTGACTATACTTGACACTAACATCATCTACTCACTTAGTAGATTAGACATGTGCGAAGAAACGATGTTTCCGACATGCGGGCCCCACGTATTTAAGTCATTAAAGATGGGATAAACTCAATTCCACATTAGTAAATTTTCAACAATAATTGATCAAATTTACTATGAAATTAATAATCCTAAAATTGAATCATCTCTGAATATTTACTTGGCATACTTTTCAAGTTTGTATTTCATAATATATTATGCTTTAAAATAATGCATTCTTTTTCACAATAAAGTGTTTATTATTATGAAATTCAAACCTAAAAAAAGGTTGGCTGCCATGAGCTCGTTAATACTCACACATATCGATATTTTTAGGCCAATTACGACTTTATCTTAAATGATCTTGATGTATTTATTAATACCCTATACACAACTATAGTAGTTGTAACAAAATTCTCCAACAAATTAAGTATGCTTGAATAAAATGGACGTTCCCACTATGACGTCTGAATATTTCAAGCATAGTATAGGCTTTTAGGACACATAACGACGTGTTAAGTTAATTATACACGTCCTCTTCCAAATAATTAGAAAAAATAAATAAGATTATGAAAAAAAGATAATACGGACAGAAAAAGATATATAATGCTGAATCCTAGATAGGAAGGTGCAGAGGTCGAGAAATATGCTAGAAATTCATTAGGTAGTCAAGAGTTCATTTTGTTACTAGTATTTAATTAGTAATAACATAGTTTCTTTTTTTTCATGTGTATTATTATCTGTTGTTTCATTTACTTTGTATCATTCTATTATGCTGTCATATATTGCTTGATACCTTGCTTCAACCTCTTTTTTTCCCCAAGCCGATGATCTATCAGAAACAACTTTTTTATCTCATAACGATAGAGGTAACATCTATACATTAAATACGTTGTTGTTCATGTTAAATGAGTGAGGTAACATATGGCAGATATCATTACTATTAAGGAAAAGCAATAGCCAACAAAAATAGAAATCGATTGTAAAAAGATTATAAACATACCTTTTTTTTGTAAATATTTAAATAAGAATAGTTAAAATAATTGAAAAAAATTATAATTAATTATGATTAAGTAATATATATATATTAAATATATTAATTTATTATAAATATCAAATGCGAAAACAAATTTTACCTATTTTTAGATGGTTGCGATTATTATTCCAATGTTATGGAAGATTACATTTACAGGTAGTTAATAATTAAATTGGGAAGTCCACAGCTCAGGAAGGAGATAAAGTAACGGACAACCTAGCAAAGCATAAAAGTAATCTAGAAGGTTTTTGAAGCTTAATGATAGGGGTATATAATAATATGCCCATTTTTTTTGCTTTATCTTATGAAAATGAATATTCCCTTCGACTCAATTTATTCAGCATATTTTTCTTTTTAATCATCTTAAAAAGCTGTCAATATTTCCATTTTATTTTTAATAAAAAAAATATTTACAGCTATGTAAAATCTATGATTTGCTTGAAATAGCGAATTTCAAAAAAGTTTTTTTCTCCAAAAATTTGTGCCTAATCAAATACGCCACATAAATTAGAAATTGAGAAGTTATTTAGGTATTACTCACCCTAAACAAGTCTAAGCTACATAATTATCTTTTTAATAGGGTACCAATAAGAGATGTAGTGTAGTGATAAGTTTTTCATCTTTAATTAAAAATTTCAGATTCCATCCTTATTGGCGTACCGAGTGTGGAGTCATCTTGGAAAATTTCACCCTCAATTTGAAACTTTTTAACGCGAATCCAAAAACATTGAGTCCTGCCTTTATCAGATATCATTTACTCCTAATTTCAAACTTTTCGACGCGATTCCAAATCCAATCAAACCTCAATATGAGTACCAAACCTAAAAATCCAAAAAAATATTTTTTTCTAGGTAGAAATAATATGGTACTTGTTTCCGTTGATCTAGTTTGTTGCAATTAGTGTTACTTTTCTTCATAATATTTATTATATAGTATTTGCTTTGACTTCTTTACTTTCATCAATTTTGTTTGACATTCTTTAGTGTGCTTTCTCTTTCAGAAACTAACTCTCTACCTTATATAGTATATATAGGGATAAAATATGTGTAAACTCTAACTCTCAGGACTCCACTTATAAAATTAGACAGGGTAAGTTGTTATTTATTGTGGTTTCCTTTAACCAAAAAAAAAGGAGGAAGAATGGTGTTTAAGTAAATAACACAAATAATAGGGGCAAGAAAATGAAGTGAAACGCGAGTCAGGAGGAGCCAGGTGTATAATTATAAAAAGGGGTGACTGAACACACTGTATCCTTACCACTCACATTCCCTTCTTTCTCTCATTTTTTTCTCTCTCAAAAAATTAAAATTAAATTTATTTTTTCAGCTTTAATACAAATTTACAGAGCAAATAAAGGACCACTTGCAACAAAGATCACAAACCCTAGAATTGTTTTGAATCTTATATATTTTGATCGGGTTTGCTGATCAATTTGAAGTCTTTTACAATTATTATTTTATCACTGTTATACATTTCCTCGTTTATTCTCTCCAGAAGTTTCTATTGCAGAAAAAGGTGCGTTTTTTTTTGAATTTTTCTCTCAAATTATTGATTTTTTTGTGTTGATCTGCAAGGTTTGGATGATTTTTATTTGATTTTGTGTAATAATTGAGGTATAATGCAGGGGAAAGACGTTCGGTTTTGTTGTTTATAATGGAATGTGGAGAATTTAAGGTTCAGATCTGTTTTTGTTCCTGTGGTGCATGGTTAAATTTCGTTTTTCTAGATATTGTAAAGGTTTTTGTTTGTTTTTGACGAATTTTTCGTTGACATTCTATGAAATATTTGAGATATTATCTCCATTTCAAATTGAATGAAGGTTGTTAATGATATGGTTTTCAGTTTCAATTTGGAAATCAGTTACTTAATTATTTTTTTTGGAATGAAACTCTAGATGTAATAGAAATTAATAAAACAACTGGTTACAATTTTTTTATTAAGGATATTAAAAAAGATGAGAGATAATGGTCAAAAACATCATGAAATATCACTTTTTTGCGAGTTTCCTACATACCTGAACTATCACATGTCAAAGATATAAAACTGGTCATATTATAGAATTAAATGTGGTGCTGAATTTGTGAACTTTGTTGACATTCATGTTCTGAATTTGTGAAATTGTGGTGCTGGTTTGGTTGCCTTGGGACAGTGAAAAGATTGAGTGGTTTAATCCATAGAGGTGCTGGAAAATGAAACTTTTGGAAGCTTTTTTTGGTTCAATTTTGTGGAATTGTGCTCCATTTGGCCATAGATTTTGGAAAAAACATAGTTTGTCCATGGAATTTGATCAGTTTTTGAAAATATTTTGAAGACAATCTTTCAAGTGACCAGTTCTTGGGTGAAACTTTTCTTCCACTCACAAAACTTCAATTTTTTTTCAAGATTAATGCATCTCTTTTATTCAAGTTTCACAAACTCTATGTCCAAACACTAGCTGTTAATTAGTTCTATAAGGCTATTAGGTGAAAGTTGAAAACTTGAAACTTTATTATTGATTTGGGGGTTATGGTTCAAGCCTATCAAAAGACTGTTGTTTCAGTGGGATGCAAACGTTTATTACCTGAAACTTTATTAATGTTTTCGGGGTTATCGTTCACGCCTATCAAAACCTTGTTGTTTCAGTGGGTTGCAAACGTTTATTGCCTGAAACTTTATTATTGATTTTGGGGGTTATCGTTCACGCCTATCAAAAGCATGTTGTTTCAGTGGGATGCAAATGTTTATTGCCTGAAACTTTATTATTGATTTGGGGGGTTATCGTTCACGCCTATCAAAAGCCTGTTGTTTCAGTGGGCTGCAAACATTTGTTGCCTGAACCTTTATTATTGATTTAGGGGTTATCGTTCACGTCATGCCTATCAAAGCCTGTTGTTTCAGTGGGCTGCAAACGTTTATTACCTGAAACTTTATCATTGATTTGGGGGTTATGGTTCATGCATATCAAAGCCTGTTGTTTCTGTTGGCTGCAAACGTTAATTTCACTAGAAGCATTATAAAAGTTCAAGCTTTTTTCAGTTGCTACTTAAAGAAATTTTAGATTCTTGAAATTCTTTGGCTGATTTGGAGATAGAGTGATATGTTACTTTCTTGGTGTTGCAGAAGGAACAGTGTCACTCTTTGATCTGTTTTGGTGTTCGTTCCTGAATACGCAATAAATTTGAACGAAGAGACCTCCGTTCCAGTATATTATATTTTGATCATGATGGCCGCTGCTGCTACTGGAGCACTCTTTCCTGCTTCTAATCCACCTCCTGACTCTGGAGCAAAAACGCCTGGAAATTTAGCAGGAAGTCTTCCTGGAAGTATAGATGCACGGGGGCTTAATGTTAAGAAGCCTGCTTTTGGGAGCCTACAAGCTAAGGCCAATGCACAAGCTCCTCCTAAGGTGAATGGAACAAAGGTAGGCGTTATGGATGGCTTCAAGACCGACGATGAGGTGATTTCTTCACATCATCCAAGGACCTTTATCAACCAGTTACCTGATTGGAGCATGCTCCTCGCCGCCATCACAACAATTTTTTTGGCTGCTGAGAAGCAATGGATGATGCTTGATTGGAAGCCAAAGCGTCCTGATATGCTCGCTGATCCATTTGGATTAGGAAAAATTGTGCAGGATGGCTTTGTTTTCCGTCAAAATTTCAGCATCAGGTCCTATGAAATAGGGGCTGACAGGACTGCGTCTATAGAAACGATGATGAATCATTTACAGGTATTCTAGGCTTTCATTTACATTTGATAAAGAATTATTGACTTGAAGTTGTAAAAGCATCTTTTTTTTGATACCGTCACGAGCTTGAATTGGTTCTGCAGGAAACTGCTCTTAACCATGTCAAGAGTGCGGGACTCATGCATGGTGGGTTTGGATCAACTCCAGAAATGTCCAAGAGAAATTTGATCTGGGTCGTTACCAAAATGCAGGTTGTGGTGGACCGTTATCCAACTTGGTAAGTTTCTGCTCCTACATGGATGAGATTACTTCTCTGACATATTGTATTAGATAAAGTCTGTTGAGGTACTAGAAAGGGTTAAGCAGAAGTTCACCAGTTTTTGGAACAGTTTTTGTTGATCAATGTTATAGGGCAATTCGAGATTGAGTGTCATACTCCAGAATTTGCCATTTTTATTTAATAAAAACTTCCTCCAACCAGTCTTTGATAAGTAAAAAGATGAAAATATGGGGATTTTTTGACTGATTTCTTTTTCACAGGGGTGATGTTGTTCAAGTAGACACTTGGGTAGCTGCATCAGGGAAAAATGGTATGCGTAGAGATTGGCTTGTTCGCGATAGTACTACAGGGGATGTATTGATGAGAGCTTCCAGGTAGGGGCATTATTGTTTAATATTTTGATACAGCGAACGTGTAGAAGAATATTATTCAGCTATCTTCAACGTAAAATGATCTTATCATTCCCACTTAGGCTTGTCTCTATGTGGTTGAAACCTTCTCTTTAGATTTGTTTGTTTTGTGACCTTGTCATGGTTCCTGATGTTTTCTGCAGTTTTGGTAGCCAAACATGAAACACTTGATGATCTATTCATTGTTTCATAATTGTTATTTCTTTTGTTTCCATTTACTTGCAGCCTATGGGTGATGATGAATAAGGAGACGAGGAGATTATCTAAAATACCAGAGGAGGCTCGGGCTGAAATTGAAGGTTATTTTGTTGATTCACCTCCTGTTATTGATGATGACAGCAGGAAGTTACCAAAACTTGACGAGACAACAGCAGACTACGTTCGAACTGGTTTAACTGTAAGTAGAAGAATTCATCATTGGTGACTTTCTCGCATCTAAGGGCATCATGTTAATATCTTCTGTTTTGTTGAAATTTACAGCCAAGATGGAGTGATTTAGATGTTAACCAGCATGTTAATAATGTCAAGTACATTGGCTGGATTCTTGAGGTAAATCCTCTACACTTTCCTCCTTTCTAAATTAAAATTTTCTCCTTATTGCTTGTAATATATTATGATTTATAATTAGGGTATGTAGCATAATATATGAGTTTAGGTTTCATCATATTCTGAAATTGGGAGGACAATGCAGAAAGAAAAGGAAAACTAAAAGATTGTGTGCACACACCAACCAACCAATTTCCACATTCTTGGATTTGAGGTATTATTGGGTGTCCTGAGGTTTCAGATAGAAGCCAAAATACATCCAGTGATGTGTATATCTGTTAGGAGCCATTTGCATACCCAATAAGTTATGAAACACTTATCTACATATACCTCTGGATAGAGGAGATTCGTCATTTCTCTTGTGGATTTTGCACCATTTAGGGTAAAAAGTATTTATGTTATTAAGCACAGTAATAAGAATTTTCCTGTCTTCTAGTTGATAAGTAAAAATGTCTCGCTAAATTCTTTTATTTTTCTCTATGAATGATTAAATTTAAAAGTGAAACCCCCCTCTCCCTTTGTTGTCCCTATAAAAGAGTAGTTATCATTGTGTGGACTGTGGTGTATGAACATGAACTCTTTTTATCAAACCTAAAATAGGAAAACTGAATGAACCCTAGTGAGCAGTGTGACATGCATTGATGGTTATTGATCCCAACTTGACTAGCCTTAGTGCTCATTCTCTTTACCGTTTGCATAAGCATAAATCATTGTCATAATAGTAGTAATAATTTTTTTGGGATATTTAACACGCATTGATATTATTGACTAAAGTGTTTAGTGGGTTGCAGAATTCCAAATTTCTCAGGTCTAATGGTATACATAAATAAAGAAATATTCTCCTGAGTGCTTCAAAATCTTGTAACATCACGTGATTCAGTTTTTGCTTGTGTTTATCACCCGGCTCAAATTTGTGGGGCATTTCTTTGGCTGCAGAGTGCACCCATGCAAATCTTGGAGGGTTGTGAGCTTGCTGCCATGACACTGGAGTACCGGAGGGAGTGCAGAAGGGACAGTGTGCTGCAGTCTCTGACCTCTGTACTGGAGGACAAGGGAGTTGATGACTTGTCCCTCTTTGGGAATGTGGAGTGTCAACATGTGCTTCGACTCGAAAATGGTGGAGAGGTTGTTAAGGGGCAGACTGAGTGGAGGCCAAAACGTGTCAATGGAATTGGGAGCCTGGGCGGATTCCCAACTGATATCGCCTAGTTTCATTACTTCCAAGTGCTGGAGAGACTTGAGGTAGTGTCAAATGCTCTATGTCACAATCTTTGTGAATCCTCCTACTTGTGCTCTTTTGATCTTTATTTATCCCCTCCTATATATATATATGCCTTCCTTATCCCTTCTCCATTTTTTTCATTTTTCCCTTGCCTCATTTCTTAATCCTTTTATTTCTTTAGATATTAGTGAAATTATCAGTGATTGTAAGTATAGTCCTTGTGTGTACTGTCTTATTTCCCTAGCATTCCCTATACTCCAGGAGCTTTCCCTATCTTTTGTCCCCTTTCTTGCTGGCAATTAAATTTGGCCTAGATGGCATTGCTGAACAGGACAGCAAATGGAACATTTTTTTTTATTGTTGTGGCGATTCTTTATTTGTTCTCATTGCCATGTGGTCCATTTCATTTGTCATCAATTTAGTGAATGGAAGTCTTTATCTTGTACTTCCTCTGTCCCCGTCCCATTTTATATATTGGTGTTTGAGTGGTCACGAAATTTAAGTAAGAAAGACTTTCGGCATGTACCAAGTATCTTTAGAATTTGTGGTCATGTTATTATGGGAAGTGAGTTAAGAGGTGATTTTTTTCATTTGTTCAAGCTTTGGTGTTTGGTGGATAAGGTCACTCATTATTTGTGTTGGTGACAGATACCAGGGATAAAATTAATTGAGGTGTGTTCAAAGTGTGGTCTTGACATTGGCTCTAAAAACATAAAAAAGTTTTAAGAATTCCAGATATAGAAAGGTATCAAGTTTTTAAAACAGATTAAACAAATAATAAAAAAAAGAATATTATCAATATCTTTAATCAATGATATTCAAACATGCCTGATTCTTTTGGAGGAGGATGCTTTTCAGCTAACGCAATTTTACAATCGGATCTTTTTGCATTTGTTGGGTCTTTTAGTGATAACGCACTTTTTTGTTGGTGGGTGAGTATCTTTTTATCAATCAAACTTGTAATTGTGTTCCAATTTTAATAGATATCATAGAAGGGGAACCAGGCAATCAACTTTACAGGTAATTTTGGATTTAGAATAAGCTGTGCATATGTACTTCGATAATTGAAGGAGACAACAACATACCCGGTGGAATCCCACATCGTGGAGTCGGGGGAGGATAGAGCGTATGCAGATTTTAGCTCTATCTTGGTAGGTAGAGCGGTGCTTCCGAGAGACCCTCGAATCAAGACAAAGCATAAGTACATGCAAAGCAAGAGAAACGGTCAGGTCTGGGCAAAAAAATTAAAGCAGTATGAAAATGCTTGTATCAAAAGCGAATAAGCCATGATAGTGCATTCTGGAAAAAGGAGTAGTAACTAACGCATGTAAATAAGATAGACAAAGGACACTAAAGAACACATAACAATAAATTTCAAACTACAGAGGGCTATACAACAATAATGCGCATATTAGTATGAAAGACTAAGCGGGTCTACACTAAAAATACTACAACTACCAGTTTGCAAGTGTAAGTAGGACTACGCTCGACTACCTACTACTTTTCTATCATAATTCGTGTCCTCCACAACCCCCTATCTAAGGTCATGTCCTCGGTAAGTTGCACATGTGTCATATCCCGTCTAATCACCTCTCCCCAATACTTCTTCGACCTACCTCTATCCCTCTTGAATCCGTCCATAGCCAACTTCTCACACTTCCACAATGGGGCTTTTGTGTCTCTCCTATGCATATGCTCAAATCATCTCAACCTCGCTTCTCGCATCTTATCCGCCACTGAGGCCACTCCCACTCTGTCCCGGATATCATCATTTCTAATCCTATCTCTCCTTGTATGCCCACACATCTATCTCAACATCCTCATCTCCACAACTTTCTTCTTTTGGATGTGCGAGGTCTTGACTTGCCAATACTCCGCCTCATACAACATAGTCGGTCTAACCACCGCCCTATATAACTTGCCTTTAAGTTTTGATGGCACTTTTTTGTCACACAAGACTCCAAAATCGAGCCTCTATTTCATCCACCCTGCCCCAATACGATGTGTGACATCGTTATCAATCTCTCCACCCCCTTGGATAATAGACCCGAGGTACTTGAAGCTTCCTTTTTTTGGAATGATCTGAGTACCAAGCCTCACCTCCACGTCTGTCTCAAGGTCGCTCCCGTTACTGAACTTGCACTCCAAATATTTTATCTACTCAGCCTGAACCCTTTAGACTCCAGAGTCTGTCTCCAAACCTCCAGCTTAGCGTCCACTCCGTTGTGAGTCTCATCAATCAGGACTATGTCATCTGCGAATAACATACACTATGACACCTCCCCTTAGATTTGTCGCGTCAGTCCATCTATCACCAGGGCAAATAAGAATGGGCTAAGAGTTGATCCCTGGTGCAGCTCCATCATCACTGAAAAGTGCTCTGAGACTCCTCCTACTGTCCGTACCCTAGTCTTGGCTCCATCATACATATCCTTGATCACCTTAGTTTACACCACAGGTACACCTATACCTCAAAACATCTCCATAGAACCTCAGGACTTTATCGTATGCCTTCTCGAGGTCGATGAAACCATATGTAAGTCTCTCTTCCTCTCCATATACTGCTCTACAAACCTCCTAATAAAGTCAATGGCTTCTGTAGTCGAACGTCCCGACATGAATCCAATTCCAAACTGGTTCTTGGAAATAGACACACCTCTTCTCACCTTTCTCTCCACGACCCTTTCCCAAACTTTCATAGTGTGGCTTAGCAGTTTAATACCCCTATAGTTGTTGCAACTCTAGATATCACCTTTGTTCTTGTACAAAGGAATCATTGTACTCCACCTCTATTCTTCGGACATTCTCACCATCTTAAAAATGACGTTAAACAACTCAGTCAGCCACTCCAGATCTGTCTTGCCTGGGCTCTTCCAAAATTCAACTAAGATCTCATCAGGCCCGGTCGCTCGTCCCCTGCGCATCCTGCTCACAACACCCTTAACATCCTCAACATTAATGCTTCTACAATACCCAAAATTCCGGTACCTACCAGATTGCTCCAGATCTCCCAGCACAATGTCTCTATCTCCTTCTTCGTTTAAGAGTTTATGGAAGTAAGAATGCCACCTCCGCCTAATATGCACGTCCTCCATCAGTACTTTTCCATCCTCGTCCTTGATTCACCTCACGTGATCCAAGTCACAGGTCCTCCTCCCCCTCGCTTTGGCTAGTTTGTACAACTTTGTATCCCCATTTTTTTCCTCTAATTAAATATACAAGCGTTCAAAAGCCGTCGTTTTCTCCGCCGTCGTTTTCTCCGCCGTAACCGCTAGTTTTGCCTCATACCTCGCTATCTTATACAATTCCCTATTCGTCCACTTCTCCACCTCATCCTTGTTTTCTACTAATTTAGCATACACCGCTTTCTTCGTTTCCACCTTCTCTTGAACTCCACCATTCCACCACCAGTCCTTCGATGCCTACCACAGCTACCCTGCGAGACCCCTAGCACTTCTCTAGCTACCTCTCGAATGCAACTGGCCGTCATGTCTCACATATCGGTTGCATCCCCACTACTCCCCCAAGACCTCTTGGCCATCAACCTCTCCCCCATCTCTTTTGCACTAGCCATGGTCAAACTCCCCCATTTGATTCTTAACCTGTTATCCACAACCCTCATCCTCTTCTCCATCTTGATCTCCAAATCCATCACCAAAAGCTTATGTCGGGTTGTAAGATATTCCCTCGGAATAACCCTCCAGTCTTTACAAAGACCGTTGTCACCCTTCCTAAGGAGCAAAAAGTCTATCTGAGTCTTAGCCACCGAACTACGAAAAGTCATCAAGTGCTCCTCCTTCTCCAGGAACCTCGAATTGGCTATCACCATCCCAAATGCTCTAGCGAACTCCAAAAGTGAGACGCCTCCCCCATTCTTGTCCCCGAAGCCAAAGCCTTTATGTACGTCGTCATAACCCCCCAGAAATGACCCGATATGTCCATTGAAATCCCCTTATACAAATAACTTTTCAGTGGGTGGTATACCTCTCACCACCTCATCTAAATTCTCCCAAAAACGTCTATTTTCCTCCTCGGCCAATCCCGTCTGCTGCGCGTAAGCATTAATAATGTTCATAGTGAACCCTCCAACTACCAACTTAATCGCCATTATCATGTCATTGACCTTCCTAACCTCTACCACATGATCCCTTAGCTCGATGTCTACTAAAATCTTACCCCATTCCTCGACCTACCCGAGAACCATAACTTATACCCGTCCACATCATTAGTCTTAGGTCCTACCCATTTGGTCTCCTGGACACATGCTATATTAATCATCCTCTTCTTAAGAATTTTAACTAGCTCTATGAACTTCCCCGTTAAAGTCCCAATGTTCCAAGACCTTATTCTCAGCCTAGCATCTCTCTTACCCCACTTACCCTCATAACCCTCGCCCCCGTCCTCGACCGAGAACATGGGGTCTACCATTATTTACCAAAGCCACTAGAGTAACAAATACTATATACGAACACTACTATATCTAATTGCAAGCAGTAAGAAAAGTATGAAACTTATAATCAATAAAACAAGCAGAGAATGCATCAACTAAATCAGCTACCCAAAGCAAGAAAAATGCAGCACTCAACTAAGGCAATTAATTAACTAATGAGAAAGATAGACAAAGCTCAACAAGGGAATCGGAGGTACCAATTCCAGTAAGAATGAACCTGGACTGTAGATGCTCATCCACAAACTAATGACGTTTCCTTGTGTTCTTCCTCTCTTGCTTGTTTACGGCTGCAAATCCCCTCTGGTACAATGCTAATTGCAGTTCGCCGGAAAACTGGGGTTTCGGCCAGGACTTCAGCTAGAGAATAGGGTTTCCAAACAGAAAACTATATGAAATTGCAGCTCTAGCTCATCGGAATAGACAACACTAGTGTTCACCGACGTCGGAGCAGCTTAGTAATCTGGTCGTCGGTCCGAGTGGCATAAGCAGAAAAACAAAAAACACATAGAAACAGAGAGGAGTAGACGAAGAAGAGGAGGAAAAAAGAAGCAAAGCAGAAGTAAAAGGGAAGATGCCAAAAAAATTTGTCGGCGTAGTAGTCCGGCGGCGTTACTTGATCGCCGGCCGGAGTGAGTTACCTGGTCGCCGGGCTGGTTGCCGTCGGCGAGGGATGGTGGGGATGGAAGTCGTTGGGGTGAGAGGAGAGAGGAGAGAGAGAGGCGCCGGTGGGGCTAGAATACTAGCCGTTTCCGACGCTGTTGTAGCCGTTAGGTCAGAGAGGAGAGAGACGTAAAAGCCTAAGATGTCATGTGATTGCAATAAGAAATTGTAATTTTAATTAAATTTCTTCAAATATTACAGAAAAAATAAAGAAAGAATAAAAAATAAAAAAAAAATTCTATCTTTTGTCAAGCATCACATACAATTCCAATGTCCTTGTTGAAATTGCCACCGCCGTATCGAGCAAGTGTCATGACTTTGACACTACATTAATCACGACCCAAGCTCGTAATAAGTGATGTTTTTAGCTTATGCACACTCCTTAAGAAATTACTCACTCCTAAAAAATTATGAGTATTTTTACTAACTTACTCTAATTAATTCTTAGAAAAAAAAAGCTACTTAATGATTCTTAATTATATAAATAAGAATAATTGGAAAATAAGATTAATTTTTTTTTTAAAATCTTAAAGCACAACAAAATAAAAAGTTTAAAACATCATTTATTTAGTAACGGAGGTAGTATGCAATTTCCTATAAATTTCTTCATTTTCTTCTTTCAATCTGACGTAAGATTAATACTAAAATGTCCTACGCATCTCTTTTTCAGAAGATGTTAGTCTAAAAGCTTGTGCCCTTCTATCTAACATGCCCTCGTTGCTCTGTCCTCAGTCGCGACTCGCGAGCGTCACATACTTTTTTTGTCTAACTTTCAACTAGGGCTGGCCAGTGGGCCGGGCTCGGGTTTGGCGGGCCGGGTCTGGCGGTGTCGGGGTCGGGGCGGGACGGGAGAAGGGGCGGGGTCGGGTCGGCGGGCTCGGCGGGGTCGGGTCCGGCGGGACGGAGCAAGTCCGTCCGATCCCGATCCCGTCGGGCTCGGGTCGGGGCGGCCTCGGGGCGGGGTCGGGCTCAGGTCGGGATATGGCGGGTTTTTTTTTTTTTTTTAAAATAAATAAATAATAACATATGTATAAAAAAAACTCAATAAACAAAACAAGATAGTGTAATAAAAACATCCCAAGGCTGTTTTTGTACCTCTTATATTATTTAATAGACATATGATTTTTTTGTAATACAAATACAATTGTCTAAAATCTAAATTGCAACTTTGTGGTGTTGTCCAAAAGTTACAAATTACATAATAAAATTACAATTAAAAAAATTACATTCTCAAAAAAACCTGTTCTAATTGCTTGATGATTTCATGTGGTTCTTCGGTTGGAATTGGTATTTGTTGGTCAAATTGATCCACGTCGCTTCCACTACCTTCGGTTAAGATTTCGTTGTAGTTTTCATCATCTTCTTCGTTGATCTCCGAGTTGACCGCACCTTCTCCGCTCCGCTCGTATCCAATCTACGAATAATACGCAATTTCCAAGTTGTCTCCGGCTAATGAGTGTCGTGGTCTCCTATTTGATATCTGCTCGAGAAAAAGCGCTTTCGAGACGCGGTTGACGACGCTTGAATGTTCAAAACATCTCGAGCCATCATTGAAAGTGTCGGAAAGGTCTTCTCATTCCCCTCCCGTATTTGACAAGTCTTCATGTCCATCTTCATTGATAACTTCTTGATACGGTACAGAACCCCGCAAAACAAAAATATCCAACTCGCTAATTTGGTTAGTAGTAGAGGTACGGCCGCACATTCTATTTACGAGGCTTTCAATACTAGCGCGAAACTTGACATGTCTTTTGTGAGGTTGTGTTGAAGATGAAGAAGATGGTATGGAAGCTTAGGTAAGTTACTAGCATTTTCTTGTTGATAAAATCTATATATATTTTTGCATTGGTGTTCTACGCTAGACAATACTTCTTCTTTAGTTTGTTCAATAGGTGGTGGGTGATTTAGATTTTTGGGACTTGGAGGTGGTAGTACTTCTATACAATCGTAAATAGTTTCAATTAGTGATTTTGTACCGTCTATTTTAATAGTAGGATTTAATACTGAGAACCAATAATATAAATAGAGGGAATATGAATAAAATATTTTTTTATTTTGAGAAACATTTTTTAATAATTTGCCTTATAAATTTGGTTTTTCCATATATTCACTAAGTAATAAAAATATTAGAGTTATATAAAATAACATAGTTGAAATAGTAGGATAATATATCTTAGGAAAATTCTTTTGTTGCTTGAAAAAATTTCTCTAAAAATACAATAAGTTCGGAAATTTTTTCCCAATCACTATCTAAAATCATATCATTTGGCTTTTTATTATGAGAGTTAAAAAATAAAGTTATAGGTAATTTCTAGTCATAAGCAACAAGTAGTTGCTCGTATAAAGAATTCCACCTAGTGGATACTTCTTGTGGAATTTTTCTAAAAGTTAGTTGGCAATCATGACAAATTTTTTTATATTCTTTTCTACGTTGTACTTTATTACTTTTAAAAATAAAGTTTATAGCAAATTGTATTTTACTAAGAATGTCTTCAAAAAGTGATAGACCATCCTTTACAATTAAGTTATATATATGGCACGCGCATTTTATATGAAAATGGTCGGAAAAGACGGAGTTAAACTATTTTTTAAAATTGTAATGGCGTAATTGTTACTAGAAGCGTTATCTAATGTAATAGTCATAATTTTATCGGTAATTAAAGTAATAATCGCACACTTGATAAATATTTTACGCAATAAAAGTACCAAAGTGTGCCTATCATCTATATATCTATACGCTAAAATACGTTTTTGCATAGACCATTTATAATCTATCCAATGACAAGTTACGGTTAAATAATCATGGCCGTTAGTACTACGACCTATATCGGACGTGATGGATACTTTGCCATTAAAATGATATAATGAAAAACGTAAATATTGTTGATATTCATGCGCGAATTTAAATACATCTCTCTTAACGAGTTGATCTAGGAAAACCGTTAAAAGCAGGATTATATATATCTCTAATGTAATGAATAAAATCGGGAGATGAAGGAAATGAAAAAGGCAAACCCTCCACAGCAACTAATTTTGATATTGCTTTTCTATCTCTATGTTTATTGTATTTAGAGCCTACAATTCCCCCGTCATAGGGTTAATTTGACCCCTGTACTTGGTCGGGACGATATCGGTATGTGAACCTTGTCCCGATGGAGCGGCGTTTGCGCACCCGGTTTTGAAGCACGGTATTGGGCATACCTAGGTTGGATGAGCACTTACTACGTGTCTAATTAAACCCCCCGTCCCACCGTGACCTTTTCCAGTTTTAAATTTTAAAGCATTTTTACAAATTTTACATATGGCTACTTGATTCTCTACGTCCCTATCAAAAAATGTCCATGCATCTGATTTTAATGGTCGTTTTTTGGACCTCGTCTCATACTAGGGGGAATAGGAGGTATTTCAGTTGAAGGTGCACTAGTGGGTGTGTTGTCATCAACATTAGTGGGTATATCATCTAGATCATCATCTAAATTAAAGTCTTCTTGAGTTCCAGAAAATAGCTCATGGTCTAAATCTAATGGTATTGTAGGAAAATGTTGAGTATCAACAAAATCATCATGTGTAGGAATAAGATGACTAGAAGAAGTACCCTTGCCCTGGTTGCCCCTACTAGAAGAAGCACCCTTACCCTTACCCTTACCCTTACCCTTAAACATACCTTTTAATCCTTCCATTTTAATTATGATAATAAATAAATAATTAAAGACAATAAAATTAAGTGATCTAAACTAAATAAACAGACAATAATAATTTAATGAAGGAACGAATGTACCAAACGCCGACGTAACGTCGACGTGTAATCGAGAGGTTGAAAATTGAAACTTTGCTCGATGGAAGATCCTCAAGCTAGTTGCCAACTTCACTACCAATTCCCAAATGAATAAATAAAATTGAATATTTAGCAAACAATGTAGAATTGTAGAGAGATATATTGAGAAATTAGAGAGATTGTAGGAAGATTTGTGAGAAAGATGAAGAGAAAATGAGTTATTTATAGTTGAAAAATTGGGTTAAAGTGTAAATATAATAACTTATGGGTTAAAAATAAATATTAAGGGGTAGGGGGTTGGGGGAACGGGGGGGGGGGGCTAAAATGGCCGTTGCCAACGGCCATAATCTAAAATGGTTGTTGGGGCAACGGCCATTTTTGCAAAGGGCGAGGGCGGGGTCGGGGTCGGGGTCGGGGCGGGCTCGGGTCTCGCGGGCCTGGGGCGGGCTCGGGTCTCGCGGGACGAGACATCGTCCCGTCCCGAGTTCGAGTCCCGCCCCCGTAATTTTTTTTTTTTTTTTTGGCGGGGTCGGGGCGGGACCGGAGCGGGCTCGGGCTGTCCCGGCCCACTGGCCAGCCCTACTTTCAACTAAAAATTATGATCGGATTGACTTGAATGCTATTTTTTTAGCCAATTTATCATAGTCCAAACGCTTATTGGATATTAGATTTTTTCATTAGCAAAGTCTACTATGCATCTTAAAGAAAAAAGTTAAAACCATTTAAAAGAAAGAGGCCTCTATTGTCAACAGACAATACTTTTTGTCTGCAATTTTTTCTTCTTTTTGATTTCCTATTAATGAGCGGTGGAGAAAATTGATAAAGCAAAAGGCCATGTTCTATAATACTATGTGGTGATATTTTATATAATAAACAAATAAGAGATTCTTGAACAAAATAATGTGTCAACCATGAGACTTCACATGACTAGGGAACAATTCAGTAACTGTCTTAATTGTGAAAAAATAATACAATATCCAATTAGCTCTTTTTGGTACATTTGTCACATGCAAAAGTGAGCCAGAATGGGTGGGAAAATGTTAAGAATAAAAAGAATATTTATTAGCAAATTAAGATTAGGTCAATCATGGAATTTACTATAATTAATTAGATACCGTTTTTAGATATTACGACTGACAGTTTGGTTGCAGTTTTTATCTAGTTTAGTTCATCTGCCTATACTAAAAATTTATTGTTTTAGCAAGTGTTCTTGAATTTATTATTTGGTGCCAATTATATAAAAGAATTTAGATATTAACACTGATGTCTACTTCTCAATAGTAATCTTGGATCGTTAAATTTGACTAATATTTCATATTTTTTGTGTCAAGTAGTAGTCAATTTTATCGTTTACCTCAAACATGAAAATCAACATTAAGTAATTAATACTCTCGTCGTTCTATTTTAACTATCCCTTTAAATTTAATCTTGAATTTCTAACATGACAATCATTTTAGAATAATTTTTTGAGCTAAAATTATAGTTAATTTGAGACGGAAGGAATACTAGGTAATGTTCAAATTAACATAATCAAGACACAAGGACGATGACATTATAACAATCAAGCAATAATGAGAGTTGTTAATTATCTTAATTTAGAATTCCTATGCAACAATTTGTTTTGGTATACCTAATCAGCAAATTGATACTCTAAACTCTTGCAATAAACTACGAGTGCGTTTGGCCTAGAAATGTTTTTGTGTTTGGTTGGTCAAAATATTTTCTTTGAATAAAACAAGTTTCTTAAAAATTAGCATTCCGCTTTGATTGTCTGCTTTCTACCCACCCGAACCCCCGTCCCACCATCCATCCTCATCCCAACTCCGCCCCACCCCCACCCACATCCGCATCCTACCCCCACACCCACCCCTTCATCCACAACACCCCATCCTTCATCCTATCCTCATTCCCTATTATTTGTTAGATTATATAAATATTCTTGAGATAAATATTTTTTGTTTAATTATTAAAACACTAGAAAATAAGTTAAGAAAACATTTTCGATTTGAAAGTTTTTTCCCCTTCATACCAAGCACACCCCTAAAATGAAGTTATTTCTCGATACTTAAATAAATTAAATAATGATTATCACCGCAACAAAAAGCAAATTAAAAGCATAAACCAACTACCTAAATACATGTTTCATGAAAAGTGCAGAAAATAAAACAAAAGACACAAAATTAGGCTAAATAATGGTATGCAATTGGTCCAACATGTAATCCACTAGCCATTACAAATGATTTGAGTTGCTATGTATTTAGACTAATTTGGATCTTTAGAGCAAAGTAAAAAGTGTATTCCGACACAAACATTTGGTGAAACATTGATGAGACATAATCTTCATTTCGTTTATCCACGCTTATATGATTATTCAAGACATAATAAAAAGCAAAACAAAAAAACATACATTTTGATAGAAAGTATTTCTCACCAATCAAACACCATAAATTTACATAATAAGCACCGAGAACACGCACAAAACTTATCTATTTAACATGCGCTTAAGAACACACATAATTTTTTTCCCGAATTTGAGCTGAAAGTATGAACATTTTATTATATTTTCAGGTGTTCGATTGGAACATGTCGTAGTTCGAATGTTTGAATGAAATCTACTGATATGTTTAAATAATTTTGATTGAATAAAATCAATTTTAGAAACCTAAACTAATGATAATTAATTTATAGATTGGTTAGCTTAAATATTTATAACTTCTGTGATTGAACAAAAAAAGAAAAAGAGGAAAGGAGGGAGAGAACTAACAAGAATCTTGTGAAATTATATCAGGAGATGAAGGTGTCAGCAACAAAGTGGTTGTCTAAATAGAGGGAGATTCAAATATATAGTTGAATTTGACTAAGTAAAAACATACTCCATACAACTACTATTTCTGTGCTAAATTTACCCATGTTAAAAAAGATAAAACAAAAAGAAAAAGACAAGAAACAAAGCTTATAATATATTCTAACCAAATTCATCTACATCAAGATTTATAGTTTGAAGGCTCGTTTGGCTGAAGTTTTGAAATAATTAATCCTAATATAAAATGATGCGTGTTTGGTCATATAAGAAAAAATAATGCAACAATTGGTTGATGGTACTAATTGATATCTTTATTAAGTTAGGAAGGACATAATGTGAATCATCTACGGATTAAACTATTTAAAGACAAAAGTTTATAACAATCTTCTAACTATTAATCCTCACATAATAATCTCTTAATTGTTCTAGCATCAATAATATATGTATATGATTTCCTTGTAATAGTAGGTCCCTCATGATCTTTTTCTGATTCCCTTAGTAAAGATTTTTTTTATCCATTTAAGATTGTGGCGGGATAAGTAATGTACGGTAAACTACTATATACTTATTTTAAAATCTTTTTACATGTCTATTCACGTTGGAACAATGTCTGAAGTTCAAATATGCAGTGTCTAAACTATAGACATTTTTGATTAAAATTCTTACAAAAATGGTTAGACTTCAACTTTATGTGAATGAACTTTAAGTTAAAATGATTGAACTTCAACTATATATGATTAAAGTTTAAATAAAAATAATTGAATTTCAGCCATATGAAATTATATATATTTTGTATGAGGTTAGACTTTTTGTCAAGGCTGATATGTATATTTAAAGAAAATGACATATTTATTTAGTTATCTTAAGGTTTGAAAACACGTGTGAAAGTTTTTGCAAAACTTGAATCAGAATGGTTTATTAAGAATATTTTATCGTGTCTTTATATAATCAATTGAAACTGTCCATAATGTGATGTCTAAATAAAATATGCTCATAAATTTAAGGAGCTACTGGTATTTGCCATTTGGCCAAAAGTTTTGGATAAAAATCCATCCATAAATCTTTAGTGCTTTTACAGTTGGTGAAAACCAACAGTATTTTCTTGACAAAGTAAATAATGTTAGGAGGAGAAAGAAAAAAATAATAATATGAGTACATAACAGTCACCATCTAATGCCGGCAATTTCTGTGAAGATGCCACTGAGTCATTCAAGCTGTGGCACTTGGATCGAGGACAGAAAGAGAAGCCATTTGCAATTTGCAGTAGTAGTATTATAGTACTGTTAGGACATGAACAATCAAGAATTTGAAAGACATTAGTGTAGTGTGTGTGTGTTTTCTTTTCTTGATACCAAGTTTAAAGTTAATCAAGAAAGAAAAGAAAACATAAATGGGCTCCTCAAAAAACCATCATTGTGTCTTCAATCCCAAGCTAAAAAAGATAGACATGATGTGATTGCTTCCATTACCTGTTTGTTTTTCTTCATCTTGCCTCTCTCTTATTAGTATCAATCAAAAAGCTTCCATTTATCTGCAATTTCTTTAACTTCAGAGCAGATTAAGTAAACCCCAGGTTCTATTTTTCACTCTTTATCTCAGATCTTTTGAGAAATGCTATAATATTGCTCAAGTTTTGATCTTTTTTTGGTGTTGTTGGAGTAGTTTTGGGCAATTTTTCTGAGGAATCTTTAGCTTCAGAGCAAACTAACATAACCCCAAGTACTATTTTCTCTGTATCTCTCAGATCTTATGAGAAATGCTATGATGTTGCTAAAGTTTTGATCCTTTTTTGGGTTTTCTTGGAAGTCGTTGGAGTAGTTTTGTGTTAAAGATTTAAACTTTAGTTGACAGTAGTGAATAAAGATTAAATCTTTTTATTATTTTTGCTTCAAATGCTATGATATTGCTCAAGTTTAATCCTTTTTTTTTTGGTTTTCTTGAATAGTTTTGGGCAATTTCTATGAGGAATCTTTAACTTCAGAGCAAACTAACAAAACCCCAGGTACTATTTTCTTACTTTGTCTATCAGATCTTATGAGAAATGCTTATGATATTGCTAAAGTTTTGATCTTTTTTGGTTTTCTTGGAAGTTGTTGGAGTAGTTTTTGGTTAAAGATTTCAACTTTAGTTGACGGTTGTGATAAAGATTAAATCTTTTTTTTTGCTTCAGATCTTTTGAGAAATGCTATGATATTGCTCAAGTCTGATCATTTTTGGAAGTAGTTGTTTTTGGTTAAAGACTTCAACTTTAGTTACATGTGCTTACTTTTTTGGCCTATGAATGTAGTGAACTAGGATTTAATCTTCCTCAATGTGTTTCATTTTGTGTTATTGGTGGCCTCTGTGTGAATTCTGTCCCAGATCTGAGACTTGTGTAACTATGAAAAGGTGGAATTGGGAATGATATTTTGTTTCAATGACTTTTTAGATGAAAAAATTGATATGTGAATTTAAGATATGTAATTATGATTATAATGATGTCTTGTAAACATTCTGTTATTTTCCCCAAGTTGTAGGCTCCTGCTTTGTTTTCTTATTGTTTTTTTTTTCTGTTTTGAAATATAAACAGGCAGATTATTTTGGCGTGTGGCTTAGGTTTAGTCTTTGCTTCAAATTGGAGGTAACGCTACTATGCTTAAGCAAATTCTTGCAAAACTTCCTAGGAAATCATCATCAAAATGTGATTCGTTCGATTCATCGGGAAGCAATTCCTGCAACAATACCTCGAACTTGGGGAACGGAATTCAGTTCACCAATAGTTGCACCGTCATAGCAAACAGGCTGAATGTAGTGAAACGGATGTCGACAGCAATTTTTCCTGCCAGCATTGTAGCTGGTGGCGAGTCTGTAGCACCACACGTGCCCTTTAAAGACGTTTCAAATGCCGAGAAGCAAAGCTTATTCGTAAGCAAGTTGAATCTCTGCTGTACAATTTACGATTTCAATGATCCAGATAAAGATTCGGCGGAAAAGGACTTAAAGCGACAAGTTTTGCTGGAGCTGAATGAATTTGTTGCTTCGGGATCCGCGAGATTCACGGAATCGGCGATTTCCACAGTCTGTAAAATGTGCGCTGTTAACCTGTTCAGAACTTTTCCTCCCAAGTATCTCTCGGCTCGTGGCGAAAGCGAAGATGAAGAACCGATGTTCGATCCGGCGTGGTGTCATTTACAACTTGTGTATGACTTTTTCCTTAGCGTTATTGGTCAAGGCTCTCTCGATGCTAAATATGCTAAGAAATACGTAGACCATTCTTTCATATTGAAACTACTTGATCTATTTGATTCTGAGGACCCGAGAGAAAGAGAATGTTTGAAATCGATACTCCATTGCCTTTATGGGAAGTTCATGATGCATAGGCCGGCTATCCGAAAGGCTGTAAGCAATATTTTTTATCGTTTTGCTTTCGAGACCGAAAGACATAATGGGATTGCGGAGCTTCTGGAGGTTTTCGGAAGTGTAATTAGTGGATTTGCTTTACCATTAAAGGAAGAACACAGATTGTTTTTCTCCAGGGCGTTGCTACCTCTACACAAGACGAAATCTTTGGGTATCTATCATCAACAGTTAGCATATTGTGTCGTACAGTTCATAGAAAAGGAACAGAATCTGGCTAGCGTAGTGATAACGAGATTGTTGAGGTATTGGCCAGTGACGAGTAGCCAGAAACAATTGATGTTCATCAGTGAGTTGGAAGAGATTTTAGAAATGATCAGTATTGCAGAGTTTGAGAAGATCATGGTGCCGTTGTTTCACCGTATAGGCTATTGCCTTAACAGCTCCCATTTCCAGGTAATGTTTCTTAATCAAAATGCTTCTTCTTGGCCTATTACTATTTTTGTTCTCTGTTCACCATGTTTTGCTGTGTGAGGGGCGGATGGTGGTATCTAAATTCTTTAACCGGAGTATTGGAAAATGCCAATTTGCTAGGTAATGATTTTAAGACTAATTTGAGATTATTCTGGTATTGGGAAGGTTAGATGCCAAATCCAGAATGACATACTCGGACATCCAATTTTATGGAGGGAATGGTTGTGGTCTTTAATTGATCCTTTCTTCTTTCTTCTTGGCAAAATTAAGATTACAAAATATATTCCTTTTTCTCCTTTTCGATGTTGTCGACCTTTAATACTGCTTCAAATAACTTGACGAATTAATCTTCAAGAATTCCTCCAACGAGCAAGTTCTCTTAGGCTGCCCAGCCCATCAGCATTTTAGTTCTTTAACATATTGGTGATCTCTCTCTGAACCGAGAGTTTATAAGTTTGTTATTTTCTCAAACCCAATAAATAAATCTCTGACAAGTTAGCCTTAGTTGGTTTTGTCCGAAAATTACTTCTCCAGTTCGACGTTATTGCCGCAATTTAGTTCATTCACTTCTACCGTAAATCTAGCTCTGCTATGACCTCTGTGGGTTCTTGCTATATAACTTTTGGATGTTCACTTTTAGCTTTATTATACATTTGAAAAATCTCAGGTTCTAGTCTCGGATTCTTGCAAAATACAATTTCTTAAGTTTCTAAAAATCTTATAATTTACATCTCCATTATTTCCCCTCTTTTGGTACATATAGACTTTTTTTTATTGGTAATTTAGTACTAGTACTTTAATCCCTATATTATCCCCAAATTATTAGATGATGGCGTCCTTCCAGCTTTTCAACTTCACGTATTTGCTAATTTACTGGCATTACCTAGATGGTAATAGACAAGGCTGTTGTAAAATTCCAAAAATCCCATCTACCTTCCTCATTTGTTCTTTAATCTTTTCCTGGTTTGCTAATTCTCAAACTATTGTGGTCAGAATCAAGGGGGAAGTTCCATGCAACTATTATGATTGTTTACATTTTCTAACCCAAAAGAAAGAACTTATCAGCAGCCTTACATTCCCTCGTCTCGTTGTGGTCAGTTGGCGGGGTGCTTTGCTTATGGAACACCTACTACAATCAGAAAGGTCGTGGCAACCCCCCTCCCCCCAAAATAAAATAAATAAATAAAATAAAAGAGACAGGTGACCACACCAACTACGATACAAAATTGAATTGGTTTCTGTGATGTATCAATTGACAGAATTGGAGGCAATAATTTTTGACTTTAGTTTGAACCTTAGACGTCGGCTTTGTCAAAGGAAAAATAAATAACCTTGGAATTTGGATTTTTTGGATCTTACCATTATTTATTGCACCCTTTGAAAACTTTTGTCGATCTGTGTATATTATGTGATAAATTCTTGAAGATATAATTTCTTTTTTTTTTTTTTTATGACAAGAGAACCACCAGCCGCTATCCTTTGGGTGCGCACAGGGTAAACCTTGCTCCTGCGTAATAGCCCGCAAACCACACAGGAGAGATAACCCGACTAGGCAATCCTCGTGCGACGAGCTCGACCCAGTTGAAGATATAATTTCTTTTCAGTAGAATTCTTGAAGCTTTATAGTTAACAACATTTTTTATCCTAGTAAGCAACTGCAGATGGATTTTCTTCAATCTTTCGGAAGTAGATGGCGAGGAAGGAGGCAAAGTTAGCGGTTACGGCGGCGAAAATGGCGGCTTTCGAACGCCTGTATGTGGAATTAGAAGAGAAATGAGGGGATAAGAAGTTGTACAGACTAACCAAGATAAGGGACATGAGGGCCCGTGACTTGGATCAAGTGAGGTGCATCAAGGACGAGGACGGCAAAGTACTGGTGGAGGAAGCGCATATTAGGCGAAAGTGGCAGTCTTACTTCCACAAACTCTTGAACGAAAAAATAGATGGAGATATTGTGCTGGGAGATTTAGAGCATTCTGGTAGGCATGAGGATTTTGGGTATAGTAGAAGCATTAAGGTTGAGGAGGTTACGGGTGTTATTCACAGGATGCGCAGGCGACGAACGACCGGGCCTGATGAGATCCCGCAGGCAAGGCTGGTTTGGAGTGGCTGATTGAGTTTAACGTCATTTTAAAGACGACAAAAATGCCCGAAGAATGGAGGTGGAGTACAATGATTCCCTTGTACAAAAACAAAGGTGATATCCAGAGTTGCAACAACTATAGGGGTATCAAGCTGCTAAGCTATTCTATTAAAGTTTGGGAAAGAGTCGTGGATACAAGAGTGAGGAGAGGCGTGTCTATTTTCGAGAACCAGTTTGAATTCATGCTGGGGTGTTCGACTACCGAAACCATTAATCTTATTAGGAAGTTGGTGGAGCAGTATAGAGAGAGGAAGAAAGACTTACATATGATTTTCATCGACCTCAAGAAGGCATACGACAAAGTCCCTAGAGAGGTTTTATGGAGATGTTTGGAGGTTAGAGGCGTACCTGTGGCGTACATTAAGGCGATCAATGATATGTATAATAGAGCCAAGACTAGAGTACGGACAGTAGGAGGAGACTCGGAGCACTTCCCAGTGATGATGGGGCTGCACCAGAGATCAACTCTTAGCCCATTCCTATTTGCCTTGGTGATGGACGGATTGACGCGACAAATTCAAAGGGAGGTACTATGGTGTATGTTATTCGCAGACGACATAGTCCTGATTGATGAGACTCGTAGCGTAGTGAACGTCAAGCTGGAGGTTTGGAGACAGACTCTGGAGTCTAAAGGGTTCAGGTTGAGTAGGACCAAGACAGAATATTTGGAGTGCAAGTTCAGCAACGGGAGCGACCCTGAGACAGACGTGGAGGTAAGGCTCGGTACTCAGGTCATTCCAAAAAAAGGAAGCTTCAAGTACCTAGGTTGTATTATCCAAGGGAATGGAGAAATTGATGACGATGTTACACATCGTATTGGGGCAGAGTGGATAAAATGAAGGCTCGCATCTGGAGTCTTGTGTGACAAAAAGGTGTCACTAAAACTTAAAGGCAAGTTCTATAGGGGGGTGGTTAGATCGACTATGTTGTATGGGGCGGAGTGTTGGCTAGTCAAGACTTCGCACATACAAAAGATGAAAATTGCGGAGATGAGGATGCTGAGATGGATGTGTGGGCATACAAAGAGAGATAAGATTAGAAATGATGATATCTGGGAGAAAGTGGGAGTAGCCTCGGTGGATGATAAGATGCGGGAAGCGAGATTGAGATGGTTTGGGCATGTGCAGAGAAGAGACACAGATGCCCAGTGCGGAGGTGTGAGAAGTTGGCTATGGATGGGTTCAAGAGGGGTAGAGGTAGGCTGAAGAAGTATTGGGAAGAGATAATTAGACGGGATATGACGTAGGGGCAACTTACTGAGGACATGATCTTAGATAGGGGGTTGTGGAGGACACAAATTAGGGTAGAAGAGTAGTAGGTACTCAAGCGTAGTCCTACTTATGCTTACAAATTGATAGTTGTAGTGTTATTACCGTAGGCCCGATTAGCCTATCACACTTATAGGCATACTATTGCTTTATAATCCACTGTAGTTTAATTTCTGCTGCTATGTGTTCTTTAGTGTATTTTGTTTAGCTTATTTAATTGTGTTAGCTACTGCTCCCTTTTGTTCGAATGCACTTTATACTGCTTTAATTCCTTATCTGAGTCTGACCGTTTCTCTTGCTTTACTTTTTACTCTTGCTTTGTTTTGATTGCCTTGCTTGTGATTATGCTTTGTCTTGAACCGATGGTCTTCAGGAAACAACCATTCTACCTACCAAGGTGGAGGTAAGATCTGTGTACACTCTATCCTCCCAAACCCCACGGTGTGGGATCTCACTGGGTATGTTGTTATTTTGGAAGTAGAGCTTTATAAGAGACGTTTTTCACAACCATATTAATTGAATAGTCTTAATCCTCTGACACAAGGTCCTAGGTACTGTTGGTAAATCTGAGTGCATAGCCACCTATGTGTTATCTCTTGATCAACATGCTACATCTCCTATCTCTTTGAGGGTTAACTTCTAGCCCTTGAAAAGGCCTTGGCCTTCTCCGCATCTTTTTTACCTAATATCTATACTTTGCTAAGGTCCCAAGTTGTTCAATGTAGTTTGAAGACCTACAACAAGAGCAGAGGCAAAATCACTAGTTGAGTTCTTCACGTCTATCCATGCCTCGATGGACAGTGTTACCTGACACCTGTACTGGTGGAAGGTACTAGGTACCCTGTGGAATTAGTTGAGGTGCACGCAAGCCAGCACAGATGCCATAGTTATCAAAATAAATATATATCTATAATTTGCTATAGCTCTGAAACTCCAAGTTCCTCCAGGAGAGGCTAATTACTTTGTTTATCCCACCTCTGACATCAAAATGCATAATCCTTTTTTTAGAGAAAGAATATTGGAACGGAATGGTTCTAAATGGAGCAGAGTGCGATACTTATATAGAATATTCGTATAGTTGACCTCGGTTTAGGATTGAGGTGAAGTTGTGTAAATAATAGATTTTGGGCCTAACTCAACTCCAAAAACTAGCTTGTAAGGTGAGGATTGTCCAAGTCCATATAAGGAGTCCATGTTCCCATTCCATATCCGATGTGAGACTTTTTAACACTCCCCGCACGCCCAGACCTTGTTAACTGGAGCGTGGAAATATAATTTGGAGGCCCAACATCGGTGAACAAAAAATTGGAATGGGCCTGACTCTGATATTATGTAAAATAATAGATCTTGAGCCTAACTCAACCCCAAAAAGCTAGCTTGTAGGGTGAGGATTGTCCAAGTCCATATAAGGAGTCTATGTTCCCATTCCATATCCGATGTGGGACTCTTAACAAGTTGCTTGTGTCAGAGTAGACAGCCTACATTACACCCCTTGCAGTTAGGCCTTTCCCCGGACCTTGAATGAACGCTGGATGCTTCGGGCAACAGGCTGTCCTTTTTATTTTTCCTTTTCTTTTACAGAAAAGGCAGGCATTCCGGTGCATGAAGCATCCCGGGTTCATGCAAGGTTCGGGGAAGGGCGGCACCACAAGGGGTAGAGAGTTGTGAATTAATAGTATCTTGTTAATTCTTGTTTCTGTTTTTTTCTTCTTCCAAATGTGAACTTTTGTGAACTTGTTCATAAAATTGACTGTTCACAACGGTTACCTTATTCTGCCGCTTTTAATATACTTGCAGGTAGCTGAAAGAGCACATTTCTTGTGGAACAACGATAACGTCCTTAACCTCGTGATGCATAACAGGCATGTGATCATGCCAATTATTATTTCAGCTTTAGAACGGAACAGCCAGAACCACTGGAATAAAGCAGTTCTTAATCTGACTCAAAATGTGAGGAAAGTCTTCTCCGAGATGGATGAAGAGCTCGTACTCGACTGCCAAGGCAAGCTTGAAGAAGAAAATTCAAAGTCAAATGTAGCAGCCGAGAGACGAAGGTTGATGTGGGAGCGCCTAGAAATTGCCGCTAATTATGAACCCGTTGCCATTCCTTCTAATATTTCAGGCCTGGTAAAACCCGCCACCTGTCTTGTTTCGTGCTAATGTGATCGTTGATCGATCGAAAGAAGTATCGTAGCTCATTCACGCTGGTTTTTTATTTCGTGAAAAGAAAGAAACATGCATGTCCTGCTTCTTTAGTGTATGGATCTTGTGTCTTGAATATGGATGTATATAGGATGCCACAAGGCATCATCATGTTCACATTTCACTATTTTCTATAGCTGTGCTAAGTGACTAGCTACCATTGACTTGTTCTTTTGGCTTTTAAAAAAGAGGTGTCATTTGGTTGAACTCACTTACATCACGTTTTTTTTTCTTTTTTCGAATCGCGTCAATATACTTGTCGAGATCATCTTAGTATGCTCTTCTTCTCAAGAATATGAAGAGATTATTTTTTCAGTATCAAAAGAATGCTTTAGCTGTTTTGTTTTGCAGGTTAGCAAGTCTTTTTTTCTCTCTTTCAACTATGAAAGTCAAACTGGACTTTAGCTTCTTTTGTATTTATCTTGTATTTTAGCTGAGGGAGAGGAGGGTGGTAATTGCTTGTGAACTTGTCTGATTATTCGGAAATTGTGTCGTGTATAGTGAAGGGGAAACTGCTTCCTACTTGCTCGAACCCGAGAACTTTAGTTAAGTGTAGTTCATGAGGCAAAGTTACTATATTTTCTTTTGTCTGCAATGAAATCGCGTTGTGTAAGGCCCATTGAGGGGGAAAGGCAAATTCCCGACCATCATATTTTGCTCGGATAAAAGAGGAGAGTTGTGATAATTTGATAGCCAGTCTAAAAATAATCTAGATGATACTCTGTTCTATTTGAAGTTACAAGTTCGGCATAATTCAGTAGTTTTGTTTCAAACTTTGTATTAAGAAATTCACTTCATATGTATGCATCTATCTAGAACTCAATAAATAAAAAACGGTTGTGGTCTAGAATTTATAAACTTAAATCTTGAATTCGTCTTTGCGTATGCACCTAGGCAAACACTACAATAGCTGGTCCGACATAGTAGAATGGATACAAATGACTTATATAGTTAATTTTTATTTAGTTTGAAATTGAGACGTAGTTGATTGATATATTTAGTTGTATATCAAATCCAAGAACTTTATATTTGGAATTGTCTAGTGAGGGATGAGTTAGATTTCAATCAATTGACCCTCACCAGTTATCACCTCATGTAAAATGTGTTTGAAAATGACCCTTGTGAGAAACAATGCATTTACTACAATTTTACAAAATGCCAAGTTATAATCAAATAGCTATTTGAGTGCTTTTAACTCTTTACTCAAACTACAATCTCAAAAAAACTGAAAATATGAGTACCTCACAAGCCAACTAGGGTCTTAATATATTAGGAAACATTGACAACTCACAAGTATAGACCATATTGTTGTCTAGTTGTATTATACTCTTTGCATAGTTGTACTCTTCCTATTAATAAGTGGAGAGAAAAAGAAGACAGAAAGTACAACCACACAAAAGTATGAGTCCTCAATTAATGAAGTGAGTAAAAATTATAAAAGAATTAATGTATATAAAAGATAATATTTAACCTATATACAATATAATTTTCTAGCAGATGATGTTCAATTAATCACTTTTAGGCCGCTATAGCTTCCCATGCTTTTCTTACGAAGTTACCTATGACATGTGCTGATAGAAGATCGGTAACAAGAACCCACTAGAATAGTAAAAGTGCACAAATTTACCTGGATTTTGCCATAACAAGGTATTCATTGAAATAATCGAGGTGTGCAAGATGACACCATTAATTAGACAACTTACCATCTACTTTCCTTAGGCCCCCATCATTAATTATTCACCTCTGATCCTTTAATATTTCTTATCAACTTCACATTCTTTGATTTAGCAACCTTCCACATATTTTCACACAAACAAATAAAAGCAAAGGGAAAAACACAGAAATAAGAGAAGAAAGAAAACGGAAGCTCCTCCAAAATATCAAAATATGTCATACTATGGTCAAGTCCAAAGCCGTCGTGAAGAAAAAGGCTGCCTCTATCTTTGGTTTGTATTAAAACACTCATCGTTTCTTTCTTCTTTCTTAAAGTTATTTTTCAATTATACTTTTTGAGGACAAAAAATACTTCTTAGTCTAAATTTATGTGGCGGTATTTGTTTTTTTTTTTGTGTGGCGGTATTTGACTGATATGGAATTTAAGAAAGAAAGAAAGAAAGATTTCTCAAAATTTTTAGTCTGAAACAAACCATATACATTTATATGGCTATAAATCATCTTATTAAGGATAAAATGAGAAGATAGAAGTTGAATTATTTCTAATTAAGTAAGTATGACATTTTTTTGAGACAAGACTAAAAAGGAAAGTATGACATATGAATTAAAACAAAGAAAGTAATAGCGTACATGAGATTCCAATTCTTTTTCTTCAAAAACATTTTCCTGTATGCTAAAGCTAAAAAAGAGTATCTGGAATTGAACTCGAGCAAGAGTATTTGAAAGTTAAAATTATTGTTTGGACTTGAATTTTACTTGAAAAAGGAAGTCGATATTTGGTGAGTGAGAACTGTAAACGTGTAAATATAGGAAACAATATATTCCCTACCCATAATTAGAATATTTCCATATATTGTGTAAATATAATTATGGTAAGACTAGGATTCCTCTTTTGTATAGGCTTAGGATTCCTATTGTATAAGGGATGAATATTGTACTCTATATATACCTTGATATTAATGAAAGACTCCCCAAGGGAGATTAATATCATCTCACATGGTATCAAGAGCCAAATAAACAAAACCCTAAAATCCTTTCTCTTCCACAGCCGCCGGCTGCCTCTCCTACGCCGCGGCCCTCCCGGATTTTCTTCTTGTTTTTCGGGTTTTGTTCTTCCTTTCTTCTCTTCTCTAAATGGCTATCCCTGATTCTTCCACACTTTCTGACACCTCTACCTCCACAAATCCCACCACAAAGTCATTACCCCCGTTTCATCCCGCCCTCATCGTTTCCAACATCAAGAACCATATTCCCATTATTCTTGATCAAGAAAACAACCAATATTCTCCCGGGTTGAACTTTTTCGCAATCATGCATGTCTCTATAACGTGCTTGCCATATTGATGACACTATTCCGCGCCTACGGAGGTTGATGATTCTATCCGGCATCGTCTCGACGCCGGCGTCAAACAATGGATATATGGTAGTATCTCTCTCAGATTTGCTCCTTACTATCATGAAATCTCGACTCCACACATTGCCTTTGACTTGTGGAATCGTTTGGAGGAAATTTTCGGGACAACAAGCACACTCGTCTTGTGTATTTGGAAGAACGAGTTCAACAAAACACGTCTTGAAAACTTCTCCAATGCCTCCGAGTACCGCAAGCGACTTAAACTTCTAGCGGATCAACTCTCCAACATCGGCACGCTCGTCACCGACGATAAAATGGTGCTACAAATGATTTACGGCCTTACTAAGGGCGAATATGATACTTTGGCCACCATTATTCAACAGGCAGATCCACTACCGAGTTTTAACAAAGCTCGCTCACAATTGTTGCTCGAAGAAACCCGTCGTGCTAAGCAGGATGAGCATGCCCAACAAGTGTTAGCTGTCGACACGCAACCCCAAGATCAGACGCCACCAGACAACTCCCAACAGCGGCAAGGGTGGAAAAGGCCGCGGCGGTAGAGGAGGCCGTGGTCGTGGCAAGGGTCGCGGTCAACAGAACCAACAGCAGCAACAACAACAGAGATTGCAGAACAACTGGGCCGCGGCTCCTCAACAATTCGTCTACAGCGCCGCGGCGCCCCAGTACAGAGCCGCGGCG
The DNA here is from genome assembly GCA_034509755.1 of Anisodus tanguticus. Taxonomy (NCBI): domain Eukaryota; kingdom Viridiplantae; phylum Streptophyta; class Magnoliopsida; order Solanales; family Solanaceae; genus Anisodus; species Anisodus tanguticus. Next base: position 4,515,074 of record CM067558.1, read on the forward strand.
CCCCAAGTACAGAGCCGCGGCGCCCCAGTACAGAGCCGCGGTGCCCCAGTTCAGAGCCGCGGTGCCAAGTCCATTCCAGTACCAGTAGCCATACAATCCGTATTCTTACCCCGGTTTGTTAGGCCCCGCTCCAGCCCCACAGCAGGCCCACTTCATGCAAGGTCAGGTCCCGCAGCCCTCTTCCGGCATGACACCCACTGAGTTGGGTCAGGCGTTCAACACCCTCTCTATGCAACAACCTGACAATACTTGGTACATGGACTCAGGCGCCACATCTCACGTCACCTAGTCTGCAGGTACTATTCCTAAACTATTTCGATTAAAGCATCCTCAATATGTTACAGTTGGTAGTGGACAACGCATTCCAGTTAAGGGTTATGGTACCTCATACACACAACCTCCTCATCCACCATTCTCCCTAAAAAATACCCTATATGCCCCACACATGATTAAGAACCTCATAACTGTCCGCCAATTTACTCGTAATAATTCTGTCTCCGTGGATTTTGACCCTTTTGGTTTTACTGTGAAGGATCTTCATACGGGGACACCTCTTACGAGATGCAATAGCACGGGGGATCTCTATCCATTCACTTCCACCTCCGCATTTGCCGATCTTCTTGTCCCGTCACTCTAGCGTTGTTTCTTCTTCAACTTGGCATAATAGGCTTGGTCATCCAGGAGCCCCAGTTTTTAATTTTCTTAGAGGCAACAATTTCATTGCTTGTAATGGGAAACTTGCCCAAAATTGTGTTTCTTGCTCTTTAGGCAAACATATTCGTCTTCCGTTTAAATCATTTACTAGTGTTACATTTGCTCCTTTTGATATCATACATGCCGATTTATGAACATCTCCTATCTCTAGTTCTCTTGGTCATAAATACTATCTTGTGTTGCTTGATGATTTTTCACACTACGTTTGGTTATACCCTATTAAATTTAAATCGAAAGTGTGTCAAATTTCTTGAGTTTCGCAAGTTCATTCAAACACAATTTGGAAAAGGCATAAAATCATTTCAGTGCGATAATGGTCGTGAATTCAATAACTCTATGTTTCACCGCTTTTGTACCAATAATGGCATGGTCTTTCGCTTCTCCTGCCCTCACACCTCACCACAAAACGGTAAAGCTGAAAGAATCATCCGCACCATTAACAATATGATTCGCACCCTATTGATTCATGCCTCCCTCCCTCCACCCTTCTGGGTCTATGCTACTAAAATGTCAGAATACACTCTAAATATTCTCCCTACTAGCACTCTTCACAATATGACCCCCTACCGAAATCCTCTACCATAGAATCCCCTCTTATGATCATCTACGGATTTTTGGTTGTCTGTGCTATCCCAACCTTAGCTCCACCTCCCCTCACAAGCTCGCTCCTAGGTCCACTCCATGTGTATTTCTAGGATTCCCGCCGAACCATAGGGGCTATCTATGCTATGACTTGTCGACTCGTCAGATCCACATATCTCGTCACGTCACATTCGACGAGACCACATTCCCGTTTTCGAATCTTCCAAAATTCCAAAAATAGGACTACTCATTTCTTGACGAGTCTGCCATCTCTCCCCTCATAATCGAACAACTCACATCCTCTGTTCCGTCGTCAGAGTGGCGGCCTCGAGGGGAGACTCCGCGTCGCCTAATTTCCAGAGAGCAATCTTTTGAAACACCGTCGACAGCGCCGCGGCGCCCAAACTTCAGAAAAGCCTGTCAACCTTCTAGCGCCGCGACTCTCGATCCAGGAGCAGCGGCGCTTCCGACGGCTTCGCCCCCACCTTCTCCTTATCCGACTTTACCCCCCGTCTCAGACACCACTCCGCCACCCACTGTCCCTACCCATCCAATGGAAACTCGTTCAAAGCATGGAATCTTCAAACCCAAAGTCCATTTCAACTTGTCTGCCCAAACCATCTCTCCACTTCCAAAGAACCCAAAATTGGCCAAACAAGACCCTAATTGGAATGCGGCTAAGTATGAGGAATTCAATGCTTTAACTAAACAGCACACGTGGGATCTAGTACCTAGACCCGAGGGGGTGAATGTCATTCGTTGTATGTGGCTATTTCGTTACAAGTTCAGAGACAATGGGGATCTTGAGAGGTATAAGGCCCGTCTTGTGGCTAATGGCACAAATCAGCAGGAGGGCATTGATTGTGGTGAGACCTTCAGCCCGGTTGTCAAACCGGCTACCATCGCACAGTTTTGAGCATAGCCATGGGAAAACACTGGCCAATCCATCAGCTTGACGTGAAGAATGCATTCTTACATGGGGATCTGCGAGAGACAGTCTACATGCATCAGCCACCAGGGTTCACCCATGCAGCAGTTCCTCACTATGTGTGTCATCTCCGTAAGTCACTTTATGGCCTGAAGCAGGCCCCCCGTACGTGGTATGATCGCTTTTCCAGGTATATCTTGCAGATTGGGTTTGTATGCAGCAAGAGTGATACATCACTTTTCATTTTTCATCGAAGTAGTAGCACTGCTTACTTATTACTTTACGTGGATGATATTGTTCTTACTGCCTCCTCCGACCGATTGAAAAATGAGATTATTGTCTTGCTCAAGTCCGAATTTGCAATGATTGATTTGGGGAAGCTGAGTTACGTTTTGGGGATATCAGTGACCAGGTCTGCCAATCATATGTTCTTGTGTCAGCGTAAGTATGCGAGAAGAGATTGTGTACGGGGCTAAGATGGCGAAGCGCAAAGAGGGCCTACTCCAGTTGATTCCAAATCTAAGCTCGGTGCTATGGATGGTGCTCCGTCTCGATCCTACTCGTATAGGAGCCTTGCGGGTGCACTTCGGTATCTCATATTCACCGAGGCCGACATAGCTTATGTTGTTCGGCGGGTGTGCTTATTCATGCATGCCCCCGGGGAGTCTCATTTCATCGCTCTTAAGCGTATCATTCGATACATTAAGGGCACTCTTGATTATGGTTTGCACCTATACCCCTCTCGCACCGGACAGTTGCTTTCATATACGGATGCAGATTGGGCGGGGTGTCCGGACACGCGACGCTCCACCTCCGGCTTTTGTGTTTTCTTAGGGGATAATCTGATTTCTTGGTCTGCCAAGCGACATGCTACCCTATCTCGCTCCAGTGCCGAGGCTGAGTACTGAGGCGTTGCAAATGTAGTAGCTGAGATTTGTTGGCTCGTAAATTTCATCGTTAGAACTTCGGTGTCCTTTGCGTCGGGCATCTATTGTGTATTGTGATAACATCTCTGGCCATCTATCTTTCTCATAATCCGGTTCAACATCAGCGAACCAAGCATATTGAGATAGACCTACACTTCATTCGTGAGAAAGTTGCGTTAGGCCATGTCAGAGTGTTACATGTTCCATCATCCTATCAGTATGCAGACATATTTACAAAAGGGCTTCCCAGATAGTTATTTCTTGACTTCAGATCCAGTCTCAGCGTCCGGCCTCCTCCCGCTCCGACTGAGGGGGTGTGTAAACGTGTAAATATAGGAAACAATATATTCCCTATCCATAATTAGAATATTTCCATATATTGTGTAAATATAATTATGGTAAGACTAGGATTCCTCTTTTGTATAGGCTTAGGATTCCTATTGTATAAGGGATGAATATTGTACTCTATATATACCTTGATATTAATGAAAGACTCCCCAAGGGAGATTAATATATCTCACAAGAACCATTAGTTATTTCACTTTAAATACTCTTTAAAATAGTTTTTCAAACTTCAGATTCTCTATTTTAAGTTGAAATTAAAATAATGCACGAAATCGTAAAACGAAAATATTGTTTGCAAATAATACATATGTCCAAATGCCTACTAAGTACGTGCACATGTAGTGAATTCATCTAGGAACGAAAAGCGTAGCCGGATCTCAAATCGAATAAAGCGAATCGCCCCTAACTAATTTGAGATTGATATATAGTTGATTAATAGATAAGTATATTTAAATTATGTATGTTCTAATATTCTTTTTTGGTGGGATTTTATAAATCTTGAAAATGCAGCATGTTGGCGTTGTGTTGTTGTTTATGCTGCCACGAAAGTGTCTGTTGTTGTTCTTGACGCACAAATTAATCATCAGTATTGCCGATTATGTTGTACAAACTTTTCATAGATATTGCCAGACATATGTGCAATCCAGATATATGTGCAATCCTCCAAAAACTATGTATTGTTGGATAATTCGATATGCCTACGACACTATTTTTGAAGAATCCGATCAAAATAGATATTGATTACTCTATAACATTGTTAATAGTATGTTGATGTTTCAATAAAATGGGATGCCATGTATCACTACTGTTATGTTAATCTATTATACTATGTTTTATATTCTTATAAATAATTCCTCCTACGCCAAGTGAACTTTCTTCATTTGTTATACAATATCATTACGGATTTATCCTTTTACACAATCAGTACAATTTAATTTGTTGTAGCAAACTACTTGTTTAATGTTTTAGGATATTAATTCCACTTATCATAAAATAATTAGCTTTATAATGATTTGATAACTTCTAGATGATGATGAATTTGAATTTACAACTTTCTCGATGTGTATATGCGAATTTAAGATCTAGAGCACGGCGAAGACATTCTTTAGAGAGAAGTGTCATTCGACATCGTTTTGCATTTTTTTTATATATGCGTGTAAATTAAATATTTTTAGAAATTATATATTTCCGACATCACTTGAAAATAGTTGAATATCAATATTAGATAGGAAATAAAACCTTAAAATCAAAAATTCAACATAGTCTTAAGACACAAATTAATCCATTAACAAGCCGAATTGTGTCGATAGACTAATACCACTTGCACAAAATCTTGCATACGCCAGTGATCTGGAGTTAGCATCCAGAATAAGTATGCCCCTTATTATACGTATACATATTAAATGTTTTTCGCATATGTATACATAATTCAAATCGAAAGCAATAGATCGAGCTGAACACACATAACCTGTCTTAGATCTGCCTCTAGATTGTATCAGGGATGAAACGGTCTTTCAAAGCATTAAAGATCTTTTTATTAATTTCTTCTTGAGGAGGCAGAGGTCGTGGGTTTTTGAGGCAATCAACAAATCCCCGAACACAATTATAGATAGGTCGACACCAGAAGAGAAGAATCTCTACCTGTCCAATCCCCCCCCCCCCCCCCCCCCGAAAGCAACAATACTTAAGGGCTCCATGCTCATACAATTCCTTCTTTCTTGTTATAATAAATTACACTGAGACCATAAAAAACTACAAAAAGCTACACTGTCAATATATATAACTTGAATACTTAGAAGGACATTTGGTGAGGAGCATTGTTTTGAGGGAGAGAAAGTGTGGTTGACAAACCAATTGAGGCCTCACCGGGCTTTCATAAATCAGTATCTCAACAATCAGTATTTCTTATGAATAGTAGGGCACTGAGGGAGAACTTATCGACGACAAAAAAGACGTCCTTTTTCGTCGAATGTCCCTGACCCGATTTAGAGAAATAACCTTTCCTTTGCTGCAGGGCCGGGGAAGCACTTCCTCCCCCCTTTGTGTGGAAAAGCTTCTGAAAGCCTATTAGTTAGTATTAGTAAAAAACCTAGTTAAGGGGTCGGTAGTTGATAGTTTAAGGTGAGAGAGCTTGTACCATTGAAAACAAACAAAATTTTGGTTGGTGTTATTATACTTACTGAATTAAACAAACGTTATTTAGTAACGTTCTGCATTTATTTCATTGCTAATAGTAATTTATTATATGAAGAAACGGCTAGATGTGTGCCATGAAATTTGTGTAATATAAATGTAGTTCATGCATATTAATTTAGAGGTAAGATGATTCATTGAATACATTAATTTAACTTCTTTTTACTGTTTTCATTAATTGCAATTGAGAAGTGCTAAAATTTTATTGCTTATGAGCTCTTGTTCTCGTTATCGCTGTGTGGCCAAGCTTCTGCCTTCCGAAAAGTCCATTTTATTTTTCAAATAACACTTATTTTAACGAATGAAAGCGTTTGACAAATTTTTTGATAAAGAAATAAGTGTTTTTCAGTAATAGCATAAGTTGTTTTTCGGTTTTTAAGCAGATCTAAAGAAAGTAGCTTCTCCCAAAAATAAGCAATTTTAATCGGAACACTAATACAAAATTAAAAGTCGAGATAGTTGTGAAGGAAAATGTTTTTCGCTCAAAAGTTAGGGACTACGTTTTCTAGCACAAAATACCTACTTTTAATTGTATAGTAGCACAAGTGATTGAGTTTAGACACTGTTTAAAAAACTATTAGTCAGAAGAGGGGTTAAGCATGTCATGTTAAGACTTTTAAAGCACTTTCTTTTTTAGTTCAAACAGCTTTGAGACAGTTCTCTAAAAAAGCAAATTGTAAGTATAACAATTTCTTTGGGTAATATAAGTTCTATATAAAAAAAATGATATTCGGACCAACTTATGTTTACCTAGATTATTTCATGAGGTACTTGGAGTTCCCACTAATAACACAGATATCGAGTTAATTTTATCTACCATAGCTTAGATAGATGAAAAGAAAACATCTAGTCTTTTGTCTCAACTGAAATTTGAATCTTAATCTCCCATTAGTTTCACCCATTTCAAATACTAATATCAGTAAATGTAACAATACTGTAGAACTTACTCTTGCCAAGCAGGCAAAGATTTACATCCATAAAAGGACGATTCATTCAGATCAACATAAGAATCTAACTACATTGAACTATGAGAATTTGCTTTTAACAGAAACCAAACAAATTATGAAATACATTCCCTCACAATCACTGAGATACATTTTAATTCAGTATAATAAGCAACACTATTTTACACAATCTGAACAGCGTAAAATGCATGAACATATATAAAGCTCGTTAAGACCTCTTATCTTACATCTTTCTACAATAATTCTAATTCTTTCTCCAAGAAATAAACCTAAAAAAATGAAAAACATCAGGAACGGGCACTAAACTAAGTGGAGAAGGATATAGGGACGGCCACATTATCCACCTCTATTTTGCAGGTTGTCTTATAATGTCCAGTTTGAATGCACTTACTACAATGGACAGTATGCTTTTCACGATTAAGATCTTCCACACATAACCGCTTCTTTTCAGGTCATCCGGGTGGTCGACGAAACTTGGGTGGTCTGACTATTCGGGTTCTCGACCATTCAAGTTTATCAGGGATGGGCTGTACCTCTTTACTATATGCTGCAGTGAAATATTTCTCTGTGAAGGCATAGACATCCTTTTTACATGATATTAGAGTAGCAACAGCATGAGAACACGGTATACGATAATACTGCCAATCACGGCAAGAGCAAGAACGGGTACCTGAATTCACAATGTCTGACCCGCTCCGCTGAGATAACTTCAAATTCAACTTCATCTGACCTTAACACTTGATACGTGGAAGCACGAGTTCTTGCTTCCATAATGTGCTTCTCAGCAGATGGAGCAAGGGTAGAACTCCATGTACTACTCCTTGACCGCCGCAGCTCAAACTCTTCTATTAACTTACAATGAATCCATTTAATCACCTGAATAATAGGAAGCACCCGCGCTTCAAGAATCCATTTATTGAACTTGTTAATGTTCGAAGAGAAATGACCATATCTTATTCTGTCAAAATGTATTAATGCCCAACATGAAGGAGGATACTGTTGAAGCCACGTCGCTGCATCTGAAGAAACCTCGTTAAGTTCAGCCATTTTCTCTTTAAACCCTGTGGCGGACGTAGAATATGCGGCTTTCCACAGGAGTTGCGCAAGCCTTGAATTCTTGAACTCTTTACTGATGCTTTCACTTAGATACTGCATACAAATTGCATGACAAGAAGAGGAAAATTTCCTTTTCACGGCATCTACAATACTTTCCTGTCCATCAGAGAGAAATGTGAACGGTGGTAAATTCTCAGTGCTCATCTCTAATGCCTTACGCAACTCTAACAAGAACCATGTCCAGTGAAAGAAATAATCCCCTTGATTATTTTCATTGATTGAATAGATATATATACAAGTTAAAATAGGAGAATCCTATTCCTAATCTATTCCTAAAATCTTGTTCTACCATAATTCTAACTATACAATTATGGTAAGTGTATAACACTAATTTATGGTAATAAATATACTACAATATACACACAATATACTTTCCTTAATATACAATATTTGTAACTGATTTTCTGCCCTAAATATGTGCGTAGCAACGTTCTTTGGGCGGACGAGAGGCCCAGTTGGGCCACAGAGAAGATCTTTGGTGCACCGTGCTCGCCGGATCGCCTTCTTCTTTGAAATTTCTTGGATCGGCAGCCCTTCTTCTTTGGATCGCTTGGATCGCATCGCCGTTGCTTTTATTCCATCGATATATATGTGATATACACCTTCTTTGTATATTCGGTGTATATCACATGTATATTGCTCTATTTAACACACCCCCGCATAGCATAGCGGGCGGTTTCCGAACGCCGAGATCGTCCCTAAAATCTTCAAAGAGAACCGCCGGTAGACCCTTTGTAAAGATGTCGCAATTTGATAACGAGACGGGACATGGCATACACGAACTTGACCCTTTGCAACCTTTTCACGGACAAAATGAATGTCTATTTCGATATGCTTAGTGCGTTGGTCTTTGAATCGGATTACACGACGGGTAGATGGCACTAATGTTATCGCAAAGATACCAAGGTTGCCTTCTAAATGGGACAATGAAGCTCCAAAAGCAAATTACGTAGCCAACATGATTCGAGACCACATTCGCTACCCTCGATATTCGCCTCGGCACTTGAGCGTGATAGAGTTGCCTGACGTTTGGCTGACCAGGAGACCAAGTTGTTGCCAAGGAACATACAGTAGCCAGAAGTCGACCGTCTGGTGTAGGGACACCCACCCCAATCAGCATCCGTGTAAGATACAAGTGTGGATGTAGATGACGGATACAAGTGCAACCCATAGTCTAGTGTCCCCTGAATATACCGGATAATGCGTTTGATTGCATTCATGTGCTCAACTCTAGGATCATGCATGAATAAACATACCTGCTGAACTGCATACGTAATATCCGGTCTGGTAAAGGTAAGATACTGGAGGGCCCCTGCAAGACTGCGATAGCGGGTCGGGTCCTCGTATGGTGCACCTGTTGCGGCACTGAGCTTCGGGTTTGCATCAACTGGCGTGGAAGTGGACTTACAGGATGACATCCCAGCCCTCTCTATGATCTCAGAAGCATATTTTCGTTGAGACAAAAACAAGCCACCTGAATGACGCTTGACGGTAATCCCCAAAAAATAACTCAAAGGTCCTAAGTCTTTCATAGCAAACTCAGAACTGAGCATGGCCATGATAGGGCGGCGCAAAGCATCGGAGGAGCGATCAAGATGATATCATCCACATACAACAGAATATAGGCCAGTGACGAACCACGACGATAGATGAACAAGGAATTATCTGACCTGCTGTGAGTGAACCCAATAGTCGACACAAAGTCAACAAATCGTGTATACCAGGCCCGTGGAGACTGCTTAAGCCCATATAATGATTTCTTCAACAAACATACATGATGAGGGCGGTTGGGATCCCCGAAACCCAACGGGCGATGCATATAGATCGTTTCCTTGAGGTCACCATGTAGAAAAGCATTCTTGACATCCAAGCTGATGGATTGGCCAAGTCTTTGAAAGAGCCAAGCTAAGCACGGTGCGAATGGTAGCCGGTTTGACCACCGGACTAAACGTCTCACCACAATCAATTCCAACCTGCTGAGTCTTACCATCACCAACAAGTCGCGCCTTATGTCGAGCAAAGGACCCATCGAAATTCTCCTTGTGAGCAAAAATCCACATAGACCTGAAAACATTAATTCCATATGGACGGGGTACCAACTCCCACGTCTTATTATCAATAAGAGCATTATATTCATCAGTCATAGCAATTTTCCAATTAGGGTCATTTAATGCGGACACAGGATTGCGGGGCAAGGGGGATTTAGAGACACCCGAATGTAAATTAAAATGTCTTTTAGGTGTAAAAATACCCCGCTGACTACGAGTGACCGATCTATGACTTGAGGAAGAATTGAGGGAATTTTGGGAATTTTCTGGGCTCGGGATGGACCGACCGGCGAGCGGTGGGCTGCTTGGCCCAAATCGGTACACAGCTGGGTTATGTTTTGGACCGAGTTCCGGGTGGGCTGGGACCGGACCGGCCCAATAACCGGAACTGTTCCGGTGGCTGGAGCGATGGGGAGTGACGTTCTTGTGGGGCCGGCGGGCGGTGGGCCTGCCGGGGAATTCAGGTACGGGAGTTGTCCGAAAAATTCCGAATAATATACGGGGATATTTGGTCATCCAAAAAATTATACGACTTAGGTTCGGGAGTATGAACTTTCGTAAACGGGAATTGAGTTTCATAAAAAATGACATGGCGATTGATTATGATTTTCTTGGAGGATAAATCAAAACACTTATAACCACGATGATTTGACGGATAACCCAAAAATACACACAGGGTAGACCGAGCCTGAAGTTTGTTAATTGTGGTGGATAGGAATAACGGATAACACAAGCACCCAAAAATCCGAAGGTGAGAATAAGAAGGGTTCTTATTACATAAGATTTTGAGAGGGGAAGAATATGTCAGACCTTTAGACGGAATTATGTTAAGAAGGTAAGTGGCCATTTGTAGAGCATGATGCCAAAAATACGGAGGTATGGAGGCATGGATTAGGAGAGTTCGGACAATGTTATTTATGGAACGAATTTTGCGTTCGGCTTTCCCATTTTGTGAAGATGTATGAGGACATGAAAACCGAAAATTTATCCCATGAGTAGCACAAAATTCTCGAAACTCCCTATTGTCATACTCTTTCCCATTATCACATTGAATATTTTTTATTTCTCTTTCGAATTGAGTACGAATGAACGCTCTAAATTTTATGAAGACGGAAAACACTTGTGATTTATTCGCAATTGGAAACGTCCACAAAAATCTAGAATAATCATCTAAAAAGAGAACATAATATCGATGACCCATTGAACTAAGAACAGGAGATGTCCATAAGTCGCTATGAATAATGTCAAATGGCATAGAAGTATGAGAATTGGAGTACGCAAATGGCAACTTAACAATTTTTCCTAATGAACAAGATCGACAAATTGGAGTACGACTCGTACCCTTACAAGAAATAAAGCTATTTTTATCTAAAAGCGATAAAATAGAAGATCCCGGATGACCCGGACGAGCATGCCACATGGAAGGAGAGATGGCGCAAAAGCGATGGCAAGGTGGACTCGATGGACGGAAACCGGGCATGATAGGATACGAGATCCCCTACTACTATCACACCTCATGAGATGACTCCCCGTCTTGAAATCCTTCACAGAGAAACCGAAAGGATCAAATTCAACGAGAAACAGAATTGTCATTTGTGAACTTTCGACATACACTAAATTTTTAATCAATTTAGGAGCATGTAAAGTATTTTTTAAGAGGAGTGGTGGATTGGGGGGAGACAACGTTTTTCGACCATACCCTAGAATTGGAATAGAAGCGCCATTACCAATAATTATCCCCGAGGGGTGCTCAAATTGGAATAAGATGAGAGAGTACCGAGTCGGAAGTCATGTGAGTAGTGGCCCCGGTGTCCATGTACCAATTTTGGTCCGGTTGAGTCAATCCCAACGTGTGCATCGCGGCCTCGATATCGGTCCGAGTAGGGCTGTTTGCATGATGGGCTTGCGGAGGTCGGGGCCCAAGAACTCTGGCCGTCTTTGGACCGGCCCGTAATCGCTACCACCGCCGCCATTGTTGGGCCACCGGCCGGTGGGCCGCCACCGCCGGGCATTGGGCACGGATCGTGTGGCCGCCCCACCGGCCGCCGGAATTCCCCTCGCCGCCTGTGGTATGGGGCTGCCGGCCCACGATCCACCGCCCCTTTGCTCCCACCGCCATGGGCCCCACCGCTGGGCCCATGGGGGTGGTGGGCCTTGTTCATTGGATGGGACCCACCGACGTTTTGCCGACTACGGAACCTCCACCATTACCACCGCGTTTGCCCCCGCGGTTTTTTTTTATTATTCTTGCCGCCACCATTATGGTTTTGGCCCGAATTATTAACAAAACACGAAGGATTAGGAGAGGACGCCATCATGACAACCGGGCTTCCTCCGGTAGCCGCCTTTTAGCCAAACCGGCTTCTTCCAACGTCGCATGGAGCGGGCTTGATGAAAGTCGGGAAGAGGGTTGCTTTGGCGAAGGAGAGTTCCAACACCATTATAGGCCTCCGAAAGATCGGCAACCAACTGTAGAACTAGACGATTATTTGTTACTGGTGCGCCAACATTACGGAGTTGATCTGCCAACTCCTTTAGTTTCTTGCAATATGCAGAAACGTTCGGAAATTCATCCATTCGAACGAGAGAGAATTCCTGCTCGAGTGTGACGATACGGGAATGTTGGTTGTCTTGGAATATGTCACGCAATCTATTCCATGCAGCCATAGCCGTGGTATACGGCTCAATAATCGTACGTAGAAGGTCCACCGAAATAGTGGCGTATATCCACCGAAGAACGGTAGCATCAAGTGTAATCCATAACTCAGGATCCTCCACATGAAGGGGTCTAGCGGGAGGAATGATGTGATGAAGAACTTGATAAGATATAGGGTGAATTTTAAACAACTCCGCCCACGTTGCATATTGAACGTTTTCCATTTCAAGGACAATAGGGACACTAAGCTTGATATTGGAAACCGTGAGGGCAGGGTGAAAATTGTTCTTAGACATATTGGTAAGAACAAAGAAGGAGGGGAAATTTAAGAGAGGTTTTGGAGAGCGGAAGACGAATTTTGGAAGATAAACCCGAGGGGGGGAGGGGGAGGGTGTCTCGGCCAAGGGTCAAAAAAATTTTAGGGAGAGAATTTTTTTTGTAAAACCTAGTCTCTTGATACCATGAAAGAAATAATCCCCTTGATTATTTTCATTGATTGAATAGATATATATACAAGTTAAAATAGGAGAATCCTATTCCTAATCTATTCCTAAAACCTTGTTCTACCATAATTCTAACTATACAATTATGGTAAGTGTATAACACTAATTTATGGTAATAAATATACTACAATATACACACAATATACTTTCCTTAATATACAATATTTGTAACTCGATTTTCGCCCTAAATATGTGCGGTAGCAACGTTTTTTGGGCTGGACGAGAGGCCCGTTGGGCCACACAGATCTTGCCGGGCTGCACCGTGCCTCGCATTGGATCGCCTTGCTTCATTGGAAATTTCGACTGACTGCATCTTGTTGCTTTTATTCCACTGATATATATGTGATATACACTGCTGTATATTCAGTGTATATCACATGTATATTGCTCTATTTAACATCCAGCTATCATCATTTTCTTCATCGACAATACAAAAAGCAAGCGGAAATACTCCACCATCAGCATCAAAAGAAGTTGCTGATAGTAAAGTACCTAAGTATTTGCTCTTAAGCTGGATACCACCAAGACAAATAACAGGCAAGCAACCATTCAGGAACCCATGAAGAGAAGCATAAAAGGAAAAGAAGAACCTCTGGAACCGACTATCTGAACCAGCTGTAAAAACCTCAGCATGACTTCCAGGATTGGTCTTCCTGATTTGCTCACAATACGCAGGTAACAGACAGTACCCTTCTTCAGAAGATCCATATATAGCTTGTAGCCCTCTTTCCTTGGCCCTCCAAGCTTTGCTTGTATGGTATAGTTATCCCATACTGCTTATAAACATCATGCAAAATGTCTTTTGGCTTGTAATTTATGTTATCACGCAAACGCTCCTCTATGAAGTTCACTATCCAATCAACAGAAGCTTGATGATGTCCATTTTGCGCATTTTTCCCGCAGGTATGCGTTCCCTCAAGGCTTCTTATAGTAAAAGTAGGAGCATTGGGAAGCTTAATTGCGCGAATACACCACGGACAACCTTCTGAGGCACATTTTGCAATGTAGCGAATCAGGTCAATTTTTACTACGCGAAGCTCAAAATGTTGTGCAATAGCAGCCTCTTTAATCGCATTGCGGAAGGCCTTGACATCAGGAAACTCTTGGCCAACAAAAATGTTTTGATCCTCCATGGAATAGCAATTTATGAGATCTCCACTTTTAAATAGCTAAACTCCCCACTTAGCTTATTAGGAGTTGACATGTGAAGGAACTGAAGAAAGCAGCCAATTTATCCAAACCTGAACATTCAACAGGCAACTTCATTAGCATGGGCAAGCAGTTGAAAAATGCACGAATCTTTCATGAAACCTCTCAACCCTTGATCAGAAAAGGCCAGAAAGGTCCTGATAGAAAATGTTTGCAACCATGTACATTAAATAATGTGACTTCTACTCGACCTGGTTGTTAGGACAGGTTAATGTTGTCATCAACCGTGTCATAAATACAATACGTGCAGGTATAACAGCTGTTCAGGATAATAATTCTTTTCCAAACTGCTTTCAGTAATCCGTCGAATAAGTTCGTGTAAATACCCAATGAACTATTCAGAAAAGGGAAAATTCCTTTATCTATACGTAGTAGTAACAGTCTAGCATTTCTAGTGGCTGAATGGAAAAACAAATATCTGAACTTCTAAACCCCGGTCCACTTTTTTCCTGCGTTGTGGTTTTTGTGTGTGTGTGGAGGGGGGGGGGGGGGGGGAATGACGTTCATTAATGAGTATTAGATTGAAGTTCTCTTAAAGAAGACAGCCAGCTCCTATCCCGAAGATACAAAGCGCCCGGTCCTCTTCTCTTGTGTCGAAGTGTAGTGTAGTGTAGTGTAGTGTGGTGAGGTTTTGCTTCACAGAAAGAGTGGGAAATTGGGAGCAAAAAAGGCAGAATTTAGAATCTCAAAAAAATCAGAAAGCAAATCCAACAGGGAAATTAACCCATGTACAAAAGGTATACATGACCCCATAGAGATTTAGTTATTTAAGAAATAAAAAAAGTAACAGAACCCTATTCTTGGCATCAACTTACAGTGGAACAGACCGTAAACCTTATAAAACCAAAAGAAAGAAATTGAAACTAAACAGAGTTATTCGTGGAAAATATAGTATTTGCCAACTACTATAGATAACTGAGATTTTTTTTTATAAGGTAAAATTATATTTCTAAAAGTACCAAGGAGGTATAAAAGACTACATCAGAAGCAGTCAGCACCTACAACAGCAAAAAACCAGTTACAAATTTCCTAACAAATCTAAAAACTCCGAAAACTGATCCATACTCTCAATTAAACCTCTTTACACCAGAAGAACTGAGATTTATTTCTTGATTATATCACCGAAACAAAGTTTACAAATATTAGAAACATTTACGCAGATGAAGCTCTTTTCCGATAACAAGATTCCATGTTGTTTTATGGTTTTTATAAACTCTTCTAGGTGTTTAATATGATCTCCTACATTATCACTGTATATTAATATATCGTCGACATATACTATACAATATTCTGTTAATTTTTTAAACACTTGATCCATTCTTCTTTGGAATATTTAGGGTATATAATAGATAAAGATGGATTTCAACTACAAGAACACATAGTAACAAAAAATAAAAATTTTAAAGATAAACTAGAAAATAAAAAGGAAGTGCAACAGTTTCTAGGAATAATAAATTATGCCTCAGATCATATAAAAGACTTACCAGCTCTAAGAAAACCGTTACAAGATTTGATCAAAGGAAAAAATAAAGCATTTGAATGGAAAGAGGAACATGATAAAGAAATAAAAGATATCAAAGAAAGAGTAACAGATCTACCAAAACATAGAATACCAACAGATAAAGATCAATTAGAACTTTTTACAGATGCCAGTGACATAGGTTGGGGAGCAGTCCTCATAGCATATGACAAAGATGATATAGACAAAGAAAAACCTTTAATATGCGGATATGGAGGTGGAACTTGGAAGCCAAATGAAAAGAATTATCATATCAATGAAAAGGAATTATTAGCCATAAAGTTTGGAATAAAACGATTTTATTATCATTTACTACCAGTAAAATTCGTTGTCCAAACTGATAACACACAGGTAAGAGCATTCATTACTAATAAAATAGATTCACTACCAGAATTGAATAAACGAAGGAAATGACAATCATTCTTTTATTGTAAAAAATATATCCGAAAATAAGAATCTTCTAGCTGATTTTCTAAGCAGATATCAGGATGTCAGTTAACAGTGACAGCTTTGACGACTATATCAGCAATATAATAAATGAAGTTGTCAGCAGCAACCAGGTTATGGCAACCAGAATACAATAACTAGAAGGAATACTCAGACAAAATAACCAGCCTTATCGACCAACTAAAAGAATGCATTTCAGACTACTAGACCTACAGAAGCCTAAGAAACTCTCCAAGAGATACCATGGAAACTACAAACTTTCCTACTCTCGGTACAAAACTAGCACACATGCCACCAACATCCCAAATGCCAACATCTCAAATACTATCAATGGCTGAAAAATTAACATTTTCCCCAGAATTCATTACCACCTATGACCATTACCAAATATTACACTTATAAATCCAACCCCAACATACTACGAGCCTCAAGATTCAGTAAGTATCCAAGATATTTATGTCTCGAGAGAACAGATCCAAATGTCGCCCATAAACTTTTCAAATATGGATTTCTAGATAAAATCATGGTAGATGATACCCTCAACAGTATATCAAAATTACCAAATACCATATACCAATCAGTCTAGTCTATGAGAGAAACATTCGGACCAGGAATATAAGGAATTCAAATATTTGACGCTTCTACAGACTTGACAGGAAAACCCATTGTATTATGTCAACTCTTCAAATCAGGAAGGAATACTATCATTACCGGAGATAGTACAGATTCTAAAAAGGAATTACCATGCAAAATCAATCAGTTTCAGGGATGGCTAAGCAACAACAGAGCTATTGGACTAACAACCCTAGCAGGAAGATTAGAAGCTATGATCAAAGCGGAAAAGGCAAGCATCATTGGGACTACTAAAGGAGGAGAAGTAGAAGAATTAGTTACTATATATTATAATCACGATGTAATAGCCCAAGACACAGTAGAACACACCAATATGATGAACAGAATAATAAATCTAAAACATAAACATGCCAAAGAAACAACGGAACAATATCAGGCCATAACAAAACAAAAAAGGAAGCCAATGACTCTAATAGATATGAGTATGAATAATAAACAAGTTATGAGCATAAAAGAAGAAGGATCTTCTGATCCATTCTCTTAATAACATAATAGCCTAATTGGGAATGATGTAGTTTTGCTACATTAAAGCCCATCATATTAGTCCATCTAGGATCATGTAGTTCAACTACGTGAAACCTAGTATATCAGCATAATAGCATAACAATCTGGCCCAATGTGATTTATCACATAAGCCCAAAATGATATTAGCATAACAATAAGAATATTATCAAAGACAACAAAGGAAACAAGGGACAATGAAAATGACAGCAACAAAGCAGAAGAAAGATGCCAAACACGACAGCGAAGCAGAAGAAAGATGCCAAACACATCAGCCTTTGGAAAAGAAGGGACAATGAAAATGACAAGCAACAAAGCAGAAGAAAGATGCCAAACATATCAGCCTTCGAAAAAGGAATCACAATAATAACAAGAAGACAAAAGAAGATATCAGCAAAGATCAAACAAATAAAGTTTTGACGAATGTAATAATTTAGCTTGTACTATATCATGAATATAAGCAGCAGGAATAGTAAAGCCGCCAAATACTGTAGCACCACAGTAAAGGTCGCACAGTAAAGGTCATAACACTGTAGCACCCCGAGGTTATCTATATAAGCTGCCTCATTGTATCAGTTAAGAGTAAGTTTTTCCGAAATAAGAATTCAATCTTTGATATATCATCTCTCTGAAATACTCTCTCAAGAAATACTTTCTTTCTCTAGAATTCAGAAATCTAATAGCTTTCTATCAATCAAAATTATGTCTAGCTAGAACCTCATATCAGTCTATAATCCTAACAGAATAATATCGTAATCTAAGAAGATCTACTTCAAGAAATCATAAAGATAAGAAATAGACTTTGAAGAATATATAATTAAACGCATATTAGTTCAGGAACCTTGACTCTTGCTGGAATTCTTGGAAAGAACTGTAGAAACCTCCTAAGCATCTAGGCCATAGTACCCATAACGCGGAGAAGCAAGAAAGGGGAAGGTTGCCAGGGTGAAGTTGAGATTTTCGGTGATCCAAAGATTACTGCAAAAGGTATGGTTTCTTTACTTGTATGTTTTAATTATGTATTCAATAAGTTAATTTCTATGATTATGATCTTGAGAATCTGGAAGAGATTATAGATTGATTTAAATTAAAATGGTTATAATACTTGTTTGTTATTACTTTAAATTCCGCAATAATCGTAATAATATTAGAAATAATAGTGAAAATATCACTGATGTTCTTCCCTCTTTAGGGTTATCAGGTGAGGAAGAGATCCGCCCCGAAATCTTCCTCACCTGATAACCCTAAAGAGGGAAGAACATCGGTGATATTTTCACTATTATTTCTAATATTATTACGATTATTGCGGAATTTAAAGTAATAACAAACAAGTATTATAAACACAAGTATTATAACCATTTAAATTTAAATCAATCTATAATCTCTTCCAGATTCTTAATATCATAATCATAGAAATTCTACTTATCAAGATCATAATCATAGAAATTAACTTATTGAATACATAATTAAAACATACAAGTAAAGAAACCATACCTTTTGCAGTAATATTTGGATCACCGAAAATCTCAACTTCACCCTGGCAACCTTCCCCTTTCTTGCTTCTCCGCGTTATGGGTACTATGGCCTAGATGCTTAGGAGGTTTCTACAGTTCTTTCCAAGAATTCTAGCAAGAGTCAAGGTTCATGAACTAATATGCGTTTAATTATATATTCTTCAAAGTCTATTTCTTATCTTTATGATTTATTGAAGTAGATCTTCTTAGATTACGATATTATTCTGTTAGGATTATAGACTGATATGAGGTTCTAGCTAGACATAATTTTGATTGATAGAAAGCTATTAGATTTCTGAATTCTAGAGAAAGAAAGTATTTCTTGAGAGAGTATTTTAGAGAGAGGATATATCAAAGATTGAATTCTTATTTCGGAAAAACTTACTCTTAACTGATACAATGAGGCTCCTTATATAGATAACCTCGGGGTGCTACAGTGGTGCGACCTTTACCGTGCGACCTTTATTGTGGTGCTACAGTATTTGGCGGCTTTACTATTCCTGCTGCCATTCATGTTATAGTACAAGCTAAATTATTACATTCGTCAAAACTTTATTTGTTTGATCTTTGCTGATATCTTCTTTTGTCTTCTTGTTATTATTGTGATTCCTTTTTCGAAGGCTGATATGTTTGGCATCTTTCTTCTGCTTTGTTGCTTGTCATTTTCATTGTCCCTTCTTTTCCAAAGGCTGATGTGTTTGGCATCTTTCTTTTGCTTCGTTGCTGTGTTTAACATCTTTCTTCTGCTTTGTTGCTGTCATTTTCATTGTCCCTTGTTTCCTTCGTTGTCTTTGATAATATTCTTGTTGTTATGCTAATATCATTTTAGGCTTATGTGATAAATCACATTGGGCCAGATTGTTATGCTATTATGCTGATATACTAGGTTTCACGTAGTTGAACTACATGATCCTAGATGGACTAATATGATGGGCTTTAATGTAGCAAAACTACATCATTCCCAATTAGGCTATTATGTTATTAAGAGAATGGATCAGAAGATCCTTCTTCTTTTATGCTCATAACTTGTTTATTATTCATACTCATATCTATTAGAGTCATTGGCTTCCTTTTTTGTTTTGTTATGGCCTGATATTGTTCCGTTGTTTCTTTGGCATGTTTATGTTTTAGATTTATTATTATGTTCATCATATTGGTGTGTTCTACTGTGTCTTGGGCTATTACATCATGATTATAATATATAGTAACTAATTCTTCTACTTCTCCTCCTTTAGTAGTCCCAATGATGCTTGCCTTTCCCGCTTTGATCATATCTTCTAATCTTCCTGCTAGGGTTGTTAGTCCAATAGCTCTGTTGTTGCTTAGCCATCTCTGAAACTGATTGATTTTGCATGGTAATTCCTTTTTAGAATCTGTACTATCTCCAGTAATGATAGTATTCCTTCCTGATTTGAAGAGTTGACATAATACAATGGGTTTTCCTGTCAAGTCTGTAGAAGCGTCAAATATTTGAATTCCTTATATTCCTGGTCCGAATGTTTCTCTCATAGACTAGACTGATTGGTATATGGTATTTGGTAATTTTGATAAACTGTTGAGGGTATCATCTACCATGATTTTATCTAGAAATCCATATTTGAAAAGTTTATGGGCGACATATAGATCTGTTCTCTCGAGACATAAATATCTTGGATACTTACTGAATCTTGAGGCTCGTAGTATGTTGGGGTTGGATTTATAAGTGTAATATTTGGTAATGGTCATAGGTGGTAATGAATTCTGGGGAAAATGTTAATTTTTCAGCCATTGATAGTATTTGAGATGTTGGCATTTGGGATGTTGGTGGCATGTGTGCTAGTTTTGTACCGAGAGTAGGAAAGTTTGTAGTTTCCATGGTATCTCTTGGAGAGTTTCTTAGGCTTCTGTAGGTCTAGTAGTCTGAAATGCATTCTTTTAGTTGGTCGATAAGGCTGGTTATTTTGTCTAAGTATTCCTTCTAGTTCTTGTATTCTGGTTGCCATAACCTGGTTGCTGCTGACAACTTCATTTATTATATTGCTGATATAGTCGTCAAAGCTGTCACTGTTAACTGACATCCTGATATCTGCTTAGAAAATCAGCTAGAAGATTCTTATTTTCGGATATATTTTTTACAATAAAAGAATGATTGTCATTTCCTTCGTTTATTCAATTCTGGTAGTGAATCTATTTTATTAGTAATGAATGCTCTTACCTGTGTGTTATCAGTTTGGACAACGAATTTTACTGGTAGTAAATGATAATAAAATCGTTTTATTCCAAACTTTATGGTTAATAATTCCTTTTCATTGATATGATAATTCTTTTCATTTGGCTTCCAAGTTCCACCTCCATATCCGCATATTAAAGGTTTTTCTTTGTCTATATCATCTTTGTCATATGCTATGAGGACTGCTCCCCAACCTATGTCACTGGCATCTGTAAAAAGTTCTAATTGATCTTTATCTGTTGGTATTCTATGTTTTGGTAGATCTGTTACTCTTTCTTTGATATCTTTTATTTCTTTATCATGTTCCTCTTTCCATTCAAATGCTTTATTTTTTCCTTTGATCAAATCTTGTAACGGTTTTTTTAGAGCTGGTAAGTCTTTTATATGATCTGAGGCATAGTTTATTATTCCTAAAAACTGTTGCACTTCCTTTTTATTTTCTAGTTTATCTTTAAAATTTTTAATTTTTGTTACTATGTGTTCTTGTAGTTGAAATCCATCTTTATCTATTATATATCCTAAATATTCTATATTATCTTTAAAAATTTCAGACTTCTTTTCCGATAACAAGATTCCATGTTGTTTTATGGTTTTTATAAACTCTTTTAGGTGTTTAATATGATCTCCTAGATTATCACTGTATATTAATATATCGTCGACATATACTATACAATATTCTGTTAATTTTTTAAACACTTGATTCATTTTTTTTTGGAATATTTGGGGTGCATTTTTTAATCCAAAGGGTAATACATTCCACTCATAATGTCCTTGAGGGGTACTAAAAGCTGTTAAAGGTTTTGATTCTTTGGTTAATTTTATTTGCCAAAATTCACTCTTACAATCAAACTTGCTAAACCATTTCTTATATCCTAATCTATTAATATGATTTCTTTTATATGGTAAAAAATATCCATCAAATATTATCTTTTTATTTAGTTCTCTATAGTCTACGACCATTCTAGCCTTACCTCTTTTTTGTTCACTATGTTTTCTTACTAGGAAAGCTGGACTGCTATGTGAACTTTTACTTTCTTGTATTATTTTTAGATCTAGTAGTTCCTTTAGTTGTGTCTCGAATTCCTTTTGATCTGTTGGGCTATATCTAATAGGTTTAGATATGATAATGTCATTAGGAGTTATTAATTTTATCTTAGCATATAGATATTTTTTTTGCCATAATTGTATTGGATTTTCCCCAAAATTTACTTTTAACATTCCAAGGTATTTTTCTTTTAATAGTTGCAAATTATTGTTTCGATTTATCCTATTACATAATTTTAATGTTTGTACTGGTAATATTCTTTTTAATATAATCCACCTGTTACAAGGTGTTTGTAAGCTTAAGGTGTTATTATTTATAACTTGAGTTTTAAAGTAATCTAAAAAGTTATTTCCTAATAATACATGTTGACTCATATTATTATCTTGATATATTATTGGTAATCTAAATATTGTTTTATTTAACACTATCCTTACATTCTCTGCTATCGTGTCTAATTCTTTAGTTTGTTCATTAAATCCTGTCACTCGTATTCTATATGTCCTAGATCTTTTCCACTTATGTGATTCTAATATTTCTTTTCGTGCTAGACACATGTCTGCTCCGCTATCAATAAAGATTTTTTGTTTTATCATTTTATTGGATTTGTATTCTACCTGAGCTTCTATGTAAATTGCTACCATTTATTCTAAATCATTTTCATTATCTGAATAGATGTCTTCTTCGTCTGAGTAAGTATTTATATAATTAATCTTCCCTGTTTCTATGTCACTTTCTTCTTCGGTTTGATTAATATAAAATTCTTCATCACTATTCCATTTATTGTTTTCTTCTTTTATTTGTTCTAAACTCATAATAAATTGTGTGGTATTAATATACTTTACTCCTTGTTTCTTTAATTTAGGGCATTTGTTAGCATAATGTCCATTTTCATTACAATTCCAACATTTACATTCTTTAGGTGCTTCTTTTGTTTCTAATGGTTTTACATACCTTTTCTTCTAAATTTTCGTTTATCTCTAAACCTTTTCTAAGTGTCGGGGGTATTATTATATCTCCTAAATCTCTTATATCTCCTTCTTCTGTACGGTTTGTAATGTGGTTTATCATAATTCTTTGTGTAATTCTTTTTATGCCTTTTATATTTACGTTCTTTTTCTTGGTTATCACATCCAAATACTAATCTCCTTTCTGTAAATCCACATATTTCTCTTAGTCCTAATTTTTTATCTTTTTTAACCTTTTATTGTAATCTGTATTCTTTGCATTTTCTCGTTAAATAAGCTCTTAAAATCCGGAATCTATCTTGGTTTTGCTGGAACGTTAATTGCACAAAATTCTAAAATGGAAATCAAGTTTCCAACGTCTAAGCACTGCAGTAAGTAATCCCATAAGTTAACACTCCAAGTTGGCATAGGGTACTGTACCCAATTGTTCCCAATTTGCTCAAGAAAGAGGGCTAATTTCCTTAGCCAAATTGTTCATAAATAACTAAATAAGAAGGACAAAGCATTTAATAAGCATAATGATTAGGTCTCCTTACCAATATACTTTTGGCGGTGGAGAGGCCTAACTCGACGCCACATTGCCTCCACATGCACGGTCACTTAATTTAATTAAGTGATCTGACTCCGTATGATTTATTAATCACACACATAATTAATTTTAGATCACATTTTATTTAAATTCTAAAAACTCATAAGACATTCGTATACGCAATGTCATAATTTGTAATATGACACCAATCCATAATCTCTTTATGCACACACCAAATTATTTCTTTTCCCCGTCGTCACACTTGTGTGTCCAAAATTATTTTGGGGCCTAATTATTTTATGTTCTAGTCTCTTTATTAGCACACGTAAATATGATCCAAAATTTTCTCAACGCTCGGGTCTGTTTACGCACGTCTAGCGATTTTTCATACGCCTAGCGGTTCAAGCCGTGACCCGAAAGTACGGGATGTTACACTATGCTTATCTCTTATTTTAATTTTTTATAATATTTTTTAACCTAATAATATAAAAATATTTAATCTAACTAAATTATTCTTTATGATATATTTTTTTGTTTATTTAATTTGGTAAATATTTTTTGAAGAAAAAAATATTTTCAACTCCATTATTATTCACATGGCATATATTTTTCTTATATATATATATATATATATATATATATATATATATATATATATATTATATTTTAAAATTATTTAACAATGAGATTTATTTAATTTCTAAATTGTCATTCCCTGTTGTCATTGACTTAACATAATTACTTTCTCATATGATTTTTTCTAGTTCCATCCGGTACGCAACTCTATCCATCAAGACTTAAATAAATGTGATGAAATCATCTAGTGTTTTTTCCTCCACTGAAATTTAAATTTAAAACCTTCTAGTTCTTAACATATTTCATTGACCACTAGAACACACTCATAATACGTGATTTTCCCAAAGGTATCACATCACATCACATCATCACATCATATTAGTCTCTTCGGGCTCTTTTATGATAGTTTGTACCAGCCGCAGGTGGTGTGCGTATATAACGTCTTTCCCTTTCCCCATATCCCTTACATATATAAAATATTTACCATATAGTAATGTGCATAGCACAAGTTGGTCCAGGGTAATATATGAATATACTGCAAATGAAAATGCATGAATAACAATAAAACACTTTCTGAATTTGTCGGATGACAATAATATCCTTGCCCCTTTGGCTAACTGCCTAACACTGTGAATATCAACACATTTTTCCGTATACCTCAATAAGGACTTAGAATCATATTTAGACATGCTTTTAGCATAGGAATCAATAACATGAATATTCTTAACTACTAGGAGTAGAATAAATTATGGATATTTCGTTACATGAAACATGACAAAAGAAAGAAATAATTTATCTTAACACACCTTCGTTTTGCTAAACTGAAAGGAAAATATTGTTGCTGCACTTGCACGGCTTTTCCTACTTAATTTGTTA
This sequence comes from Anisodus tanguticus, assembly GCA_034509755.1. Taxonomy (NCBI): domain Eukaryota; kingdom Viridiplantae; phylum Streptophyta; class Magnoliopsida; order Solanales; family Solanaceae; genus Anisodus; species Anisodus tanguticus. The sequence continues at coordinate 4,540,073 of CM067558.1, forward strand.
CTGCTTCATACACAATTTCTTACAATACACGAAGTGAAAGCAAAGTTCCTTTTCCTAATTGAAAATAAAGTATTGGTTGCTTATTCTTGCACGTTTCAGTTCTTGGATGTTGTTGATAAAAGAGAAGGCCTCATATGTTTTATGTTTTGGATTAATGATTGTCGCACCCATTTTTAACTGCGGGTCAAAGCTGAGTGCAACGTATTGGTGATTCCTGTGTATTGGATTAAGGAATCGCCACCTACTAATTCTAAGGTGAATTAGGGCACCTAAATGTTGACTATAAATGCTACAATGTAACTCCAATTAATATCTACGAAACTAATGAGATTCCGGGTAAGAGTTCTTTATTATCCTAAAGGGAAGAAGTTAGGCATCCTTTAAGATCCGCTAACTTGCGATTATCCGGTCAAACTCAGATTATTTATTATGCTAAGAAAAAATACAAGTTTAAAAGTAAATAAATTTAAAAAGATGTTTGCAAATAATTAAATAAATGCATTTGATAATGTAAAGATTTGCATTTTTATGTAACTATATGTAAAATTGATTTTTTGAGATAACAGACATGCATTTGTAGCATTATTTATAAAAATACATGTAAAGCGATTTTTGAATAAAAAAATACATTTTGACAATTGATTGAAAAGCAATTTATTTTTAATGCCAAAGAAGTAAATTTTTTGAAAATCACTGAGTTGCAAATTGAAAAAAGATAAACTTATCTGTAGGATTAAAAAAAAGTGAATAGAAGATGATCAAAGTTATTTTCGAAAGTTTTGAATATGCATGACGAGCCTAAAATAGGTAACTAGCGGAGGGTTTCTAAGTTTGAACTAAACAATCCTACAAGTAAATAAGCTAGCGACGTCTAGTTTTAGACTACCCTATTAATTGATTCTAAGTCTACCTATTCTAAACATTTCAATAATTACAAATACAATAAATAATATTACAATACAAAACGATAAAGCTAAATTAAAGAAAGTAAAAACAACAACAAAATAAATAATCTCCGAGGAGTATTTGCCTTCGTTGACTTTGTTCCTTGCAAGCTGTCCAGAACAAATGGTTAGAAACAGTTGAATATAAATAACTTCGGATCCGTATCCAAAACAATGAATGTTTTGATCACGGAAGGCTCAACTTAAATTTTGAAAAGACCATTCAAATCACATCGTGGCTGCAAACATATGACTCGGTGGTCATTTTAGTTGCCTCGCCTACTATACATGTTGGTCTCTCGAATGAAAAAGAAAGATCATTCCAATCACGTCGTGGCTGCGAACATATAACTCGTTGGTCATTTTAGTTTCCTCGCCTACTAAACATGTTGATCTCTCGGATGAAATAAAAAAAAATTAAGTTTCATCATTGCCAAGAAGTTATATTTCCGTCTTTACAACTGTGGAGGCCTAAAAAATTGACATATATTTTTTCATCTGCTAGTGTAGTATCATGTTCGAAGCAGTAAATAACACTAAAGCAGCAAGCCAAAACCGAGAGGCATTTTTCGAAGGGACGCGGCCTCAAATTCAATTTCATTGGCCCAAGTGTAATATTTGTTCAGATCAGTAAAATAAACCGAAAACAACAAACTGAAACCGAGAAACGATTTCCGAAGGGACGCAGCCTCGAATTCAATTTCATTGGCCTAAATGCAGTATTTATTCAAATCAGTAAAATAAACCGAAAACAGTAAACTGAAACCTAGAAACGATTTCCGAAGGGGCGCGGCCTCGAAATCAATTTCATTGGCCTAAATGTAGTATTTATTCAAATCAGCAAAATAATATCAAAGCAATAATCTGAAACAGAGAAATGATTTCCGAAGGGACAAGGCCTCGAATTCGATTTCATTGGCCTAAATGCAGTACTTATTCAAATCAGTAAAACAGTAAGATATCCATGCACGGATGTTTAAATGCCAAAAATCAAACTGAAACAGAGAAGCGACTTCCGAAGAGACGCGGCCTCGAATTCAAATTCATGTTGGCCTAAATGCAGTATTAGTTCAAATCAACAAAATAACAACATAGCCGCATAACGGATGTTCAAGTGCCAAAGTAAACCAACAGTAAGCAATTAAAATATCCGACCCGAATTCTGAAATTTTTGAACCGAAATAGAGCTTGAAATGCTCCTGAAAATTTGACATGAGTCCTGAAATTTGACCCGACCCGGATTTCGGCAAAAACAGTAAAGAAAATTAGGTAATCGACCCATTTCTGAAAAAAAGACCCGGATAGGTGACCCGAATTTCGGGTCGACCCGACCCGAGAAATGCAACCCTAAGCAGTGTCCGGAATTGGAATCAATTTTTTTTGATTTTTCAAATAACCAACAAATAAGATGTAAAACACAAAATCTGGAAATATAACCAAACCGGGTCGACCCGACCCGAATCAAAGGTCTCAGCCCGAATCGACTTCTTTCCAAATGTCAGATAACCAACCACAAAATATAAAATACAAAATCTAGAAATTTATTCGAATCGGGTTGACCCGACCCGAATCAGAGGTTCCACCCGAATCAGAGGTTCCATCCGAATCGATTTCTTCTCAGATTTTCAGATAGCCAACAACAAGTTATAAAAACACAAAATCTGAAAGAAAAAAAACTTTACTTGAACATGGTTGACCCAACCCGACCGAAACAGTGACCCAACCGGAATCTGAAAACAGTGAAGAACAACAAACAAAAGCAGATTTTCGGAGTAGGGTTCACGAAACAAATAGAAGTAATTTAACCCCAAAATTTGAGAACAAAACTCACCATTTTCTCTCCAATTTCGGACTTGTTTTCAGCCTTATTTTTTATTTCTTTTCTCGGATGTTTGACCCCTTTTAGAACTCGAAAATTAGAATTTTCTCCTCGAACCCGAAATCCGACCTCCTCTTCTTTTTTTGTTTTTGTTTTTTTGGTAAAAGATAATGAAAAATAAAAGATGATATCAAACTCAAAAATATTTAATCCGTCGGACCCAAATAAGAGATGATATGCTAAATCAAGAGTAGAAAATCCGACCTCTTGAAGAACAAAAAATGGGGGTTTTATAGGTGGAATCAGACCTCCAAGTCGACCTCCATACCCCTTTAAAAACGAGTTTGAATTTCACAATAAAGTGACGATTTTGGGACGAAATTGAGGGGATATGGGTCGCGGATTTTGCGGGGATAAGGGTATGGGTCGAATGGTTGGTGGTGTCGGCGTAACAGAGGGGGTTGGTAGTGTCAGGGGTTGGTGGTGGTTTCGGCGGGTTTGGAGGGGTGTGGGGTCGCGGCTGATTTTTGTGAAGGAGAAGAGTATTAGGGTTTGTTTTTGGTGTTAGGGAATAAAAGGGGAGTTGGGTCGAAAAAGGGGTGTTGGGCCGTGTTCGGTTGGGCTTTGGTTGGGACGATTTGAGTTGAAATTTGGGGTGGCCGGTTTGGCTTGGTAAGGGGGTGGGTTGATGTAATGTTTTGGGTTAAGGAAAAATGGGTTGTGGGTTTAAAAATACAAAAGGGATTTAATATTAAAAATGTGTTGAAGAAAAAATGTAAATTATTTAAAATAAGATATAACGATGTGATAATAATAAAACATAATATTTGCGAAACGTTTAAAATGCTTCAAATGAAAAAAATGTGATGCCGTTTTGTGACAGTAAAAAATGTGAATAATAATAATATTATTGATAATAATAATATATATATATACGCATGTATGTATATATATTAAAATTGTTTTGAGGTTTTAAAAAGTAATTAAAATTGCAACAAATTCATAAAAGATGGGATAAAAATGGGTGTCAACAATGATAATGTAGAGAATGAATATCAAAGTCTAATTCTTTTGACACATTTTCTCTTGCCATGTGTCGATCAATGGCAACTTATGTGCTTGGTCATCATGGCCACTTAATGCCACCTTACTTTAATATGCAGATCTGCATCCGAATAATTTATCAATCACATACATATTTAATTCTGTGATCCCAATTCACTTAAATCTTAATAACTCATAAGACCTTCATATACTCAATGTCATAATTTGTGATATGACACTAGCCCATAGCCGCTTTATGCACGTACCAAATTTATTTCCGGCTTCCGTCGTCACACTTGTTACGTCCAAAATTATTTCGGGGTTTAATCATTTTATATACTAATCTATTTATTAGCATAAGTAAATATAACATGAATTTTTCAACTCTCGGACCTATTTACACACGCCTAGCGATTTTATATACGCTTAGTGATTTAAACTGTAACCCGAAAGTACGAGACAATCAACTCAAATCAATCTCACTTTGGACAACATAAAGGCAATTCTAATGGTAATTTTTATTAAGCTTAATTGTATGCATTAACAGTATTAAAAGGATTTACATCATTAGTATATAAAAGTTATAGTCATAAATATTACATGTACAAGTGCATGCTTTATCTATTCATTTGGGATACAATCTAAATGTCTTCTTTTTCCTCTTAATTTAAATATTTGTTGCTGGGGCAGACACTAGCGCAATTACAATAGTTTGGGCCGTGAGTCATGACAGCCATGAAGAACGTTCAAGCAGAAATTAGAAAATTAGTGGGGAAAAAGGGCATTGTGAATGAAGATGATATTCAAAACATGCCTTATTTCAAAGCAGTGATAAAGGAGACATTTAGATTGTATCCACCGCCTCCATTGTTAATAGCAAGAAAGACAATGCAAAATTCCACACTAGAAGGGTATAAAATTACACCAAAAACTCAAAATCTTATCATGTTTTGTACCCATATTTTCAAAGAACTCAAAATCTTGAATCCATAGAAATAATTGAACTTTGAATCCGTCTATGCAGGTATTGCAACTGTGGAGCTTAACCTTCTTCTTTTCTTTTTTTTTTGTTGACGAAGGAACCCGCAGCCGCTACTCTCTCGAGTGCGCACAGGGTAAACCCCGGACTGACGCAATAGCCTGCAAACCACGTCAACCGATTAACCACACTTGGCAAGCCATGTGTGACAGGCTCAACCAAAAAGGTTTATGCAGGGGATCGAACTCGTGACTTTGCGGTCCCGCGCTCTACTGCTACACCAACTTGGCTACCCTTGCGGGTTTGGAGCTTAACCTTCTATATGCATTTGATTGGGAGTTGCCTTTTGGGATGAGGATAGAAGATATGGACACAGACATTTTGCCTGGAATTACTATGCATAAGAAAAATGCTCTTTGTCTTATCCCTAAAAATATATATGTAGACTACACTTAGTTTAATTAGCTCGTGCATGCGGAAAGAATGTAAAATAAGAATACGAATATTAGTAAGAGTATTTCCCCCTTTAATTTCCAACTCTTATAAGTAGTAATGTAATTGCCTTTTTTATTATGAATTAAATCAAACCAATGAAAATTCTCGAAATGAATAGACAGCTTGTTCTTTGAGTTGATAAGTTAAATCTTGATCAAGCATTAATTATTCAAAATAGTTTGTACTAATTTCGAAAGAAGAAATTCCTATATGTTTCATTACACATTGGTGTTGATTAGAGCAAATAACTTAGGATTCTAATTATATTAGGAATCAACCTTTGTAAGGTAAGTTAGGATTCGTACCATATTAGGAATCAACCTTTGTACAACTATATATATTGTGAAAGAATCACCATGAACTAAAGACCAAAATAATCTACTTAATTATAAGTTCACGATTTTTTTTTATTAAGGGAACTTTTTTTTTTCGTTGCTATTTTGCTAATAAGGATACTAAAAATAGTAAGTATTCTTCTGTTCATACTCTTTGGTACCTAGCTTTCCAAAGTTCTCAACTAACAATATTATTATTATGTGTTATCTGAAGGAGGAACCTATGGACATCGTTTATTAGTAGCATGTTTATTCCACCAAGTATGCATAAATATACTCAAAATGGTGTTACAATTAGTGGTGGCCAGTGGGCCGGGCTCGGGTCTGGCGGGACGGGTCTGGCGGGACGGGCGAAGGGGTCGGGGTCGGGTCGGGCGGGGTCTGGCGGGGTCGGGTCTGGCGGGACTTGCTCCAGTCCCGTCCCGATCCCGATCCCGTCGGTATCGGGTCGGGGCGGGATCGGGGCGGGGTCCGGCGGGTTTTCCTTTTTTTTTTTTAAAAATAACATATGTATAAAAAAAACTCAATAAACAAGATAAGATAGTATAATAAAAACATCCCAAGGCTATTTTTGTGCCTCTATATTATTTAATAGACATGATTTTTTTTAATACAAATACAATTATCTAAAATCTAAATTGCAACTTTGTGGTGTTGTCCAAAAGTTGCAAATTACATAATAAAATTGCAATTAAAAAAAATTACATTCTCAAAAAAACCTGTTCTAATTGCTTGATGATTTCATGTGGTTCTTCGGTTGGAATTGGTATTTGTTGGTCAAATTGATCCACGTCGCTTACACTACCTTCGGTTAAGATTTCGTTGTAGTTTTCATCTTCTTCTTTGTTGATCTCCGGTTGACCGCACCTTCTCCGCTCCGCTCGTATCCAATCTCTGAATAATACTGCAATTTCCAAGCTGTCTCCGGCTAATGAGTGTCTGTGGTCTCCTATTTTATATCTGCCGGTAGAAAAAGCACTTTTAGACGCAGTTGATGACGCTTGAATGTTCAAAACATCTCGGGCCATCAATGAAAGTGTCGGAAAGGTCTTCTCATTCCCCCTCCAGTATTTCAGCAAGTCTTCATGTCCATCTTCATTGATAACTTCTTGATATGGTACAGAACCCTGCAAAACAAAAATATCCAACTCGCTAATTTGGTTAGTAGTAGAGGTACGGCGGCACATTCTATTTCTAAGGCTTTCAATACTAGCCGCAGAAACAACATGTCTTTTGTGAGGTTGTGTTGAAGATGAAGAAGATAGTATGGAAGCCGGTAAGTTACTAGCATTTTCTTGTTGATAAAATCTATATATTTTTTTGCATTGGTGTTCTACGCTAGACAACACTTCTTCTTTAGTTTGTTCAATAGGTGGTGGGTGATTTAGATTTTTGGGACTTGGAGGTGGTAGTACTTCTATACAATCGTAAATAGTTTCAATTAGTGATTTAGTACCGTCTATTTTAATAGTAGGATTTAATACAGAACCAATAATATAAATAGTGGGAACAGAAATAAAATATTTTTTTATTTTGACAAACATTTTTTTAATAGCTGCCTTATAAGCTGGTTTTTCCATATATTCACTAAGTAATAAAAATATTAGAGTTATATAAAACAACATAGTTGAAATAGTAGGATAATATATACCGAAAAATTCTTTTGTTGCTTGAAAAAACTTCTCTAAAAATACAATAAGTTCGGAAATTTTTATCCAATCACTATCTAAAATCATATCAGCTAAATTTTTATTATGAGAGTTAAAAAATAAAGTTATAGGTATTCTATAGTAATAAGCAACAAGTAGTTGCTCGTATAAAGAATTCACCTAGTGGATACTTCTTGTGGAATTTTTCTATAAGATAGTTCACAATCGTGACAAATTTTTTTATATTCTTTTCTACGTTGTACTTTATTACTTTTAAAAATAAAGTTTATATCAAATTGTATTTTACTAAGAATGTCTTCAAAAAGTGATAGACCATCCTTTACAATTAAGTTATATATATGGCACGCGCATTTTATATGAAAATGATCTAGAAAAGATGGAGTTAAACTATTTTTTAAAATTGTAATTGCGTAATTGTTAGAAGAAGCGTTATCTAATGTAATAGTCATAATTTTATCGGTTATTCCGTAATAATGGCACACTTGATAAATATTATCTGCAATAAAAGTACCAGTGTGCCTATCATCTATATATCTATACGCTAAAATAGGTTTTTGCATAGACCATTTATAATCTATCCAATGACAAGTTACAGTTAAATAATCATGGTCGTTAGTACTACGACCTATATCAGACGTGATAGATACTTTGCCATTAAAATGATATAATGAAAAACGTAAATACTGTTGATATTCATGCGCGAATTTAAATACATCTCTCTTAACAGTTGATCTAGGAAAACCGTTAAAAGCAGGATTATATATATCTCTAATGTAATGAATAAAATCGGGAGATGAAGGAAATGAAAAAGGCAAACCCTCCACAACAACTAATTTTGATATTGCTTCCCTATCTCTATGTTTATTGTATTTAGAGCCTACAATTCCCCCCGTCATAGGGTTAATTTGACCTCGTACTTGGTCGGGACGATATCGTATGAGAACCTTGTCCCGATGGAGCGGCGTTTGCGCACCCGGTTTTGAAGCCTGGTATTGGGCATACCTAGCTGGATGAGCACTTACTACGTGTCTAATTAAACCCCCCGTCCCACCGTGACCTTTTCCAGTTTTAAATTTTAAAACATTTTTACAAATTTTACATATAGCTACTTAATTCTCTACGTCCCTATCAAAAAATGTCCATGCATCTGATTTTAATGGTCGTTTTGCTGGACCTCGTCTCATACTAGGGGGAATATGAGGTATTTCAGTTGAAGGTGCACTAGTGGGTGTGTTGTCATCAACATTAGTGGGTGTATCATCTAGATCATCGTCTAAATTAAAGTCTTCTTGAGTTCCAGAAAATAGCTCCTCGTCTAAATCTAATGGTATTGTAGGAAAATGTTGAGTATCAACAAAATCATCATGTGTAGGAATAAGATGACTAGAAGAAGTACCCTTGCCCTGGTTGCCCCTACTAGAAGAAGCACCCTTACTCTTACCCTTAAACATACCTTTTAATCCTTCCATTTTAATTATGATAATAAATAATTAAAGATAATAAAATTAAGTGCGCTAAATAAAATAAACATACAATAATAATTTAATGAAGGAACGAATGTACCAAACGCCGACGTAACGTCGACGTGTAATCGAGAGGTTGAAAATTGAAACTTTGCTCGATGGAAGATCCTCAAGCTAGTTGTCAACTTCACTCTCAATTCACAAATGAATAAATAAAATTGAATATTTAGCAAACAATGTAGACTTGTAGAGAGATATATTGAGAGATTAGAGAGATTGTAGGAAGATTTGTGAGAAAGATGAAGAGAAAATGAGTTATTTATAGTTGAAAAATTGGGTTAAAGTGTAAATATAATAACTTATGGATTAAAAATAAATATTAAGGGGTAGGGGGGTTGGGGGAGGGGGGGAGGCCTAAAATGGCCGTTGCCAAACGGCCAAAATCTAAAATGACCGTTGGTGCAACGGTTATATTTGCAAAGGGGGAGAAATCGGGCGGGGTCGGGACGGGCTCGGGGCGGGCTCGGGCCAGGCGGGCCTAGGGCGGGCTCGGGTCTGGCGGGACGAGACATTGTCCCGTCCCGAGTTCGAGTCCCGCCACCGTTTTTTTTTTCACGGGGTCGGGGCGGGACCAGGGCGGGCTCGGGACGGGGTTGGGTCGGGGTCGGGCCGTCCCGGCCCACTGGCCACCCTTAGTTACAATTGACATTTTATTCCTAGTGGACTAGTACCTAGCTTCCAAATTTTGGAATCAATTTCCTTGAAGAAAATATGTTATTTTATTTTGGGTTATTTCCCACCAGCTTCTTCTTGGCATCAAGCCAGCCTTTATTTGTTGCATCAAGTAATCCCACATAAAAGAAAGGCTACTGACGTGATTGATTCAATCAGGGAAAAACATCCATTATATTCAAACATAACTGTTGAGAATATAATCAAATATTAAAAGTGTGTTCTGTCTATTACTTTTGGGGATGAGTTAGGCCCAAGATTCATATTCTTTACATAATATCAGAGTCACTCATTCAAATACTTTGTTCACCGATGTTGGACCCCAAATTATATTATACACGCTCCAGTTAAAAAGGTCTGGGCGTGCGGGGGAGTGTTAAGAGTCCCACATCGGATATGGAATGGTAACATGAACTCCTTATGGACTTGGACAATCCTCATCCTACAAAGCTAGCTTTTGGGGTTGAGTTAGGTCAAACATTCATTCTTTACATGGTATCAGAGCAGGCCAACGGTCCTGGGATCGAACCTTACTGCCACCCATTATCAAAAAAGATTTCCACGTGCTTGGACCATGAAAAAAATCAGGTCAGCACGTGAGGGGGCGTGTTGAGAATATACTTAAATATTAAACGTGTGTTTTATCTAACAGCTTAAGCTTTTAGATCAGATGGTCACACACTTCAATAATAATTATGCCATGCATATGCTGACACTCCCGTCTATAACCACGGATTGTCCCCGCGTCCATTCTTCAATGTTTTGGGTGCATTGGCCATCATCTCGATTCAAAAACAACATTAAGTAGGCAGCAACGGTAATACCTAATTTCCCACAAAAAAAAATATAGGGTGCTCCTATGAGTGCAACCGACATTATAGAACAACTTACGGGATTAAATTTGTGACCAGAAATGTTTAGAAATGAACAACTGAAGCATATTGTTCTACACATGTACCGAGACACTGAGATACCATTTGGAGGCCAAACCTCATCATGATATCACATCAAGAGGGAGTTTCCTCTTCACCATTCTACATATGAGAAAAGAGGTTGTAAAAGGTAATTGTTTTACCTAAATATTGGAAAGAATAAAGGAGATTGATCTTTTTTCTCTAAGAACTTGAAAGGCAGTCAGAAAGAATATTCCTACTATATCTTTGCACGGTCTATCCCCTAATCTCAATTTCAGCAGTAACTCTTGGATAATTATTACCAATTGTGCTTGATTCCATAATAGAAAGGTTTATTTAATAGATAAAGTTCCATGCTTTTGCTTATCGCAGTAGCTGGCCTCTTTTTTCTTTTTCTCTTTTAACTTAATTTCGAATTTGAAAATTTTGAAGCTTCTTTCTCAAATCCTGAATCCACTTCTGAATATATCAAACATGGAGGAGGACTATTAGTACTCCGTGAAAAAAAAAGGGATTACTTTGAGTCTAAAGCCAAAGATAAGGGACCATTTTGTTTTTTTTCTCCGCTTTTTTTGTTCTTTTTATTTTTCCGCGAGATCCTCTAGAACTAGAAGGGAAATTTTATTGAAACAACTACTCCATTACAAGTTTATAACGAAAAATGGTAGGCATAAAACAAAGTATGACCATATTAAACATGGATAACTAACGAAAGCATACATATTTAGTTAATTTAAACACTGGAGTTTGGTCTTTCTAGGTACTAGGCAAAGAGGTTTTTTCTTATGCATAGTAAGTCCAGGTAAAACATGAGTGTCAATATCTTCAATCTTCATCCCACAAGGTAACTCCCAATCAAAAGCGTGAAGAAGATTGGAAAGTACAAGTTCTACAGTTGCCACACCAAGTGCGATAGCTGGACACCCTCTTCTACCTGCTCCAAATGGAATCAACTCAAAATTTTGGCCCTTAAAATCAATATCACTATTCAGGAACCTCTCAGGTATAAATTCTTCAGGATTTTCCCATATTTCAGGATCCCTTGCTATAGCCCAAGAGTTAACATGAATTATAGTTTTTGGTTTAATTTCATATCCTTCTAGTATGGAATTTTGCATCGTCTCTCTTGCTACTAACAATGGAGCTGGTGGATACAATCTAAATGTCTCTTTTATCACTGCTTTGAAATATGGAAGATTTTGAATATCATCTTCATTCACTATGGATTTTTTCCCAACAGATTCTCTAATTTCTGCTTGAACTTTCTTCATGGCATTTCTGTTCACTATCAAGCCTGTCATTGCCCAAATTACTGTAGCTGCACTAGTGTCCGTTCCACCAACTAGCATATTCTACAAGAGAAAGTGGGAGGATAAAATTAAAAGTCGGGTTAATTACACGAAAGTTCACTCAACAAAGTATAGTATGATTTTAGGAAAACCATCAAAACTTATTTTTTCTAATTATCAATATCTCACTTATTTATATATTTAAGTCCACCACTGTGGTGAGGGTAAAGACTAGTCTCCTACCTATGAATATTTACCAAACTTATTATTTCACCCTAGTTCCTTAATTTCCTAAGATATTAGTGTTAAGTGTCCCACGTCGGATATGAAATGGGAACATGACCTCCTTATATGGACTTGGACAATGCTCATATTACAAGCTAGCTTTTGGGGTTGAGTTAGACCCGAGATCCATTTTTTTGCAATCACTTTTGTCAAAAGCAGATGAGGCATATAAAGGAAAATTTTCAGTAAACTTCCTCCAGTTTGTTTTTATATCACTAACTTTCATTGTGGTTTAAAATATATGACTCATTTTTTCTCAATTTATTAAAATAAGATATCTACCAATATTCGAAAACTTTAAATCTTTTATTTTATCTTTAATGAAATATTTTTTTAATTAAGTAATCATAAAATGTAACACGTGTAATACCACAAGTTTTAAAGACGCTTTTAAAACCAAGCCAATGAATGTAACAGTACACAAGACTTGCATATACACTAAATTTTAACATCTAACCATGATTAATTGGTATGAATTTTCACTTCAATTTGCATAAGGTTAATTGCTTAGCTAGATGTACTTAATTAAGCAACCGATGTGAGCAAGTATTTACCATCACCGCCACATAAAAATAGACACAAATGGAGTAGTTTATTACCATGATAATAGCCTTTATATTGTCCAAAGTAAGGTCGATTGGAGTTGATTTCTCTTTCCTCAACTGGAGCAAAAGATCAACAATATCTCCATCCATGAAATTTGGCCTATTGGGATTGAGATGTTGCTCAATGAGTCCTTCATAAAACTCATCCAAATCCTTAAAATTCTTCTCAAGTCTATTTATTTTTCCAGAGAGTTGATCAATCCATCCTAAGAGAGGAAAATAATCAGAGACAAAAAAGCCTGCCAGCATTTCTTCAGTCACTTTTAAAAGTTCATCAAATTTTCTCCTTTCGAATGTTTCTTCATCGTACCTAATACCAAAAGCAATTCTAAAAATAATTGTAGTTGTTAGTGAAATCACTATACTACTCAAATTGGTAACTTTTGAAGTAGCAGCTTGTTGAGATATTATGTTGATCATTCTAAAAACTTCATCTTCACGAATTGGACTAAAATATTTCACTTTCTTGAGACTAAATAAATGAACGACACAAAATTTTCTAATTTCTCTCCAATAGTCATTGTAAGGTGAAAAGGCAATATCTTGACCATTGTAAGACAATTTTTGCTGGCCAAGAATAGAAGGTCTACTACAAAATGTTAAATCTTGTAGTTTGGTTACCTCTTTTGCTAGATTTGCTGAAGAAATTACTACCATAGTAGAAGAACCAAGATTCAATGAGAAAATTTTTCCATATTTCTTGGAAAGTTTCCAAAAATAAAGATGAGGGGTTAAACTATCAAATTGATGCAAATTTCCAATGAATGGCAACCCTAAAGGACCTGGTGGCAGAATGTTTTTTCCATTCTTTTTGGATTTAAGAAGACGGAAACTGAGAATAATGATAAGAAGGGCTACAAAGAGTGGAAAGAACATCATGTTTTTTTGGCAAAGTCACTTGAAATGTCTTCTAGTTTCTTTCATTTATAGTAAATACTAAATAATAGTACTCTCTTCCCTTTGTTCTAATTTAAGTGTTAAGGTATGTTTGGTATGAAGGAAAATGTTTTCGTTTTCTTAAAAAATATTTTCTTGGAAAATAAGTGGATTTCTTACTTATTTTCTAGTGTTTGGTATGTATGTAAAAAAGTTTTATCCTAATAGCATTTATATGTAATCTACCAAAATACTATGGGGTGGGATGGGTGGGAGTGGGTGTTCGGGGGTGGCGGGGCTTGAGATGGTAAAGAGGGTGGGTTAGGGGCGTTGGGTGGGTGGGGAGGTGACAATAAACTTAGAATATCACTTATTGACTTGTTTTTTCTACTTCTATTAGGAAATCATTTTCCTCATTTTTAAGGAACTTGTTTTCCAAAAATATTTTCCATGGCATTTTGACCAACCAAACATGAAAAAATTGAAAAACATTTTTCAGAAAATATTTTCTTTCATACCAAACACACTCTTAGTTTGACTTGGCATAGATTTTAAAAAATAAAAGAATTTTTTTTAATCTTGTGGTCTTAAATTAAATATGAGAGTCATTTAAATTTGTCTTGAAATTGAAAAACGTATTAAATATAGAAAGAATCACTCTTTTTGGAACATACAACAAAGAAACTAAGACACTTAAATTGGGATGGACGGAGTAATAGAGTAAAAGGAGCTGGGATATTGGATTAACGGCTGTGATAATATCAAAAAAGAAAGTACATATTTATGATATCTAAAAAATATACAACTAGAAGGAAATTGGTAATTTAAATGACTATAGTTTTGATTTTGAGAGGTATTTTAATTTTTAGTATGAAATTGGAGGAGACAAATGATTTTCAATAATTTAATATTCTAAACTTTTTTTCTTTTTGTATTGTGATTTTCATGAAAGTGACAGAAAAATTCACGGGGCACGATAATTAAAGCCTGAAAAATAACCTTTGTCCTCTAGCAATCTATATTTTCCACATTATCCAGATATTTATCTCACCAATGATTTCATAGCGTTAGACAAAGGCAATTTGATAACTGCATTTAGAAGGAGGAGATAAACTCAGAAATATCAAAGCTTTCGTTTGGGTCCAAAGTTTGGATTCATTCATGGTCATTAAAGAGGAATTCTAAATTAAATTTCCACAAGAAGTTACGCATGACATTAACAAAGAGAACCGGAAAAATTCAAATATTTCATCGAACTTTCTGAAATAACTCATTTATGTCACTCGTTAATAGTTGGGCTCATTTATGTTATCGTCGTGAACGAAATGGCTCATACAAGTCACTTTCCGTTAACAGCTCAAATGGCTGATTTTCAAAAAATCATATTTGATATGTGGTCTCTAATTAGAGGTCCACGTCGCCAAATTAAACTAACCCAAATAAAATTAAAACTCATTCCAAATAAAATTGAGATCCGACACATGTAGAACCCTTTTAACCCAAAACCAAATCCCTATTCTTATTTCCTTCCTCACATTATACGATCAAAATAAAAACTCATTAGCCATGTTAGATTGAACCTAATGAGAAATAAAGAAGCATGATCCTGTACAAAGTGAGAATTATAGACTCCACTTACTAGATGAATTCTTTTAGATCAAATAATTTCACATACACCATTAAGATTGTTATTAAGATTGTATTGGTTTTTTCTAGATAATGGATGGCCTGACAAGTAGCTAATGGATGGTATTCATGTCCTTTTAGAGCAATAGCTAATTTTCAATCTAACATAAGCATTTCTTATTAATGCCTTTTTTATTTTTATCGTATAATGTGATGAGGGAAATGGGAATTGGATTTTGGTTAAAAGAGTTCTGGGTGGGTCGGGTCTTAATTGTATTTGGGACGGGTTTTAATTTTATTTGGGCTGATTTAATTTGACAACGTGGATCTCTAATTGGAGGCCACATATCAAATATGGCTTTTTGATAGCCAGTTTGTAACGTTCCGTACTTTCGGGTTACGATTTAAATCGCTAAGCGTATATAAAATTGCTAGGCATGTGTAAATAGATCCGAGCGTTGAAAAAAAATTTATGGTATATTTACATATGCTAATAAAGAGTTTAGCATATAAAAGGATTAAACCCCGAAATAATTTTGGACGTAATAAGTGTAACGACGGAAGCCAAAAATAAATTTGGTACGTGCATTAAGAAATTATAGACTAGTGTCATATTACAAATTATGACATTGAGTGTATGAAAGTCTTATAAATTATTAAGATTTAAGTAAATTAAAATTATGAAATTAATTATGTGGGATTAATTAATCATTACGGGGGACAAGAATGTGTAATATCTACACCAAGTGTAGTCATTAAGATGGAATCTTCAAGGGTGACTAATGAAAGGACACTCTAAGGGGCTGCACGTGTAAAGATGGGAAGCCCTCCCAAAGTCCAAATAAATCTCTTTCTGTTGGCTTTCATAAAAGCATGATGTGCTACTATGTGATGACCTTAGTAAACCTCCAGCTAGTTAGGCTTTATAAAAAAAGAAAAAAACGATTTTCATTCCCAAAATAGCTTTCACCTAGTTAACATAAATCTCGAATACCAGTACATGGAAAAATATTTGAGCACAGTTTGAAGATATTAAAATAAAGTTTAATCAAGTGTATTGGCTAAGGTATATTAAGATAAATTATTTTTTTCTTTTGACATGTTTCATATAACAAAATATAACTGTGATATTACTTCATAATTTATTCTACTCCTAGTAGTTAAGAATATTCATGTTATTGATTTCTATGCTGAAAGCATGTCTAAATATATTTCTAAGTCCTTATTGAGGCATACGAAAAACATGTTGATATTCACAGTGTTAGGCAAAGGTGTAAGGATATTATGTCACTCTGAGTACTTTATTATCATTCATGCAATTTTACTTGCATTGCATTCATATATTACCATAGACTACTGGTGCTATGCACACTACTTTATGATAAAAATTATATATGTAGGGGATATGGGGAAAGGGAAAGGCGTTATATACGCACACCACTTGCAGCTGGTACAGACTATCACAAAAGAGTCTGAAGAGGCCAATATGATGTGATGATGTGATGATGTGATGTGATGCCTGCATAGCTTATTGGGACGGGTTGCACGATCCACAACATTAACATATATTGGGACGGGTTGCACGATCCGCAACACAGAGGCTGTCATGGTAAGGAAACTGCCCGATGAGGCCAATAAATATGGACATTGCGTTGCACATAACATGTAGCCGAGTGTATTAAGGCCCTCAGAGGCAGTTCCTGTTGGTCAGTTGTTTATGTTTCAGTTATTGGTATATTCATGTTATGCTGTTATTTATGCCTGACATACTCAGTACATCATTCGTACTGACGTCCCTTTTGTCGGGGGACGCTGCGTTTCATATCCGCAGGTTCGCATAGGCAAGGCCGACCCACGTGAATAGATTGCAGTTTTCAGCGGATTTTGGAAGCACTCCTCTCTTTCCGAGGTGTCGGTCTGATTTTGGTATGATACAATTTTGCGTGTCTATATGGGTATGGCGGGGCCTTGTCCCGACCTTTGATGTTGCTACTCTTAGAGGCTTGTAGACAGGTGTCCTGTGAGTAGTAGACTTGTACGGCCTTGTCGGCCTTGGTACATGTATATATATGAGTTGGTTACGTGGTTGTTCATAATTTTCTTTCGGCTTAGTCAGTAATTAATTATGATTAGATGTTCAGGGTAAGAATGGCGGTACCCGGCGGGTGGGATCCGGGTGCCCGTCGCGGCCCTCCGGTTTGGGTCATGACACAGTCATTTGAGTTGTTAACGCAAAGTGTCATGGATAAGTCATTTTGGTCACGGCGATGACATAAATGAGCTTAACTATTAACAAATGGCATAAGTGAGCCATTTCATATAGGTCGATGACATATTTGAGCTTTTTCCCCAAAAGAGAATGATGGTTGTAACGTGGTAATCAAATTAAACATTGTTAAAGCTTACGATAACTGTTAAATATATGTGTATATTGTGTATATTAGCCTCTCGATTTTAGTGTACAAATCGTGTACATGCTAGATAAATTAGGTAAGGTTTTAGTCTCCTAGTTTAGGTAATGTTGTAGTGTAAATAGTATTGTATACTTACCATAATATTGTATTACCATAATTGTATAATTAGGATCCAAGTAGAATAAGGTTTTAGGAATAGAATAGGAATAGGATTCTCCTATTATGGAAATATGTAACTTGTATATATAGCCTTTCAATCAATGAAAATAATCGAGTGATTATTTCTTTCATGATACCAGAAGTCTAGTTCTTAAAATCCTCTCTCTAAACTCCTATTTTTTCCGTCAACTCCCTTGCACTTCCGAGACCTTTGCTCTCGGATTGTGTGCCGACGGGAACCCTCTTCTTCCCAATTTTTTCTCCCAAATCCCTTAATCACATATTGTTCTATCAATATGTCTACATTCCGGAACACGTTTCATCATGCCCTTACAGTTTCTAACATCAAGAATAGCATCCCTCTTGTTCTTGAAATAGAAAACGTCCAATATGCGACGTGAGCCGAACTGTTCAAAATTCACGCACGTTTGCATCAAGTCATCCATCACATAATCCCCGCGACTCCTGCGGATACGGAGGTGCCAAAACGCGAGGATGATCCTAAGTTGTGGATGACTCTTGATGCCACTGTCCTCCAGTGGATATATTCCACAATTTCTACCGACCTTTTGCAAATAATTATTGAGCCTGACGCTACGGCACATGCGACTTAGGATAGACTGCGTAATATATTCCAAGATAATCAAAATTCTAGAGCCGTTACCCTTGAGCAGGATTTCTCCCACGTCAATATGGAAGATTTCCCTAATGTTTCGGCTTATTGCAAAATATTAAAGGAATTGGCGGACCAACTTCGGAACGTTGGCACACCAGTTTCGAACGATCGTTTGGTCCTCCAAATGGTTTTCGACCTATCCGAGGCCTATAATGGTGTTGGAACGCTTCTTTGGTAAAGCAATCCGCTTCCGCAATTTTATCAAACTCGTTTTATGCTTACACTCGAAAAAGCAGGCATGGCAAAAAGGGCGGCTACCGGTGCTAGTCCCGTAGTCATGATGACCGGGACCACATTGTATCCTATCGGTTCCAATAACTCGGGCCAAAACAGCAACAACAATAGCGACAAAAAGGGTGGTGGCGGTGGGGTCCTCGCGGTGGTCAGCAGCAGCAGCAGTTTTGGGGCCCGCAGTGGGCCCCTATGCAGTGGCAGTGGGCCCCACAACAGCAGTTTGGGCCCAGCCTTTTTTTCCCCACAACAGCAGTTTCAGCCCAGCCAATTCTCGCCCAACTGGAAGTGGACGGCCCAACAGCAGTCCATGCCCAATTCGACCTGGTCCACATACAGTCAGCAGTCTGGGCCGAGACCGCAAGCAGGGGTGTTTGGATCTCGGCTCCCATAGGCCCATCACACAGCGGCACCCACGTCTACCGACATCGAAGCCGCAATGTACACGCTTGGTTTAAATCCTCCGGACTCAAACTGGTATATGGACACCGGTGCCACTACCCACATGACATCCGATTCAAGTACGTTCTCGTCTTATTCCAATTTGAGCAACCCTCGCGGTATAATTGTTAGTAATGGTAATTCTATTCCAATTCGTGGTTATGGTCATAAAATGTTATCTCCCCCCCCCCCCCCCCCATCCACCTCTTATCTTGAAAAATACCCTACATGCCCTTAAATTGATTAAAAACTTAGTATATGTCCGTATATTCACTACTGACAATTCCGTTTCTATTGAATTTGATCCATTTGGTTTCTTTGTGGAGGATTTCAAGACGGGGAGTCATCTTATGAGGTGTGATAGTAGGGGTGATCTTTATCCTATCACACCCGATTCCGGTCCATCGAGTCAAGCCCTGTCATTCGCCTTTGCAGCCATTTCTCCTTCCTTATGGCATGCTCATCTTGGTCATCTGGGGTCCTCTATTTTGTCATCATTAGATAAAAATAGTTTTATTTCATGTAAGGGTACGAGTAGTACTCCAAATTGTCAATCTTGTTCTTTAGGAAAAATGTTAAGTTGCAATTTGTAGACTCAAATTCTCATACTTTAATGTCATTTGATATTATTCATAGCGACTTATGAACGTCTCTTGTTCTTAGTTCTGTGGGTCATCAGTATTATATTCTTTTTTTGATGATTATTCTAAGTTTTTATGGACATTTCCAACAACGAAAAAATCTCAAATTTTTTCCGTCTTCTTAAAATTTAGAGCATTCATCAGAACCCAATTCGACCGAGAAATCAAAAATATTCAGTGTGATAATGGCAAAGAATATGACAATGGGGTATTTCGGAAATTTTGTGCTAATAATGGGATCAATTTTTGGTTTTCTTGTCCTCATACGTCTTCACAAAATGGGAAAGCTGAACGTAAAATTCATTCCATAAATAACATTGTCTAAACTTTATTAATTCATGTTTCCGTACCCCCGTCTTTTTGGCATCATGCTCTACAAATGACTACATATCTCCTTAACATAATTCCTTCCAAAGGTTTGACATATTATTCCCCCCTTTAAATTTTATATAATAAAATTCCTTCATATTCACATCTTCGGGCGTTTGAGTGTTTGTGTTATCCGTTATTCCCGTCCATCACAAATAAAAAACTTCAGGCCCGGTCTACTCCGTGTGTGTTTTTAGGTTTTCCATCTAATCATCGTGGCTACAAATGCTTTGATTTATCCTCTAATAAAATCATCATTAATCGTCATGTCATTTTTTATGAATCCCAATTTCTATTTGCTAAAGTTAATACTCCCGTGCCTAGTTCATATAATTTTTTGAATGATAGTATATCCCTGTATATTATTCAGCATTTTTCAGACGTCTCCCGCACCCAAATTTTCTCCGGCGGGCCCACTGCCCGTTGGCCCCACTGGTCTGTCACCCACTGCTGATCCTAGTCCAACCACGGGGCTAGTTCCGCGATTGGGCCAGTCGAGCCCAATTCTGGAACTGGTTCAGTTCCTGCTCCATTTATCGATTTGGGCCAGCAGGCCCACTACCTGCTGGCTAGTCCGTCCCGAGTCTCAAAAATTCCCAAAATCCACCCGCATCTGCCCCGAGTCATGGACCAGTCACCCGTAGTCAATGGGATTTTTACACTAAAAAGACATTTTAATTTACATTCTAATGTTCTTAAATCACCCTTACCCCAAAATCCTGTGTCTGCATTAAATGACCCGAATTGGAAAATTGTTATAACCGAAAAATATAATGCTCTTATTGATAATAAGACGTGGAGTTAGTACCCCGTCCATTTGGTATTAATATTATTAGGTCTATGTGGATTTTTGCTCATAAGGAAAATTGAGATGGTTAATTTGCCCGACATAAGGCGCGGCTTGTGGGTGATGGTAAAACTCAGCAGGTTGGTGTTGATTGTGGTGAGACGTTTAGTCCGGTGGTCAAGTCGGCTACCATTCACATTGTGCTTAGCTTGGCTCTTTCGAAGGCATGACCTATTCATCAGTTAGATGTAAAAAATGTTTTCCTACATGGTGATCTCAAGGAAACAGTCTATATGCATCAGCCGTTGGGATTCATGGATCCCAAACATCCTCATCATGTCTGTTTGTTGAAGAAGTCCTTATATGGGCTTAAGCAGTCTGCACGGGCCTGGTATACGCGGTTTGCAGACTATGTTTCGACTATTGGGTTCACTCACAGCAGGTCGGTTAACTCATTGTTCATCTACCGTCGTGGTTCATCCGTGGCCTATATTCTGTTATATGTGGATTATATTATTTTGACGGCCTCTTCCTATGCCTTACGACAGTCTATCATGACAATGCTCAGCTCTGAGTTTGCTATGAAAGACTTGGGGCCCTTGAGTAACTTTTTGGGGATTGCTGTCATTCGTCATTCCGATGGATTGTTCTTATCTCAACGGAAGTATGCAGCTGAGATCATCGAGCGGGCTGGGATGTCATCATGTAAGTCCACTTCCACTCCAGTTGATACTAAGCCCAAACTTAGTGCCGCAGTCGGCGTACCCTACGAGGATCTGACCCGCTATCGCAGTCTTGCAGGGGGCCTTCAGTATCTTACCTTTACGAGACCGGATATTACATATGCAATCCAGCAGGTGTGTTTGTTCATGCATGATCCCAGAATTGAGTGCATGAATGCACTCAAACGCATCATTCGGTATATTTAGGGTACATTTGACTATGGTTTGCATTTATATCCTTCCTCAACGTCCACACTTGTCTCATATACAGATGCTGATTGGGGTGGCTATCCAGACACCAGACGGTCTACGTCTGGCTATTATATGTTCCTTGGCAACAACTTGGTCTCCTAGTCTGCGAAGCGTTAGTCGACTCTACCCCGCTCAAGTGCCGAGGCTAAATATCGAAGGGTAGCTAATGTGGTCTCGGAATCATGTTCGTTACGTAATTTGCTTTTGGAGCTTCATTGTCCCATTCAAAAGGCAACCTTGGTTTATTGCAATAATATTAGTGTCATCTACCTTTCTGGTAATTCGGTTCAGCACCAACGCACTAAGCATATCGAGATGGACATTCACTTTGTCCGCGAAAAGGTTGCTCGGGGTCAGGTACGCATATGTCATGTCCCGTCAAGATATCAAATTGCAGACATCTTTACAAAGGGTCTTCCCTCGATCCTGAAGATTTTAGGGACATTCTCAGCGTTCGAAGACCGCCCGCTATGACTGCGAGGGTGTGTTAAATATACACAATACACACACACTATACATGTGTATATTGTGTATATTAGCCTCTCAGTTTTAGTGTACAAACCGTGTACATGGTAGATAAATTAGGTAAGGTTTTAGTCTCCTAGTTTAGATAATGTTGTAGTGTAAATAGTATTGTATATTTACCATAATATTGTATTACCATAATTGTATAATTAGGATCCAAGTAGAATAAGGTTTTAGGAATAGGATTCTCCTATTATGGAAATATGTAACTCGTATATATAGTCTGTCAATCAATGAAAATAATCGAGGGATTATTTCTTTCCATAACAACAATCAATTAACAATTTGGGAGAAGTTTATATTGTACTTGAAGATACTTGAGAGTAAACGGATTACTGGATTTAGGAACACTCAGTTTCCTATGTTGTACTAGGGAAGGAAGAAGATGTCGTATTTTAGTGCTAAAATAGTGCTAAAATAGTGAGGAAGACTAATGGATGGCAGGGGAAGCTTTTGTCAATAGGAGGTAGAGCAGTTCTGTTTTACAATCTCAACCACTTCATTTACTAATGGCAACCCCAAAGATAATACTGAAAAAGTTCAAATATGTAATCAAACTATCGGAAATGGTTCATTTATATCACTCGTTAATAGTTTGGCTAATTTATGTCATCGCCTCAATAGTTTGGCTCATTTATGCTATCATCGTTACCAAAATGGCTCAACCATGTTATTTTTCATTAACGTCGGTTTTACAATACCAGACATGAGATGTGCTCTCCAATTAGAGATCAACATCATTTAATTAAACAAGCACAAATTAAATCTAAATTATAAGGTGTTTCAGTACTAAAAACATGATATGTTGTGTTTGAGATGGTTCCTTGCCCTTTTCTTTGCTTCGGAGTCACCACGCATATTAGTATGATTAACTGCGTGCATCTTCAACCATAACATGTTTTCCCTTGTCAACAAGCTTCAGCATGCCCTGATAGTTCTGTTCCTTTTGATTCTGGACATGCATTCCTCTCATTATATAGTATCAACTACATAACTTACCTTTCATTTTGTTCCTCAACCTTTTGCCTTATTTGAGCTTTTTGTCCATTGGGTATGACCCTGCATATATAGAGCAGTATCACATACTTTCATAATCCACATCTAAACCAAAGTCCATCTTCTTTTATCACAATAAAGTCCAACTAAACCAAGCCAATTTCGAGCCTAAAGATGGAATTTCCCTGTGCGAATTTGGATTATCAGGTCGGAAAAGAAAAGTGTGTCGCCAATAATATTGTTATGGTCTAAAAATTTAATATCTGCTTCACTACTCATAATCCATCTATTGACATCCAACTAACTGTTTTTTATAAAGATTCGACCTATAGGAGTCCATTTATTCCACCATAACAGAGAGTTATTGTAACACCCCGTAACTTGGTGTTAAGATTCGTTGTAGTAAACTCGTATGAGTTTGAAGGTGTTAAGGTTATTCATGAGTATTGAAGTGTGTGACCATCTGATCTAAAAGTTTAAGTTGTTAGATAGAACACACTTTTAATATTTGATTATATTCTCAACACACCCCCTCACACGCTGGCCTGATTTTTTTCATGGTCCAAACACGTGAAAATTCTTTTTGAGAATGGGGGTTCGATCCCAGGACCTTTAGCCTGCTTTGATAACATATTGAAGTGTGTGACCATCTGATCTAAAAGTTTTAGTTGTTAGATAGAACACACTTTTAATATTTGATTATATTCTCAACAATGAGATTATAGAGAGTTTATGACATTAATATTTCAGGACCCCGTGAGATTGACAATCTTAATACCATTATATATTATTTTGATATAGTGTGTGTATAGATATATTTTAAGCAATACCTTTTTTTTTATGAGTATGCATGGGTAGTTACTATTATTACTACTTTCCGATATCCTTTAAATTATACACATGATACAAGGAGGTTTATAAATGCGATTTTCTTTATTATAAAGATAGAAATTATTTTCTCATAAGAAAAGAAACTATCTTTTACTATTTTGAGAATTTATAATACAAAATAAAATTATACTCTTGCTATTAGATTGAAAAGTTGGAATTTGATAAAATATATTTCGGGATGTTTAAATCATTATGATATATTAGTATATGTTTAATTTTATAAAGTAGTTAAAATTTATTTATTTATAATATAAATTTTATGAGTTGAAATTTAATATATTTATAGAATAATGTTCAATTTTATAAAATAGTTAAAATTTATTTATTTATAATATAAATTTTATGAGTTGGAAATTAATATATTTATAGAATATGATAAATCTTATCTGCGACCTAAAATGATTTATCAATTACGGAAGAGTACAAAGATTGTTGCCTAACTTTATATTACTAAAGTATTATCTTGTATTGGATTATGCTTATCTTCTACTCTTAATACTCTTATTTTTTCTCCCAATATATTTTCTTTTGGTTCTAATTGTTTATATTCCTTAGTTATTTTCGTATTATATGAGGCTGATAAATGATCATAATAAAGTTGTTGGTATATTATTCCTTCATCTGGTAAGAAACTTGCTTCATAATAGAATTTAGTAAAACTTATTGTATATTCTGGTAGTTTATTGATCTTGCAACATTTCATATTGTTTAAATTCATTATTATTTCACATTTTCTTTCTGCTAACACATTTTCTCTGGCTACTAGCCATCTTTCTCCTAGAAATTCTCTTTTTAATACCATATCGAATAACATTAATATTCCCTTCCAATCTTTAACATGATGAAATATTTCTCCTTTCATTTGATAAGCTATGGTTTCAAACCAAAATGCTACTTTTCCAATCATTGTTTTAGATATTAATTCGTACATATAGTCTAGATCACTAGTATGTGCTGAACTCATTAATGCTAAAGACATTCCTACATTCCAATCATTTCTTCTTTTGCTTAGTTCATGTTCATCATAAACATTGTCTAAGTCTAAAAAATATCCATTCATATTTATTCCTTGTGCCATTGATCCTACAAATTCGTTAAATTCTGCTTGATGTCCTACTGGTATATGTGGTGGTAATTTAGTAGGTTTCCTTGTTATGACTTCTAAGTCTGGATCTACCATTTCTTCTTCAGGGTAGTCGTTGGTGTCTTCATTTATTATGTTATCTGATTCTATTTCTATTTCAAAAGGTTCATTATATTCATCTTATATATCGCTTTCAGGTTCTTCTTCTATAATTGCATTTACTCTTTGCATCTTTTGTAGTGCTTCTAGTATTTGGTTATTTTCCTGTATCATTTTAGAATTATTTTCATCTTCTATTTCTTCCGTAATTTTTGCTACTTGTACTTCATTGCCTTTTACTTCTTCTTTATATGTGCTGCTGCTATCATTAATATTGTTATTTTTATCATTTTCATCACTGGTGTTGTGTATTCTTCTTACCTTCTTTTTTCCTTTTAACCTTGTTATTTGTTGTTTCATAATGTGTAATTCCTCTCTTAATTCACTCATTTCTTGCTTAACTAGTTCTAATTCCTTTTTTGTTTCTTTTACTTCTACCTTAGTCTTATTTAAGTTGTATTTAGTGTCTTTATACTTAGTTTTGTATTTTTTATACTTCGTCAACCATTCTTCATTAGTGGATAGTCTTAATTTCGTATTTTCTTTTTCCAATTCTATTATCTTTTGGCTTTGGGCTTTGTTTTCAAGTTTTAAATTTCTTTCTTCAACATAAATGTTTTCCTCTTTTGAATTATCTTTATTTTTTATTAAGGTTTCTTTAGGATCCTGTTTTTTCATAAGTTCATATTTATATCTTTCTTTTTCTAATATATCTTTTCCATGATTTCTAATAAATGTAATTGCGCTATGCTCAGTATTACTTATTAAAATTGACCTTTTTTACTTAATGCTTTTAGACCATCTAATGTTTTTGCTACTTCTTTTGGTATTTTTGGTTTTATTTTACTAATATCTACCATTAGAGGGGTTTTACTTCTTCTCCACGCATCTATTGGTACCATTTCAGGTTGTGTAGTTCTTAATTCAACTATATCTCCTATGGTCTGTTCTTGGTTACTGGTTTCTTCTTCGTCTATCTGTTTCTCTTTACCCTTTTCTTTGTTTACTTGGGCTACTATTGTATTAAGTTGTTCTAGTATTAATTTGAGTGTCGGTACTTCAGATACATTCCATAGTTTTGTTAGTTCTTCTCTTATTAGTTCGCGTGTTTGAACTTGATTTTCTTTTATTTCATCCATTTGTGTGAAAAGGTTTTTAAATTTTTCCTTTATTATTAGTTCCGTCCATATCTCATCTACTTTTTCGTTAAAATTACTCAGGGTTGTTTATTCTTTTCATTCATCCATCTCCTATACTTATCTTGAATATTCATATTTTATTAACAAATCTCGTTTTACCTTGATCATTAATTTCTATTCCATTATTAGTAATCCTATGGTCTATCATGGTTAGAAAATCACTTCCTAATAATAATTCATTAAAACTATCATATTCTACGACTGCGATGTTTATTTTGTATTCTAAATCTTGAATTTTAAATCTCAGATTAATGCTTCTGGTAACTATTATTTCTCTATCATTTTCAGGATAATTGAAAGTTTCTGGTGGAATTAGTTGACAATCTTCTTCATTTACTTTACTTATATGTACAAAGCTTTTTACAGCTCTTAGCTCCTGTATTGATTTCAGTTATACAATCAGTTGTTGTAATTCCGTTGAATATAATTACTTTAATACTCAATCTATTACTTGTCATATTTACTAAATCCAATGTTCTGGGTATCCTCAAGTTTTCTTGTTTTGTTAATATTTCTCTTGTAATACTTAACCTGGATCCTTCTATCTTTGGTCTTATCCTCTGTAACATTGTTGTGGTTCTATTGCTAAAATCCATATGTATTTCTTCTGGTATTGTTATCTTGAGCTTTCTTTATGTTCTATTCTTTCTAGAATATCTTGGTACATTTTTGGTACTAAAATATTCATTTCGTGTTGTTTCTTTACATGATGATTTCCTGTTAAGGCATGTACCATTTTTGTCTCTATACTTATGACTTTACTTCTTGATGTCATTTTTATTCCATCTAGTTTATAGTATAATGTTAAAGCTAAGTCTTTATGTTCATCTTTTAACGAGATACTAAAATCGGGTTGTACCGTAAATTTTAACTTTTGGTATATCAAATTTCCTTTTATTACTGATATTAATGCGTCTTGTAAATTTTCTAATATCCTGTCATCCAATATGTATATTTGTATTGGTGTATCTATATTTCTCTGAAAATATGCTTTTATAGTAAATTCTACACCTCCAAAATATATATTTCTGTATTTTTTGGCTTCTTTTGTTGATAATTTTGATAATTCCCTTTTTATTATTTCATTAGTTATTAGATTAATTATGGCTTTTCCATTTACACTTGTCGTGTCTATTATGTTTTCGTGTTTTTGGATTATATATCTTATTTCTTTATTTCTTTCAAACCATTTTGTTTTAAATATCTTTTTTATCGATAATTCTTCTTGTTCATTCTGTATTTTTTGATACGTTTCGGGTTTAAAACTTAATGTTTGTGTTGTTCCTCCTTCATACTCATCCATCTTATATTGTGTTTTGTATAGATCTGTTGCTATCTCTTTTCCTTTATCCATATTTTAGTAAGTTTATATATTTATACTGTTCTCGTATTATATCTTTCAAATCTGATATTTCACTATCTTTTCCGATTATTTCTCCTAATTTATTTTCCAGTAATTTCGTGTTTTCTTCTTCCCTCTGCCTTATCATTTCGTCTTTTAACGCTAAACTATTTTTAAATTCCTTAATGATCTCCTTCTGATTTTCTATTTGTTCGGAATTTTCTTGTAGGCGTTGATCTTTTTCCTTTATTAGATCTATACCTATTCTGCAACTTATAATATGCTGATTTTTATCTCTGTTATATACTAAACTTTTTTCTGCTATATATGCTAATTGTCCTAACATATTTTGTTGTCTCCTTAATATTTCTTCACCCATAAGAACTAGTGGTTGTGGATAGATCTGTATTTATATCTTTTATGAATTCATTTTGTAATCTTATTTGTGCTTGTATTTGTATTAACTCTATATATAATCTTGTTAATTCTTCAGAGCTTACAGTTTTTTGGGTCTGGTCTAGTTCTTTTTCTATAGCAAATATTCTTATCTTATACATTCTTTCTAATTCTTTATGTTTCTTCTTTTGTTTTAATAAAGTCTTTGTTTTCTGACATAACCATTTTGCTTGATTTAACTGTTTAATGGGTTCAAAAGATGAGTTCATTTTTTAATATTGATTTGTTTCAAAGCTTATGTCCCTTATTAGATCTCTTATTATAAGATCATGTACAATAATTTCTGTATTTATTTCTTCTATTTTTCTACTTGTTGCTGCATTGAAACATATTTTATTTATTTTTTGTAATTCTTCTTCGTTATAGAATATGTAACCTTCTTTTCTTTGGTCTAACCATTCGTTTTGTGCTTTTAATAATTCTTCAGTTGTCTCTTTCATTGTTATTAAACGGCGTTTAATTTCTCTACACTTCCATATCATTTTGTTATATCTTATTATCTTCCCGAAGGAGTGGATTGTCCTCATTCTGAATTCCAATCTTCTATATCAAATTGTTCTAAATTATTATCATTAGACCTATCAGATTCATATTCATAACGTTCATATATGTTGTAGATATTAGTCCTATTCATGTTTCTAGCAGTGTTAAGATCTAGTTTTGTCCTATTTATGGCCCTCCTAGATGATGCTCCACAGTCCCAGGGTTCTTAAGGAAAATGTGGTTTGCAGACAAAGAAGGTATTAACACCTATCAAGTCCTATGTTACTGAAATCCACAAATCTCTCAAACCAACTCTCTGGGGAAAATAGGTGTTTACAACCTAAGCCATGACTCTATGTAACAGCATTACGATTTAAGAACATCACAATATCACTGTTTGAGAGAAGGGAGATTTCGTATCAGTTCGACGTCTATACTTTTATGACATGGGATATCACTAGACCATAGGGCTTGCTGGCTTGTTCTTCATCCGAACTTTATATCTCATAAATTGAGAAGAAAATTTATTCTCACTCAACATATGTACTAACAAAATGAAAAGGATAATTTTAAATAAGAAAAAAAATGAAAGGAGCAGTCCCTTGGACATAATGCAAAATTTCCATTCTAAAACAAAATACCGTTTCTAATATGCATCAGTTGGCTATAAAAGAGATCCCTATGGACTTTTGGGACAAATCAACTTTCTAAGCGGACTGGATTCTAAAAAGACAAGCAAATGAAACCACTTCATATGTCCATATAAAAGCGACAATTGAAACTAAATGCATTTCACTAAACACAAGCAAGAAAGTCGTAAACCTGAACATAGAGCAAATGCAATGGGCTGTGAGGTTATGACCGGTTGCATAAAGATCTTCTGAACATAAAATCTAGTAGAATAGAGAAATATTTAATACACATCAACGATAAAAGTGAAGATTTTTTGCCTTAAATATTTCCAACAATATGGGATTTATAGTGATAGACTTATGAATATGTCCTAGAATCAAGGAAAATAATCAAACTGCTAATCCAACCCACGCAGTAACATGTCCCACCTAATCCATTTCAAACTCAGCTAGAGGTCGTCGAGTACAAACTCATTTTTTTCTTTTCTTTTTTTGTGATAACCAAGAAATTTGATGTCTCGAGCTGTGAAACTCGGTGGATAATAGGTTCATTCCTCTACCTTTCTTAGGTTAAATACCGGCCTTGAATCACTAACCAAACTTCAAACTCTTGACATGTGTCTACCACACATCTTGCACAAACATCCACGACATGAATAACCGTGGTGTCCGGGCAACTTACGCGACCTCGACTAGTTCCACAAAATACTTGTCACCTCCCACCAGCATCAGGTACCAGGTAACTCTGTCCACCAAAGCTAGAACAAATAGAAAAAAATCACCAAGTCTTTTTATCGCTGCTGGGATTGATCCTGAGCCGAGGGTCTCTCGAAAACAGCCGCTCTACCTACCAAGGTAGAGGTAAGGTCTGTGTACATTCTACCATCCCAAGACCTCATGTTGTGGGATTTCACTGGATATGTTGTTGTTGTTGGGATTGATCCTGAGATTGAACTAACAAGGTATGTAATTATGTTTGCTCCCCTTGCTTTTGCGTCGGAAGGGACCCAAAGAGCTACCTTCACCTTTTTGCATTCGTTCGTAGAAATTTCACTTTTCTCTCTCTCTCTCAAGTGAACTGGTTTCGAGAGTATTCCACCAGTTATTTGGCGGTGGAATCCGTTGAACCAAAAACCTGGCCGCTCTGGAGTATAGACTTAAATCCTAAAGGAAAGTGACCCGGGTCTCTCCCCTGCCCACTCAAGTTTGTTAAAAAAGTATCCATAACGATTCAAATCACCTGCCCAAACCTACGTAATCTAATTGTGTGTGAGCAACCAATTGCAAAAAGTCAACCTAGATAAACCCAAAACCTCATGTGATAGATAAAAGGGAAAAAGCTCAAATATACCATTGAACTATCGAAAATAGTTCATTTATGTCACTCGTTAATAGTTTAGCTCACCTCAAATATACCATCGAACTATCGAAAATGGTTCATTTATGTCAGTCATTAATAGTTTAGCTCATTTGTGCCATTGCCGTTACCAAAATGGCTTATCTATGTCATTTTTCATTAACGCCGACGTTAATGAAAAATAATATTGTAAAACCGGCATTAATGAAAAATGACATAGATGAGTCATATTGGTAACAATGATGGTATAAATGAGCCAAACTATTGACGAGTGACATAAATGAGTCATTTCCGATAGTTCGATCGCATATTTGAGCTTTTTCCCTAGATAAAATAACATGGATTGATACGATGATTTTCTGATAAGAGCATTTCTAACATAATACTGCTGAACATTGAACAAATACAGAAAAAAAAGAAGAATATTTCTAATATAAAATACTGCTAAAATTCTCTGTAACTTAGAAATTATACTACTATATACTCTAAAGTAAACTCAATTCCTCAATACAGAAATAAAAACTAGATAATAGCGCCAATAAATTTCAATCGGAAACAGTTTTAATTAATTAATTTACTAATTTTATAAAGGGGAATAGTGAAAGAAATTCAGTAAAGTTGCGAGCTTTTACCTAAATCGGAGTAATGTTACGGCGGCGATGAGCTGAGAATCGGTTAAAATGGTGGACGGCGGAGGTTGATTTGGGAATTTCCGATCGCCGTGGTCGAGTTTTCGAAACCCTAATTCGATGTTCACATAGAAAGAGAAAATATTTGTGGTTGACACGTATATTGCAGTAATAATAAAGAGACAATTTTGCCCCTTGTTATTCACATTCCACTCGGGTTGGGAAGATTAAGTAATTATAGTAATATGTTATTATTTTGGAAGGTAAATACTTATTCGGATTGAATGTTTCATGTAAATTTATTTTAATTAAGTGAGTTAAAAAGGTAAGATTACATGTTAACTAATTATAGTTAGGTACTTAAAGTTGATGTACAAACACATATCATACATTTATTAACTTTATATAAACATCATGCACGAGTTAGATTTTACTATAAAGAATACATTATAAGATTAAAGAAAATCGACAGTAGATAAAAGTGTCTCATACTTGAATATTTATATTTATTTTCTTCTTCTTCTTTTTTTAAATGAGTGTTCTTTTATTTACCTTCTAAAGAAATTTATCAAATTCTTTTTTAATCAATTTGAAACACATATTTCTCCAAATTAGGATTCATTTTTTTTTTATACTTAGAAGTCAAGAGAGAATTTCTATCAACTCTCATAATTGTTTGAATGGGATAGATTCACTTTAATAAAAAGTTTAGAATTTGAAATTCAAAAGAGGAGAAAAATGGAATTTCTAGTAACTCGTAAGGAAGAGGGGGTAGAGATCCTATGTAATGTGTATCTGAATTAATCAAATAACTACACTAGAAATTAGATGATATACAAAAAAAATCAAAATATTAGTAGAAATTTTAAATAATTAGAACTTTTTTAAAACTTTCATCCCTTTTTTTTCTTTTGTTTAATCCCTACTTACTTTTTTTTCTTCTCTATTTTGTGAAGAAAATTCAAAAATAGGATCCACATGCTTTATTGGTGTTTTTTTTGTTTAATAAGATGAACAAGTGCAACAATCTAAGTTGTCTCTATGTACATTTCCCATATTACCCTTGTCTTTTCCCTTTTCACAATTTCCATTTTCATAGTTCAAACCTTTTCTCTTTGCCGGAGAGAGAAAATCAAGAATCACAAAAAAAAATAAAAAATCAAAGACTATTTGCCTTTTTAATTTATTTCTTTACAAAATGAACCCAGAAATATATTCTTCTTGCTAATCCCAGATTTCCCTTTTCACAAAAAAAAAAAAAAAAAAAAAGAGAGTCAAATGGGAGAAGAAAGCACATCAAATTCCAAACCTGATGATAATAATGCAACTAACAATTATGAGTCACCAGTTATATTGAATGTGTATGATCTCACCCCTGCAAATCAGTACACTGTTTGGTTTGGCTTTGGAATCTTTCATTCTGGTATTGAAGGTAACAATAAAAGATTGAATCTTTTTGGAGAAATTGTAGAATTTTTTGATAATATGGTGTGAAATTAATTTTTTTTCTTTGATTTGCTTAGTATTATGATAATTTTGATATTTTATTGAGATATTGTTTTGGGGTTGGTGAAAAATGCGGTATAGCAGCCACTTTTGGGGGTTTGGGGGAGGGGGGATTACACTGGGTGTGTTGTTGTTTGTTGTTGATTCCGACACAGTTCTACACTGAGATACTCTTTGATATATGATGGATCTCATCTGTTTTACTTGTTTCTCCTCTCGTTTCATTCTTTCCTACAATTTTCTGAATTGTTGAACTGCTGAGGGTCATGCTTGTATCAAAAAGGCAACAAAGATTTTGCTAATATTGTAACATCATTGCTTCACCTTCCCAGATTTTTGAGACATTGAAAATGTCAAGAACTGCCAAACCCAAAGATGGAAATATGGCACTTCTCAACCCCATCTAACATTTCCTAGTTTCACCTGTCATATTAATGTTGTTATACATAGAGTTCCAAATAATTATGACTAAGAAATCCTGATAAAAAAAATTATGACCGAGAGATGCAAGATTCTAGATGCAGTTATTTTGGTCATACTGCCTGGAGTATTCAAGATAAGCCAATTTTCTATGGAAGTACTACATTCAACTTGATACTTAAGAATAGTATAGTATGTCAAGCGCTAAAATTTGTAGTTCGTGTGTTCATGGAATACTGATCTGGTCTCCTAAATTATTTGTTAGAGATCTATGAGCTTCCTATTTCTTGAAAGTGGCACTTAATTCCTTGGTATGTTCTTTTCAAGAGAATAAGAAGAAAATTTTCAACATGGACAAACTTTTTAGGTTCTTTTGTATGTAGAGTATGCAATTTAGAACTAAGGTATGCTGAATACATTCATATAAAGCTCTTCGTATTAGCATATTAAATTACAACCTCTTGTTGATTGGAGTTTGAATTTCTCTTTGCTTTCTGCATATGCCAATTGCAAAATTTCCAGTCCACGGTATGGAATACGGATATGGAGCGCATGACTTTCCCATAAGTGGCGTGTTTGAAGTGGAACCTAAGAGCTGCCCTGGTTTCATCTACAGATGTTCAGTCCCATTGGGTCGTATTAAAATGCCTCCTTCTGAATTTCAAGCATTTCTTGAGAATGTGGCTTCTGAGTATCACGGGGACACCTATCACCTCATCTCCAAGAACTGTAATCATTTCACAGATGACATCGCACAGAGATTAACGGGGAAAGGGATTCCTGGATGGGTGAATCGTCTTGCCAGGGTTGGTATGTATATTTGGTCCACTGAATTCATTTTCCTCTAGTTTTGACTTTTTCTTTGTCCATGTTCATTGTCTCATTCTGATATACAGTCAAACCTCTCTTTAACAACATCGTTTGCTCTGATACTTTTTGGTTGCTATAGCGAAATTTTGTTATAGAGAGTATATAATATAACATAACATGAAAGATCGGTTTCACAGAAAATATGGTTGTTATAGAGGATGATTGTTATAGAGAGGTCTGACTGTACTGTCATATAATTGCTGAGAGCATTTAGGTATATGGTCTACCTTAGGTATCTGAGTGTGTGTAGCAGTTGTTACTAATTCAGAGATTTGTAGAAGGCACAATCCTAAGTCTCTTTATTTTGGTGCATTTGAAACTCTCGTCTTAATGTTGCTATCTGCTCTAATTGACTTTTGTGAGGATGAAGTGCTTTGGCATATATGCTAATGATCTCATCAAGTTATTTATACGATATGGAGTTGAACTCCTCTAATTCTTGTGATCTGGATAAGCTGCGTTGGAGGAAAACATTTTCAAATGTATTTCAATTTTCCCATGTTCGGTTGGTCAAAATTTTTGGAAAACGTTTTTTATAGGAAAACAAGTTCCTTAAAATGAGAAAAATGACTTCCTTAATGTGGAAGTAGGGAAAACAAGTTCCACAAGTGCCACTCCACATTGATTGTGTCCTCATCACCCTCCACTACACCTCATCTTCACTCCCACCCCTGTAGCCCCCACTTCCACCACCCCATCTCCCATAGTGTTTGTAGGATAATATATTTTGCTTACATACCGAACACAAGAAAATAAGTAAGAAATTCACTTATTTTCCTAAAAAGCATTTTCAAAGGAAACTTTTTCCGTGGAAAATATTTTAACTTCATACCGAACACACCCCAATGGATGTGAGGTTTCTGGCTGATCTTCGCTAGTGGCTTTAAATCTTTTTTTCTGAACGAAGATGTTTTTGTGGTCATAAAATATACGTGTTACCTTAAGTCTTCGATGTCTGTCTCATATTTTGATAACCTCCTAATGCAATTACAATTTATGATGAGTCGACGACACAAGTCTTAAAAGGTGTTGGTTATTTTTAATTTCAGGTGCTTTCTGCAGTTGTCTTCTTCCTGAGAGCCTCCAAGTGACGACTGTTAAACAGCTTCCTGAGTACCATCCTTGTACAGGTAACATAATCCATATCCTAGTAATGATATATAGAAAATGCAGTAGCTATTCTGTGAATCAGTGTTATTATAAGCCATCACTTCGTTACTTAACACGATGAAGCGAGCTAATCAAGGGGTTATCACTTTATGGATGAAGCCACGTGCTTCATGAAAACGTGTGCTTCAAACAATGACATGCAAAGTGATTTCAAGGAGAGACGGAGCCAGGATTTCAACTTGATAGGTTCTGAATTTTAGATGACCACTATAAATGATAATAGTTGGGTTCTAAATCTAATAGTTATACATACTTAATGAATTTCTTAACACAAATACATTAACAACAACAACAACATACCCAGTGAAATCCCACAACGTGGGGTCTGGGGAGGATAGAGTGTACGCAGACCTTACCTCTACCTTGGTAGATAGAGTGATTATTTCTGAGAGACCCTCGGCTAAAGACAAAGACAAAGTACAAGCACAAGCACAAGCTAAGACCAACAAAACGACTAAGACATGATAGCGAATTCTAAAAAAGAAGCAATTACTAATGCAGGTAAATAAGATAAACAAAATACACATAGCAGCATAAATCAAACGGCATGAGACTATAAAGCAATATTGTGCATACTAGTATGATAGGCTAAGCGGGTCTACAATAATAACACTACAACTACCAGTTTGTAAGTGTAGGTAGGACTACGTTGGACTACCTACTATCCTAATTCTTGTCCTCCATAACCCCCTATCTAAGGTCATGTCCTATGTGAGTTGCACCTGCGCCATATCCCGTCTAATCATCTCTCCTCAATACTTCTTCGGCCTACCTCTACCCCTCATATACCCGTCCATAGCCAACCTCTCACACCTCTGCACTGGGGCATTTGTGTCTCTCCTCTGCACGTGCCTGAATCATCTCAACCTCGCTTCCCACATCTTATCCTCCATCGAGGTCACTCCCACTTTGTCCCGGATATTATCATTTTTAATTTTATCCCTCCTTGTATGCCCACACATCTATCTTAGCATCCTCATCTCCGCAACTTTCATTTTTTGGGTGTGCGAAGTCTTGATCGGCCAACACTCCGCCCCATACAACATAGTCGGTCTAACCACCACACTATAGAACTTGCCTTTAAGTTTTTGTGGCACCTTTTTATCGCAGAAGACTCTAGATGCGAGCCTCCATTTCATCCACCCTGCCCCAATACGATGTGTGACATCGTCATCAATTTCTCAATTTCCTTGGATAATAGACCCGGGGTACTTGAAGCTTCCTTTATTTGGAATGACCTAAGTACCAAGCCTCACCTTCACGCTTGTCTCAAGGTCGCTCCCGTTAATGAACTTGCACTCCAAGTATTCTGTATTGGTTCTACTCAGCCTGAACCCTTTAGATTCCACAGTATGTCTCCAAACCTTCAGCTTAGCGTTCACTCCGCTGTGAGTCTCATCAATCAGGACTATGTCGTCTGCAAATAACATACACCATGGCACCTCCTCTTGAATTTGTCGCGTCAGTCCATCCATCACCAAGGCAAATAGGTAGGCTAAGAGTTGATCTCTGGTGCATCCCCATCATCACTGGAAAGTGCTCCGAGTCTCCTTCTACTGTCCGTACCCTGGTCTTGGCTCAATCATACATATCCTTGATTGCCCTAATGTACGCCACATGTACACCTCTAAACTCCAAACATCTCCATAGAACCTCCCTAGGGACTTTGTCGTATGCCTTCTCGAGGTCAATGAAAACCATATGCAAGTCTCTCTTCCTCTCCTATACTGCTCCACCAACCTCCTAATACGATGAATGGCTTCTGTAGTCGAACGCCCCGGCATGAATCCAAACTGGTTCTCAGAGATAGACACGCCTCTTCTCACCCTCATCTCCACGACTCTTTCTCAAACTTTCATAGTGTGGCTTAGCAGCTTAATACCCTTATAATTGTTGCAACTCTGGATATCACCTTTGTTCTTGTACAAAGGAATCATTGTACTCCACCTCCATTCTTCGGGCATTCTCGTCGTCTTAAAAATGACGTTAAACAACTCCGTCAGCCACTCCAAACCTGCCTTGTCTGCGCTCTTCCAAAATTCAACTGGGATCTCATCAGGCTCGGTCGCTCGTCCCTTGCGCATCCTGTGAACAACACCCTGAACCTCCTCAACCTTAATGTTTCCACAATACCCAAAATCCCGGTACCTACCAGATTGCTTCAGATCTCCCAGCACAATGTCTTTATCTTCTTTTTCGTTCAAGAGTTTATGGGAGTAAGACTGCCACCTCCCCCTAATATGCACGTCCTCCACTAGTACTTTGTCGTCCTCGTCCTTGATGCACCTCACGTGATCCAAGTCTTGGGCCCTCCTTTCCCTCACCTTGGCTAGTCTATACAACTTATTATCCACGCATTTTTCCTCTAATTCCACATACAGATGTTCAAAAGCCACCGTTTTCGCCGCCGTAACCGCTAGCTTTGCCTCCTTCCTCAGCCGAACTCGTATCCAGGGCTTCTAGGTCCGCCCTGATTCCAAGGAGGTGGTCGGTTCTTTCAGTCTCATCTTTGAGGGGTTGCATTAGTATTGGTATTATTGCATAATGGACCATATAGTTATTTTAATTGCAATTTGACATTCTAGTACTAAATCGGTATTTTTTTAATGTCATGACACTTCAAAGAAGCATGCCTTCATTTCTCGCTTTTCATTTCAAGTCCCATGGACCTTGTCACTTTTTCCGCTTTTCAAAACATCTCTATATCATATATTACTTGTAGATCTCTGTATCATATATTACTTGTAGATCTCTTGCAGAAATGTGAGGTAAGGCTGCGTACAATAGACCCTTGTGGTCCGGCCCTTCCCCGGACCCCGCGCATAGCGGGAACTTAGTGCACCGGGCTGCCCTTTTTTTTTTAGATCTCTGTATCATATGTTCATTTAATAACAAGACTTTCTTTTAACCAGAAGAAGATGGGAGTGGGTCAATGTCATCTACAACACCCCATGAACCAACTGAAAGCGATGACGGAGATCAAGATAAGCACTTGTTGTCGCCTCCCGTTGGAAGTTGTGAAGTGGCGTTTATAAGGGAGGTCCAAAGGTGAAACATGCTGCCTGGTATGAGGCTGGATTGATACTTGCAGGGGATTCAATATGTATTGTTGCTTTATTTAAGGCTATTGACTCGTCCAACGCAGCCACTGCTCAAATTGTCCATTGGCTGTATGAATTACTAGTTCATTGAGCTCAAATTGTCCATCGGCTGTATGAATTACTAGTTCCTTGATTTTCATGCCTTTTCCTTTTGGTTATTAAGGTTTCCTTTTAGTGTGCAAGATGTATTAGTCAAATGACAGGATTGTGATCTATTGAGCTTTTACGCCTTTGTTAGAGGTCACAAATATCCATGTAAACATTCTGAGTTTGGAAGATGAAACAGGCCAGTATTTGTGAAAAATGAGATACCTGACAGTTATTGAATAGAGCCGGTTACAATTTACAACAACATACCTAGTAGGGATGTCAGTGGGGCGGGTAAATGCGGGTACCGCCCCACACCCGCTCCATTTGGGTCGGGTATGGGGATGGTTTGGTGGCTGGTGGGGCAAGTATGGGTATCAAAAGTGCTATCCGTCATTAGTGGGGCAGGGGTGGATTTCATATAAGACCCTCACCGTATCTGCACCGCCTAAATAATGGGCCTGCAACTTATTTCCTTAGCCCAAAGTCCAAATATGGTTTAAAAGTTTTTAAAAAAAAAAAACATTCTCAGCTTCTCACATACACCGCCTGTATAACGAAATATCAGAAATCCCAAAACTCAAAAACAAAAGCTTCCCAAGAAGAAACTCAAAAGCCAACTCTAAATTCCTAATTCCTAAAGCCAAACTCAAAAAAAGAAACTCCCTGCGGCTGCCATGAATCCTTATATCATCTTCATCTCTTTCTATTCAAGGTAAAACCCATCTTTATTTCTTCCTATTTATTTCATTCTTTGTTAGGTCTTCAATTTTCAATTCTTATTAATTATTTTTCATTATTTTCAAATCCTACTTCAGTTCTACACTGATTTACTTTAATTCCCCAGACCCAACTTATGTGATTACACTAGGTATGTTGTTGTTGGACCCTTATTTTAATCACTTGTGTATTTATTTTGTGTCGGACAAGCTTCATTTTTGGATAGTTTCATCAGAGCTGTCCAGTATCTTCTCTGTTGTGATTTGAC
The DNA here is from genome assembly GCA_034509755.1 of Anisodus tanguticus. Classification (NCBI taxonomy): domain Eukaryota; kingdom Viridiplantae; phylum Streptophyta; class Magnoliopsida; order Solanales; family Solanaceae; genus Anisodus; species Anisodus tanguticus. The sequence goes on from CM067558.1 coordinate 4,579,676, forward strand.
TGGATGAAGCATCTGAGCTATGATTTTTATCGACAGTGTTAATATAAGAAATCAGGCTAACTAACAAGGATATGAATATACAATAGTACCATTTAAAAAAAAAAAGGGATCCAGAAGATATCTATCTCCAAAATATATTATTTCCAGATACAGTTACCCACTTTATTCCCGGCAAGTGCAATTGGAACACCAGGTGCAATGAAAACCAACGAAGTTCAGGTATCCACTGCATACAACACAGTATAAATGAGTAAATACTTGATAACGGAAGTGCCGATGTGCTGAATATGTATGCACATCCTTGTAGCAAGTGTCATAGGCTACTCCAGTTCATGCAAGTACCTTGTCAATGTCTTTACGGTATCAGTTTGAAAGAGAAGAAAAACCTCATTTACCTCTAATCCCTCATCCGTTGAAGAAAAACATTCTACATTCTAAATCAGTGTAGAATGTTTTAATCAAATATTGAAGAGTTTAACTTACTATGCAGGATTTGAGCTTTGTTAATTTTATTGATACATGTGATGTAGAAGTGTAGAACATTGATTAGTTGAATATTTTAGGTGGGTAGGTGAGGCAGGTAGACGGGTATGCGGGTAATGGGTACCCGCTGGGTAAGTGGGGCGGGGGCAAGTGTAATCCTATACCCGCCAGGCAAGCACGGGTGAAGGAATTACTACCCGTGATGGGTGGTGGGGCGGGTGTGGGGTGAGTTTTAGGTGGCGGGTACGGGTATGGGGTACCCTTCCCCCGCCCCGTTGACATCCCTAATACCTAGTGTAATCCCACAAACAACTTGAATAGAAAAAAAAAATTAACCCCAAATACATTTCTTGTATTATAGCTTGTTCTTTCTGTAAGACTTCCTTCTCATTCTTAGTGAAGGAATCAAAGCCTGCTATAAAGTCAGCATCTCCCCAAATGCATATATGTTTGTTTATTGACATTGGTTTCTTGTGGCTGTTGTTTTGATAACTTGTCTTGGTGAAAAGGAATTGCATGATATTTAATCAAAGTAGCAAGGAACTTTTGGCTTCCATTTACTAGTAAATTGCCCAAGCAAATCATGTCAATTGACATAATTTTATCTCTTATCAAATAGTTAGAAGAATAAATACTCAAAACATCGGTGCTCCCGCAGATAATGCAGCAGCAGGCATAAAATGACCGCTGAACAATGTTAAGACACAAACTATTAGAAGGTGAATCAGTCTGTGTTTCTGCTGAACTTCGTGCTTCAACACATTAACAATGATAATGCTGATTCTCCATATTTGTGCAATAAGTGTGCATATGAGAGTTCCCAATAGAAGTGCAACTTATGATTTCCCCTCAAGACCCAACTTTGAAGTTAGCCAAGCGCAAACTTCATCCATCTCCTCTGGGATTGTGTAATGGCCAAGTCTGTCAAACAGAAGTCAAAGATTCAGCGATATTTCTAGTATCAAGTACGGAGTAGTATCAGAACAGGTAGAAATACATACGCGGTGTAGGATTTGAATGCCACATCTTGAAATCCGCATGAACATAACTTCTGAGAGGACTTGTCACCAAATTTATATGGAACAACATCATCTCCTGAGTCCATCAAACATAAATATATCAGGTCAGACTGTTAGATCAATATACTACACCGATACCAGCCAAAAAACAATGCTTGAGAAGATGCAAAGGCTTCAAACAAAAATCTCTATTTGCAGAAACTGTCTTGCTATAAAAGGCACAGCGGCAAGATTATCATGTAGATAGAACCCCCACCCCCCACTCTCACCACCACCAACAACTACTCAGTGTGATCCCACAAGGTGGGGTCTGGGGAGGGTAGGATGTACGCAGACCTTACCTTTACCTTTGTGAGGTAGAGAGGATGTTTCCAGTAGACCCTTGGCTCAGAAGAAAAGTACCTGTCGCGGAAATATATGAAAGGAGACAACACATAGCAAGATATAAAATAAATGTGGCAACATATAGTAATACCCATCAAGGAAATAAAAACAATGTGATATCTGACTACTACTACTAAAAGGAGAAGAGGAGAGGAGGAAAACTCGCCCCTCCCTCCCCACACCTAGCTACCAACTACTAACCTTCTACCCTAATCCTAACCTCCACGTCTTCCTATCTAAGGTCATGTCCTCAATCAGCTGAAGTTGAGTCATATCTTGTCTAATCACTCTGGGGCTATATAATAAAAAGGAATAAAGAGAAAAGAGAGATGTTTTGCACGTTAACATTTGAATTCCAAAATGCAAATTCTGATAAATACACCTTTATTCATAAGAGAGAATGTATTCAAATATTATTGGAAAGGGGAACATGAGAGCTGGAAAAGAGAACACTAGATCCTTGGGAAATGGTTAAGGAAAAACTTCATTTTATCAAATTAAAAAAAGTGCTTTTTTCTTGGAAGTCCAAAAGGAAAAGGAAAGAGAGAGAGAGAGAGAGAGTGTTTGTGTTTGTGTCTGTAAGGGAATAACAAAGAAAGACCTGTAGATATTGTATATTTGTTTGCACATTGTAGAGTACTAGTAAAAACAATTTCTTTATGTTCTATATTTCCCTTCTATGAATTTTTTAAGGCCATTGATTTCCTGTCTAAATCGCCAGTCACTCTTTCTTATATATAACAATCAGAAATAACAATGATTAAAGATATGACTTGTCAAATATTATTAGACTCTATATCAGCTTTATATGAATCCTCTATATCCACCATTCCGCTCTATTAAAACCTCTTTCATTCCAATACTGATAAATATCATGTCGTTAAGACAAAATTAGGGCTTATCTATCTCATATTTCTTTTTGAACACTGTTTCATCTATCTCAAACTTATCCTAACCTGAGCGGCTAATCTAATGTAAGTGCAACAACTTTTAATTCTTTTTTTTTATAAGGAACAACTAAGCTTTAATTCTAAGTAGTGGTATCACCTATATGGATTCCTTGATTTCATCGTGTTCTGTTATTAACTATAAATTCGCATTCTTAGAGATTGTAGGACTTCTAAGAAACTTCCCCGCATGTTATTTTATGCTATCATCCCTATTAGACCTTCAATCATCATGTTGTCGCATCCACAGATTAGTGAATTTGGAGATCTAGTAAAATATGGCCAAATCATTTCAAGTAATCTTCTCTGATTTCATCCTCTAATATTACTTGAAACATTTGTCCCATTTGATCATGTTTAATTTTGTACAATCTCACATCCATCTTAGTAGCGTTCTTTTTAGAACACTCATCTTGTGGATATGGTGGGTTCTAGTCTAGAGGCCCAACATTTGCTCTCGATTCCCAAACATCCCATGTAGCTTTGCACTGATGAGCAATTGCAACCTTCTTCCCATGAACACAATTGGGATAATTGATCAATAATGGTGCCTCGAAACAAATGAATCTGAAGCTTGTGGTTTGTTGGGCAAAGATAGAGATCTTTTTTAGATCATTAAAGGGGAATGACAAGAAAATTCTTCAAATTTAGGTATAGAGTAGGCAACTATCAGTACTTATCATGAATGTGACAGATCACAAGGCAAGACTTTACAACTTAAAGTAGGGGAAATTTAATGACACGTTCAAACTGGCTAGGCAAAAAATGAAGTTTTTTTTTCCTGAGAAAAGGCAAGTAGAAGAAAAAATGACGCATCTAAATATTTACCTTTGCCGTGGCAAAGAAGAATGGGCAATGATGTAGCACGGCTTACAGCCCCCTCCACCCCTTCTAATTTGTTAGAGAGAGTCCTGCCAGAATAGTAACAGTCAACACAAAAACATACCAAATGTCTTAGGAGAGATAAAAGACAAGATTGCTAAAAGTCATACTTTGCACAGGGAAGCCAGCCACTTAATCCAACAGCTGAACTCAGATTGACGGGGTACGAGTTGCCATTCTCATACTTCCCACGGACGAAGCAAGTGGCAGAATAAAGGGAGGTTGCTGCGCCCATGCTGAAGCCTCCGACCCCAAGTTTGACTGTGATATACAAAATAACAAAAGAATTTCTTCTTTTTTTAATAAAGAGTTAAGAAAATAAATTCTATAGACATTACAAAGATCCCTTGATCATAATGGATAGTAGGATGGACTGTTTTCGGATACTATAACAAATTTTACAGATATCTAAATAACAACTAGGTGATGGGATGAGTAAGGTAGAAATAAGGAAACAATAATCATATAAAAGATCATTTGAATCTGAAATGTTTGGCAGGAAATAGGAAATCCAGTTGTGTTATTGCGAATTGACAGTCCTTAGCATGTATATAGGTGTTTGACACGGCTACTAGGGTTAATGCATCTAGATGGTCTAGCCAGACAACTTTTAGCCCCAACCCCACCCCACCCCAAAAAAAAAGGGAAGAAAGAAAAAAGGAGCTGTCACATTCACACACACCAGATTGGAATGAGGTAGCAGCCTTATAGGTCAAGTAGAAGACAGTCACACTAAACTATTCAGTGGCATAAAGAGAATAACATTGAAAAAAGATGAGGGAGAACGAAAGCTAAATATCTTTAGTCAGGCATCATCTTGTACAGCGTTATTAAAAGCGCCATCGTTTTGTCGCTTAAAGTGCTGAAGTGATTCGATGCGAGGGTTTATCCCTTCATGGGTGCACAAGTTAGTATAAGAGATGGGAAAACTTACTGTGAGGAGGCTCCGTAGCCAACAAACTCGCCACATATGCTGCTGAAGCATCCAAACCCTCATCATCATCAATAGCATTTTCAGAAAGGTCATTGATATCAAACCCTGGTACAGAAGATGTGAAAAATAATGTTTTCTTTACACCGGTGCTTCAAAGCTTGACTTCCGACTCAAAACTAATTTCAATGACAAATTGGACAATAATCTCGAATGAGTTGCAAATTAATAGAATTATCTGATACATATGCGGCAATGTACAACGCCAGGATAAAAATTTTGGTTCTAAATTATATGTACATTGGAAAAGGATGGGCATAATCTAAAAAGCACAAAACTTACAGGCAGTGGAAGGAAAGCCTCCAAATAAAGTTATTGGTCGTTGGGGGGCAGTTGGGCAAATCCATTTAATCTGCACCATAAAAATGAGCAAAATCAGGCTAAGCTACCACAAAAACAAAACATAAAGGCGTGGAGATGAAAGAGAAATATATCAGAGCCTATTAAGGGATTCTAATAGCATACAACTATGAGATTTACATGTTTCAACAAGAGATACTCTCGAGTACAAAAAGTAGTAGTTGGATCCTTACATTTGGAAGAGGAAGGGTCTCCAAGAGGTTGGACCAGCTGCCAGCAAAACCAAAAGTAAATTATAAAAGGTTAGTTAATATGTTTCAGTTGTTCATTTCATGGAGACTCAAGTTTTGATATTGCATATTGCCCTTTGCATAGCAAGCAAGACCATTTAGAGAAGCTTGACATCCATAAAAGGAACTCCTGTAGTCATAAATGGTATACAATTGACTCAATATTTCAAAAATTATAGCTCACTTTCATTGCCATAAAAAGGGAATCAATCAAATATAAACTTAGCATGAAACAAGTAATGTCATTGCTAGATATATTTCAATGACAAATGAGATATTTAATATAAAAGAATACAATCAAACTTATCCTAAAGCTAACATATAAGCAATAAAATGACTTAATTTCAAATTAAAAGATGAATTGTCTCCTTAAAATTAGGACACTTCCTATAACCTACCTGGACTTACCGCTAGAGCATCACATTAGAACTCCGCTAAGAGCATCACAATATGGAACTCAGTAATAAAAGAGATTGAGAAAAAATAAGCAGGATGCCAGAAGAGGCATTTGCCAGAAAAGGGCAAGGATGTACTGATGAATATCACGCCGTCAACATCTCTCCTAGATGCAACTCTGGCTACCGTAACCAAAAAGTTGGAGAAACTTCAATGGAATTTCCTGTGGACAAGGGGATGGGGAAAAACAATTCACCACGTGAATTAGTAAACAACCACATCCTCAATAAACTATGATGGGCTTGGATTCGAAGATCTCAAGGTGCTCAACAAAACGCTCGTAGGGATCCCGCTTTGGAGGTTCAGCAACAATAGCACAGGGTTTTTGAAGGGCATCACTACTCACAGCTATGCATCTCATCCAGGAAAGGGTGAAGGAATGAAACTATGACATTGCCTTATGGATGTGGGTTATGGAGGACCATCATGAAGGTGTAGGAAGTTCCATGGAAACTTTAAGCATGAGGTAGGAAGTGGAACTGGTGCGGAGAGATATTCTGAGTGAAACAGCCTGAACTATCTTTAGCATACAACATACCCAGTGAAATCACACAACGTGGGGTCTGGGGAGGGTAAAGTGTACACAGACCTTACCTCTACCTTGGTAGGTAGAGCGGTTGTTTCCGAGAAACCTTCGGCTCAAGACAAAGCATACGCACAAGCAAAGCAAGAGAAACGGTAAATGCCGGTATCAAAAGCGAATAAGCCATGCTAGAGCGTTCTGAAAAAATAAGCAGTAACTAACGCAGGTACATAAGATAAACAAATAACAGCAGAAATCAAACGCTACTATAAAACAATATTGCGCCTACTAGTATGATAGGCTAAGCGGGCCTACAATAATAACACTACAACTACCTGTTTGTAAACGTAAGTAGGACTACGCTCGACTACCTACTACCCTAATTTGTGTCCTTCATAACCCCCTATCTAAGGTCATGTCCTCAGTAAGTTGCACCTGCGTCATATCCCGTCTAATCACCTCTCTGCAATACTTCTTCAGCCTACATCTACCCTCATAAACCCGTCCATAGCCAACCTCACACCTCCGCACTGGGGCATTTGTCTCTCATCTGCACATGTCCGAACCATCTCAACATCGCTTCGCGTATCTTATCATCCACTGATGTCACTCCCACTGTGTCCCGGATATCATCATTTCTAATTTTGTCCCTCCTTGTATGCCCACACATCCATCTCAACATCCTCATCTCCGCAACTTTCATCTTTTGGATGTACGAAGTCTTGACTGGCCAACACTCCGCCCCATACAACATAGTCGGTCTAACCACCACCCTATAAAACTTACCTTTAAGTTTTGGTGGCACCTTTTTATCGCACAAGACTCCAGATGCGAGCCTCCATTTCATCCACCCTGCCACAGTACGATGTGTGACATCATCATCAATCTCTTGATTCTCTTGGATAATAGACCCAAGGTACTTGAAACTTTCTTCGAAATGACTTAAGTACCAACCCTCACTTCCACGCATGTCTCAAGATCGCTCCCGTTACTGAACTCGCACTCCAAGTATTATATCTTGGTCCTACTCAGCCTGAACCCTTTAGACTCCAAATTCTGTCTCCAAACCTCCAACTTAGCGTTCACTCTGCTGCAAGACTCATCAATCAGGACTATGCCGTCTGCGAATAACATACACCATGGCACCTCCCCTTAAATTTTTCGCGTCAATCCATCCATCACCAAGGCACATAAGAATGGACTAAGAGTTGATCCCTAGTGCATCCCTATCGCCACTAGGAAGTGCTCTGAGTCCCCTCCTACTGTCTGTACCCTGGTATTGGCTCCATCATACATATCATTGATCGCCCTAGTGTACGCCACAGGTACACATCTAACCTCCAAACTCCAAACATCTCCATAGAAACTCCCGATGCCCATCACGGCTATCCCGCGAGACCCCTAGCACTTCATTAGCTACCTCCCGAATGCAACTGGCCGTCCTGTCCCACATACCGATCGCATCCCCACTACTCCCCCAAGCCATCAACCTCTCACTATCTCTCCTGGCCATGGTCAAACTCCCCCATTTGATTCTTAGCTTGTCATCCACAACCCTCTTCTTCTCCATCTTGATCTCCAAATTCATCACCAAAAGCTTATGTCGGGTTGTAAGATACTCACTCGAAATAACCTTGCAGTCTTTACAAAGACCGTTGTCAACCTTCCAAAGAAGCAAAAAGTCTATCTGAGTCTTAGCCACTGAACTACGAAAAGACACCAAGTGCTCCTCCTTCTTCAGGAACCTCAAATTAACTTTCACCATCCCAAAAGCTTTAGCGAACTCCAAAAGTGAGACGCCTCCACCGTTCCTGTCCCCGAGTCCAAAGCATCCATGCACGTCGTCATAACCCCTCGGAAGTGACCCGATATGTCAATTGAAATCCCCTCCTACAAATAACTTCTCAGTGGGTGGTATACCTCCCACCACCTCGTCCAAATCCTCTCAAAAGCACATCTTCTCCTTCTCGTCCAAACCCGCCTACGGCGCATAAGCACTAATAATGCTCATAGTGAACCTCCAACTACCAACGTAATCGTCAGCATCCTGTCATTGACCCTCTTAACCTGTACCACCTAATCTCTTAGCTCGTTGTCTACTAAAATGCCTACCCTATTCCTATACCTCGACCTACCCGAGAATCATAACTTGTACCCGTTTACATTCTTAGTCTTAGGTCCAATCCATTTGGTCTCCTGAACACAAGCTATATTAATCCTCCTCTTCTTAAGAATCTTAACTAGCTCTATGGACTTCCCCGTTAAAGTCTCAATGTTCCAAGACCCTATTATCAACCTAGCATCTCCCTGACCCCACTTACCACCTAACCCTCTCCCACGTCTCCGACCGAGAACATGATCCCAGTCTACCCTCATTCACCAAAGCCACTAGAGCAAAAAAGTACTAGTCAAAGGAGTCTGTGAAAATTCCAATACCACCTTGAAGCCTGATAGGACCTATCTCACTCAAATTTTGAGGAGTCTGTGCAACTCTAACGACAGATATTTAGGAAACATTATAAGTAGAAAGAAAATCATAACTTTAATATATTCATTTTGATAACTGAGAAATTCCTGAGGGCTAGTGAAGTATGATTCAAAACTCGGTGGATAATGGGCCCACCCCTCTACACTTCCCCGCTTAAATACTATGCTTTTGTCTATAGAAAGGTTCGAACCCATAACGTACGCCTAACCCACATATCACGTGTCGCACTCTTACCACTAGACCAAAACCCCGAGGCAAAATCAACAACAATAACAACATACCCAGTGGAATCTCACACAGTGAGGTATGGGGAGGGTAAAGTGTACACAGACCTTACCCCTACCTTGGAAGGAAGAGAGTTTGTTTCGGGTAGACCCTCGGCATAAGGACAAGCAATTCAAAGCAGTACAAAAAAAGAAATAGCGAAAGCGAATAAGTATAAAGCAGTGTGAAAAAATGAGCAGTAGCTACCACAAATAAAAAAGATAATAGAAGTACAAGAAACAACATATAGTAACATAAATCAAAGGATAAGAAACTAGAGCAATAATACAACTACTAGCATGAAAGGATAAGAGAAACACGCTCAACTACCTACTAACCTTCTACCCTAACCTGTGTCCTCCATAAGGTCCTATCTAAGGTCATGTCCTCGATAAGCTAGAATAGCGTCATGTCCTGTCTAATCCCCTCTCCCCAATACTTCTTCGGCCTACCTCTACCTCTCCTTAAACCATCCATAGCCACCCTCTCATAGCTCCGCACTGGGGCATCTGTGCATCTACTCTTCACATGCCCAAATCATCTTAGTCTCGCTTCCCTCATCTTGTCCTCCACCGAGGTCACTCCCGCCTTGTCCCGTATATCTTTATTCCTAATCCTATCTCTCCTAGTATGCCCACACATCCATCGCAGCATCCGCATTTCCGCCACTTTCATCTTCTGAACGTGAGAGTTCTTGACTGGCCAACACATAACTTCAATACTTTTTGGAACAAGCAAGTAATGGATATATTGATAGAAAAAGAATCTAGCACCAAAAAGAGCAGGCACTTATTGACCAATGTCATGCTACTATATTCATGTCATTTTGCCATTTTTTTCCTTTTTCTAGTATATTGGGTTTCTGTTACTGTAGCAAAAAAGAGTAGGCACTTATTGACCTACGTGGCAGTTTAGCTAGCAAGTTTTTCCAGGTAGAACATTGACAAGTGAGTCTTACTAGACCAAAAACTGGCATGAGTAACAGTATTCTCTTGACAAGTTGATTGTTCCTAAAATTCTTTCCCCATTTCCCAAGTTACCTTAAAAATACTCAATATGCATCTGTTAAATTGAAGCAGACTACTATAAGAAGGATTCCAGCACATCTATGTCTTTATCTAAATAAAGTAAAATCTTTGTATAGCAATTGCTTCGTTAGTATTCTATCTACCTTCAAAAACTCAAAGTAATAAAAATAATTTTTTAGCTTTGACTAAATATATTTACAAACTATCAACTTAAGTGAAAGTTAACCATTATTTTAGACATCTTTGACAGTAACTCTCTGGTGATAGGTAATTTAAGCATACTTTCTCAGTCTCCGTGGCAGAACAATGCAACTAACACGGCAGGAGGTAGTCAATATTTAGGAGGGGTAGATGTATTCAGTTTTGAATAATGCTAAAACTTTCCTGATCCAACAGCATCCAAGCAAATCACTGAGAGACAGATATATACTGAAACATACGGAGCTTGAACAAAGAAGGAAGAAGTAAAAGGAAAGTGTGGACAAGCTTACCTCGAACCATTGTCCCCAAGGCCATGCAGCCAGACAATAGTTGCCTGGTGTTTACCTTTGGGCTTCACCACATAAGTCTGTCCAAACTCAAATGCCCTTCGAGCAGTTCCTGCAACAGTTATAGATACACATCAAGGGTTACTACTATTAGAACTATTGAAGGGGACAGAGAATTAATACATCACTGGTACGTCTTTTGCTGAGTATTAGAACTATTGAAGGGAACAGAGAAACAATAATTCTTTTTTTGATGAAGTAGTTGTATTAAAAAGCATCAAGAAGATGCACAAAACAGAGAAATAATATGTTTCCCTATTATTCAGTCTCGTTTACATACTTTTTGTGATCTCCATAATGAAGAAATAATAATTCACTAATTTTTCTTTTCTTACCATTCTATTTGCAAATTAGTAAAAATGCACTGTAAGAATCAAAACTTCCTTTTCTTTTTTCTAAATGTATTGTAAGGCCATATTTCTTTCATTCAGTATCTTCCATTATTGACACAGAATAATATTGCAACAAAACTGCCTTTTTGAATCGTATTCCAACAAAACTGCCTCAGAAACAGAAAACTGGATTCAGTGATTTCATTGCATTTTGGTGAGGCTACCTTGGCATGCCATTGAAGAAAACAAAATAGTACAATCTGCACTGACCATAAAACACGGAGACAAACCATAAAACTAACCAGAACCCATGGAAAGCCCAGTGAAACTCATACTGCTTCACTTAAATGTCTGCTAATTTTATCAAACAATTGGCACCTGCAAACACCAAAAATCAGCTTTGTTTATAAAGGCACCTGAAAGTTAGAACTTAGAACTATAATTATGAAGCAATTGTAAGTATAAACTCTCATTGACTTAGACCTTGCTACCATTAGTCACATTTTACAAAAGATCATCTCAATATAGTTGAGTAAATAGAATCTAGATGAACTAATAAAGGTTGCTATACTGTTAAAAGTAAGTATAGTTGAAATCTACATCCCAGAGGAGTCTTTTCTGTTAAAAGTTTTTGTTCAAAATTCACTGGCTCCGCTTCCGCTTCCGCTTCTATCAATTGGAGTCGAAACTATTTGGAAGAATAAAGCTCCTTTTTTTGATAAATTAATAAGTATTATTTATGTTTGAGCATGAAACATATGTATACACGAAGCAAACCAAAAAGTAGTTAAACCTAAAAAAATATGATTTTCTACAAAAGTTGCCCAATCTTCTATACTAACAGGATATCATGGGAGCACCAAAAGGAAATAAGGGATAAGAGACTACTCCTCAACTGTACAAAGTTCAACCGCCCCTTCAAAAGTTCTTCTCTTTCTTTTTCACCACATGACCCACATGAGTACTAACGGAGCCACGAGCCACGCCTTGCATCTTCTTCACCTCTAGCTAAATATTACCTTTCACAATGCCTGGCATGACCCAAAATAATCCAAACCACCAGTATTTCCCACAATAACCTCGAAGCTGCCAGACAGTGTACAATGAGATGGTCGACATCTTCATCCGAATTTTTACACATAAAGCACCAATTGAAATACCTTCCTCTTTCTCAGTCTCAATCGTCAAGATCATCCCACTAATTGCTAACCAAGTTAGAAGCACACCTTTCTCAATAGTTAGGAATCTAAATCGAGCTACATGGAAAGGCATTCTCTGCTCTAGTCAGAAACTTTTCCTAATACGATTTAAGAGAAAACACTTTGTTATTCCCACTCCCCCTTTTCATACATCGCAATTGCCCTGTGATGTACTTTGTTTATAAAGCAATTCAATCAATCTTTGGAATTTTATCACCTTCCAATCTTGAAAATCTCTCCTAAACCTCAAACCTCAAACCTCAAAAACTTTCCCCTCTTGTTGCCTCGAACTTGATATACTATCATTCTTATATCGTAAATGTTTCGGAAAGTAATGCTCAATAAGGAATCACCACATCACCTGTGTCACCAAAAACTTCTTGTGACACTAACTAGAGCATGAAATAAAGACATGAAATATATGGGTATGCTTGATAAAATGCTCTAGATACACACTTCATTTTCTCTTTGGACAAATATGTTTTGTGCCATCTTGCAAGCCTTTTCTCTACTCTTTGTATTATCAGACTTCATATTGCTTGATCCTTATTTAAAGTTAAACGCAAACCAAGATAGATATTGGGAAGTGCCTCAACCTTACAATTCAAAACCTATGCTAACGTAGTAGTATCCTCCACCTTTCCAACTGGTATGATCTCGCACTTTCTAAGGTTGGTCTTTAAGCCCGATACTGCCTAAAAACATGTTAACACATGTCCCAAATGTTCCAATTGCATCTGGTCAGCATCACAAAACAATAAGTGTCGTCTGCAAATAAAAGATGTGAGACCAACACAGCACTATTTCCTCCAACCACTGCACTGAAGCCTCTCAATTAACCACCCTCCAAAACTCTATCCAGCATCTTGCTAAGCGTCTCCATAACTAAGATCAACAACATTGGAGATAACGGATCTCCCTGTCATAGGCATTTCAAACTGCCAAAAATCCACACAGTTTTCCATTTACAAGAACCGAGTACCTGACTATAGAAATGCAATGCATGATCCATTTCCTCCATCTGGCTCTAAAGCCCATCTTCAACATTATAAAGCATATCTCCATCTTCTCCAAGTCCAAATTACACAAATGCCTGGTTCTCCTTGCTTTCTTAAAGAATCTACCACCTCATTTGTCACCAAAGTTGCAATTAGTATTTGTCTTCCCTCCACAAAAGCATTTTGAGAGGTAAATACAGTCTCATCCAAAACCTTCTTAAGTCTATTGAAAAGCACCTCAAAATTATCTTGTAGATGCTTCCCTTTAGACTAAAGGGGTTACAATTTTTTATGCTTGTTGCCCATTCCTTTTTTAGGATGATGACAGTGAATGATGCATTGAGACTTTTTCGAATTCTCCCTCTCCTAAAAGGCCACAATAGTATCCATCACCTCGCTTTTGACTATATTCCAACATTGTTGGAGAAAAGCCGAAGTGAATCCATCAGGCCCCGGAGCTTTACCCCCGCACAACACTCAACTGCCTCCCTCACCTCCTCTTACCCAATTGCCCGCTCCAACCACTCCCTGTTTTTCTCCTATTTAGCTAAAAGAATTTAAACTTACAAGGAACTTTATTGGAAGAATAAATCTCCTTATAAGGTCAAGCTTCATTTGGATAGCGGAAATGGTAAATGTTCCGCGATTGCCAATTTGCAGAAGAGAGGTTTTCATCTTTGTAATAGGTGCACATTTTGTGAGAAGCAGCAGAATATGTCAACCACCTCTTCCTCCATTGCATATTTTCCAGTCAACTTTCATATTTAGTTTTTAACATCTTGGGTCTTAACCGGTGCATCCGAGATCTTTTCTACAGTTTTTGCATAGATGGCATAGGTGAGGCATTGCTAAATCTTTCCATCCGACTTGGGGCACCATACCTGCTCCTACATGTCTTGAATGAAAGATGCACTAAAAAATTTTAAGACAAGAATGCTTGCGTACTTAGGGTCACAACACAATTGTATGTTCTTGCTTCATTTTTGGTGCATGGCAAGTGTGTTAGGGCCTGAACCCATGCTTTACTTTCTCTTAGCAATACATTCCCTGTAAAGTTCATACAGCTTTTTGGAAGTACTTTCTTCCAGCACTTTGTCGCCATACATCAATAAATATTACCTTATCCAACAAAAAAAAAATCTAGATAGACTTGTTACCATACACCCAATTACTTTTGCAATGAACAGAATGAATCAACTACACCTCAATTTCAAACTAGCTGTGTCAGTATTGTACCCCATCTGTTTTACTTAAGCTTATTTTACTCTATACTAAATAATTTGTCTTCAAAGGTAAATCCCCAAGGATTTCCTTAAACTAGAGGTTTTCTAGAGCTCACGTTTATGCTTATACTAACTCATGGATCTCTTTTTTTAAATTATTGTTCTAACTCACAGATCTCTTTTTTTTAATTATCGTTCCAACTCACATATCTCTTACCAGACCAAAAATTCTCGAGAAACACTAGAGATAATGTAAGTGTGACAATGAAAACTAAACCTTGACCTCAACTAGTTGGTATAGCCTACATGAATCATTTGCTTCCTTTGAGTTATGTTCTAACTTCTAAGCTAAGTCTACCTCAATCAATAGTTTCCAACCAACTACTCCAACAAAACTCAATAGCTTTCAAATAGTGAAATCTAAATGACCAAGTGAAAATTCCAGACACCATTTTCAAAAGGGAAAAAATAAAATCTTTACTTACATAACTACTCTCTCCAGAAACTACAGTAGCATAAAGGATTACAACAACAACAACCCCAGTGTAATCCCACAAGTGGAGTCCGGAGAGGATAGTGTGTACATAGACCTTACTCTACCTTGTGGGGTAGAGATGTTTACGATAAATCATCGGCTCAAATAAAGAAAGCACTTCAAAGCAGTTTTGGAAAAGAAAATACAAAAGTGAAGAAGTTATGGCAACCAATAAGGAAAGCATTACATAGCATTCTGAAAGAAAGGAACGGTATCAATAGCTAAATAATACTATAACCGAAGTACAAGAAACAAACAGATAGTAACATAAATCGAAGTAGCATAAAGGATTGATTCATCAACCAAAATAAACTCAAACACGTGTGCCTATCCAAAAGACACTATAACTAGCTTATGGTGACTAATGGGTGTGGTAAAAAATAGATTTTTAAAATTTAAAAATCCATTCACAGCTCTACCTAATACTACGATTACAGTGAATTAGCAGCTAACAAGAAGACAACGGTCCTCAAAAAAGAGTTACCATAAATTACTAGCAAAAAAAAACAGGTAAATTGAAAGTCAATCTCAAACTACAGGCATAATATGAAGAAATTTAACAAAGAACGACGTATAAAAAAAATTAATTGGCATGATTTCAAAAAATTGAGGGGGAAAAGGAGGAAAATTAGGGCTTTTTTTATGGTGTTGTTTACCTGAATCTCTGAAGAAAAATGAAGAGACGGAGATTACAAGACGAAGCTCTTTTTCTGTCTACCTTTAAGTTGTTTTTTTTTTGTCGTAACTCGTAACGTTAAAATGAGTAGTGATCCAAAGTGTTTGGCAGAGTGACCCATACATTAAGCTAGTGCTGTCTGAGGTTCCGTATTTGAGTACTCTGATCAGCGAGAGTGGAGCTGTGTTCCCCAAAAAAATCCCTCCATACGCGTAGGGCCAAGCGGTGTATACTAATTCGTAGGGCCAGGCCGGAGGTGGGATTTTCTGGGGTATGGGGCCGTAATGCGGTGGGACCAGCCACTTTAAAAAGTTTACCCTACCACAGTTTAATCCAAAGTGTTTGGCCCAGTGGCCAATACATTAGGGTATTGTTGTCCGAGGTTCCGTGTTCGAGTCCTCTCGATCGGCGAGAGTGAAACCGTGTTCCCAAAAAAAATTCCTCCATACGCGTAGGGCGAGCGGTATATACTAATCCGTAGGGCCGAGGTCGGAGGTGGGGTTTTCGGGGTATGGGGTCGTAATGCGGTGGGACCGATCACTTTAAAAAGTTTACCCTACCACGAGTTTTAATCCAAAGTGTTTGGCCCGGTGGCCAATACATTACGGTAGTCTTTGTCGAGGTTCCGAGTTCGAGTCCTCTCGATCGGCGAGAGTGGAACCGTGTTCCCCAAACAAATCCCTCCATACGCATAGGGCCAAGCGGTATATACTAATCCGTAGGGCCGGTGTCGAGGTGGGGTTTTCGGGGTATGGGGCGTAATGCGGTGGGACCCGTCACTTTAAAAAGTTTACCCTACCACGTTTTAATTCAAAGTGTTTGGCCCGGTGGCCAATACATTAGGGTATTCTTTGTCGAGGTTCCGAGTTCGAGTCCTCTCGATCGGCGAGAGTGGAACCGTGTTCCCCCTAAAAATCCCTCCATACGCGTAGGGCAAGCGGTGTATACTAATCGTAGGGCCGGGCCGGAGGTGGGGTTTTCGGGATATGGGGCCGTAATGCGGTGGGACCGCTCACTTTAAAAAGTTTACCCTACCACGCTTGTCCTCCGGGCATAGTCTAGTGGCAAAGCTCGGGCGCTATAAGGCGCTCCGGCATGGGACAACGTGGGTTCGATTCCCCGCAAGCACGAAGAAAACTCGCATGTTGGGGAATTTGACCTTGTCTCATTGATCGGTTGTACGCTCCCGTAAAAGCGGCCACCGGAGCACATCCCGCGATTTACCTGGTAATAGTGTTGAAGGACCGGTCCTATTACCTCCAGGACGTCTGGGTAATACCAGTGAAGTAGTCAGGCGCAAGCCTGGAAACCTGGATTATCAAAAAAAAAAATGAGTAGTGAATTATATTAAGGCTTACGGTACGCACCGAGAGATGGTAAGGCCGTAGTATTCGATAAAATTACTGAGAGTTGAAAATAAACATAGATCCGGAGATTTTGGAATCGAGCAACCTTCAGTTAATTAATTGTCCCTAAATTCATTTTCTATTCTACTTACAAACAAATAGGCCTGGAATTTGGATTTGACCAAATTTATCTTTTATCTTTACATAGAAATAGAATTTCTGGGCTTTTAGATAATATTTTGTTGAAAATTTGGTACATATTATTATTTCCATGCGAAAATACTTATCACTTTTGGAAGTATAATATCAATACAACTAAGTAATTTTAACATGTAGCCTATTTGCATAACGTCCTATAAGACGTACTCACCTTTTTAGATTTTTTTGCATCCATCGTCGGTTGAGGGTTTTACACATTAAAAATATATTGTTGCAAGCTTGAAGAAATGGATCTTTATTTTCGAATATGAAAATGGAGCTTAAATCAAGTGGCTATTGTTGAAACATTTTGAGAAAGATTGGAAAGTTTAAATTGTAGAGAAGCTAATTTTAGTTCCAAATATATACGTCTGATACTTCATATATGCATATTGAAAGTTTGAAGTGAAAACATCAGGAGTTTGTTGTCAAAAATCCAAAAACAAATTTTTGCAACTTGTATCGCGTATGTTTGAGACTGTACAGAATTGACTATTTGTGCACTCCTCCCCCAAAAAGACAATGAACCAAGTTCTTTTGGGCCTATTATTATCAATGCTAAAATAGACTCATCCTGAGGTATGATCTAAATGAAGCACAACCCAATTTATATTATTTCTTCTTCAGTTTATGTTGCAGATATATGGTAAGAGTTAGTTTTTCTTGCAAATCTAGTATAAATAATTAAATGTATCATTTCTCTAACAATCTATGCCTTATTTGAATATAGATTATACAAATAGAACACGATATTTTTTTCCTTTATCCCCTATTGATTCGATTATAATTTTGACAGGATGCAGTTTGATGCGAACTTAGCTTAATTCCTGACAATGTTACTATTAATTTCAACTAAGACTGGCCAGTGGGCCGGTCGGCCCTGTCCCGCCCCGACCCCGATATTTATAAAAAAATTGCGGTATCGGGACTCGAACCGGGACGGGACATGGTCTCGTCCCGACCCGTCCCGACCCGGCCCAGTCCCGCCAAGCCCAACCCGGTCCCGGTCCCGCCCCCGATCCCGCCCTAAACCGCCTCGTTGCACAAATAACCATTGCACCAACGAACATTTTACATTCTGGACATTGTGCAACGACTATTTTTTGCCTCCCCCTACCCCTTAATATTTATTTTTAACCCATAAGTTATTATATTTACACTTTAACCTAATTTCTCAACTATAAATACCTCATTTTCTCTTCACATTTCTCACAAATCTTCCTACAATCTCTCTAATCTCTCAAATTATCTCTCTACAAGTCTACATTGTCTACTAAATAATAAATATTGAATTTTATTTATTCATTTGGGAGTGAAATTGGCAACTAGCTTGAGGATCTTCCATCGAGCAAAGTTTCAATTTTCAACCTCTCGATTACACGTCGACGTTACGTCGACGTTTGGTACATTCGTTCCTTCATTAAATTATTATTGTCTGTTTATTTTATTTAGCGCACTTAATTTCATTTACTTTAATTATTTATTAGTATAATTATAATTGAAGGATTTAAACGTATGCTTACGGTTAAGGGTCAGACTTCTTCTAGTAGGGGCAACAAGGGTACTTCTTCTAGTCATCCTATTTCTAGACATAATCTTATTCCTACACAGGATGATTTTGTTGATACTAAACATTTTCGTACAATACCATTAGATTTAGACGATGAGCTGTTTTCTGGAACTCAAGAAGACTTTAATTTAGACGATGATCTAGATGATACACCCACTAATGTAGATGACAACACACCCACTAGTGCACCTTCAACTGGAATTTCTCATATTCCCCCTAGTATGAGACGAGGTCCAGCAAAACGATCATTAAAATTAGATGCATGGACATTTTTTTATAGGGACGTAGAGAATCAAGTAGCTAGATGTAAAATTTGTAAAAATGTTTTAAATTTTAAAACTGGAAAAGGTCACAGTGGGACGGGAGGTTTAATGAGACACGTAGCAAGGGCTCATCCAGCTAGGTATGCCCAATACGAGGCTTCAAAATCGGGTGCGCAAACGCCCGCTCCATCGGGACATGGTTCACATATTGTCCTAGATCAAGTACAAGGTCAAATTAACCCCACGAGGGGGGGAATTATAGGCCCTAATTACAATAAACATAGAGATATGGAGGCAATAGCAAAATTAGTTGTTATGGAGGGTGTGCCTTTTTCATTTCCTTCATCTCCTGGTTTATTCATTACATTAGAGAAATGTATAATCCTGCTTTTTAACGGCTTTCCTAGATCAACTGTTAAGAGAGATGTATTTAAATTTGCACATGAATATCAACAGTATTTACGTTATTCATTATATCATTTTAATGGCAAAGTGGCTATCACTTCTTAAATAGGTCGTAGTACTAACGACCATGATTATTTAACGGTAACCTGTCATTGGATAGATTATAAATGGTCCATGCAAAAACGCATCTTAGCGTATAGATATATAGATGATAGGCACACTGATACTTTTATTGCAGAAAATATTTATCAAGTGTGCGATTATTACGGAATAACTGATAAAATTATGACTAACATTAGATAACGCTTCTTCTAACAATTATGCTATTACAATTTTAAAAAATAGTTTAACTCCATCTTTTCCAGATCATTTTCATATAAAATGTGTGTGTCATATATATAACTTAGTTGTAAAGGATGATCTATCACTTTTTGAAGACATTCTTAGTAAAATACAATTTGCTATAAACTTTATTT
This sequence comes from Anisodus tanguticus, assembly GCA_034509755.1. Taxonomy (NCBI): domain Eukaryota; kingdom Viridiplantae; phylum Streptophyta; class Magnoliopsida; order Solanales; family Solanaceae; genus Anisodus; species Anisodus tanguticus. Next base: position 4,599,500 of record CM067558.1, read on the forward strand.
TAAAAATAATAGAATACAACAAAAAAAAAAAGAATATAATTTTTTTTTCACGATTGTCAACAACCTTATAGAAAAATCCAGAAGAAGTACCCACTAGGTGGAATTCTTTATCCGAGCAACTACTTGTTGCTTATGACTATAGAAAATCTATAACTTTATTTTTTAACTCTCATAATCAAAATTCAGTTGATATGGTTGTAGATAGCGATTGGGGAAAAATTTTCGAACTTATTGTATTTCTAGAGAAATTTTTTCAAGCAACAAAAGAATTTTCCGGTATATATTATCATACTATTTCAACTATGTTATTTTATATAGCTCTAATATTTTTACTACGTAATGAATATATGGATAAATCAGTTTATAAGACAGCTATTAAAAAAATATTTATCAAAATAAAAAAATAGTTTATTCCTATTCCCACTAGTTATATTATTGGTGTTGTATTAAATCCGACTATTAAAATAAATGGTACTAAATCACTTATTAAAACTATTTATGATTGTATAGCAGTACTACCACCTCCAAGTCCCAAAAATCCAAATCACCCACCACCTATTGAACAAACTAAAGAAGAAGTGTTGTCTAGCGTAGAAGACGAATGCAAAAAACATATAGGTTTTACCAACAAGAAAGTGCTAGCAACCTACCGGCTTCCATACTATTTTCTTCTTCTTCAACAACCTCACAAAAGGCATATTGTTTCTGCGGCTAGTATTGAAAGCCTCAGAAATAGAATGTCCGGTCGTAACGCTACTAACCAAATTAGTGAGTTTGTATTTTTGTTTTGCAGGGTTCTGTACCATACCGAGCAGTTCTCAATGAAGAATGACGTGAAGACTTGTTGAAATACTGGAGGGGGAATGAGAAGACCTTTCCGACACTATCAATGATGGCCCGAGATATTTTGAACATTCAAGCGTCATCAACGGCGTCTAAAAGCGCTTTTTCTGCCGACAAATATCAAATAGGAGAGCACAGACACTCATTAGCTGGAGACAGCTTGGAGATTGCAGTATTATTCAGAGATTGGATACGAGCGGAGCGGAGAAGGTGCGGTCAACCGGAGATCAACGAAGAAGAAGACGAAACTACAACGAAATCTTATCTGAAGGTGGTGGAAGCGACGTGGAGCAATTTGACCAACAAATACCAATTCCAATCGAAGAACCACATGAAATTATCAAGAAACTAAAACATGTTTTTTCAAAATGTAATTTTTTAATTGCAATTTTACTATGTAATTTGCAACTTTTGAACAATATCACAAAGTTGCAATTTTGACAATTGTATTTGTATTACAAAAAAAATCATATGTCTATTAAATAATATAAGAGGCACAAAAATAGCCTTGAGATGTTTTTATTACACTATCTTGTTCAATTATTGAGTTTTTTATATATGTTATTTTTTAAATTAAGTGCAAAAAAAAAAATCTGCCACGACCTGATCCCGACCCGACCCGATTCCGATTGGACCGGGATCGAGACGGGACTTCGGCGAATCCCGCATGTCCCGACCCGATCCCGCCCTGACCCCCGTCTCGCCTGACTCGTCCCGGTGGCCACCCCTAATTTCAACCAGGTCTCGTTCACGCCCCAAAACTGGGATAGGACGTGATTGGCACCCGACCTAAGCTACCCGTCTAGTGAACCCTAAATTAACTATTTACTATAACATTTATTGAATTAATTAGAAAATATCCAACAAAGCGGGTATATCAAAATCTGTAGTAGATACTGAAATACTAAACGTGAAAATTCCACAAAAAAATTATAAACTGAAACGTGAAACCAACGTAACCCACTAGGCTAAGTCACGAGCCTCTAACAAAATACCAACAAGAACATATGTCCTTGGAGCATAACCCAAAATACTAAATCAATATAAATAGACTAGTCTGAATTCCCACCGAGAAGAGAAGCAGGAAAGTGCTGAGCCAAAAGCTAGTACTATCATGTAGTGCCTGAAACGTGATCAACAATATCTGAATCCAAAAAAATGGAAGCAGGCCCTCGCGGGCTAAGTTCCACCAAAGGATACCCAGAAAGTCTCATAAGCTGCATCCTAAGAAGGTGGAACGGGTTCTTCTGGGATAAAATAACAAGGAGAAAGTACATCTATAGGAAGCACGTAAGCAATTTAAGATCTGAAAACTAATAAATGACTAATGACTGAACTTTATAAGTTTAACATTTAGGCGAATAACAGAAACTTGAAACTTAGTTACACATAGTGGCTTACGTATGTGTGGTCTAGGAACACGTGGGAGTGTTGGCCTATCTCCCAGCAAACAATAGCCACTACGAGCATGTGGGTATCTAACCCTTGCGTCTGCGGCACTCATGCAAGAGAAGGTTGGCTAGCTCTCCTGTCTGAATGTGATCACATTAATGCGTGAATAATTGCTGAAACTAAACATAAGTATCATCACAAGGCACATAAAAAATGGTATACACATAAACACATAATACTATCACGTTTTCATATAAGATCATATTCAATACAAACGGGGTGAACTTGAGTATAGAAACACAAGAAGACATAACGTATGAATTTCATAGAATAAATGAAGCATGAGGTTCTAATGAAATTCCATGTTAGGAGAGTAAGTGTCAACTTATCTCAAAGCTTTAACTTCAATTTCACGTATCCTCCAAGCAATTTCGAAATCACAATTTCTCAATCCACATCAATACAAGCCCGAAGAATATAATTTTACTCACTTTAAATTAGGAATACTAGTTCAACTCCTCTAACTTATGAGTTTTCCACTACTGAGGAACAAAACTTACCTATTTTGATTCAAAAGATTTAATACTCAGTACAAAAAGATTTTATCTTTGTTTCTCAATTCAACACTCCATTATCAAATCTCACTTCACCACTCAAACACTAATTTATGTTTCTGTCTAAAAATAATAATTTCCATGTACTGTTACTAATTAATGTAAGCCGAAGGAACAAAAAGTTTGGTGAAGAAGGAAGAGTTCTTACTCTACGTAAACTTCGAGAACCAGTAGAGAAGTTGTTTGCTGCCTTCTAAAACCTCTGTACCAAATTCTTTGCCTCTGTTTGTTTCTTTACTAACCCCTTCTTTTTTTCCCCTCTTATGCTATGTTACACTAACGTGCTGACACTAAAGGAATTACGTGCCAAATTCATATGGAATATGGACTATAATGAGGCTCCCACTTAAGCAAAAAAAAAAATTATTTTAATACTGATAGAATATTTCCGTATATTTATATATCTCTTATATTAGGTAAATTTATATTCTCATTGTAATTAGAAAGATTAGTTACCTAGTTTGTAGTCATGTAAATAATTATGTAACACTATATATTGTACACAATAATGAATGAAAGACATAGAACATATTCGTTTATGATATCAAAAGTCAAACCCTATTTTTTTTCCCTAAGCAGCCCCCCCTCTCGGCAGCCCTCCTCCTTCTTTCTCCAACTCTCCTCTCTTCCTCTCCAATTTTCAATGGCTGAACAACCTAAATTTCATCCTGCTCATGCAGTTACAATATCAAGAATTTCATTCACATAACTCTTGAGATGAAAAAGGTTTAGTATTCATCTTGGGCAAAATTATTTAAGATTCATTGTCGTGAGTACAAAGTCATCGACCATATCATCCCTCCAAAATCAAAGCCCTGAAAAAATCTGATGATTCTGATGATGAACTTTGGTCCCGCTTAGATGTGGTTGTCCTAAAATGGATCTACGGTACGATCTCGAACAATCTAGTGCATACAATCATTGAAACTGATGCCACTGCACGACAAACGTAGGAGCGTTTGGAATTTTTTTTTCATGATAACAAGACACAACGTGCCTTGTATTTGGAAAATCAATTTCAGGCCATTCAGCAAGACAATTTTCCTAATGCATCAACTTATTGTCAAGAACTTAAGATGATTGCCCATCAACTCTCCAAGCGGGCAGCGGTCAACTCCAGCATTGCCAACGCCGCTCTCGTAACCACCGGCGAAAATCACGCTGACCCGACGGACTCAGCTCCTACCCCATCCCACCGACAATCCAACGATCTGACACATGGCTCACATCCCCGAATAACAACAAAGGAAGAAATTTTAGGAACAACCGCGGTGAAAGCGGCGGCAACAATAGTCGAGGAAGAAACAGTGGCAGCGGCGACAGGAGGTAGCCCCCGTCGGCTGGCAGCCACTCGCAGCGGCAACAACAATGGCAGCACCTCTGTCGTAGGTTGCCTACCTACCTGGGTTGCGTGGGCCCCGCCGGCTTGGGCTGCTCCACCTTGCCCTTACCCGATATCTTCTTGGGCCCAACATCTGACCCGATCAGCCTAGCCCGACATCCTCGATGCACGTCCACAGCAGGCATACAATGCATAGGTCTTTCCTCCTTCAACCTACGCACCGACGGATAATGAGGCAGCCATGAACACGATGTCTCTCAACGCTCCAGAAAACAGTTGGTACATGGATACTTGCGCCATATCTTACATGACAGCATCCCAAGGTACTCTCTCGTCTTATTTCAATATGAGCAATTTAAATCGTAACATTATTGTTGGTAATGGACAAGGCATTCCCATTCGAGGTTGTGGAAAATTATCCCTCTCCGCACCACACCCCTCTGTTAGCTTTAAAAAATATCCTCCATGCCCCGAAACTTATCAAAAATCTAATATATGTGCGTCGTTTCACAACCGACAATAATGTTTCCCTTGAATTTGATCCTTTTGGTTTTTCTGTGAATGACCTTATGACATGGATGCACATAATGAGATGTGATAGCACCGGGAACCTTTATCTTATCACCACCACCATCAGCCATCCAAACTCTTCTCCATCAACCTTTGCCGTAATTTCATCTCTTTTATGGCATAATAGATTAGGACATTCGGGAGACTCTGTTTTACGCTCCCTTAGCAAAAATAAATTTATTGATTGCAAAAATGTCTCTTATCCTCCTTTTGTGAATCTTGTGTTTTTGGAAAATATGTCAAGTTGTCATTTTATTCTTCATCCACTTATACTTTAATGCCTTTTGATATTATACACAGTGATTTATGAACTTCTCCTATCTTAAGCACGGCTAGGCACCGATACTATATGTTGTTTTTAGATGATTATTCAAATTTCCTATGTACTTTTCCCATTGGTAATAAGTCTCAAGTCTATTCTATTTTTTCTTCATTCAGACTTTAAATAAGGCACAATTTGAAAAAGAATATCAAATGTTTTCAATGTGACAATGGGAGGGAATTCGATAATAACTAATTCAAACTTTTTTGCGCTAAACCGTCTTTCGCTTTTGCCAGATCTAGAGAGATACTACAAGTCCTCCATCCCAGATTCATCTTTCTAGTCTCGTTTGGTTTCGAGAGCCTCCCTCTCCCCGTCCCTTACTTGTCTTTTGACGGCCTTGGTTTTCATTTTTCCTGTCCCTACACCTCTCCACAAAATGGCAAAGTCGAATGAAAAATTAAAACCATAAACAACTTAGTTCGTGCCCTCCTTTCTCATGCCTTTATCCCCCTATTTTGGCATTACGTTCTATCAATGGTGGCAACCTATCTCTTAAATATTCTCCCAAATAAGTCACTCAAACACAAGTCTCCCACTCAAGTTCTCTATCTTTGGGACCCTTCCTATAAACATTTACGAACTTTCGGATGCCAATGCTACCCCATCCATCCATCTACACAAATCCACAAGCTGCAACCTAGGTCCACCCCGTGTGTATTTCTTAACTACCCCCTAATCATCAAGGTTACAACTGTTATGACTTGTCCAGATGAAAAATAATCATTTCTCGGTATGTCATATTTGATGAGTACCAATTCCCATTTGCAAAACTCCATTCTCCACATCACTTACAAAGTCAGTTGCTACCGTCACCGACGCTAGACCCACCTCCCTCTATTTCTTGTCGGGTGGGCCAGTCAGCCCCGCCAAAGGCACCTCAGAACAGCCCCTCTCGGTTGTCTGATATCACTGCCTCCTCCTTCCGGCCAGTGCCCCTACCCCTTCTCCTTAATTCTGCTGCCCAATCTCGGCTAGCACTTATGCCCAACCCCCCGATCCTCACTCACCCTGCTTACCTCTTGTCCACCCGCCTGCCCAGCTACTTGCTGATCCCCCCATGTGGCACCCATACGGACGATGGAAACTCGTGTTAAGCACACCATTTTCATACCTAAAAGGCTATTTAACTTGTCCACTTCGGTTGCTCATTCACATGTTCCTCGTAATCTAAAAGATGCCTTGTCCGATCCTAATTGAAAAAATGCAATGATTGACGAACATAATGCTCTTATTGATGCTAATATTATTCATTCTATGACGAATATAATGCTCTTACGAATATAGTACCCCGTCCTCCTGATGCTAATATTATTCATTCTATGTGTATTTTTTGACATAAAAAGAAATCTGATGGTTCTTTTGAGAGGCACAAGGTCCGTCTTATAGGTGATGGTAGATCTCAACAGGTAGGAGTAGATTGTGATTAAACTTTTAGCCCGGTAGTGAAACAGACGACTATTTGGACCATTCTCAGTATTGCTTTGTCCAAATCTTAACATATTCATCAGCTTGACGTCAAAAATACTTTCTTGCATGAGGACCTTCATGAAACCTTATATATACCTCAACCTATGGGATTCAGGGATTCGGTTCATCCATATTATGTGTGTCTTTTGAAGAAATCACTTCATGGACTGAAACATGCTCCTCGTGCATGGTACCAATTGTGTGTTGATTTTGTATCCTCTATCAATTTTTCACATAGCAAATCTGATCATTCACTGTTCATCTATAGCAAGGGTAATAACATGGCATACATCCTACTATATGTTGATGATATCATCCTCACTACATCTTCTAATGCACTTCGCTGATCCATCATGTCACTCATTGCCTCTGAGTTTGCTATGAAGGAGTTGGACCCTTTAAGCTATTTTTTGGGCATTGCTATTACGAGACATGCAATTGACTTATTTTTTTGTCAAATAAAGTATGCCGAAGAGATCCTTGATCGAGCAGTCATGACATCATGCAAATCGGCCCACACACCGGTGGACACTAATTCCAAACTCAGTGCCTCTTCGGGTTCTCTATATGCCAATCCGACTCACTATCGCAGTTTAGCAGGCGCATTATAATATCTTACTTTCACGAGATCAGATATATCCTATGCCGTTCAACAAATATGCTTATATATGTACAGCTCGACGGATGCACATATGAATGCACTCAAACGTATTTTGCGCTATGTACAAGGTACTCTTCCCTTCGGCATCCACCTGTACAAGTCCATACTCTCTGATCTCACCTCTTATTCTGACGTTGACTGGGGTGGCTGTACGGACACTCATCGCTCCACATCAGGTTACTATGTCTTTCTCGGAGATAACTTACTTTTTTGGTCTTCTAAAAGACAATCTACTATGTCTCGATTCAGTGCCGAAGCCAAGTACAGAGGAGTCGCGAATGTTGTCTCTGACTCTTGTTGGATACGCAACCTTCTATTGGAAATTCACTGCCCAATCTGCAAGGTTACATTGGTCTACTATGATACTGTCAGTGCAATATATCTCTTCGACAATCCCGTTCAACAGCGCACTAAACACATTGAAATGGATATTCACTTTGTACGTGAAAAAGTGGCTCGTGGACAAGTTCGTGTCCTTCATGTTCCTTCCAAGTATCAGATTGCTGATATATTTACTAAAGGACTTCCGCCCATATTTTTTGATGATTTTCGAGCCAGTCTCAGCGTACGAGAACCTCCCGCTTCGACTGCGGGGGTGTGATAGAATATTTCCAGAATATTCCAGTATATTTGTATATCTCTTATATTAGGTAAATTTATATTTCGATTGTAATTGTGAAGATTAGTTACCTAGTTTGTAGCCATATAAATAATTATGTAACACTATATATATTGTACACAATAATAAATAAAAGGCAAAGAACATATTTCTTTAAATATTATTAAAGGGAGCTTATAGAGTTAATGTGTATGATGCAAAATAGTGCAGCAATTTATACGTTCCAAATTCATGTCAAGTTTGGGAGTAACTTGTCCAGTTATCTTTATAACTTGGTCACATTATCTTTCCAAACAACTATTAATTCATACCAGTGCCGTCCTGGAGCGGTCGAGGTGGCGCTGCCGCACAGGCCCCCCGGCCGGCGGGGCCTCCACTCTAGAATTTTCATTTTTCTTTTATTGGTTTCAAATAGTAAGATATGTATTAAAAATGTATCCAATCTTATCATCTTATCAGTGAGAGTTGTCGCCTAGCGGTTGATGACTCCCTTCAAAAGTCATTCCCTAGCGAGAGGTCGTATGTTTGAATCCAATGAGCAACAAAAGGTTTTTTAAACACAAAATCAAATTTGGCCCCAAGTCCCAAATAGTATTTTTACTATACATTTATTTGATGTTTTGATTAATAATTTTTTTAATATTGATTAATTAGTTAATTTTAATTTTTCTTGTGAATAAAAAATGACATCTTTTTATTTCTCGCACCAGACCCTTAAAAGTATATGAACAACTCTGATTCATACCATATATATTGCAATGTTCACAAACACTTAGATGCGTGGATCCTTATACCCTCAGGACATCTTAATTACGTCATTACGAAATTTTAAGCCTAGAAACTTACGGGGTTTTACATCTCGTATATATATCGGGTGAAAATAAGTAGTAATATGGGAATTTGTAAGGGGTCATTCGCACAAATGCCCTATTTTGGGGTGGTCTTTAATTTTTCCTTTAAATTTGTGTTCTTTAATTTTTGCCTTCCATTATTTTTTGGCGCGGCATAATTAGAATTTCACAAGACAAAATTAGCGTTTAACTTTAACTTATGTATCATAACATCCACACAAACCATGCCGAATAAGGCATAATTGTCCAACACTCAACATAATCGAAAAAAATACTATAAAATTATGCCACATGACTTAATTCCTCCATAATTTATGCTGCACGAGGTAAAATTTCACTTTTCAAAAAGAAAAATATTATAGAGACTATGTCTTGCGGAATAGTCCTAGATATTTTCATAAAATAAACAGTAGGGACTAAAATAAAAGACCACGGACATGAAGGACAAAAATTAAAGACCATTACGTTTGAAGAAAATCCGTGCCAAAAAATGATTTGTAAGTTAGATGGGCTAGGCGCCATATTCACTTGCGTGGCCTGAAAAGAGTCCAATATGTAGCTATTGGGCTTCCCTTAAGTTGAAAACTAATTGAATCATCAAACACCTCTAACACGTAAAGGAAAGCCAGAATTTGGCCCATTATAGTGAAGAGACCATAGAATTGCTTCTGCATTGACTGATCCATTGGTTGGCTAGTGTTTCATTTTTCATCCCCTGTTTTTTTTATGATCCCCTTTATTATATTCAACAACAACAACAATATACTCAGTGTAATTCTACAAGTGGAGTATGCGGAGGGTAGAGCGTATGCAGACTTACCCCTATCTTAAGAGGTAGAGAGGCCGATCGGCCAAAAATAATTATTTGCTAGACGCATATACAACAAATATACACAATGCATAAATAATGTATATTATATAATACTATACAAAAAATAAGTTTCGACTAATATTTTGGTGGGCAACTTTTTATGTCAATTTCTCTATTAATATTGTCAATAATTTCACTATCCTAGTTGAAATTGGCAAATTTTACATATTCAAGATTAGTTTTGTAAAGGTAAATATGATCATATTAGCAGATAAGTTCCGTGGTAAAATACATAGTGTACATTGAGCTATGATGACCGTTCTCTTATCGCTTATAGTAAGAGTAATTGTGATAGAATTAATAAATTATATAGTCATAATTATAATTGGTACATAATAGATGTTGTATATGGTAGGTGTATATTTAGTCATTTAAGACCTTAATTCTAACCTAGGATGATGCTTGTATTATGAGTATATTTACTACCTCTTTGGAATGAAATAATCAAAGAAGATATTTCTTACATGGTATCGAATTCTAGAGAAAGTTCCTAAACCCTAAAAACCTATCATTCACCGTTGCCCCTCCCCCCTTTTTCTTTGTGCCACCAACTTCCTTCCTCTTCCGTCAACCATGTCTGACTCGAAATCAAAGTTTCATCCAGCCCTCACAGTTTCAAACATTAAATCTCATATCTCCATCACTCTTGAGATGAAAAACGCTCATTATGTGATGTGGGCGGAGCTCTTCAAAATTCACTGTCGGTCACACCGGGTTATCCACCACATAATTCCACCGGAAAAAGGCAAGGACAAGGTGCCGAAAACCGGTGATGAAAAAGAATTATGGTTGATCCTCAATGCGACAGTTCTCTAGTGGATTTACGCCATAATTTCCAGTGATTTGTTTCATACGATTCTTGAACCAGACTCCACGACAATGGGGTCTTAGGATCGATTACGTGACATATTTCAAGATAATAAAAAAATTTGGGCCGTCACACTTGAGCAAGAATTCTTCACCACTGACATGGCGAATTTTACCAATGCTTCCGCATATTGTCAACGACTCAAGGTTTTGTCGGACGAACTCAAGAATGTCGGGGCGCCGATAACTAACAATCAGCTAGTTTTACAAATGATTGTCGGCCTCACTGACGCATATATTGGAGTTGGTACACTAAGCAACCCTCTTCCGCTATTTTACCAAGCATGTTCTATGCTCATACTAGAAGAATCAGGTTTTGCCAAAAAGACAGTCACCGTGTCGAATTCCGTCATGGTTGCCACTCCGTCTGATGATAACTTTTCACAATTTGAAAATTTAACGCCAAACTATGGTCAAAAGGTATAAAATGACAATAATAGAGGTAAAAACTGAGGTGGTGGCAAGGGTGGCGGAAGTAACGGCAGTGGCGGCGGCCAGCAGCAACAGTTCGGTCAGTGGCAGTTGAGGGCCCAGTGGACCATCATCGTGGGCCTGGCAGTGGCCTTGGATTGTGCCTTCCTGCCTCTTTCCCTCGGGAAATTAGGCCAGGCCCAGTCCGCGGCAAGCTGGCCAGCCGCAGCCCGACGTACTTAGGCCACTGCCGAACTAGTGGCAACAGGCCCACTCGGCAGTAGCGACTCCAACCGACATCGAGACCGTAATGCACACTCTTGGGCTTAATCCGCCCCACGCAATCTGGTACATGGACACTGGAGCAACGTCTCATATGATGTCCTCATATGATGTCCTCACAATGTAGTCTCTCGTCCTATTTTAATTTGAACAATAATCGTGGTATAGTTGTCGAAATGGTCATTCAATTTCAATTCGTGGTTATGGTACTACAAACTTGTCTCTCATGAACCCACCGTTAGCTTTAAAGAATGTCCCTCATGCTCCTTAATTGATTAAAAACTTGATTTCAGTTAGAAATTTTACTACTGACAATTCGGTTTCCATTAAATTTGATCCTTTTGGGTTTTCCGTGAAGGATTTTCAGATGGGGATGCGTCTAATGAGATGTGATAGTCGAGGTGAGCTATATCCAATCACCACAACTACACATCAAGCCACGTTACTATCCACTTTTGCAGCTTTAGCTCTTACCTTATGGCATGGGCGTTTGGGTCATCCGGGAGCACCTATTTTTGCCTCCCTCAAACAAAATAAATTTATTGCGTGTACTAGAACTCGTAATTCTCATGTTTGTCGCTCATGTCCTCTTGGGAAAATGTTAAATTTCCTTTTGTTGCTTCTAATTAATGCAGTGTTATGCATTTTGATATTATCCATAGTGATATTTGGACATCTCCCGTTTTGAGCTCTTCGGGCCATCGATATTATCTTCTTTTGTTGGATGATTACTCTAATTTTTGTGGACATTTCCATTGTCTAAAAAATCACAAGTTTTTTCCCACATTTCTATCCTTTCTAGCATTTATCTGCACTCAATTTGAATGGGACATTAAAAATATTCAATATGATAATGGTAGATAATTTGATAATGAGTCATTTTGGGATTTTTGCAAAACTAATGGTTTATCTTTTCATCTCTCTTGTCGACATATCTAATCTCAAAATGGACCTTACTTGCACATGCCTCTCTACCACCATCATTTTGACATCATACATTACAAATGACAACTTATCTCCTTAACATACTTCAGAGCAAACAATTAGCCTATCAATCCCCTCTAAAAAATCTATACCTAAGGGACTCATCATACTCTCATCTACGGATATTTGGGTGCTTATGATATCCTCATTTTTCTTCCACTACCATCAATAAACTTCAACCTCAGTCTACTCTGTATATTTTTTTGGGGTATCCGTCAAACCATTGTGGGTACAAATATTACGACTTATCCTCTAATGAAATCATCGTGAGTCGTCACGTAATTTTTGATGAATCAAATTTTTTGTTTTCCAAAATGTATTATTTTGTGCCTCCTACCTACGAATTTATTGATGATAGCGTGCTCCCGTATTTGGTCCATCAATGGGCTTCACAAACAGGCCTAAACAATTCAGCCAACCCAATTAATTCGGGCAACTCGACCCAAATTTTTCCGCGGCTAGGCCCAGTTAATTCGAGAAACTTGACCCAATTTTTTCCGCCACAAACCCAACCAACTGGGCCTGTCTATCCGAGCCCAGTGGCAGCCAGCCCAGCGGTGCCTCTCATTGGCAACCCACTGGGTGGCGGATTAGCCTCGCAGGCAGTGGCAGCCCAGCACATACATGCCCACTCTCGGGCAGTCCAGTCCCCACACACTCAGCCTTCAGACCCATTTCACGTCAGCCCAATATCACGTTCTCTATCCAACCAACTCCAATTCCGGCCCAACGACCAGTCACTCGTAGTTAACATAGGATTTTCAAATCAAACAAAAAATACGATCTTCACACCCATGTTACCAAATCATTGTTCCCTCGTAATCCTGTGTCTGCCCTTAATGACCCGAATTGGAAAATGGCTATGGATGATGAATATAATGCTCTTATTAATAATATGACATGAGATTTGGTGCATCGTCCTCCTGATGTTAATGTCATTCGGTTTAGGTAGATTTTTAGTCATAAAGAAAAAATCTGATGGTACATTTGAGAGGCATAAAGCCCATCTTGTAGGTGATGGAAAGACTCAACAGGTTGGGGTGTAGTGCGGTGAGACTTTCAGTCTGTTGGTCAAACCAGCAACTATCCGCACGGTACTAAGTCTAGCTCTTTCAAAGGCATGATCGCTTCATTAGCTTGATGTAAAAAATGCATTTCTGCATAGAGAACTCAATGGAACGATGTACATGTATCAGCCCATGGGGTACATAGACCTCACTTATCCTAATCATGTATGCTTACTGAAGAATTCCTTGTATGATCCCAAACAAGCTCATCGGGCATGATACAAGAGGTTTGCATATTATGTTTCTAATATTGGATTTTCTAACAGCAGGTTTGATCATTCTCTCTTTATATACCGCCAGGGTAATGATATAGCTTACATCTTTCTGTATGCGAATGATATTATCTTAACTCCTTCATCTGATGCTCTTCTCAAGTCTATCATGTCATTTCTTGGCTCAGAATTTGCTATGAAAGATCTAGGGCCATTGAGTTACTTATTGGGGATAGTTGTAACACATTATGCATTGTGGTTTATTCCAGTCTCAAAAGAAGTATGCAGAAGAGATTATTGAACGAGCTGGCATATACGCGTGTAAGTTGTCCTCCACTCCGATTGATACTAAACCAAAGCTGAGTGTTACTTCCAGCACGCCATATGCGAATCCATCACATTACCGCAGCCTTGCATGAGCCCTGCGATATCTTACTTTCACGAGGCCCGACATATCTTATGTTGTGCAATGGGTTTGTCTATTCATGCATAGCCCGATGGAGGATCACATGTATACTCTCAAGCGCATTATGCACTATATTTAGGGCACTCTCGATCATAACTTACATCTATATCCATTTTCGACCACCACTCTTATTTCTTACACATATGCAAATTGGGGTGGATGTCCGGATACCAGACGCTCCACGTCTGGTTATTGTGTCTTTCTAGGTGACAATTTGATATATTTGTCCTCCAAACGGCAAGCTACCTTGTCTAGGTCCTGTGCCGAAGTAGAATACCGGGGAGTTTCCAATGTGGTGTCTGAATCTTGTTGCCTATGAAACCTTCTTTTGGAGCTCCACTATCTGGTTCCGAAGTCGACATTGGTTTATTGTGATAATGTGCGACTTATTTCTCAGGGAATCCGGTTCAACATCAACGCACTAAACATATTGAGCTGGATATTCACTTTGTTCGCGAAAAGGTTGCTCGTGGACAAGTACGTCTCTTACATGTCCCGTCACGCTATCAGGTCGTCGTTATTTTTACAAAAGGTCTTTCGCTGGTTCTATTTGAAGACTTTCAGAACAGTCTCAACATACGCCGACCTACCGCTTCGACTGCGGGGTGTGATAAAATTAATAAATTATGATAGAATTAATAAATTATTTAGTCATAATTGTAATTGATACATAGTATATGTTGTATATGGTAGGTGTATATTTAATCATTTAAGACCTTAATTCTATCATAGGATGATGCTTGTATTATGAGTATATTTACTATCTATTTGAAATGAAATAATCAAGAAAGATATATCTTACAAATTATTTCCTCAAAAAAATCAAATATATCAATCTTTTTTCTTATCGCGTCGAGTTAATTTAAAATTAAATTATTAAGTCTATGTTATTTCCAACCAAAATGTCACACTTGATTCATGAGGAGTAATGTATGTTACTCATAATAGGATACCCATATTAAATGACATTTTCACTGGTGAATGTCTCCCTTAAATAATCAAGTATCAATCCAAGGCCAGAGGACATTAGATATTTTGATATGGGGGAGAAAATAATTAATTAATTTTTATTTGTTTGCTTTATTATTATTATACTCTTGCCTTACTCTGACTTTTTTTTTTATTGTCTTGCTTGTGATTATGCTTTTTCTAGAACTGAGGGTCTCCCTAAAACAACCGCTCTACCTACCAAGGTAGAGGTAAGGTCTGTGTACACTCTACCCTCTCCAGACCCCATAGTGTGGATTTCACTAGGTATGTTCAGGGCCGGTCCTGACATTTAGTACGCCCCTGGCAAAATATAAATTGAGGACCTCTATATAGCAAATCACCACCTCAAGTTTACACTTGCAGCACCACACACACAAACTAAGTACCAAATCACCACCTTTTACCTTTAATCAAATTATCAAATCAGTCCAAAACACCATTAAACTACCCAAATCAACCAATTTTAAATCTAATAACTAATCAATTAATTTAATTAAAAAAATTGAGTACAAACATAGATATTCTATAGTAGAAACAAGAATACTAGTCTAAATTCCAGTTAAGTGAAAATTACATAAACGCAATTGAAAAACTACAAATCAATAACAACAAATTGAACATCAATATTTTCAAATATCAAAACCTAACATCAAAAATTTAACAGAGTTGAGACTTGGAATCAAATAAATTAAGTATGATCTTACCGGAAAACTCAAACGGATGGATGGTGGTCGAAATTCCTCTAGAAGAACCAGATCCAAGGACAACAATGGTGGAATCGGTGGATATGGCGGTGAAAAATAGATATCGTTAATTGAGAGTAGAAAAAAATTCACAAGTGCATT
Organism: Anisodus tanguticus; assembly: GCA_034509755.1. Taxonomy (NCBI): domain Eukaryota; kingdom Viridiplantae; phylum Streptophyta; class Magnoliopsida; order Solanales; family Solanaceae; genus Anisodus; species Anisodus tanguticus. The sequence continues at coordinate 4,615,179 of CM067558.1, forward strand.
GGAGAAGAGAAATAAAATAGGAGAAATCTGAAAAGGGTTTTTGAGAAATAATTGAATTTCATTGGTAAAGATGGATTTGTAGAAAATAATTAAGGATAGGAGTGGAGAAGACGAAGAGACCGTCCATTTATTTCTCCCCCTCTTTCTCTGCGCTCTCTTTATTTCATTTCTCTTTCTCTGTAATCTCTTCATCAGATACCGAGACTGTTTTTCGTTTATCTCTTTAATTAATAGGTAATTAATTTTTTTATGGGCCAATATATATAATACTATTACTAGTATATAGGTGTATATGAGCTGAATCCTCTATCACCTCGGGACCTTGGGCCGTCACCCTAGCCCAACAAGGCAAAGCGCCGGCTCTGGGTATGTTATTGTTGTTGCTTTATTATTATTATTATTATTATTATTATTATTATTATTATTATTATTATTATTATTATTATTATATTAATATGAGAAAGATCGATAAAGATCATTTAAGAAAGAAACCTACAAATGAGTTATACATTTACAAGTGGTTCCACCAAATCCTCTGCCATTGTCTTTTTAGCATCTTTCATGATTGCTACTCCCATGTGATTATGCTTCCTATCTCACAGGAAGAAAGCAGGAGAGTAGTAAATGAGTTATAGGTTGGGATTTTAGACCTCCATGACCTAAATTATTGTCTTATATGAATAAATAAATATATCTCATCAAATAAACAAAAAAAAGAGTAAAAGACTATATTAAGTATGCGAGAGAGGGATTCAATATCTCCATAGTCATTTCATTATAATTGACAAGAAAATGAGTATATTACATCGAAGCCTTAGAGAATAGCCGGACTTCAAACAAGTGGTTAAAAAGAGCTATCAACTCAGGTCAGACAATCCAAAAGGAGTAGGCATAATTCATCCTCTAAGAAAACGGTAAATAAGGTAAGTGATAGAGTTGACTAGTGAAGAATACAATAATAAGAATTTGAACCTTTTGAAATTTGAAATAGACAAATAAATTGAAAGTTAGTGAAAACACTGTTACGGTATAATGGTGTAATTCTCCTCTTTTTTTTTTAAGGCATTTCATTAATGCAATATATATAAATATTTATAATTACTATCTAATTGTATAAAAATATCTAGTTTACATAATTCCTTTAGCAAATATATCTGGACACTTAGACTGGATCTGAAGTCAAAGAACAGTTGTCGAGGAAGTCCCTTAGTAAATATATGTGTGTACTGATAGGAAGACGGAACATGTAACACCCGAACATTAGGGCAACTTTCTCACGAACAAAATGAATATCCATCTCAATGTGTTTGGTTCGCTGATGTTGAACCGGGTTATGAGACAAGTAGACAGCATATACATTATCACATTAGACAATAGATGTCTTACGTAAGGGACAATGAAGCTCTAGAAGGAGGTTTATGAGCCAACAAGTTTCGGCAACAACGTTCGCAACACCTCTATATTATGCTTCTGCACTCGAACGGGAAAGCGTGGCTTGTCATTTTGCAGACCACGAAATGAGGTTATCACCCAAAAATACGCAATAGTCGGAAGTAGATCGACGTTTGTCGGGACAACCGCCCCAATCGGCGTCCGTGTATGATATCAGCTTGGTCGGTGCAGATGGATAAAGATGTAATCCATAGTCAATGGTGTCATTAACGTATCGAATGATACGTTTAAGAGTTGTAAAGTAAGGCTCCCTAGGAGCATGCATGAACAAGCACACATATTGAACGACATATGGTATATCAGGCCTAATGAAGGTAAGTTACTGAAGTGCACCAGCGAGACTCCTATAAAGAGAAGGATCACGCACCGGGTCCCCATCATTGGCGTTGAGCTTCGACTTCGAGTCGATTGGAGTAGGCATGATCTTACAGTTTGCCATTCTAGCCCTGTAAATAATCGCTTCAGCATACTTACGTTGACACATGAACATTGCATTCTCGGATCTGGTCACGGAAATCCTCAAGAAATAAATCAAATTACCCAAGTCTGTCATGGCAAATTCTGATTTAAGCAAGGTAATGATCTCATTTTTCAGCACATCAGAGGAGGCAATCAGGACAATGTCATCCACATAGAGCAAAACGGTATGCAGTGTCATTACCTCGATGAAAAATAAAAAGTAAATTATCACTTATGCTGCACACGAAACCCTATTTGCATGATGTAGGTGGCAAATCACTCATACTAAGCCCGAGGGGCTTATTTCAAGCCATATAGTGACTTTTGAAGACGACAGACATGTTGAGGAGCCGAGGGATATACAAAGCCAGATGGTTGATGCATATAGACGATTTCTTTTAAATACTCATGTAAGAACACATTTTTTACATCAAGTTGATGAATCAGCCAGTTTTTCCCATATAAATGCTCAAAACAGTACGAATGGTGGCAGGTTTAACCACTGGACTGAAGGTCTCACCACAATCAACTCCCTCTTATTGCCTGGTGTCATTTACCATAAGTCTCGCCTTATGGCATTCAAGCTCACTACTATCTATGAATTTGTGACGATATAGCCACATACACCGAATCACAGTCACCCCTCTGGTTTCGGGACAAGATCCCAAGTGTGCTGTATAGTGAGTGCATTAAATTCTTCACGTATGGCCGCATTCCAATTTGGATCAAGCCTGGCTAATTTGGGTTATAGGAAGATGTGAGATAGTTTGAGTGGAAAGGTTAAAGTGAACTTTCAGTTTGAAAATCTCGTGTTGGGCACGGGTATCTATGCAGTGTGTAGAAAAAAAGACTGGAGGTGGTAGTCAGAGGGGTGGTGGGGCAGTGACTGGGGTAGTAGGCTATGAGGCAGTGACGGGGGCAGGGAGTGGTCGATGAGGGCAGTGGGTTAGGCGACGGGTTCAGGGGGCAATGGGCAGTGGGGTGATCGACGGGGGCAGGGGGTGGTCGATGGGAGAGCTGGCAGGTGCGATGAGCATTGAGCCGGACTACTAGCTCCATGTATTGCATTTCAAATGAGAGGGAAGTGTCAGAATCGTCAAGGAAGTCGTATTCAGTGGCTTAAAATTTTTGGACGTTTGTAAATGTGAAAACGTTGCCTCGAATGTGACATGGTGAGAGACTAGAATTTTATTTGTGGACAAATCATATCATACGTACCCCCTATGATTCGATGGAAACCCAAGAAAATACAAGGAGTAGTCCTAGGTGCTAATTTGTGAGGGGTCGTAGAGGCGAAATTCGGGTAGCATAGACAACTAAAAATCTGAAGGTGACCATAAGAAGGGAGCCGACGGAAGAGAATTTCGGTTGGAGTTTTATTTTGATGATTTCACGTTGGTAATATGTTAAGAAGGTAAGCGGCCATGTGCAATGCGTAGACCTAAAAGGAATGGGGATGGAAACATGGAAGATCATAGTGCTGATTTTATTGTTGATGGTGCATAGGATTCTTTCGATTTTTCCATTTTGAGGTGAGGTATGGGGGCAAGAAAAGCGAAACATCATGCCGTTGTCCGCACAAAATTTATATAAGGCGAAATTGTCAAACTCACGACCATTATCACATTGAAATGTTTTGATGGTCTTCTCAAATTGGGTTTTAACATATGCTTGAAATTCAAGAAAAAATGAGTAAACTTGGGATATATATTTTAGAGGATAAACCCAAAGAAAATGAGAGAAATCACCCAAAAATACCAAATAATATTTGTGACCCAATTTACTAGTAATGGGAGATGTCCTTAAATTTGTATGAATAATATCAAAAGGAGAAATAATTACACTCAATGAAGATTGAAAAGGAAGTCTAACATGCTTTCATAAAGGACAAGAGTAGCAGGCGTGGGTAAATTTCCCTGCATTACATTGAATGAAATTCTGACTTCTAAGAAAATTAAAAACTGGTGCTCTCGGGTGCCAAGTCTATTGTGACAAGTGGATGGAGAGATTGCAGTTAAAGAGGTTGGTGGATTGACACTTGCATCAAAATTGGATGAGAAAGGATATAGGTCCCTCATGCTATTGCATCTCGTAAGAGTTGTCCCGTACGTAGGTCCTCTAGAGAAAAACCAAAAGGGTCAAACTCAATAGATACGAAATTGTCACTAGTAAATTTCCTAACATAGATTAATTTTTTAATGATGTTAGGAGCATATATGACATTTTTAGAGTAAATGGAGGGTGAGGTAGTTGTGTTTGAGTAGTGTCATAGCCTTTAATTGGAATGTGATTGACATTTGCGATCAAAATAAATTGAGGATTGTTCAAATTAAATGGTTGAGGGAGATTACCAGAGTCACAAGTGAGGTGGTAAGTGACACCTGTATCCATGTACCAGGCGTCGTTGGGCTACTGGAAATTCATAGTGATGTAGGCATGAGTCAGTTCGGTAGGAGTCATAAGACCGTATGCCTGCTGTTGCTGTTGGGTCGTAGAGAAGTGGGCTTGGTGCTATTGACCCGTGTGGTATGGGCTTGGAGGAGGGGCCTAGTATGCTCGGTGTAGGACTCATGTGTTGGGACGGTGCGGTTGGGTAAGGACACTCGGGGAGGCCCAATATCCAAGGGCTGGCCACGACATTGGGCTTGCCACGGACAAGGGGACTAGGCCTGCCGTGGCTGTCCACCGGAATTGGACCGACCTCTACGACCTCATCCTCTGCCGCCGTGCCTATTGACGCGGCCTCAGCCCCTGCCACCGTGCTGATTTTAGTGGTCCGCGTGTTGCGGTGGTCCGACGGGTGCATCGGTGGTCGATGGTGCATAAACTACTAACACCTTCTGATTATGTTCGTCTTGTTTGGCACGTCTAGTCTCCTCCAATAGTAATTGTGATCGGGCCTTGTTGAAACTAGGGAGGGGGTCAGCTTGTTGGATAATCGTCGCAAATGTATCGTACTCACCCTTTGGCAAACCATTAATTAATTGCAGAACCATCTTTGTTTTTGAAATTGGATTGCCAACATTAAATAATTGGTCTGCAACTAATTTCAATTATTTACAATAGGCAGACATATTAGCAAAATTCTCAAGACGGGTGTTATTAAATTGCTCCTCCAGATACACGGCACATGTGTGTTTGTTGTCTTGATAGATTTTCTCTAGCCTTGTCCATAATTCGTGAGCCGAAGCACCTGTATTCATAATAGTATGAAGTGAATCCTTGGATATGGTGCCATATATCCATTGTTTGACGATTGCATCTAGCCGCTTCCACGTCGGGTTATCGACGTTGGGTGGACGAGGCGTGGTGGCATCGATGTGATCAATGACATTGTATGCACAAGCATGTATTTGAAATAGTTTAACCCACGATGAGTATTGTCCATCTTCTTGATCAAGAACTAAATGGATAAAGTTCTTGATATTTGTTACGGCAACGGCCGGATGAAAGGTGTTAGGAGAAGAAGAGAGAGGAGGAGGATGTGTGACGTCGTGGGTGGAGGAGGAACATTCGGGAGAAGCCATGAAAAATGGCTATTCGGCGTTGCAAAAAGAAGGGGGGGGGGGGGCACCGGTTCGCCAGTTTCTTTTAGGGTAGGAGTGAGATTAGGGTTTGACTTCTGATACCATGCACAATTGTGTAATTTTTTCTTTTATGGCGGCTTCTCATTAATGCAATATATATAGATGTTTACAATTACAAACCTAATTGTATGAGAATATCTAGTTTACATAATTATATCAAAATAATAATTACAGAATATATGAAGAATATTAATATATTCTCTACCGGTTACTATTTTAAAAGTTAAGTGGGATAAAGAAAATAAAGAGAAGAAAATGGTCTTTTTGGATAATCCTACTTAGACTGATGGCGCTTCTTTACAGTTTGTCTAGGGTCTAATTGTGACATATTATGACATTGCTCAATTTGGTCCCTAATTTCACACACAACCACACTTAGGACATGTGACTAACACTTGCCATATGTGTCATATGGCGTGTATTAGCTTTCATTTTCTTATAATTTTTAGAATTTGGCGAGTCATTTTCCCTTGATTGGTGTCAATGTCACTGCATTTAATTGCAGAAATAGCATAGGTACATTGCATTTTCAGTCCGCCCCAGTGTCACATGATACCTGTGCCTTTAATTTTAGCAAGCATTAAATCACAAGAATAAATAATATACATACTCTATGCCATTGAAATCATTGTATATATTTGTATGGCCATCATTAATTGGGACAAAAACAACGCACCCATCATGGCAGAAAGATGTAAATATTCTTGGAATGGTTCAGTCTTGTCTCTTTTTGGTTTCCTATCCAATGTTTTGTTTTCATTTTGTGGTTTGGCTAATCCAAATTCACTTGGGGAAAGTTTCACTTTGAAAATAAAATGCTCCCTACGTAAGGCAATTTCATATTCATGATTCGAGCCAACAACATCTGGCTAAAAATAAAAGAGCCATAACCATTGCGGACTTGTCAACCCCTAACCCAAAAAGAGAGTAATATTAGTTAGCTTCCATCTGGCAGAATTAAATGGTGTTCTTATTAATAAGGAGAAGTAATAATAGGTCCGGTTATGATATAGGAGTATAATAAAGGTCAGCTAAAGTGACTTCTATTTTTCTACAGAGATATTGGAATTATGCAAGTATTTTTCCACTTATTTTTGTTGGAAATTTGCCTTTGGTGGGGAGGTTGCATCCACCCATATTTAATGACTTAAACACTACGGTTTTGCATGTTGGAGGTTTTGTCTCTTCACACGTGCATAACTATTAAGTGAGTAGATGACCGTAGGGCCAAGGATCGTCAAATTTCGTTAAGAAATGAAAGAGATATTGGTCCACGAAGTAAGGTGTTTGAGGCATAGAAATATGATGTGGGACAAATCTACCACATCGATGGGAAAATGAAGAACTGTTCGTTTTATAAGCCTAAAAAATGGATAAGTGTTTGGGACCTCAAGGGGTAAGCCATGTGTTTGAAGGAGGGAGGACCTAGGTGTGCTTGGGTTCGAGGCTAAGCCCACGCGCTGCCGCCCGTCCGGTTCGGGCTTCGGGCTATGAGCTGATATTATCTTTTGGACCCCAAACTGTTTAGTACTTACAGTTTGGTCCCTGGAGTTTCAGGAAAGATAAAATTAGGAAGAGGAAGGTAGAAGGTTTCTGCCTCGGGCTGGTTTTGGAGCATTGAATCTCCATTACAAGGCAATTGAATTCGGCCATTACTTGGCTGAATATAACTCTTCACTAAGTGTCATTACATGACTATTAAAAACCATTAGTTGACTAGTTGGGAAAACACTATATATTGATTAGTTGATGTTTTATCTTGAGAGACTATTGCCCGCTAACGTAAAAACATATATACAGAGCAATCTTGTCTTAAAGACAGAGAGCCATCTCTCGACTCAGCCACAATTGTACCAATCCAGATTTAGTGTTTCTTGATTTCAGGTTATCAAGATTCAAGACTCAACAAGTTTGCGGCAATTATAATCTTGGCTGTTAGTTTATTCTTTCGAACACTTGTAATATTTATTTTACTTCCCGTACTGCTTTGATTCCAACAATTATATCCAACAATTTTTAATGATTGTTTTAGTCAAATAAATTTAGTTCGAAATAAATGTCTCATAGCTTATGATGGTTATATCCGTCAAATATCTTCTACGAAGCTGTTTTAAAGTCTTCTTTGTATTTTGTACAGGAGGGAGTAATTAAGAATTGATGGGAAAGAAAGATTATTCCTCAATAATAATAATTAAAAAGAATTATGGCTCTTTGCCCCTTTGTCACAGACAAGAGCATTAACATTGGGCAGACACAAGCTAACTTACTTACTCTGGCATGAATGCTTAAACAGGAGACATTTATCATTTATGACAATAATAATAATAATAATTCTTAGTATTATTATTAATAACACCAGATTTTAAGTAAGCATTTACTTGGGATCTCTGCTATGTACTAGTAAAACCTAACAAAAAATCCATTAATGAGCTGGCTTAATTTCTTTGGATATGAAATTTTTCAGAGTATGTTAGAAGAGTATAATATATATGAACCTAGTTGTTTTGTTCTTGTTGTCATGCATTGTCAATCCTTTTGATATTTTGGATTCTTTTTCAAGAAATATACAAAAGTATAAATTATTAAGAATTATAGTGGGATTGATAGAATTTTCGCATTGAAAAACAGAATCAGAATTTGAAATTTATAGGTTTTAAATTATAGTATAGCGGTCTATTGTAAATAACCTCTATACCTCATAAAGGAAGAAGTAAGGTCTGTGGTACATACTACCCTCTTCAAGTCTCACTTATAAGATTATATTGAATTTATTGTTGTTGTTGTTGTAGGAAATTCTAGTATAGCAATATCACGCGTTAGTAATTCGGTTCTGAATTTTGTTTTTTTAAAACATATTTAGTGAATTAATATAGTTTATACTAAAGCTACTGAATTCGATCTAACCTATAGATAACCTTCTAACTTTGTTCTTATCTTCTCCTTTAATCGGAATTTTGGGTTCAAGCCTTTAAGAATAAAAACAATCATGATATGGAGTGTTTTTCTTTTTAATGAACCTTATACAACGTGAATTCAAATTAATCGGTGTCCCAAAACAGCTCCCCAAATACATAATAAAAAACAAAAAACAAAATATAAAATGTCTACATCCTTAAACTTTCTAGCTCACATGACTTTGTGTCAACTTGGTTGTGTTTATCTTATTCTTGTTGGCAGTTAGTTGTCAGACTTGCAATTCTTGCTTTGTAATAATAATTGTAAGCCCCCGGGTGACAGACGAGTTGGTAAGTGGCAAGGTGATTGTGGTACAATCACTCCGACGTTGCGGGTTTGAATCCGTGTGGTGACAGTCTTTGCTGAAATATTGCAAGGGTTGTTGCTGGGTTCGTGTCCCATTGGTCCTCTCCCTTGCAGGACTGCCACTCGCGCATATCTCTCGATTTACATCCCACCTCGCCAAGGGGCCTCTAGTACAGGTGGGGGATTTCGTCTTCGGGACTTTCCCCTTCACAAATAATAATTGTAAAGTTTTTCAGTGCTTTCTTGATTAGCTGCAGTTCTTTAGTAACATTCCTTACCTTTAAAAACTGATTTAATTTGAAGTAACAAACTTACTACAACTCTTCAATTCCTTTTTAATTTAATATGAAGACTGAAGATGAAAATAGTTATTTCTATTTGTTTCAAATAAAAGTAATTAATTTCTTTTCTAGAAAAAAAATGACTACCGCATCGCACAATTAGGACCAATAACTTTTAAAAAAAATATTTATTTAGTATCCAAAATTTACTGATCTGATTAATTTGAATGTGTTCAACTTAAAATTCCACAGACATTTGGTTAAGAATAAAAAATTTCTACAATAGCAGCACGTCCCACGGTGGTACCACACACAGAGATCAATATTTTTAAAAAAATTGTCTATCCCAAGAACAATTAATAATTTTTAATTATGTTTATGACTAAATTAGAATGTTTAGTTTGTCGTCTAGTAATGCCTGGGAACATTGCACTTAGCTCAATATCTAGAAGCGTGCTTATTAATAAAGCACAAAGTTGCCTCCTATGTTTAAATTTTAAAATTTTAAATAACTAAGAGATTAGGATATTTAAAAATGACAATGAAGAAAAGGGTGTCCATTTTGAGAGAATAGAAAAAAATGTAATTAAATGCCATCAATGGATCATAAACTTGAATTCAAATACTAATTAATCATGCTTAATCCCTGTTTGTTGCATGTGGCGTACAATATAATTATAGGCACCTAAACAATTGACTTCATCTAATTATTTAATAGTAATTTGTTAATAATAATTAGTTTAAAAGAAAGATATGTGTTGTAACTTTAAGTTGTACGAAATTGATTAATGTGTTCCTAAGTTACGTGTACACGATGTACAATGATAATTAACTAAAGGTTAATATGGCACAAATCGACTATGGAGCATAATGTACATAATTTAAATTAAAGTGCGTGCTAACTAGATGCATATAAAATTATTATTATTATTCGAATAAAATATAAAAAAATCAGGTAGCTACAATTCTTCGTAGCACATAACTCGAGGTTAACGATGCAATAATAAAATGTTAATTAGTAAGATTATTATGAAACACTGTGCTGCATAGATACAGCCTATAACAATACTCTATACAAAGGGTTGTTTTTAGGAATTCATAATTGAATTTTATTATTAAAGGAAATAACATGCTTCAAAGCATGCTTTGGTTCCAATTGACAAAACCCAAAAGACAAATTATAACTAAAAAATTTAAAACTATGAATGAGAGATTTATAATTAATTAATATAAATTGTCTAGTGTTTATCAAGTCCCAAGAACATGCAATTTCATGGGGACTAGCAAAATTCTTAGAGCATGATGAGAAGGATTAGAGAAGGCCAAAAAGTAATACAAAAAGGGTATTTTGTTGCTTTTGATCTTTGCTACATGCAAAATTACAACTCAAAGCCCTAAAAAGTTGTTTTTCATACATGCTTAGATACAAACAACCCCTCACTAATTAAAAACATCTTTTTTGGGGCATTGAAATGTTCATTAACTTTTTCATCTCCTAGTGGTAGTAGTAATATCATTTTTTTTAATATAGTAATGGTGTCTAGGTCAATCTTTACGCAGCTCAATCTATTCGTTATCTCTCACCAGCACAAACAATTTATAAGTTTGCCCATTAAAAGTTTGGATAAATAAGAAGAAATCATCATGTATTTATTTGTCTTTACTGGAATTGAAACTTTAGGCTTCAAAATTTAAGCACATTTCATTGACCATTAGTGTACACAGTACAACAATAACATCATTCATCACTATTAAAAATATGAATTAACGACAGACAAATTTTGTAGCTAAACATAGATAAATTATCAAAACTTTCAGTTACCTACTAATAATTTAGCAATGAATTAGCCACAAAATTCGTAACTAATTTTATTTTTAAAAAAAATTGTACATGAAGCTATGCAATATACAACCCGTGTCCTTTGCCAAGGTTATTGAAAATGGGCACCTCAACTTCCAAGAACGCACTTTGCGAAAGCAAACTTAATGTTAAGAGTCCCACATCGAATATGAAATGAAAACATGAACTCCTTATATGGACTTGTACAATCCTCACGCTACAAGCTAGTTTTTGGGGTTGAGTTAGGCCCAAGATCCATTCTTTACATGGTATATGAGTCAGACGCATTTCAATTCTTTGGTCACCGATGTTGGGCCCCCAAATTATATTATCCACGCTCCAGTTAACAAGGTTTGGACGTGCGGGGAGTGTTAAGAGTCCCATATCGGATATGGAATGAAAATATGGACTCCTTATATGGACTTAGACAATCCTCACCCTACAAGCTAGTTTTTGAGATTGAGTTAGGCTCAAGATCCATTCTTTACCCTTAAAGCAAACTCTACTATCCTCCATCTCATTTTCACGGTAAAAAAGACAATGATTATGAATTTTAATTACGTCAAGAATATTCTTAATTAAAAAAATCATAGTCTCTACTCTCTAGTATTATTTATATTTTTAATTTCTACTCCCTCCAGATCAAAAAGAGTGTCTACTTAGTCATTTACACACCTTTAAGAAAATACTAAATTTTAGGTTAAAATAGATAATTTGTCTAAAATGTCATTAATTTAATAGGTATTGAGATTTGGTCACTTAATACTTAATAAGGATAATTATGAAAAAGTAAGATTAATATTTTATTAATTTGGTAAGTGAACACTCTTTTTAATCCAAAAAATAAAAGTTAAGTGGACACTCTATTTATCCGGAGGGCATATAGTCTTTTAGCAACTAATTTTTCTTAGATGTGTCCCTTCATTTTCTCGAACTTAGGAAAGCAGTATAATCTAGTTATAATTAACCATAAATCAAAATCTCTAACCAAATAATAGAAGCGTACTAAGTGAACAATAAACATGTACTCCCCTCCGTTTAAAAACATCTGTTTGGTTTTGCCTTGATATGGAGTTTAAGAAAGTATAAAAGAATTTTGAATCTTGTGATATTAAATTAAAGACATGGAGAATATATCAAAATACACTTTAATCTTGTGGTCTTAAACATGCCATATATAAAGTTGGAATTAAAGAGTTGTCAAAAGGGGAAGAGACAAACATTTTGAAACAGACAAAAAAGAAAAATAAGACAAACATTTTTAAACAGATCGAGTAACTTTCCCCCCTCTTTTTTTGTGTGTGAAAAAATACTATAATAAAATCCAAGAATTCAAGAAAATTAAACGTATATGAGAAAAAGAACTTAACTCAATCAATTTTTATTCACAAAGCCTCATGGCAAATAAACATGAAAAGGGATAAAAGGCACTTCAATAAATAGTAGTATTAACTCTTCTACTATATTACATGGCAGTATCATGGGTATTATTGTTTATAGTTTAATTTCTATACAAATGAAAATGTTCATTATTGTGGTGATTATTAAAAATAGATATCTCAAATTATTTATCGTTTTAGAAGTTCCAGACATAATTAATTATTTTTTCTCCATTTTACCCTTGTCATTAATAAAGATGACACATAAATAGAGTAAACATTTAATACATAGAGATTATAACTTAGACATAAATAAGGATAAAGTAGGTCAAATACTTTTCCTAATTAATATTCTTAAGGGATATTTAAATAAAAAAAATGATAAATAATTTCATACGGAGGGAGTATGTCCTTAATCATTAATAGGGTATAAACCTTGGTGGAAAATTCATCATTAAATAGCACTATTGGCCTTTGCTCCCCATTTAGTGTACATGTTGAAGTAAACAATCAATACTCTATTATTTAAGAAAAATATACTAACCATGTTCTCCTTTTCACCTCTCACATCTTTGTATGAAGTACATAGTATTTTTTTTTTTGCATGACGCTTAGGCATATTCTCGACCAAGTGGCTTCGAACGTTACTTACGCTTAAAGACTCAATGAGTTACTGCAATTCATTATCTCATTTCATTACGTTCTTGATCAAAGCAAAAGTCTAGATATACATTGTCGAGAGTCCTCAGGAACTAAATAGAGTTAAATTATATGCTTTAACTTATTACTTTTTGAATGTTCGATTTTTACAAGTCATTATCTCTCTCACTCTCGATCTCTCTCACTCTCGATCTCTCTCACATATGAGTGAGATTTGGTAATAATTGAAGTTCAACTATGTTATAGCCAAATGACATTCCTTGAAAAAAGTTCTCTAAATGTTTATAATATTGAATTTTCTTAAAAGTGGTATTTATGTTTTTTCACATTTGGTCCAAAATCCGAAGTGTGCTTATTGGGACTATTGCCGCGGCAATAATGGGTTCACTAGCGAGATTCAATGCCCAATTTTTGTATTGATTTTGCCAATCTATTTGTAACTGCATAAACAAAATTTTCTTAGATCCTGTTTTCATTTTTGCACCATTCAATGTAACAAGTGGCAATTTTCCCATCGTCTAGAGATTTTACTTTGTTGATTCTTGTTTTTTTTTTTCTAATTCCATTTGATATTCAATTTGAGAACTGATTAATTTGAATTTGCGTCGAAAGTCCTATTGGGGGAGTCCGGTTCTTTGTTCATCTATACTCATCTTGCAAGTTCAGGATTTAGAATCAATATTTTTGGATCTGACTAATTCGGATCCATGCAGAAAAATCTCACTTTGAGGTGTCTGGTTCTTTACTTATCTATGTTCATGGCCTTACATAATTGAGATTTATCATTAATGCTTTGACGTCCTACCAATTCATTTTGTGCCGAGAAGTTCCACTTTGAGATGTTCGGTTCTTTATTCATCTATGTTCTTGGTATTGCAATTTGAGGCATTGTTAAATGCATTGATTTGGGTATGATTTTCTGAAACTCAAGCAGATTAAAACAATAAAATTAAAAGTAAAATAAACAGAGACAAATGAAAATATTTGAGAACTTAGGAAAGGAAAATAAGCCTCTGTAACTCTTCGAGCCACCAATAACTGTCGGCTTTCAACGAATGGGACTATCCTTTATCAGTAAATTTCATATTAGATGGTGGATTTGACCAAATCTACTACGTCTACTCTAGATTTGTCATTGATTAAGAGAGAGAGATGCAACACAAGCTACCATTTCAAAGAGGAAGGTATACATGAGAATATTACAAAACTGTACTAAGGCTTGAGCCCATATACATTTACATATACATAAGGTGAGAAAATGAGGGAAATTGAGTCACTAGGTAAAAATCATGCCGAAAATCCAAGCAATGTTGGGCAAAATAAAATAACAAGGCATGATGACGACTCTACTTGATGGTTAGTTAGTACTACTATTTGGTGAAGAAGAGGCAAAGAAAAAAATAAAACAAATCAAGAAAAAAGGAATGAAATAAATTTTCTCCCTACTCCTATAATTTATGCTTGCAACAACACATTAGTTCTATTTGCTCCTTTTCTTTTCTCCAAGCATATATGCACTCACACACACCAAAAGGATAGACATGTCAAGAGCTTTTGACAATTGTGGGGTCAATCAAACTTTTGAAGATGACGGGTGCACCATATTGAGGGTGAAGTAACATCAACACCGTTGGAGCGTGTTTATATTGTGGGGATAACCGTAAGGCGAATCGCTGAAGTATGATCGCCAAAGTCAACTTGGTTTGCAAGATCGCTAGGTTTTGGCCTATGCATTGACGAACTCCGAGCCCAAAAGGGATGTAGGCCATAGGGTGCTTGGCGGCTCGCGCCACCCCCTCAGAGAATCTAGAAGGATTGAACTCGTTAGCATCGTTACCCCAGATAGCTTGATCGTGGTGAATCGCTAGAATTGGGATTAAGACTTCGGTCCCGAGGGGGATCTTGCATCCTCCAAGATCCACATCAGCCTTTGCTCGTCGGATCGTCGCAACGATTGGAGGGTAAAGGCGCAAGGACTCATTGAGAATCATGCTCAACTGCAACACCAAATCATAACCCAATTAGATAAATAAAAAAACAAACTCAATTTTATAATATTAACTATTTCATGACAATGACAGCCTTCAAAAGTAATTGCCACTGGAGCAATGTTGTACTTAGCTTCTACTTTGATGGAATCTACACAAATAATAGTACAGCTCCTTGTTTAAGCAAAAATCAATAATTTAATTTCCATTTTGAGTGAATAAAAGAGACCAAAAAAAAAACAGTACTTTGCTCATTTCACTTTTTCTGTAAGTACAATTAGATAATTACTAAAAGATAAAGATGAATTACACAATCGTGATCGTGAATAAGAAATAGATAATATAGAATGTGAAGTGAGAGATCGTACATGAAATTATTTTATTCGTACTTAATAGTTACACAGGATCAATTAGTTAATTATAGTCAATCCATATACATTAAATGACTTCCATCGTAATTTATATAATGCACTTTCATTTTCAGTCTGCCTAGATAGAAAAATATATACATATATTTAGAAATAATTTTCACTGGATATATTGTTGTTATTGTATATTTAAAAATAATTTAACTTAATTTTTTTTATATTTATCCTTAATGAAATGATTTATTATCACACAATTATTTATTTTTAAAAATCTTTTTTAAAACCGATATCAAACAAAGTGCATCACATAAATTGAAACACAATAAATATTATTTAATTTAATACTGCTAAAAGACTAATATTTTTATTCCATATAAATATTGAGTGCGGGTAAATATTTAACGGAGAGATTACACCTACCATCTTAAGCTTGGCAAGATCATCTTTGGAAGGTATGGCACGTGATCCGCACACTTTGATCACCTCATCACGTGCTAGGTCCTGCCATTGTGGATGCATAGCTAGCAAAACGGTTGTCCACGTCAGCAAATTCGACGTCGTTTGTTCACCAGCAAAGAAGAAAGTCTTGCATTCTTCAGCAATATCATTAGCAGTAATCATGGAGGAATTATTATTAATTGCAGAATTATGATGATTAAGAGGACTGTTAATGGATGATGATAAGGATGACTCCTTCATGCTTGCTTGGATCATAAGGCCCAATAAGTCTTTTGGCCCATTGTTTTCGTGCATCTCATTCTTCCCCCAATTCTCGGTCCTTTCTTGTATCAATTTCATTAACAACTTCTTAATCTCCGTGTCCAGTTTCCATGATTTGATATTTCTCTTCATGGGCATGAACCTATTGGCGGAAAAAAACCCGAGTAAGTTAACATTTACTCTTGATTATACTTGGTAGTAACTTATCACTTTTCAATCATGTCTTTGAAAAATAATCACAATTATGAATATTTAAATTTCACATGTCAAATTCTATGACAATATTTTAGAATTTCACTTGTAAAATTTGCAAATCCATACTAGTCGGCCATCAATAGAGTCTACAAATGACCAACATTCATAAATAGCCATGTTTCAATCCCTAATTACTTTTCGATCCTATATTTCAAAAATAACCAATTACCATGGACTATCACCATTGGAATTTAAACCTCCATGATATCAATTACTACTACAACAACAAAAATATACCCTGAAAAGTCCCACAACGTGGGTCTGAGAGGGTAGATTGTACGCAGACCTTACCTCTACCTTAGTATGTAGAGCGGTTGTTTCCGAGAGACCCTCAGCTCAAGACAAAGCATAAGCACAAGAAAAGTAAGAGAAACGGCCAGACCCGGACAAGAAATTTAAAGCAGTATGAAAATGCTGGTATCAAATTCGAATAAGTCATGCTAGCGCATTCTGAAAAAGAAGCAGTAACTAATGCAGGTACATAAAATAAATAAAGTACACTAAAGAACACATATCAGTAGAAATCAAATGCTACTATAAAGCAATACTGCGCCTAGTAGTATGATAGACTAAGCAGGCATACACTAATAACACGACAACTACCAGTTTGTAAGCGTAAGTAGGGCTACGCTTGACTACCTACTACCCTTCTACCCTAATCCATGTCATCCACAACCCCATATCTAAGGTCATGTCCTCAGTAGGTTGCACATGTGTCATATCCCGTCTAATCACCTCTCCCCAATACTTCTTCGGCCTGCCTCTAACCCTCTTGAACCCGTCCATAGACAATCTCTCACACCTCCGCACTGGGCATTTGAGTCTCTCCTCTGCACATGTCCGAACCATCTCAACCTCGCTTCCCGCATCTTATCCTCCACTGAGGCCACTCTCACTATATCCCTGATATCATAATTTCTAATTCTATCCCTCCTTGTATGCCCACACATCCATCTCATCATCCTCATCTCCGCAACTTTCATCTTCTGGATGTGCGAAGTCTTGACTGACCAACACTCCGCCCCATACAACATAGTCGGTCTAACCACCACCCTATAGAACTTGTCTTTAGGATTTGGTGGCACCTTTTTTATCGCATAAGACTCCAGATGTGAGCTTCCATTTCATCCACCTTGCCCCAATACGATGTGTGACATCGTCATCAATCTCTTTATTCCCTTGGATAATAGACCCGATGTACTTGAAGCTTTCTTTCTTTGGAATGACCTGAGTACCAAACCTTACCTTCACGCTTGTCTCAAAGTCGCTCCTGTTACTAAACTCGCACTCTAAGTATTCTGTCTTGGTCCTATTCAACCTGAACCCTTTAGACTCCACAGTCTGTCTACAAACCTCCAACTTAGCGTTCACTCCGATGCGAGTCTCATCAATCAGGACTATGCCGTTTGCGAATAATATAAACCATGGCACTTTCCCTTGGATCTATCGCGTCAGGCCAACCATCACCAAGGAAAATAAGAATGGACTAAGAGCTGATCCCTGGTGCAACCCCATCGTCACTGGGAAGTGCTCTACATCCCTTCATACTATTTGTACCATAGTCTTGGCTCCATCATACATATCCTTGATTGCCCTATTGTACGCCACATGTACACCTCTAACCTCCAAACATCTCCATAGAACCTCCCTATGGACTTTGTCATATGCCTTCTCGAGATCGATGAAAACCATATGTAGGTCTCTCTTCCTCTCCCTATACTGCTCCACCAACCTCCTAATAAGATGAATGACTTTTGTGGTCGAACGCCCCGACATGAATCCAAATTGGTTCTCGAAAATAGACACCCCTTTTCTCAGCCTCATCTCCACGACCCTTTCTCAAACTTCATAGTGTGGCTTAGCAGCTTAATACCCATATAGTTGTTGCAACCCTGGATATCCCCTTTGTACTTGTACAAAGGAATAATTGTACTCCACCTCTATTCTTCGGGCATTCTCACCGTCTTAAAAATGACATTAAACAACTCAGGCAGCCACTCCAAATCTGTCATGCCTGCGCTCTTCCAAAATTCAACTGGGAGCTCATCAGGTCCGGTCGCTCATCACATGCGCATCCTGTGAACAACACCCTTAACCTCTTCAATCTTAATGCTTCTACAATATCTAAAATTCCGGTACCTTCCGGATTGCTCCAGATCTCCCAGCACAATGTCTTTATCTCCTTCTTCGTTCAAAAGTTTATGGAAGTAGAAATTGGTTATTTGTGAATTTTAGTTATTTGCACAAATGAATATTATTGATGGCATCATTTCAATTATGTCCGATGTTAGTTCAGTGGACTAATTTTGTTTATAACAATAACAACATACCAAGTGTAATTCCACGGGACTAAATCTGTTTACGAAAAGAAAAATTCATCTAACTACTTATGCAAACAAAATCTAGTCCACTAATTTAACGGAAAAAAAATAAGTGGGTCCGAAAAAAAGACTATGCGGTGCAAATAATTTTTAGTCAGCAAATTAGAATTATTTGTACCTGTAACCAGGTATGAAGACTTTTTGGAAGGCTTCAGAAGCAAGGACCATTTGTTGAGATTGTAGCCTAAAAATAGCTTTTCCTTGTTCATAGCTGCGTCCAAAGGTTGTTTGTGCAACTATATCCTCTGTTAAAGATTGGAACCACTCTGATACTTCAATTTCAGTCTCTGCATTCTTTGAACTTGGTGTCAATTTTTCCAACATTTCAATCACTTTGCTAGCTGCCCCTGGTATTAACAACTACAATAAACAAAAAAATTAAATTAATCCACTAGTCAGATGAAATTTAATCCTATAATATTGAACCCCTTATTTTTTCGAGCCTCCGGTTATTCACTGGTTTTATTCTTTCAGATTCACACGATAGAAACTTGTACAAATAGCATCTACTTCCATTTTTGGGCCTTGTCTTTTAAAAAATAACCATTATAATGGAATTTCAAATTCCACGAATGAAATTTCAAGATGTTCCCTTCGTGAGAGAGTGCTTAAACCTTCAATACTTTGAGAGAATGCTTAAACCATCAATAGTGGACTTTCTAGAGTAAAATTTACAAATAACATCTTTTCAGTCCGTGTATTTAAAATATAGCCACTATATTGAAATTTCAAAATTCACTAAGGAAATACCAGAATAATGTCATGAAATTTCACTAGTGGAATTTAAAATTTTAGTATAGTAAAGTGGTTAATGGATGATGTTTCTACGACTCCAATCCGGGGCCTCGAATAAGGAGGTCAATTTTTTACTAAGATAAGAAAAATGTGGTACAAGAAGGTTACTTTTACTTACTTTGAGATTTTCCATATGGAAGGTAGGGGTAATAATTTTCCTATGATGAGCCCATTTTTCACCTTTGAGACTAAGAAGTCCATCTCCTTCAAGTTGTCTGATCAAAGGGTGAGCTTCATTTTTCTCATAAAATTCAGATTTTGTAGTGAAAATTTCTCTAATTAAATCAGGATCAGCCACAGCCAAACGCGGTGTTGGCCCAAACCACACTAGAAATGTTGCACCTGTATAATATATGTATAATTAGTATATGGTATTACTCACAAGCGACTGTAAATATTTTTGGTCGAACAATCAAATGTGTAACTTCAAAAAAAATTTATAAATTCTTGAAAAACAAATAGCAATAATGAGAAGGTGAGAATTTACCCAAAAAGGGAAATGACAGAAAGCAACATGTATTTATGAACTAGTTAAGCACAAAAACAGTAAAGAGAAATGAAATTGGCAGGCAGTGATTCAGAGAGGATGGATAGTGTAGACCCTACAATAAAACAGAAAGGCAAAAAAAAGAGAGAGAAACAAAACAAAGAGAGATTAGAAAGATGACAACTCAAATTTAAAAAAAAAAACACAACTATGCCACTAACAAACATTATACAATTTCATCATCAAGAATTATAAGTTACAACAAAATCTAAAAGTTCATAAGGACAAAATGTAACAGAAAAGAAAAGAAAAGTTCATGAAAACCCCATGACTATGATGTTCCAAAACTTCAAAAAAAAAATTACAAAATTTGGACCAAAATTATTTGGAATTTTTTGAAAAAGGGATGATGAAAAAAAATAATGCTGCAGCAGTGTTCTGAAACACTGAACTTCACAACTTCACCAACTCATCAATAGCAGAAAAAAAGGACATATAAAGAGCTCTAAATTAAAGAAGTACAAAACAAGAAGCCAGCTTTCAAAGTTCAAGCTCAAACAAATCACAAATTACAACAACAACAACAACAACAAAAAAAATTGTTGTTTAAAGTACATAAAGACATCAACTTTTTAACAATACTAAGAAACCAACTTACAAAGATGAAGAAGCTCAAATATCAAAACAAAAACACAAATTGCAAAAATGAACTCTTTTTTACACACCTTTAATGGTTTCAAGAAAGATATAGTACAACATAAAGACTTCAACTTTATAACATACCAAGAAAAAATATTCTTTTTTTCTGAATTTTGAAAAAATAATAATAATTAAAACTTACCATAAATTTTCTTCCAGTGATGGTAAAAGGAGAGAACTCTTGGTAGAATATTATGAGAGAAAGGCATAGGTTGAGAAGAAGCCTTCAACATTAGACTGACAATTTCCTTAGCATTTCCAATGAAGAACTTATAAGGTGGTCCTCTAATGCCTTGTTTGGCAAAATGTTCTTCAATTTTCCTTGGCCTTAACCATAAATAAGCCACAACCCTTATCATAATAATTGAAACCAACATAGAAACTCCAAGAATCTTGAACCAATTTTCCATTTTGAACACTCAAAATACAAAACAAACACAAAAAATAGACACCCTTTTGCTTCTTCTTTCTTATTGTTGTTCAAGTGGTTTTTTTTTTGTGTGTGTGTTGTATGTGTTTATATGTTTGCTGCTTCTTTCTGAGTGTCTTCTCTTTTTAATGCCAACAAAGTTTGTGAGAGAAATAGAAATAGAAGAGAGAGAAGTATGTTTGGCAAGGCCAACGGCGTAGGGGCCGCCATTGGAATTATAATGGTCAACGAATTAAATAAAAACAATTATTAATTTTTTAAAAATATTTTTTTTTAATAATATTATTATAACTTTTTCAGACAATGTTGCCCTTGTCTTTTCTAGGTAGTTTCATTATATCCCTTTGAATCTATTTTGGCATTTTATCAACTTTACAAATATAACAATGTATGAAAATGAAACCGGCCATTATCACTTACCAACATCAAAAGAGATGGGCTGGCTGGCTGTATAGCCAAAGTCTTGTGACCATTTCTTTTCTTCAAGAAAAGTTCAATTTCAGCTCAAAAATCTTGAATTCAACATCTCTATTGATATGGATTTAATTCCATAATGAAGAATTGGACTTTCTTCATTGACCGAGGAAATTGAAAATATGGAGATTAATATACAACAATAATTATGTCTCAATTCTAGGGTGAACCTAACTATGTGGTATGAATTCAGGTGAATTCAATAGTTTGTTCAAATCCTATATTTATAATAAATGCATAATATATTTGTAGATATTTACGTAACTGTAAATGCAATTATTTTATTGTATATAAATTTGAGGTTGTTGTAAGAACTAGGAATCCATAAGCTTCAAATCCTTAATCCTCATCTATCTCAATTCCAAGAAAATTTGGGCCGGTTAACTTCATGAATATCTTCACCGACGGTATCACTTCATTTAAGCTCATCTTGTAATTTGTATTGTAAAGATTCATCATGAATAAGCTAATTTTACAGTGATTATCACCCTATCATAATTAGAGGCGAAACCACCTTTATACTTACGAGTTCGACAAAATCTAAAAGTTTTGGCTCGAACTTTGTATTTGAATTTTAAAAATTCATTTACTATGTATAAATAATCTATCTAGAACTAATAAATAAATGTCCTAAATCCACCTTTAATCATAACAATTCTACTTTATTTGAGTTTCTGATCGGCAATGTGATTAAACTCACAATCAAAATTATCGATATTAATTAGCAAGCTTTTGGAATAACTCACATATACAACAATAAGAATACCTCAATTTCAAGTAAGTTGAGGTCAACTAACTATATGAATATTTTTAATGACCATATGCTTCATTTAAGCTTATCTCGTAGTATTTTGTATTATGAAAACTTATCATAAATTTGCTTAATGATGATTGTCAACTTATCGTAACAATTCTTCTTTTTCTGAATTTCAAACTGATAATGTGAACAAACTAATTAAGCGAATTTATCGGTATTAATAATTTAGCATGCAGGATAATGGAATATTTGTAACTTCGTTGATTATTTTATTTCCAAGTGATAGTAAATATACTCATAACACAAGCATAATCCTAGGCTACAACTAAAGTAAGTAATGACTAAATATATTGTTGGAATATGTAAAGCAACAACGGGAATAGTAAATAATTATTACAGTGATCGAAAGGATAAACAACAAGAGTACAACTATAAGTTGTCAATATCTTGATCTTTAAGTGAAACTTCAAATATGGATCTTGTATTCGGAAATACAAGAACTTGAACTGCTACACTTGTGTCTTGTAGATCCGCTGAGAATACGAACGGTTAAAGTCCTTCGTCTATTAAGTTAACACCTGAAACACTTAGCAACCAATTAGATAAACCACAACACTACCGGTTGAATCGAGAGATGGCTCTCTGTTTTTAAGACAAGATTGCCCCGTATATAGGCTTTACGGAAGTGTGGACAATAGTTTCCCAAGATGAAACAACAAACTATCAAGTGTGCAAAGCCTACACAAATGATCTCAGTGAAGAACACGAATAATGAAGATTGCTAAGAGAAGGATTGATATCAGGAAAATCTGATCTCTTTGTGGTGTTGTTAACTTATTTTTCTGTTCATTGACCTCTATAGAATTGAGCCAATGCCTCAATTTATAGGTGTGCAAACTGGCCTCTTCAAGTGCCCCACAATGGCAATCAATTGCCATGTAATGGATGACATTTAACCCCCAAGTAATGCAATAGCATAACGGTCCAAGTAATGGCCATTATTGGGTGGATTCAATGCCATTGAAGCCCCCCTCAACAGCCAAATCTTTGGGATTCCGTCGAGCAAACACTGCCTGGAAAGCGCCGCGGCGCTGCAGCATTTAGCGTCGCGGCTCTAGAAAGCCGACGAAACTTACTGCCAGTCACGCGCCGCGGCCCAGTCCGGGAGGCGCCGCAGCCCTTCTCGACTCCCCGGCCCTTTTCTGACCCATTCTATATTACACCTCGCACAATCCTTCCTTCGTTTACCAACGTGGAACACTTGTCATTTAGCAAATAACCATTCATCATTCTATGTCTCAAACATTTCACTTACGTACCAATATCTCTTTCATTAACGAAATTTACAATACTTGGCACTAAGATTGCACGTGTGTGGAAATGATATTTCCGACGTGCGGGGCCCAATTGTTCGTGTCATAAATAATGGGATAAACTTAATTCCACATTAGTAAATTTCTAATATATACACCTACCATATACAAAATATACACAATAATGACCGAATATACTATACTATTCTATCACACCCCCGCAGTCGAAGCGGGAGGTTAGCGTATGCTGAGACTGTCCCAAAATCTTTAAATAGAACCAGCGGAAGACCTTTTGTAAAAATATCAGTAATCTGATAGCGTGATGGGACATGTAAGACACGTACTTGTCCACGAGCAATCTTTTCACGAACAAAGTGAATATCCAACTCAATATGTTTAGTGCGTTGATGTTGAACCGGATTCACTGAGAGATAAATTGCACTAACATTATCACAATAAACCAATGTCGCCTTCAGAACTGGACAATGGAGCTCCAAAAGAAGGTTTTGTAGCCAATAAGATTCAGACACCACACTGGCAACTCCTCGATATTCTGCTTCGGCATTGGACCTGGACAAGGTAGCTTGTTGTTTAGAGGACCAAGATATAAAATTATCACCGAGAAATACACAATAACCAGACGTGGAGCGTCTGGTATTCGAAAATCCACCCTAATTCGCATTTGTGTAAGAAATAAGAGCGGTTGTTGAATATTTATATAAATGCAAGCCATGATCGAGAGTGCCCTGAATATAGCGCATAATGCGTTTGAGAGCATGCATGTGATCCTCTATCGAGTTATGCATGATTAGACAAACATGTTGCACAATATAAGATATGTCGGGCCTCGTGAAAGTAAGATATTGCAGAGCCCCTGCAAGGCTGCGGTAATGTGATGTATCGACTTATGGCTTGTTAGAAAAAGCACTCAACTTCGGTTTAGTATCAACTGGAGTGGAAGATGGCTTACACGAGGACATACCAACTCATTTAACGATCTCTTCTACATACTTCTTTTGAGATAAAATAAACCACCTGCATGACGTGTTACAACTATCCCTAAGAAGTAACTTAGTGGACCTAGATCTTTCATTGCAAATTCTGAGCCAAGAAGTGACATGATAGACTTGCAAAGAGCATCAGATGAGGCAGTTAACATAATATCATCCACATATAGAAGAATGTAAGCTATATCATTACCCTGACGGTATATTAATAGAGAATGATCAGACCTGCTGTTAGAAAACCCAATATTAGAAACATAATCTGCAAACCTCGTGTACTAGGCTCAAGGAGCTTGTTTGAGCCCATATAATGATTTCTTCAGCAGACACACATGATTAGGATAAGTGGAGTCTTTGTACCCCATGGGCTGATATATGTACATAGTTTCATTGAGTTCTCAATGCAGGAATGCATTTTTTCCATCAAGTTGATGAAGCGGCCATGCCTTCGAAAGAGCCAGACTTAGTACTGTGCGGATAGTTGCTGGTTTGACCACCGGACTAAAAGTCTCACCGTAGTCCACACCAACCTGTTGAGTCTTCCCATCACCTACAAGATGGGTTTTATGCCTCTCAAATGTACCATCAGATTTTTCTTTATGACTAAAAATCCACATATATCGAATCACATTAACATCAGGAGAACGGGGCACCAAATCTCACGTCCTATTATTAATAAGAGCATTATATTCATCATCCATAGCCATTTTGCAATTCGGGTCATTAAGGGCAGACACAAGATTATGGGGCAACGGTGATTTAGTAACATGGGTGTGAATATCGTATTTTTTGTTTGGCTTGAGAATCCCGTGTTGACTACGAGTGACTGGCCGTTGGGCCGGAATTAGAGATGGGTCCGAGGCTGAAGGGAATGGGCTGGCAGTAGCTGGGTTGCCCGTGCATGAAGTTGGGTCGTGACCCACGGATCGCTGTGCGCCGGGCCTCTCGTGATGGGACCGCCGCCGAGAGGCTGGGCTGGGCTGGCAACCAGTGGGCTTGGTAATTGGGCCGAGTTGCTGGCCGAGCCACCGGGAAAATTTGGGCATGTTTGGGAGACCAATTTATGGACCAAATATGGGGGCATGCTATCATCAAGAAAATTCATATGTATGAGGCACGGAACAATGCAGTTTCGCCCTCGTCCAAGAGAATATCGATTGCTCGCCCGACATCGGCCTCTTCACCCACCGGGATGGAACGACTCAACACGAGGTTGATGGACTTGCAAAGGAAAAATTTGATTCATCAAAAACCACGTGGCGACTCACGATTATTTTATTAGAGGATAAGTCATAACATTTATAACCACGATGGTTTGACGGATATCCCAAAAAGACACACGGAGTAGATCTGAGTTGAAGTTTATTGATGGTAGTAGAAGGAAAAAGAGGATAGCATTAGTTTTGTTATTAATGGTTCAGATTTTTTTTATTTTTCCATTTTGAGATGAGGTATGTGGACAAGAGAGATGAAAAGAAAACCCATTAGTTTTGCAAAAATTCCAAAATGGCCCATTATCAAATTCTCCACCATTATCACATTGAATATTTTTAATATTCCATTCAAATTGAGTGCGGATGTATGCTCTAAATGAGAGAAATGTGAAAACAATTGTGACTTTTTAGACAAAGGAAATGTCCACAAAAAAATAGAGTAATCATCAAACAAAATAAGATAATAGCGATGGTCCGAAGAGCTCAAAATGGGAGATGTCCAAATATCACTATGGATAATATCAAAAGGCATAACAATGCATGAATTAGACACAACAAAAGACAATTTAACATATTTTCCAAGTGGACAAGAGCGACACACATGAGAATTACGAGTTCTAGTACACTCAATAAATTTATTTTATATAAGGGAGGCAAGAATAGGTGCTCCCGGATGACCCAAACGTTTATGCCATAAAGAAGGTGCTAAAGCTTCAAAAGTGGATGGTGACTTGGCTCGATGTGTGGTAGTGGTAATTGGATACAACTCGCCTTGAATATCACATCTCATTAGGTGCATTCCCGTCTGAAAATCCTTCACAAAAAATCTAAAAGGACCAAATTCAACAGAAATCGAATTGTCAGTGGTAAATTTTCTAACGGAAACCAGGTTTTTAATCAATTGGGGAGCATGAAGAATATTCTTTAAGGTTAACGGTGGGTTCGATGGAGGGGGGGACAAGTTTGTACTACCATAACCATGAATTAAAATTGAATAGCAATTTTCGACAATTATACCATGATTATCGCTCAAATTAAAATAGGACGAGAGATTACCTTATGAGGATGTCATATGAGACATTGCTCCGGTGTCCATATACCAATTTGTGTTAGGCCGATTAAGCCTAAGAGTGTGCATTGCGGTCTCGATGTCGGTTGGTGTTGCTACTACTGAGTGGGCCTACTGCCATTGGGTCGGCTATGGATATGGCCCAAGTATGCTGGGTTGCTGGAAGAAAGCTGGCCAGTCTACCTTGGACTGGGCCTGGCCCAATTTCCTGAAAGGAAAGGGCAAGGCGACACAATCCAAGGCCACTGCTAGCCCACTAGGCCTTTGGCTGCCACTGGTCGGGCTGTTGCTGCTGGCCGCCGCCCCTACCGCCACCTCTGCCACGCCGGTGGCCGCCACCCTTGCCACCACCACGACCACCACCGCTGTTTTTACCTCTATGACTGCTATTTCATCCATTTTGACCATGGTTTGGCGGCAAATTTTAAAATTGTGAAGAATTATCATCAGACGGAGCGACAACCATGGCAAAATTTGACACGGTGTCTGTCTTTGAAAAAATCCGCTTCTTCTAGGATGAGCATAGAACGGGCTTGATAAAATGGCGGAAGATGATTGCTTTGGCGGATGAGATACCCACTCCATTATATGCGTCGGTGAGCCCGACAACCATTTGTAAAATGAGCCGATGGTTAGTTATCGGCGCCATGACGTTCTTGAGTTGGTCTGATAAAACCTTGAGCCGTTGACAATTCACGTAAGCGATCCCAAGCCTCTATAGCCGTGGAGTCGGGTTCAAGGATCGTATGCAACAAATCACTCGAAATTGTGGCATAGATCCACTGGAGGACTGTCACACCAAGGGTCAACCATAATTCCTTTTCATCCTCGTTTTTCGGCACCTTCTCATTTCCTTTTTCCGGCAGAATTATGTGATGGATAACCCGGTGTGATCGACAATGAATTTTAAAAAGCTCTGGCCATGTCGCATAATGGACGTTTTCCGTCTCAAGGGTGATGGAGATATGAGATTTGATGTTGGAGACAGATTTGATTTCGAGTCAGACATAGTTGTAGGAAGAGGAATGAATTGGCCGGCGGCGCACAAGGAATGGGGGGGGGGGGGGGGGGGACGGAAGGGTTGAAATTAAGGGTTTTAAGAACTTTCCCTAGAATCTGATACCACGTAAGAAATATTCTTTCTTGATTATTTCATTCCCAAGTGGTAGTAAATATACCCATAATACAAGCATAATCCTAGGCTACAATTAAGATAAGTAATGACTAAATATACACCTATCATATATAAAATATACACAATAATGACCGAATATACTATCCTATTCTATCACTATTAAGCTAGTACAAATGCTTGCATAAGCTGATGGTATGGATGATCTAATTGATGAGTATTATTCTAATATGTGTTTTGATTAGGTGTATGGCAATTTCAATTTCAATCACTAGCATCATTTCATGGCAACCTAGGGAGATAACAGACAGGCATGAGGTGTAACCTTGTTACTATTATTTTAGGAATATGTTGTCACATGTTATCTAATTTTATGCAACTACTAACAACCCTCGTCCCTCCCTCCACCAAAAAAAAATGATATATATAAAAGTATAAAAAAAGAAATAGAAACTTATAACATGGAATGTCAATCCATAGAACTAAATCATATTCAGTAAATAATTCATGGTGTTTCTTAAATCCTAAGGGACTTTAAATGAAACCATGTATTATTTACCAAATATAATTGATTTCTATCATTCCACCAATAATATATGTACTGTATGTGTATGCTTATATTGTCTTGCGACTTGTTCTATTCATAGAATTTGAATGTTTTGTTTTTCATATTCTTAAGCATGGATAAAAATATAAAAATATCAAGGAAGAAAAAAACTTTTTTTGTATATTAAAATCTCGAATTAGTGTGAACATTTTGAGCTAAAATATTAAACAAATATTTTGATGAAGAAACCAGATATTTAGTCTCAGTTACGGTCGTTTTACGGTTTTCTAGCCTTTAATTATTTTATAATTTATCCCCTTCTTTTCTAAATAAAAGACTTTCTTCATAAAGTTGAAAAATTGTTAGTATGAGCTGTATATTTATTTCAATAGGCCACCCATTATTTTTTAAAATATTCTTGCTCGCCATACACGTAAATCTTATTGCCTAATAAATGTTGTTATTATTATTATTATTATTAGGAGTATTAAATACTATTACATTTATAATGGGAGGTTGATTTAAAGGATCAATTAGCCGCTCACATGAATCCAGTAATTTTTGCCATATCCCATATATATATATATATATATATATATTTTTAAATCACCAAATATACACACATTTGAATGTAAACCCCAATTATTCTTGTAGTAGTAACTTAAAGTCGTTGTAGAAACCCGTAAAATTCAAATTCTAAATTTGTCATTATTTATAATTATTATTTCTAGTGTTGTTATCAATAAACTACTACTCCTATTATTACATTCTAAATAAATACTTTGACCTTGTCATATAATTGTTAATTATTAGTCACTAGAGGGAATATAAATTAAAATTACATCCACTAATTCAAACGTCTGTTCATTACTCTTATTATTAAATATTTTTTCAGCTTGGATAGAATTAGTTGAAGAGTCATTTCAAGTATATAATGTAAACTAACTAACACCTTGTTCTTTTGTTTTATTTCTAATTTTTATGTTACACACACAACCTTTCTTTGCTTTCAATGGCCAAAATTCTTTGAATTTATTTAGAATTCTAACCTAAAAACGCGTCATGCTTTCCATGCATTGAGTTCAATATATGAAAATGACAACACAAACAGATGAAACACATCATAAATAAATTAATATTTACAGTATATGCATATATGACATATGATTTGAAAAATACTTAAGTCAATTAGGCCGTCCGCTTACAACTTTAGTAGTATGTGTTTTTTTTCTGATTTAACCATTCCATACTTGAAAGGATGAAGTGCAAAAATAGTCACTTTTAGGACTTCTCATTAGAACTAAACCACTCTTTAATAAGTAAATTAGAATCAAAACTTTATTCAAGATATTAATGATTAAGACATATTCAAACTGAAATAAGTACTTAAATCTCAATGTAAACAAATACACTTAATAGCCTAAGATCTACACCATTCAGATTTAGATCTTCATTAAATGCGAACAAATGAAGCTTAAATCACTTTTCAATAAGTAAATAAAATCCACGATATAACTCTTCAAAACACCTTTCTTAGGTTGAATAAATTTTGCCCATGGGCAGAACTTTTTACTATGACCTTGAAGGTTTATCTATGAGATAATCGGGGTTAAATATTCAAGAATACTCAGGTTCAAGGTCATTAGTCATAATACCCCCTTTCTCCAACATTTAAAACGCTAGCTAAACATAATTAAATTTCAGGCCAAAAAGTGGCCAACCAATGATATTTCTACATATCCTTAGCATAATGGTCGGACTAATTCCTATCCATAATGAGTAATTAATAGGATAAAGCGCTTTCTACGGAAAGATTTTTCGTTCACATAGTTTAAACCATAAATTTCTAATTAAAGATGAAGAGATCATTAACTTTCATGTGTGACTCACAAAGGTCAACCACAATTACATGTGTGAAATCTCTAAAAAGACAAAAGGGAAAAATAAATATTATTAATTGTATTTGTCTGTATTTCAGGATGAAAACTAAACATATAAAATGAGAAAATAAGAAAAATTGTGTCCCCCAGGGCATAGCTGGATGACAAAGGAGGGAAATTTAAAATCTAGCTAGTGGCCTGCAGCGTGGGTTCGAACCCTGGTGGAATCAATTTGCTCTCTTCTGGGATATGGCCTTGTAGGTGGCACATCCCGCGATTAACTGATAGTAGTGCTGAAGGACCGTGACTACTATCTTCAGGAATAATCTGGCCTAAGCCGGGAAGCTGAATATAAAAAAAAATATATGAAAAATTGTAACTTGCCGAAAAAGGTATAATAGTCGGAACTCAGAAATGTTGCATTTTCAACCACCGAATGTTGGGATCCAATTTGTATTTTCAAAATTCAAGATAAAACAAAATTGAAACTTTATACTTATATTCGACACAAAATTAAATTAAATCGAAACGTTGCTGTATCAAAAAAAAAAAAAAAAAATGAAAAATTGTAACTTGCCGAAAAAGGTATAATAGTCAAAACTCAGAAATGTTGCATTTTCAACCATCGAATGTTGGGATCCAATTTGTTTTTTTCAAAATTCAAGATAAAACAAAATTGAAACTTTATACTTATATTCGACACAAAATAAAATTAAATCGAAACGTTGCTGTATAATTATTGACTTATTATTATCATGCTGCATACTTGCCACGATATCTTTTCCTGTTGAACATTGACTATATTACAAGACAAAATTTCACATTTCTATTGACCTTGTTCATTAAGTACATGTGATACACAAATTTGCTTTCTCTAAAGAATCAAACTTTAATTCAGTGTAGGTTTAACTAGTTTTAGACATTTAATACCAATCTAACTAATAGTCGTCTGCTAAGCTAGTAATCAAGTGATACGAAATAATTTCACGTACTACTAGAAAAATAAAAAAAATCGACCAATGTTACCATTGAAAATCTATATTCCGATGGTTCTGTCAGAAATTTTGATTTTTCTAGTAGTGAGTTATGTTTTTCAATACAAACACCGCACAAACAATAATCAGAATAGACGTATTTCTTTAATTTTGGCCTATTGTAGCTGTGAATGTTAAGTACTTTAGTTTAGTGGTGTTTATCGGTCGGTTCAGTTCGGTTCGATTTTGTATATTATTGATTCGGTTTATCGATTTTCATTTTTTAAAATATGCTAAATCAATAACCAAATCAATAAGATATTCGTTATTGGTTTTGATTTATCAGTTTTTGATCTTTAATTGTTCGGTTTAACCGATAAGAAAATGTTTCTCCAATTTATTTTTGCTTTCTCTTGTTTTCATTAATTCATATATACCTTGCCTTCATACATAAAAGATTAAAAGTCTATAGAAATTACAAGCATAAACGAATTCAAATATGTTACTGCTGTTTGCTGAAACAAACTTGTTTTCTTTCATGTTAGCAACAATCTCTCAAAAAGAAAAAGAAAAAGAAACCAACAACTTCGTATTACAGAAAGGAAACAGCAGCACCAAGACAATTATAAAAGTGAGGGAAAGAGGCAGAGAAGTATCACAAGCCCTACTTTCGTATGAAAATTGAGAATCAGAGAATAAGTGTGCTTCCGTTAAGAATTTAGAAATAGAATTTGTATTTAAAAAATAAAATTTAAAGCCACTATTATATAATTAGGGACAAAAAAATAATTTAATATAAGTTTATTGGATAATTGGTTTACCCATTAACTAAATCATTAAAACCAGAAATCGAATCGATAACCTAATAAAAAGTTTTATAAAACCTTTTACAAACCGTTAATCCAATATAACCTGACATTAATAAATCAATAATATTTTTATTTATTCGGTTTATCGGTTAAACCAGTTTTTTCACACTCCTCCATCAGTTAGGTACCATTTGTTATAAATTACACGTGACATGATATGTATCTTTACTTGTTGAAATTTGCTACCAAACACTATATCATAAATACATGAATATGTGTATTTTAATTCTATTGAATGGAAATATTGATCTATTGAACTTGCAAATGGGAAAACGATGGATAAAGCCATTAGCCTTTTTTCAAGTGGACCAAATATTTCTATTGTTTATTATGTGAAAGGAACAAAGAGCATTACCTATAGGTACAAGTCAAGAATGTAGAAAATGTGTTTGACTCAAATTCCCAACAAAAATAATGAACTCTTTCACAAATGAAATGTTGAACGGAATCAAATTTCCATAAAGACAAACCTTCGACGGTTAGGTGATTAATTCTTCTTTAACATTAATTAGACAAATCAAAACATCCTCAACATCTAATTCACAAAAGGATTTGTGGGATGAATAGATGTGTCACCATTGAACCATATACGCACATTAACCACACATAAAAGCACTTGGACAAATTAAAAGTAAAGACAGATTCAGAATCTATTATTAGCAAGTATCGAGTACCATATTATATATTCTCTGCACAATTACGACGATGAATAATTTTTTTATAAATAAATTCATATTTTTGTGATATTTATATTTATTTTTGTATATAGGAATTGACCGAAAGCCAGATAAGATTGAACCGAAAGCTAAATAAGATTGTAAAGAAATATGTTCCCTTGATTATATTCATCAATAATGTACAATATATATAGTAGTACAAGAATATTTAAACTAGGTAACTAATCAACCTAATTACAATAATAAATATAATTCTACCTAAAATAGGAGACTTAATTACAATAGAAATACAATTCTACCTAAAATAAGAGATATACAACTAATAAAAGAATATATTCTATTACACCCCAGCAGTCGAAGCGGGAGGTTCACGAACACTGAGTCTGGCTCGAAAATCATCAAATAGTATGCGCGGAAGTCCTTTGGTGAAGATGTCGGCAATCTGATATCTGGAAGGAACAAGGAGGACACGAACTTGACCACGAGCTACTTTTTTGCGAACGAAATGAATGCACATCTCAATGTGTTTAGTGCGCTGATGTTGGACGAGATTGCCGAAAAGATATATCGCACTAATATTATCGCAGTAGATCAATATTGCCTTTTCAATCGGGCAGTGAAGTTCAAGTGGAAGGTTACGGATCCAACAAAACTCAGAGACGACGTTGGTGACACCTCTGTACTCTACTTCGGCACTGGATCGGGATAGTGTAGGTTGCCTTTTGGAAGAACAAGACAATAGGTTATCTACGAGGAAAATGTAGTAACCAGATGTGGAGCGTCGGGTGTCAGGACATCCACACCAGTCAGCATCAGAATAAGCAGTGATACCAGTGAGAGAGGACATGTATAGATATAATCCGAAGTGAAGTGTACCTTGAACGTATCATAAAATACATTTGACAGCATGAATGTCTGCTTCCGTCGGATTGTGCATGTGTAGATAGATTTGTTGCACGACATATGATATATCAAGTTTCGTGAATGTGAGGTACTGCAGGGCTCCAGCCATGCTACGATAGTGAGTCAGGTCTGAATATGGGGGGCTAGAATCAACGCTGAGCTTGGAATTGGTGTCTACTGGAGTGTGGAATGGTTTGGTTGATGTCATTCCTACACGGTCAAGGATCTCATCGGCGTACTTCTTTTGACAAAAAAATAGGCCGCCTGAATGTCGAGTGACAGAGATGCCCAAGAAATAACTCAGGGGCCCTAGATCATTCGTAGCAAACTCAGAGGAAATGAGAGATATAATGGACCGGCAGAGAGAATCGGATGATATGGTGAGGATGATGTTATCAATTGTCTAGGAAAGTCGTAGGAATGTCGAGGTAGCGAGTTTAGGGAGGCAAAGGGGAATTGAGACTCATCAAATATGACATGGTGTGAAATAATAATTTTACAGCTTGACAAGTCATAGCACGAGTAACCACGATAATTGGTGAGGTAACCAAGAAACACATACAGGAAAGACTGGGGTTGGAGTTTGTGAGTAGTCGAATGGAGAGGATAACAAAGACATCCAAAGATACACAAGTGTTGGTAGGAGGGGTTCATACGAAACAGAACTTGAGTAGGCGACTGTTGAGCTAGAGACTTGTTTGAGATTATGTTTAGGAGATAGGTGGCCATGGAGAGTGTGTAATGCCATAATTGAGGGCGAATTGAGGTGTGAGCAAGTAGGGCACAAATTAGGTTGTTCATTGTTCAGATTTTTCGTTCAGCCTTACCATTTTGGGAGGAGGTGTGAGGACAGGAAAATGAAAATGTAAGACTGTTATTGGAGCAAAACTGTTTGAATTGATTATTATTGAATTCCCTGTCATTGTCATATTGAAAACATTTGATGCTCTTTTCAAATTGTGTTTTTACGAGAGCACTAAATGAGGAAAAAATGGGGTAGATCTGAGATTTATTGCCAATTGGAAAATCATAGAAATTTGGAATGATCGTCCAAAAACAACATATAATATTGATGGCCAGTCGTACTTAAAATAGGGGACGTCCACAAATCACTATATATGATATCGAAAGGTGGTAAAGTACAATTTGTGGATACATAAAATGGTAATTTAACATGTTTCCCAAAAACGCAGGATTCACATATAAGAGTCCTAGAAATACGGTTGCAATTAATAAAATTATTTTTTCTAAGGGAGCGTAAAACAAAATCTTCTGGATGTCCTAATCTAGAGTGTCATAAGGAAGACGGAAGAGCAGCGAAGGTTTATAGAACTGATGTTGGATTGCTGACGGCGTTTGAAATAGGGTAGAGATCTCTGGTGCTGTTATATCTCATTATTCGTCTCTTTGTCGTAAAATCCTTCACAAAAAAACCAAAAAGATCAAAGTCAAGGGAAACATTATTATCAGTTATGGAACGTCGCACATAGATTTGATTCTTAACGAGTTTAGGGGCATGGAGGACATTTTTTTAAGATTAGCGGTGGATGTTGTAGGAATAAGGATGAATGACCAAAACCGCGAATGGGAATGCCTTGTCCACTACCAACAATAATATTCTGATTTAAATTACTCAAATTGGAATAAGATGAGAGAGTACCTTGTGATGCCGTCATATGAGATGCGGCGCATGTGTCCATATACCAATTTTTGTCTAGAGCATTGAGTGACATTGTGTTCATAGTTGCCTCAATGTCAGTCGGTGCACAAGTTGAGGGCGGGCCCCCCTATGCCGTGTAGGCATGTTGGAGACGAGGGTCGAGTATGCTAGGGTAGGCCTGTCGGTTCTGAGGTAGAGTCCACAAGGATGTCTGATATAGGCTAGGAGGATAAGCCCATGACGATGCGTCCGACGCGGCCCACAATGGGTAGGCAGCCCACAGCGGAGGATGCTGCCACTTCCACGGTCACTGCTGGCTATTTCCTGTCGATGGGGACTGCCCGTTCCCGCCGCCATTGTTGCCAGAATTCCATCCACAGCGGCCCTTACTGTAATGCCTGCTCCGACGGTTGTTACAGGTAGGTGTGGGCTACTGCGGGTCCTTGGGTCGGCGGTTATGGTTGACAAAGTTGGAGGCCATGTCGTCAGCGAAGGGCCCGACGGTAGTGGTAAGGGCGGCGTTGGCAATGCCGGACTGAGTGGTGGTGCACTTGATTTTCCTGGTTTGCTCAAGAATAAGCTTCTAACGGACCTCATAAAACAGAGGTAACGACGTGCATTGCTGAAGGATGGTGGCAACGCCTTTATAGGATTCGTTCAAGCCTGCAGTGAGTTGCATGACCAATCGTTGATTAGTGAGTGGTGCACCGATGTTGGAGAGTTGGTCGGCAAACATCTTGAGTTCTTGACAATATACAGACAATATGCAGACACGGGGGGTATGCCGTGGGACGCTCGTTGAGTTTTGTTGTCGTGGAAAATACTTTCCAAACGTTTCCACGTTTGGTGGGCAGTGGCATCGATCTCAATGATGGTGTGCAACAAATCATTAGAGATTGTGTTGTCTATCCACTGGAGGACGGCTGCGTCTAAACGAGACCAGAGTGCATCATCAGAAGTCGAAGTCGAAGTCGAGGGTAGGTCTGTGGACTTCGGTGTAAGAGGGATGATGTGGTCGATAACTTCGTAAATACGACAATGAATCTTAAAAAGCTTAACCCACGAGGAGTAATGACTATTTTCCATCTCAAGGGTGATAGGGATGAAGTTTTTGATGTTGTTTACTGCAAGTGCGGAATGGAATTTTGTTTTGTCAGCCATGGAAGATGAAATTTAGGAGAAAGGAGAGAGAATGGATGAAAAAAAAACACTAGGGTTCCGTGGGGGTGGCGGCCGAGAGCTATGGTAGGCGGCGGTGGAGGTATTTTTAGACTACTGATACCATAACGAAATATGTTCCCTTGATTGTATTCATCAATAATGTACAATATATATAGTAGTACAAGAATATTTAAACTAGGTAATTAATCAACTTAATTACAATAGAAATATAATTCTACCTAAAATAGAAGATCTAATTACAATAGAAATATAATTTTACCTAAAATAAGAGATATAATGAAAGAATATATTATATTAGATTGAAACCAAAAGCATTGAGTACTATCACGCTCTTTGTCCCTTGTTTGCTAATGTTAGGGAGGGGGAGGAAAAGTGAATAGGGTCTAATATGTAGAAAAAGAGAACTTTAGGGGAAATGGGGTTATTTATTTTTGGATTTATATTATATACATTAGTGTAAAAATATTTTTACATTATCAATATAATTTAATACTATATTATTGCAGATTACTTATCATTTATTTTATGTCATCAATTAATGTTGATGTTTTTTATACCGCCATTTAGGAGCAAAGCTAGAGGGATGCAATAGAGTTCATTCGAACCTCTTTTGCTGGCAAAGATCAAAATTATTTTTTGAGTAAATGTGGAAGAGGAGTCTCGGATCAACTGTAAAGTTGTCTTCGTGTGACCAATGTGTCATGTGTTCGAGATGTGGAAGCCGTCACTAATACTTGTATTAGGGTAGGCTGTCTACGTTACATCTCCTGAGGTGCGGCCCTTCCTCGAACCCTGCTAAAACAGGATGATTTGTACACCAAGCTTGCCCCCTTAATAAAAATTCTGATTTCACAACTGCCGTCATGAAACTTATTTTATTTTTTATTTTTCTTGGAATGTCGCTCTTAAATTTATGCACATGGGAACAAGGGTGACTAAATAAGGGGTCACTAATGTGGGGAACTATGCTGTGGAAGAAGCAACAAAGGAGTATCCACAAAAGGGCAACTTCCCCCAAATCTTGTCTTAATAATCCCAAGGCATGTTTGAGCCATGTGCCCTTCATGGGTCCTACCTTATTCATACAAACAATCTCAACATTTAGACCTATTTTTTTGCCTCTCACTTGTCTCTCCTAACTGAAATGGTGAGGCAGCTTTTTATTTTCCTTTCCCTCTTGACAAGATTGAAGTGCCTTATTGTCATTATTGTTATTTGTTATGCATCAAATCTTGGATTCATCTTTACATTGTGCTTTGTTTTTCACATTTTATTTGAAATTTATCATCATTATATGGTATTTTCATATGAAGTATTTAAGGTGTAGTGGCAGTGTCTTGTCGTCCTATATGATCCTAGTGGTTCTATGCTATGGAGTATTTGGTACAAAAGTAAATGTTTTTCTCGAAAAATATTTACTTTTTCCTGAAAAATACGTAGTTTTAATACTTATTTTTTGATGTTTGGTTAGTAAATAAAAATTATTGTCCTAAGACTAAAGAGCAATTATATATAATTTAGACAAATACAATTAGTACAAAAATTGATATTAGCTACGAATTTTATCGCTAAACTATTGCTAAATAGCTCATATCTAACACGATGATCTGATTATCTGTCGTTAATTTGTCGCTAAATAGAAATAATCAATGACAAATTTCATTGTTTAACTACTGATTTGTTTGTCGCCAACTCCTATTTTGTTAATAATGTATGGGGGCGGAGGTAGAGTGAGTGGTGTAGAGGGGAATGAGGGGTGAGGTTTAGTTGGGGTCGTGGGTGTGGGGGTCGGGGTGCTGGTAGGAGGTTTGGGTGGTGATGGTGATGGTAGGCAGATTAATCTTGAAAATATCATTTATGAAATTTGTTTCCCCTATTTTTACTAGAGAATTCATTTATTTGACTTATAAGGAACTTATTTTTCTACCGAGAATATTTTTAACCAACCAAACATACAAATATTTAAAAACGTTTTACAAACAAATATTTCCTTCGTACCAATCACCCCCCAAAGTTCCTATATTTTGAGTCATCAAGGAACAAAAATGAATATCCAAAACTATGCGCTACAATTCATAGAACCTAATTAATATCCTTGGACTATAGCAATTTTAATACATCTTAGGTACGGCATCTTATCATTCTCAAACCTATTTGGTGAGTAGCATTATATTCCGGAAATAAGTTTTTTTGGGCACGTTCCTCTTTAAGGCGGTCTGATTAAATTGAAATTACTTAACTCATGGAATGCAAAATTAACGTTAATAAAATTGTGGGTACGTTCCTTTTTTAGGGTGGTGTAATCAAATCGAAGTTACTTGATTCATAGTATTGATATGGAATTAACTTTTACTTATTCGGTTGCCTACTAACTCCACAGTTAGAGATCAATTAGGCATTGTTAGTAGCACATCATTAGAAATATATTAATATCAACGAACTCTATTTACTTCCTCGTGAATGACTAGATGCTAATAACCGCTCATCTGATTGATAGATTTGAAAAAAGAGAAAAGAAAGCATCATATAGTGATGATTGCACGAAGAATGAAAAATTATTTCCCCCACACTATATTATGAAAATATTTGTATGTATTATTAGTCGAGCCTAAACGTTCATTAGTATTATATAATCTTGTTTTAAAAAAAGACAGTCTGATGCACTAAGCTCCCGCTATGCGCGGGATCCGGAAAAGGATCGAACCACAAGGGTCTATTATACACAATCTTACCTCACATTTCAGCAAGTACATATTTCCACGACTTGAACTCGTGAACTCCATGACATCAATTTTATCAATTACTTCAAGGCTCTCATTCATTATATAATCTTGTTTATTCTATGTAATTCAACATGAAAAATTAGACGTCTTTAAGGTGAGTTTTCGTGTTATATATAAACTCCGCCGCCTTGAATTTTTTCCCACATTTGGACCATTTGCCAATATGACTCAAATTCCAATTTTTCAAAAATGGAAATAATTTTTGGTGCGTTAAGTATAGCTTCCAATTTATTTAAGATTAAGGCGTTATTATAATTTTTGTTGTTGCTTTATGCTGACATCCACAGATCCACTGCATGTAGACAGTTAAAGTAATGTTCATTTATTGACAAATTAAATGATGTATCAATCATAGAACTCAGAAATCAGTATTTATCCACTGATGTCAAAAATCCATAATATTAAGTTGATTACTACTGTTTTTTTTTTGGCTTTTATAACTACCAGTACTCAAGCAGAGATATCAACTCTGAAAGAAAATCTAATTTCGTCCTAAATTTACCTGTTCCTTGGCCAGCTTTACTATTACAAAATTCAGAACTTTAGAAGAACAAAAAAAAAAAATAGGAAAAACGCCAAATTTGTTACTGTACTATTCGATATTGAATAATTTTGTCCTCCATTAAACTTTTGCTCTGATATTATCTCTGCTATTAGGTAAAAGTTATATTTTTGGTGGTGACTCCTAAAGAAACTAAAACTTGAGAGTAATTTTGCACGTAATGGAAAGTTCAGGGTAGATTTGAAGGTTTTTTTCTCAAAGAATTAGACATGTGGATCCATCCATTTCGTACTATAACTTTGTTAATTACAGGTGTAAATATTACTAACATTAAAAGTAGAAATGGACTAAAGGCAGTGATGGATCCAAAGTGTTCCGCGCGGGTTCACGGAAATCGAATGGTTATATATATATATAATAAATATTTATATGTTTCTCGAATATAAACTCAGTTATTATAATATATTGTTTTAAGATTATAGTATAATTTATACACTTTAAATTTTGAACAGATAATTTTTTTGACAAAATAGAGTTTATTTCAGATATTATACGAGTAAATTTTGACCTTCTCCCTAAGAAAAAATCTGCACACCAAAAAGAAAAGAAAAAGGGAAAGTAAAAAATGATCAGTAGGAAGAAGAGGACAAAGCATAAAATGCAATGAACACAAAACAATTTTTGGAAGTATCGAAAATGACCAAAATAAATTTAACAAACAAAGGCTGCAAGCTGATGGATGTACCTTTATTATTTTGCAATATCTATCCATTTTTAACTTTTGCTTTATAAGTTCTTTTTTTTCTTTCAATTTTTTCAGTCTTACTTTAATGTAAGATTGATAACAAAAAAAGGCTGCAAATTTACGAGCTGCAGATTTTGAAGGCAAAGGTAAGTCCTATCCTACTTACAAGATTAAATTACAAACTTTCTTTTTTACTTGATTGATCGGGAATGAAGCTTTGAAATAACAGTAAAATTATTTTATTTGTTTATACTTGATGGCTATTCTAATTATTTGTGGACATTTTCTTTATCAAAAAAATCACAAGTGTTTTCCACTTTTCTCACTTTTAGAGCATTCATCCAAACTCAATTTAAACGTGATATCAAAAATATTCAATGTGACAATGGGGGGAGAGGTTTGACAATAAACAGTTTTGGGATTTTTTCAAAACAAATGGTCTTCAGTTTCGTCTGTCTTGTCCTCATACTTCATCACAAAATAGGAAGTCGGAACGCAAAATTAGAACCATTAATAATATTGTTAGAACATCTGTTTCTCATGCTTCACTTCCTCTTGTATTTTGGCATCATGCACTCCAAATGGCCACTTACCTGTTGAATGTCCTTCCTCATAAAAATCTATCATATCAAGCTCCCCTAAAAATGCTTTACTTACGAGAGCCCACATAACATCACTTAAAAGTGTTTGGTTGTCTTTGCTACCCCCTCTTTCCATCCACCACAATCACAAAACTCCTAGCCCGGTCTACTCCATATGTGTTCTTGGGATATCCTACTCATCATCGCCCAATGTTACGACATTTCTTCCAAAAGAATCTTTATAAGTCGTCATGTAATCTTTGATGAAATAATTTTTCCATTTGCTAAGATATATGCCACTGGGACTCATAACTATGATTTTTTGGATGATAATAAGCTTTCGTATCTAACACATTTTTTTCCACAGCTCGGTACCTATTGCTAGTGTTGAACATCGTAATTCAGACCCATTGGGCCAACGATCGATGGCCCAACTGACTGACATTTCAATGCAGCAGCTTGGGCCTTCGGTTCCGAGGCCCAATCCCACTATCGCACAATCTGCCTGGTCCAGCGGATTGGGCCAGTCCAACACTACGGCCCCAATTCCAGCTCCAGCGATGCAGCCCACTCGACCCTCAGTTTCTCACTCCTCGGTCAGTGGCGTCCAGTCCACTGGCCCAACAAACCATCCGATCACCCGTAGTCAACATGAAATTGTCAAACCCAATGCCAAATATAGCCTTCACACCCAAGTCTCGAAATCACCTTTGCCTTGTAATTCAGTGTCTGCTCTAAAAGACTCGAATTGGAAAATGTCCATGGATGATGAATATCATGCTCTCATTACAAATAGGACATGGGATTTAGTACATCGTCCATCTAATGCTAGTATAATTCGATCTATGTGGATTTTCAGCCATAAAGAAAAATCTGATGAAACTTTTGAGCGACATAAAGCCCGTCTTATAGGTGATGGGAAGACACAACATGTTGGTGCAGATTGCGGGGAAACATTCAATCCAGTGGTCAAACTTGCAACTATCATAACAGTTCTCAGCCTGTCTCTCTCAAAAGGATGGCCACTTCATCAATTGGATGTCAAAAATGCCTTCCTCCACGGACACCTTAATGAGACTGTATACATGCACCAACCGTTGGGATACAGGGATCCTAAATATCCCAACCATGTGTGTTTTCTCAACAAATCATTATATGGCCTCAAGCAGGCCCACAGGCCTTGGTATAAGTGGTTTGCATATTTTGTGTCACACATGGGTTTTTCGCACATCCGTTCAGATAATTCCCTGTTTATATATCGTTAGGGTAATCATACTGCTTATCTTCTTCTATATGTGGATGATATTATTCTAACAACATCTTCAGACTCTCTTCGCAAGAATATCGTGTCACAGTTTAGTTCTGAATTCGCTATGAAAGATCTTAGCCCACTCCACTACTTTCTAGGGATTGTTGTGACCCGACATACATGTGGATTATTTCTCTCCCAGAAGAAGTATGCATCAGAAATCGTGGAACGAGCTGGGATGTCTTTCTGCAAACCTTCGGCAACTTCGGTCGACACAAAGTCAAAATTGAGTGTCATCTCTAGCAAACCTTTTATTGATCCAACGTTATACCGCAGTCTAGCAGGAGCTTTACAGTATCTCACATTCACCAGGCCAGATATTACCTATGCAGTGCAACAAATGTGTATATTCATGCATAATCCAATTGAGGAACATATGCATGCTCTAAAATGCATTGTGTGATATATTTAGGGCATTCTGGAGTATGGATTACATTTATACCTGTCTTCTGTTTCCAAACTTGTTACTTACATTGATGCAGATTGGGCAGGATGTTCGGATACAAGACGATCCACCTACGGGTATTACGTCTTCCTTGGTGACAATTTAATCTCATGGTCCTAAAAAAGGCAGGCCACGATATCACGCTAAAGTGTTGAAGCAGAATATCGTGTTGTGGCCAATGTTGTATCTGACTCATGTTGGATTCGGAACCTGTTACTTGAACTTAATGGCCCTATTCCGACTGCAACAATAATATACTGTGATAATATTAGTGCAATCTACCTCTCAGGGAATCCCATCCACCATCAACGCACTAAACATATTGAGTTAGATATTCATTTTGTACGCGAGAAGGTGGCTCGCGGACAAGTTCG
Organism: Anisodus tanguticus; assembly: GCA_034509755.1. Lineage (NCBI taxonomy): Eukaryota > Viridiplantae > Streptophyta > Magnoliopsida > Solanales > Solanaceae > Anisodus > Anisodus tanguticus. The sequence continues at coordinate 4,658,615 of CM067558.1, forward strand.
GGTGCTACATGTCCCAACGCGTCATCAAATCACAGATATCTTCACAAAAGGACTTCCGCTGATATTATTTGAAGATGTTAGGGACAGTCTCAGCATTCAGCGCCCTCCAGTTTCGATTGCGGGGGAGTGTTAGAATATTATGTAATCATATTATTATTATGTATTAATGTAGTATCATTTTATATATGGTAGGTAGTAAAATGTTAATTGGGAATATTATGTTAATTAGGTGGAAGATTATTAGGAATTGATTAGGAAGATTAGGCATGATTAACTCTTCCTAATTACATGTATATGGTTTATATATTGTGCCCTTAAAGGATTAATACATTAAGGAAAATACTTTCAAAGTCTTACACAAATTTCCACTGCAAAATTCTATTTATAGTCCATATATGGGAAAAGAACACAAAATTACAAAATTTGGGAGACAAAATAACAGAAAAATTCAAAGTGTACCAAAATTGATCAAATAATTATTGGGAGGATAATATAATTATGAAAGTGAATGCCGTTATAAACTTGATCCTATAGTAAGACAAATTAAATAATTGGAGATAAATCGTTCTTTTTGTATAGTTTATCTTTTTGTAAAATAAAATCAGAGAATAGACTTTAAAAGTGAGACAAAAATAAGTGAAATTTTTCCAAGAGTACAAAAATTGATCTAATAATTATTGGGATGACCATATAAGTATTAAAAGTGAATGTCGTTATGAAACTTGATCTTATATATATCAGACAAATTAAATAATTGGAGAAAAAGCTCTCTTTTTGTATAGTTTTTCTTTAAAAATAATTAGAAAAGAGATTTTAAAAAGTGATATTATAAGATTTAATAAAGACAACCAACAATTGAGGCAAAAAGGGATATGCTTAAAGATCTACTAGCAAATCCCATCCCACCATATCACATCTTTAACAAAACACGGATAAAGAAAAAACCCCACAATTCACCAAATGAATCAATTGTGTCATTACTATTTATAGAAACTTTTTATTTTGCACTCCAAGGCTCCATTAAGTAAAAAAAATTCGTATTTATTTTTTGAGTTTAAGTTCAATATACTGATAATAGGTGTAAGTGTATCTTGCGTGAAGTGGTGTTTCGTGACATTGTTTCGTACAACTTATTATTACAATAATTTACTAATTTGTTCATTTTTTCAAATGTTGACACCATTTACAATTTTTTTTACGTATTTCATTGATTGACGGTGCACAAAAAAATATACCATCAAGTCATTTACGAGATACATATCGGTAATAATCTATATAAATATTAATTAGTACCTTAAGAAAATGGAAAACATCTTCTATAACATGTCAAAATCTTTACACTATCGGTGTAACCTTCTGGTTTAACCCCTTTTCTTACGAGTTAAAGTTTTATATACGTCAAGATAATGTTACATATTACAATAGATACAGATAACCTAAAAAACAAAGGGGCAATCCGATGCACTAAGCTGGACCGGACCACAAAGGTCTATTGTACGCAGCCTTACCTCACATTTCTGCAAGATGTTGTTTCCACGGCTTGAAGATACCGATAACCTAATGGTATAGAAATTGTTTATTACTTAAACTTATTTCATTTTCAAGATCCTTAAATCATGCTTACATATTCTATCATTAAAATGTTGATGGGCCTCACGAGACCTCAACAAGTAGCAAATTATAGTGAGTGATTTTGGGATATCTTCTTTAAAAAACATTATCATTAATCAAAATCACTGTTAAATGGAAGTTAACATCAGTCACAATCTTTTTAGATAGTCAAAAAAGTTCGTTATATTAACTGTCAACGAATCAAATTGAAAAAGCCATTCAATCTAAATTAAATCATTGTTACTTCATTAGGCACTCAACAATTCAAATCAAACCCATTATTGCGCATGAAATCAAAAAATTCTACTAATTATTATTCACAAGTCACAACATGAGCAAGAATCCATAAAGTATACTATTACCACCACCCTTGAACTTTTGTTAAAAAAAAATAGTTAAGTGGTACTAAAAAGAATTTACTACCACGGTGTGAAATGATAAAATTTTATCTATCATTAATAAGAGGTCTCGGGTTTGAACCGCGGAACTGGTGTTTCATCCGGGGAGAAGAGTTATAAGAAAATTATTGTGAATAAACAAGTCTTCTGATGTCTAATAATAATTAGATCGAGATCAATCAAAAGCATATATATATATATATATATATATATATATATATATATATATATATCAATTTCTAAATTAAATTCAAGATTTTAAAAGTACACTGATCAATTTAACCTTGAAAATCTTAAAGTTGAATCCTTCAAGTTTAAATCTTAAATCTGTGTCCAGATATATGGTTACGTTCAACCCAATGGAAGTGCCAGGATTTTATTAAGGAAATATAAAATATAAGGATCATACCAGCACTAATGCACTGGATTCCATCAGAACTCCGAAGTTAAGCGTGCTTGGACGAGAGTAGTACTAGGATGAGTGACCTCTTGGGAAGTACTCGTGTTGATCCCTCCTTTCTATCTGTTGCGACTACACTGGATATATTGTTGTTTGTTAGATTTAATTATAAAAGTGTGTAACCACATGAAAGAGTTAAGGGGATTCAACATATATTACATATACATATAAAAAATTGACCTTATATATATAATATAATTTCTCTACGAATGGATTTCAGATGAACCCTTACTCCCGCTAGATGGTTCAACCCATGGATTCTACTAATAATGAAGTGTGTAACCATCAAACTACAATAACCAAAATCTACAATTTATACATAAATTGTACAAAAAGTTAAGTCATGCTCAAAATTTGACTTTGAACTCTCTTATTACTAAACAATAATTAGTTTTAGGAATAAGTCAAGTTCAATATTATTATTATTCAGGACTCAAAGTCACTCAATTGTCACAGTTACTTTTCTGAATTGTGTTATCTTGAATAACAATACTAGCTAGTAGTGTTCATCAGATTATCTTGGGCGTTTACTGATTCTATTCTTCTGGATGCGCTCTACATTTATCAAGCTCGTAAACTCGCAATTGACTCCAAAATCATTGTTGATTGCTTCAATGAAAATAAAGTAGAGTTCGTCATTTATTGACGGATTTTTCGAGATTTTACTTTCTTAGAATTGGAAGAAAAAGATTGAAATGACTTTTCCAAATTTCACATATACCTTTCTTTGAGATTGAAACAAAAAATTCTGTTTTTCTTATGAAATGTTTATTATTCGTTGACAAATCTAAAGCTTATGTCGTAGAAGCTGACATCAGAATTTTGTCACTAAAATTAGATGGGATAGTAGAATCCAATATCTTTTGTATGGTTACATCCTTTCTGAAATATGATGGGAAAGTACATTGGGATTTTCTTTTTCAAATTTGTAATGAAAAATGTGTGGAGTACAAGAGTCCAAAGCTAACAAACTTTTACAGATAGAAACTTTTTTGGATACTGGTAACCGATATCTGCATGACATTAATTTCTCCATATGTTTTACTATAGTTATTGGGAGTGCATTAAAATCTAACTTGCCTTATCCTTATGGGTGTGTTTGGTCGAAAGAAAATATCCCTCCTTCCCGGCCTCTCCTACAACGTCCATTTCGTCAAGGGATGGAGCAGGCACACAAACGACTCTATTTGGGTGTGAATTGAGAAAGAGTGGCAGCTAAAAGGTATTGGTAAAGAAGTAATAGATGATTTGACATATATTGAAAAGAGGGAAAGCTAAGCTAGCTAACGAAGGGGTTGGGATTCGCCTCGCCCTAGTACACCAGTCAGGAAGAAAGATTTTGTGTTTTTCATCTTTATGCCAAATCAGAACGAGATCCAATCAGGTCGATCATAATGTTCTTATTTCACATTGCTATAACATTCCCAAGTTAAAGTGTGACTATCTCTATACTAAGTAGCACTCGAGAAATTACATGCTAAACAGATCTTTACCAATGTCATATAGTATATGTTCTTTTGAAAAATAAGTCATTTTCTGGATCATAAGGAGAAAAATAATCCACATTTCTATCGATGTGGGAATTTAATAATCCCTAACGCACGCACGCCGGCCGTATATGTGAAGCGTGGATAATAAAATTAGATGAGGCCCCACTATCGAGTAAATCATGTTTGGATGGGCCTTACTTTGAATATCATGATAAGAATGATTTTTGGACCTATCTTACCCCCGAAACCTAACTTAAAATTTTCATTTTTCCCTTAATGGATGATTCATCGCCACATAAATTTATATGACTTATTTTAGTTCATAAGTTTCAAAAGCCTTTATTTTTCTCTTATCATGTCCAATCAACACCTTCATATAAATTGGACGAGCAGATTACGTAAACTAAACGGCCGTTTGGCACATTTAACCTTTTTTCAAGTTTTTCACCTGATACTTTCTACTCGTTTTGAGATCCGACTAATCCAAATTCAAACTGAAGATTTGCACTTTAGTTTAGAAGGCAAAGCACTTAGTCAATACTATAAAAATGAAAATAAGTGGCGAACAAATTTTGTAGCTAAATAGCAAAATCTTTTGCTTTTTACTGTCAGTACTTTTCTTACTTTAATATTTTCGTCATGGTTTTCTTTTACTCTTGCAATTTTTTTTCAAATATCTACATAAAATATGACTTTCTTGAGCCAAGGATCGTCTATTGGAAACAACCTCTCTACTCCACAAAGTTAAGGGTAAGGTCTGCGTACAATTCCTGACCCTTCTTATGGACTATATTTAGGTATGTTGTTGTTGTAATCTTATTTGTTGGAATAAGAATAGGAATAAAATTTGTATATAGTATCCTACATGGAAAAGAATTAGGATGTAGTGTGTATAAATAGGGCTCAATGTAATAATGTAGATACACAATTCAATAATATCTTTCTCCCATAATTTCTCACATGGTGATCTTGGGGAGGAAGTTTATATGGAGCAACCACCTTGTTTTGTTGTTCACGGGGAGTCTAATATGATGTGTCGATTATGTCGGTCACTTTATGGTCTGAAACTGTCTCCTCCAGACTGGTTTAGTAAAATTCAGCACAGTAATTCAAGAGTTTGGCATGACTCGCAGTGAAGCAGATCATTCTGTGATTTATTGACATTCTGCTCCAGATTTGAGTATTTATTTGGTGGTTTATGTTGACGATATCGTTATAACTGGCAATGATCAAGATTGTATAACTAATTTAAAGCAACATCTCTTTCATCATTTCTAGACTAAAGATCTCAGAAGACTTTAGTATTAGGTATTGAAGCTATCCAATCCGTCAGGTGTTGTTATTTCGCAACGCAAGTATGTATTAGACATTCTTGAGGAGACAGGATTGACAGGATGTAGACCTATTGACACTCATATGGATCTGAATGCTAAACTCCTACCAAGACAGGGGGAGCCACTCAGTGATCCTGAAAGGTATAGGCGGCTGGTTGGAAAGTTGAATTATCTCACAATGACTAGACCTGGCATTTCATTTCCTGTGAGTGTTTTAAGTCAGTTTATGGATTCTCTTTGTGATAGTCATTAGGATGCAGTTGTCATCATCTGCGATATATTTAGTCAGTTCCAGGTAAAGGACTATTTTTCGAAGATCGAGGCCATGAGCAGATCATTGGATATACAAACGCTGATTATGCAGGATCATCCTCTGATAGACGTTCTACATCCGAATATTATGTGTTAATAGGAGGTAATTTTGTGTCCTGGAAGAGTAAGAAACAGAGTGTCGTTGCTCGATCTAATGCTGAATCAGAATATCGAGCAATGACTGTAGCAACTTGTGAGCTGGTTTGGATTAAGCAGTTGTTCAGAGAACTAAAATTTGGAAAAATCAGTCAAATGGAACTTGTGTGTGATAACAAAGCGGTCCTTAATATCGCATTAAAATTGGTATTTCATGAGAGGACTAAGCACATTGAGATTGACTGTCACTTTGTCAGGGAAAAGATACTCTTCGGAGATATTGTTACTAAATTTGTGAAGTCGAGTGATCAGCTTGTAGATATTTGTACCAGGTCACTCAGTGGTCCTCGTATTAGATATATCTTTAACAAACTCGGTACATATGACTTGTATGCACCAGTTTGAGGGAAAGTATTAAAATAGGAATAGAAATATAATTTGTATATATCATACATGAAAAATGATTGGGGTGTAATGTCTATAAATAGAGCTCAAAGTAATAATACAAATACACAATTCAATAATATATTTTCTCTCATAATTTCTCACACTATTAGCTACAAATCATCACAAAAAACTATTAGATACAAGTGACTTAATAACTAAAGACGGCTCTATCACCGGAGCTCATACTATAAGACCTCTAATTAATGTAAGAAGGTTTCGATAATTCGATCACGCAAAGAACAGTGTGACGACTCCCCAATTGCTACTGTCTGAATGTGGGCTACAGCTACGTCTAATCATGGGAAGGCAAGTGTCATCCAATCATATAACCTATAGTTTCTTTTTCTGCTTAATTTGTCCACATCTCTATTATATTGCCTTTGCCTTTTTTGTGAAGTTACATCAATTCTGATGAAAGCTTTATAGCCTTTCTGCAGGTAAAGTTCAAAAACAGACAACAGGAGAACAAGTTAAAGAGGGGATAGGTTAATAGGTTATTACCCCCTTATTTCCAGCTAGCTATTCTTTCGTTTTTATTGTCCAAAATACGAGACCAACTCACTACTCTCTTGTTGTTAATTGTACACACATTTCTTGCTTTTCTTCACTTCCCATTGATACCTTTTTTCCCTTTTCCTAACCATATGTACTTTTTGTATTTTGGTTTTCCGCCCAGGAAGGGGAGCTAGAAACTCAAGGGATTCATTCAAACACTTTTTTGTTGAAATTGTCTTTCCCGGGTTCATTCGAACATTTTTCGTTGAAAATTGTCTTTCCCTTGTTCAAGAGAAAGCAAGCAAGATTAAAATTAATTTTCATGTATATATATAGTAGATGTTTAATTTTTTATTTTTTTCATGTGTTTTCTTATATTTTAATTTCTTTTGTGAAAATTCTGATTTCGTTATGATTTCTGCCAATGTTCTGTAACTACTTTGGGACTGAAATTAATATGGATTTGAGTCGGGTTAGACCCATTAAAGGAAAGCGCTCATGAAATTGGGTGGGATGACCATTTTTTGACTCAATTATTAGTATTTATCTATTGTTTGAAATGTAAATGAAAAATAACTATTTTTTGTAGAATAATGTAAATCTCCTTGACTTGAGTTCTTTCATTAATACAATATATATATGGTGTACAATTGTAATTCTAATGTAATAAGGATCTCTACTTTACATAATTACACTTCAATATTAATTACGGAATATTGCAGAATATACGGTGAGTATATGAAAATATATTCACTATCACACCCCCCCTTAGTCGGAGCGGGAGGAGGTCGGACGCTGAGACTGAATCTGAAGTCAAGGAACATTTGCCGAGGAAGCCCCTTAGTGAAGATATCTATGTACTGATACGAAGAAGGAACATGTAGCACCCTAACGTGACCTATTGCAACCTTCTCGCGAACAAAGTGAATATACATCTCAATATGTTTGGTTCGCTGATGCTGAACCGGGTTATGAGACAAGTAGATAGCAGATATGTTGTCATAGTAAACCAAAAATGTTTTACGTAAGGGACAATGAAGCTCAAGAAGGAGATTTCGGAGCCAACACAGCTCTGCAACAACGTTCGCAACGCCTCGATATTCTGCTTCTGCACTCGAGCGGAAAAGCGTGGCTTGTCGCTTGGCAGACCACAAAATAATATTATCCCCCAAAAATACACAATAGCCGGACGTAGAGTGACGGGTGTCCGGACAGCCTGCCCAATCGATGTCCATGTAAGAGAGCAACCTAGTCGGTGTGGAGGCATATAGATGTAGTCCGTAGTCAAGAGTGCCCTTAACGAACGAATGATACGCTTAAGAGCTGTAAAGTAAGGCTCCCTAGGAGCGTGCATGAACAAGCACACCTGCTGACCAACATATGTAGCATCAGGTCGAGTGAAGGTGAGATACCGAAGAACACCTGCGAGACTTCTATAAAGAGAGGGATCGCTGACTGGATCCCCGTTATCTGCGCTGAATTTGGACTTTTACTCGACATGAGTGGGCATGCTCTTGTAATTTACAATTTTAGCCTGATAGACAATTTCCTCTGCATACGTACGCTGACATAAGAACATGGCACGTGCTGATCTGGTCACGGATATCCCAAAAAAATAACTCAACTTGCCCAAATATGTCATAGCGAATTCGGACTTGAGCAGGGCAATGATCTCGTGTTTCAGTGCATCAAAAGAAGCTGTCAGAACAATATCATTCACATATAAAAGAAGGTAAGTCGTGTCAGTACCTCGATAAAAAATAAAAAGTGAATGATCACTCTTGCTGCACACGAACCTGATCTGTAAGATGTATGTAGCAAACCTCTCATACCAAGCCCTTGGATATAGTGTCGTAGATCCACTGTTTGACGATAGCGTCAAGCCGTTTCCACGTCTTGTCGTCGACGTCGGGTGGGCGGGAAAAGTTGGTATCAATGTGGTCAAGCCCGTTGTGAGCACATGCATGAATTTGGAAAAGTTCAACTCACGACGCATATTGTCCACCCTGTTGATCAAGAATCAACAGGATGAAGTTCTTGATATTGATTACGGCGAAAGTCGGATGAAAGGTGTTGGGGTTGGAAGAGGGATGAGGATTTGTGACATCAGGTGTTGATGAGAAGGAAGCAGGAGAAGCCATGTGGGCCGCGGGTGATGTCATGAGGGCTGCCGAAAAGTAGGTGAGAAAAAAAGGGGGGTTCGGGATGTATACGAGGTGTATATGGGGGCATTATCAGCCGTATACGAGGTGTATATCGGCTTAGGGAGGTTGTATATATATGAGTAGTATATGGCGGCAGAGATGGTATATCAGCCGTACACATAGTGTATATCGGTTGTGTATAAGGTTGTATACGAGTTGTATATATCGACAGGGAGGGTATATCAGCCATATACAGGGTGTATATCGGTTGTTTACAGTAGGGTTTGGCATTGGAAACAAATAAATAATAGGGGGCGAATAAGGTTTAGGGATTTTTAGCTCTTGATACCATGTAAAATTGTATTAATTGTAATTCTAATGAAATAAGAATCTCTACTTTACATAAGTACACTCAAATATTAATTACATAATATTGTAAAATATATGGTGAATATATGGAACACTATCACTTTTTAATGCAAAAAAAATCTATTTGGATTAAAGTACCCTGACATAAAACACAAATGAACTCCAATACAATATGTTGAAGTTCTAAATGTTTACACGTGAAACTCCAAGACAGTGTGTTTGGAGTTCAAAACTTTGAAATGCCAGAACTTCGTGCTCCATTTGCAATTTTGAAAGGTAAAATTCCAACATGGTAATTTTGATATTTCACTTATATTTGGATATATGTGTTTTTGAAATTTCGAGTTTAATCAAACATATTCACATAAAAATATGACAAGGAGTAGCTCTTTTATAAGATGACATTATTTAATGCTCCCTCTGTTTTAACATATATGACACACTTTTATTTTTAGTTAATTCAAAAAAAAATGACACGTGTTCTTATTTGACAATAATTTAAATTTAAATTTTATCTTTTACGCTTAACGAGATGATTTATAACCACATAAATATCTTTGATTTTTTTTAGACCGCAAGATTCTAAACTCATTTTTTGTTTCTTATACTATGTGTCATATCAAACTACATCATATAAATTGGTTAGCAAATTATTAATTGAACGAGGGCATGCAAACAATCCATGATTAGTTTTAGTTGTAAGCCTTAAAAGATGTAATTAAATCAAAAGATTGGATTATTTTGTTTTTAACTTGATTGACAAGGGTAGAAATGGAAAGCAAAAAAACCACAAAAAATCACATACTTCAATAAAGTGTAAAAGATAAAATTGTCAGGCTGGTTTGTTAAGTACACAAAGATAACAAACTCTGCTACTGCCAGTTAGAGAATCTTCACGGACCAATCCGTACTTTTTTTGGAACCTCTCGTCATATTTAAAATATTAATTTCTTTCACTGTTTTTGCTCAGAAACCCTCGTGAATCGAGGCCTTTGTTTTTCTTGCTTTTTCAGTTAAACCCCTCATATTTTATTAATGTTTCACAGCCACCTACAGCTGTTTTATATATATAATAATTCAGAATTTACAATCAAATTAATTCAAATTCATTAAGGATAACATATTTTAGTTGCGTATGAGAGAGAAAAAATTTACTCTTTATTTAACTTGTTAAAATAGTATACATTTCTATATTTATAAATAATTTAGTTATAAATTTTTATTTTATTCTTAATGAGATGATTTATAACAATAAAAATATGTATGATTTATTCTAAATAATTTAAAAGTTTTTCGTTCTTTCTTAAATTGTGTGTCCAATCAAACTGCATCACATAAATTAGAAAAATGGAGTATTCTATATATGTATATGTAGATAACAAGCAAAAAATAAAATAAGTATAAACATATAAAATAATGACACTATTTGTTACTCCTATTATAGTGATTTATTAATTAATTCTCTTTTTCAGATATTAATATAACTTTATGAAAAATTACACTACTTAGATTAAGGGTGAAGGAACGTCATTCATCTAATAACAAAGTGATGGTCAGTGCCATCTATTATGACCATTGTTACCCTTTTTTCTTTTAATTCTCTTATAGATTTTTAAAGCAAATTATCCCACTTGGGAATAACAATGTAATTATGTGTTTTACATTTAATTATTTATAAATAAAAATGCTCCATTTCATGATAGTATATGTTTTGTCCCTTTAATACCAACCTTGTCTTCTAATCTCTTTTCCCAACGGTCATGCCTTCTTCTAAATTGTTACAATTAAATAATTATTGATTTGTGTTGACCCACGAAAGAAATTGTGTTAACCTTTTTTTAGGTTAAAAAGTTTAAGTCTAGATATTCAATGAGTATATTCTTTATTTATATCAATCTACAACACATGAGCCTTATAATTTTTATCATGGTTAAGATGTGGAAATATTTTGTTAATGAATGACAGTGATATTTAAATTTAAAATCTCGATGATGATGATGTTGAATTATATGATTTACCTCATGGAAAATATCTAATTTGTTAGGGGAGTGACACACTTTTATTTGTTTTAGGTTTTCAGCAAAAAATATAAGTACGTAATCAATGTTATTTCGCTGTGTGAATACAGATTATTATCATGATAATAATTGAAATACTTAAAAATTAATTAATGCAATTGCTAAAGATATCCTCCATATCAACATATGTAATAGCAACTTATCTGCAGTATTTTAAAAATAATCGTAGAAGATGGAAGTTTTCTAAGCATTTTTTAGATACTTGTAAAATTTCTCATATTTTTGGGAGAAGTTAAAGTTACCTAAATATGTAAAAGTTAAGTATTGCATTGTTGAAAAATATCTTCCACCTCAAGATCCTCATATCATTTAGCTATCTGAAAATAAAAATTACTATCTCTAAGCATCTTTTTAGATACTTGTAAAATTTGGGTAAATTTCACATATAGCCAACTTTTTAAGCCTACGTAAATAAGAAATAGCCAATATTATGAAGTTTAAATTCTACATATGACACTCCGTGATGATGACTAATTTTTAAAGACATGAATGGAAAATGGACAATGGGCGCACATGACCTAATAAGGTCCGGTGAGCTATTTCTATGTAAAATCTAGATATATATATATATATAATAGCGTCGCCATTAGATTTATGGTTGAACTTTATATGACATAGTAATATGTAAACATGAATACAAAGTTTGTAATTTTATGTCCTCATATAATGGTGGCAATGTTTTGACATTTGTCTTTTGAATTGATGGAATAGCAAGTTTGCAAAGAGCAACAACGACATTTCAGAAAGCTCAGGTGGTAAAGGATATATACATGAGAATGTGCACTTACTCATTGGAAGAAGAAAAAAAAGAAGCAAAAATAAAATTAAAGGTAAGTTTATATACCATATATAGTAAGATCTGATATTAAAGAGGGAGTAACTACATATTAAGCCCACTAATAAACTAGCACTTCTATTTAAGTGTAAACTCAAAGAATGTTAAGCTGACAAAGATAATTTTGATTCCTCTTAAGGGTTTTATGTGGAGTGACACCTGCTTCTATTATCAACGTATAGACAACCAAGGTCACGAGTTTGATCCCCTGCATAAACTTTCTTGGTTGAGCCTGTCACACATGGCTTGCCAAGTGTGGTTAATCGGCTGACGTGGTTTGCAGGCTATTGCGTCAGTCCGGGGTTTACTCTGTGCGCACTCGAGAGAGTAGCGGTTGCGGGTTCCTTCGTCAACAAAAAAAAAACGTATAGACAACCATTATTTAAATAATAAACTATTTGCAGGAGAGCACTTCCACTTCTTTTTTTTTATATAATCATCTTTATTCGGAACACATTGGCTCAACGAGTCTAGATTAATGGCGCGTAAAGCTCATTAAAGTGCCCTATTAGATATTTTTTCATTTCCCAAGATTGGAACTCGAGCTTCTGATTAAATGTGGAAGACTCATATCCATCTCACCACATCCCTAGGTGGTCACACACTTCCACTTAAGCTCTTTGCCAAAATTCAATTCTGTGCTCTCAAATTAACACATTCTTTTTCTTTAGCCTCTTCTTCCAAGTGACAGATTCATATATATCTATATATATATTAGACATATATCTTAAAATACATTATCTCGATTTAATTAGTAGAACTACTCACAATATCTATATATATATATATATTAGACATATATCTTAAAATACATTATCTCGATTTAATTAGTAGAACTACTCACAATATCTAAATTCTCGATCCGCCATGACACTTCTCCACTAACAAACTAATAAAAAGAGATTAATAATGATCTTTATTGGGCCTCAAAATCTATGGAATGACAATCTAATCTATAGTAGTAATCATAAAAAGCAAATCCAATAAGCCATCCCCACCCCCACCCCCACCCCCACTCCCTAAAATGAGGATTGCAAGAAAGAATGAGGAAAAGGCAATGAACTTTTAGATTTCACTACTACAACCTCACTAGTAAGTGTTGCTGCAAAGAAAAGTACATTTGCTTGCTATCCTCCTCTTTCTGCTTCTCTATTTCTGACCTTAACCACATGCCACTATGCCCCAACATGTCCTGTTACAAAGCACTCCCCCCCTCCCCTACTTTTTTTTTCATATATTTATTTTTCTTGTGAATCTAGTGCGTGTTCATCTTAACCTATTGTTTTTCTACTCATAATATGTATATATATGCGGAAAAAGAAAGAGTTAATGCATACATATAATAAAGTTACACTCATTTTGGATCAAGTGACTAGAGATTGATTTACGACTGATGATATCGATTATATATCATAATTTTGAGGGCAAAGATATGAAATAACCGATAGGTTCCACTGCTTAAGCAATTAAAATACATATTTTATATTTAATATTACGAATATTGTCCCATCGGTTATTTAACAGTCTTTTCCCGCTGATTGTTAGAAAAAATTGATGGGTTTTTTATTTAACTAATCAATAGTAATTATCGAATGTTCTCCATTAATTTTTTTTTTAAAAACACGTGTTTTTAATAAGGTCGTGTGTACTAAGTTCTTAATTCTAGATCTCCATCACATCTCATGATCATGCTATACCCTTCACGATACCATAAGAGGATCCTTGTTGGCTTCTTGAAATTCCATATCATCCATGATAGTCCATGTGACACTTGTGAACTCCCAAATTTATTATTCCAAGAGCTCTCTATGTCCCTTTCACTATTACGTATCCACCTACATTGTGCCATCTTAAATATGATCGAAAGGATCTTTTAATCTGTCAAAACGTCGAATTTCTAAATTTTCGTAAGGCCCTTCTGAAATTCCTTCCAGAGCCTGTTGAATAATCAAGAATATAACACTAATTAACTTATGCATGTGATTTTTAGTTTCTACTAATTTTTTGGTTTTGACACGTTACAAGTTTGTTTATTTGATATTTTACAAGTGATTCATGGATGTAGATACATGTAAGAAGACAGATGGATCTTGAATAGCCAATTCACAAAAGAGAAGCAAAACAGTAGGGACAAAGGCAAAGGGTAACCATACAAGATAATAGTAAGTAGAAGATGAAACTTTAAAAGATGTATGAGAAAATTTTGGTGAATTCACTTTGTGGATCACCAATATATATAGCAATTTTTTTAGTTTTATATCTGGTGTTCGGTATTAGTACTGAAGCCTAATTAAATTAGGATTCGTGTTGGGTAATCTTATATTGGAGTGTAAAGAGCTCCCTAACAAAAATGGTTTCATAACCCGGGTTCGAACCCGAAAATTCTAATTAAGAATAAAGAAGTATTTACCAATCCACCGCAAGAATTGTGTGCTATATAACAATTTTGAAACATGTATATAGTAGCAAACAACCACCCACCGACAATGAAAGTTACTAATTGTTGCCTTCAACTCCACCCCAAAAACTAAAAATGGGTCAAGAATATTATTTTTTTGTAGATTTTGAACATGCTGGTGAAGTAACAGACCAGCTTTTGCACACCCACTTTTGGGGTGGAATGATGGGGATGGCCTAGTGGGGGATGCACAGTATATTTAGTCCATTAAAATAGTGGGGGCAGAGGTGGGTCATTTGCACAAATGGCCTCTTTTGAGTCCACTATTAAATTGTGTCCCTGTTAGTTCAGTAGACTAAATTTATCCTAAAATAAAACCTTATATGATTACTTTTAGAGGTGAAATTTAGTTCACTAAAATAAAACCTTATTGTATCATTTAAATTTTGGCCTAAAAAGAGGCCATACATTGAATTTACGAGTATGGATAGGATATCGCATTTGCACAAATGACGTTTATGAGACCATTAAATTCTATCTCCTTTAGTTCAGTGGATTAAATTTATCGTGACTATGATTACTTTTAAAAACGAAATTTAGCCCGTTGAATTAACGGCCACATAAAAAAGGGTCAATTAGTGTTAGTATGGGGTAGTGTGGGGTGGGAAGTTGGGGAATGGGCTTCATCTTTGGTTGTGGTTTGAACAGACATGGATAGAGACACATCTATTGGCACTAAGTTGATAAGGTGAACAAGGGTGCACCCCAACTACTTAAATGGATCATTTGTTATCTTCTGAATTTTGTTTTAATGTTTAAACTTGGACTAGACAAATAAACCAGACATCTCCCTTTAACTAGTGTCTCATTGTTTTCATATAAGTTTGTTTAAAGATTGAGAAAAAAGGAAAACAGTGGTGAAAGTATGATATTATCAATCAGGGGATGCAACCATTGTCTTCAACTCGACTTATATATAATTGATAATTTTAAGGAAAATCATATATATTTGTATGTGTGCGTGCGCGAATGGCATAGTTTAAAACTTTTTTCACAGTGTAATAATGGGTGCAATGATACTATACCCGAATAATTTAAAATTCTAAACCGGCCTCTTAGTGTCAAGATGTCATGGTGGCTATTACCTCTGTCATTTCATTTCATTTGATCAACAAATATAGCATTTACGAAAGAAAGGCTTTTGACACATAGTTGAAATTGCATCAAGTATCTTTTGATATTTAGTGATTTTCAACATGTCATAGACAACTAAACTTTTAGGATTAACCAATAAAAAGGTACCAATTTTTTCATAATAGACCAAAAAGAAAAGAATTGAGTACACATCACTTGATCAGAAGAAGAGTTTATGAGTGGGCTTTTCCAAAGGTGTCCCACAATAGAGGCCCAAACAAAATGAAGCCCATGTCTAAAGACTATTTGTCTTTCTAAGTTGTTGAAATGTTAACTTCAAAGGAACAGGTTCTTGATTGATGTTCAATTCTAGCTTTTCAAAGGAACAGGTTCTAAGTTGGCAACTCATGAAGGAACCATAAGCATGCTTTGTCTTTCTGCTCCCTTAGTTTTGGACCTTTGTGGGACAAATTTACTAACCGCGCGGGTCTAATTTCAAAAGAAAATACAAAGGACACAAAAGTAGTCGCCGGGTGATAATAACACTAAGGGGCCGTTTGGATGCTAGTTAGGAAGTAGATTGTTCATGTATTTAAAATCAGCATAACTAATACCTTGTTTGGTCACCGATTTACGATCTCACATATCTAGTACATGTATAAGTTATGAGGGAATCTGTGTGTTATTTTATGAAGAGTAAACGATGGAATAACTAATACATGAATAACTAAACCCCACATAACTAATCCTTACATTATTAATACCTATATAACTCTAACCAACAACTATACGATCCCTAATTTTTTTGGCAAGAAAGTTGGCTAGATTATTTTTAACTGTAGGGTTTACGGGCCCCATGTTCGAACTTCAATCCACTGATCTAGTTCTGAAAAAGTTGCCAAGGTCTAAACACAAGAGACCACAATTTGTGCACACTGATAGTGATGTGAAACTCCAGGGTTCTAAAATTTAGCTTCACATTCAGGGAACTGAGGATAAAGTCATACAATATGACCAGTGAGGATACATTTGTAAAAAAATAAATTAGATTCATGCTTAGTTCATATAGTAGGAAACTGACGCTTGGATGCATGTATTATTTTATTCATGAAATAGAAAAAAATAAAAGTCCAGAAATAAATTATTGGTATATATACTAGACTAAGGTACATGCTGGAAAAAGTTACAAGTACCTAGACAATACTATCAGTTTATGTAAGCCAAGTTGGGGCCAACATTTAGGTCTCCTTGGAGCACCCCATTTCATTTGCTCCTTATTTGCCTCTTAAGGATTTCTTTTCCCACTTATAATCTCTCCTTCTCACCATCTGTTTAGACTCTTCAAGTTATGTTAGATCATCATCCATCGAATCAGTTTCCATCTCTCCTGCACAAGTATAAGGTATGTGCTGTTCTGCTTCTTGTTATTTCCCATATCGGAATGAATACTCTCAGGTTCACCTACGGAAAACTTGTTATGACTTTGCCGTATTACAAGCAAAATAAGGTAACATACATGAAATTACTAGCTACTAGTCTGTTGATGAACAATTGAGAACTGAAATCGATGCTTATTATTTTTTCTAAAAAAATCTAACGTACTTTTCTGAAATTTTCTCCCCTTAAATAGAGTAAGTCTATTTAATACGTAACCACTATTCACTATAGCAAACATTAGGATTAAGCACAAGCCAAATGAGATAAAAAATTGTCGAATATGTAGGCAAGTAATATTATAACAAGCTCAAACAGAGCCTTGACAAAGTGCCTGATTACATCAGGATCAGAATATAACACTATCTAGCCTAATAAACGACAGCCTCATAGCCGCAGACAAACATATCTAGTAACCAATCTATAATACTAGGAAGCAGCAAACAAATCATCAAACGACAAAAGACGAAAGTCCTAATACAGAAAATTTAAGGACTAGGAATATAGAACGGTGCAAGGGTGGAACTGGTCAACTCAGCTATGCATTCTATTCAAATGCTTCATCATCGTCATCTGGAAGTGGCTGAGCAGCGGCTTGCAACAGCTCTTGTTCATGCCTGAATATATAGAGTATGGAGTATGGTTAAAACTCACAAAATTTCAAGCACAAGACACCTTTCACATCTCAGATAAGTAAGCAACAGGCTCAACTTGCATGATCTAAAATAAATTTTAAGATGCAAGGGTTAGTTAAAGACCAAAATCATCTAGTCCAACTCCAAAATAAATAAAGATGCAAGAGTATCTATAAATGCCTCAACTCTGATATACATATTTAGAAGCAGAGAAAATCTGTATTCTTGTCTGATATTTTCACTTAATTGTATGGAATATGCATATAGAACTTCGATATGAGCAGGTACAAGAGATCTTACATTTGCTGTGCAGCTAAGTCAATTTGTACTTCTGGGGGAGCAAGTGCAGGTGATTCCACAAAGTGAAGATTAGCATCCCTAAAAGTAGGAGAATAAATTAGGTTTGATACACCTAGAGTATATAGACTCTAGCAAACATGAAATAGTTTTATTTGTAGCATTACCCAGCAAGCTTTCTAGCAAGGTAGAGATAAGGCTTCTCAAAGTTGTAGTTACTCTTTGCCGAGATCTCATAGTATTGCAAATTTTTCTTCCTGTGGAAGGTAACTTGCTTTGCCTTAACCTGCCTGTTCTTGACATCAACTTTGTTTCCACACAGAACAATAGGGATGTTTTCACACACCCTGGAAGAAGCAATGGAAAAGCCACTTCAGATTCAATTGCATATCATCAATTATAAGTTAAAGAGTATAATGATGGCAGCCTATGAAGAGTTTCTCACCTGCAAAGATCTCTATGCCACGTAGGAACATTCTTGTAGGTCAGACGGGCTGTAACATCAAACATGATAATTGCACATTGCCCATGAATGCTGCACAAATAATGTAGACAAATATGAGGAGCCAAAATACAATCTCCAAAAGCTTCAAGCAAGATAACATGGCAACACAGTCATCCAAGTGCTTGACATCAAAAAGGCATAGCAAGATACACGTTCAAATGTTATATCTGAGCTCAAAAGAGATGAAAGTGTAAGCACAATTCCGGTCTCCTCAGATATGATAACCTGAGATACAAGACCACTGTAGAAATACCGATAATAACAGCACATGTTATCATCTATTCGTCACAATCAAAACAAACCAGCATACAGTATTTCAAATGATTCTGCCAGTCCTTGATAGCACAACTACCATAAACCGCTCAGCCAATGGACTGAGGATTTGATGGTAAAAGCTTTTTAATCAGAAATAACATACATCAAGCAACAGAGCCTAGTGGAACCTAAAGGATTTTAAATGTCTAGAATCACTTACTAGTAACCATCTCGGAGACCTCCAAACTTCTCTTGTCCAGCTGTATCCCAGCAATAAAAGCGAATTTTCCCACAATTTGTGAAGAAGTCTAATGGGTGAACCTCCACACCGATAGTGGCTGTATGAAAACAAAATTTAATAAATAATCAACTCATAAGAAACCAAGGAAATAAAGAATAAAGCAAGCCTGTTTTGAAACCCAAGATAATACCCAGAGTACAAAACCACAATTTATGCTATCCGTTTAAGAAATAAAAAAACTTACGTTCATATTTCTTCTCGAATTCACCAGTGAGATGCCTTTTGACAAAAGTTGTCTTACCTGGAGAAAAGTAACAATTACAATAGGAATCATTAGAATAATCTAATAAAAGGAAGCAAGCCACTAATGTCAATGAAACATTCACTTCGATTTCCAAAGATCAGATTGGCTACAACAAATAGCAATTATCCCATAAACTTTCAGTGTACACTCAGACATGATTAATTAACTTTTTGAAATAATTTTCATATTAAAAAATTATTACAAATCAAAATTTCTTATAGTTCATAATGTTTTTCATATGTTTGGAGAAATCAAAACAAAAAAATTTATCTGTTTGACATCAAAATATTATCACTGACATTCTCTTTGAAACAAAAAAAATACTAGAAACAACTATAGCTAAACATAGAAACATACCAGTTCCTCCATCACCCACAATTACAAGCTTGAAGCTTGGATAATCAACAGTTTGTTGGTTTGGTAGAGCCTGTAAGAATAGATTCACAAACACCAATCCGTCAAAAAAAAATTACAATCCAACCTTGATATGTATCACCAAATAAAACTGCAAAAACTCTCCCAATCAAAGTTGGAAAACAACTTCTAAGAAGAATAAAAAGGAGCGATTAGACAAATAAATCAATGAATATCTCAAAATATTTAGGGCCGATTATAAGATCAGTTACCATTCCAATACTGATAAATAATTTGCAGCTATACAAAACTCATCCAAATCAAAGATAAATCCAACTTCTAACAAGAAAATTGGACAATTGGATCAAAAAACAATCAACAAATCGTATAAACACCTCAATCTCACCTATATTAAGATCAATTATCATTCTGATACTGATAAATAATTTGCAGCTATACAAAACTCATCCAAATCAAGGCTAAATCCAACTTCAAACAAGAGAAAAAGGAAGAATTGGCCCAGAAATATCAACAAATCATATAAACACCTCAATCTCATATATATTACGATCAATTATCATTCTGATACTGACAAATAATTTGCAGCTACGGAAATTAACTTTTATTCAGAATATGTATTCCAATTAACATAAACAATCTGTCCAAATCAAAGTTAAAAAGCAGCTTCTACGAACAACAAAAAGGAACAATTGGACAAAAAATCACCAAATCATATAAACACATCAATCTCATCTGTGTTAAGATCAATTATCATTCCAATACTGATAAATAATTCGCAGCTATACAAATTATATTCTATTTAACACTCCAATCCAACAACAACAACATACCCAATGAAGTAACACAACGTGGGGTCTGGAGATGGTAGAGTGTACGCAAACCTTTTGATAGATAGAGCGGTTGTTTCCGAGAGACGCTAGGCTCAACACTCTCCAATCCAATTAAGATAAATAATTTGTGCAATAGCTAAATCCAACTTTTAACAAAAAGGAACAACTGAACCAAAAAAATCAACGGATCTTATAAACACCTTAATCTCACCTATATTAAGATCAATTCTCAATCCAACACTGATAAATAAATTGCATTTATACAAATTCTTTTGTATTTAACACTCTTCATTCCAATTAAGATACATAATTTGCGCAATTATAGAGAATAAAATAAAACTACCAGCCGCAAAAGATAATCTCATCCACATCTTCAAAAGCTCATCCAATTCAAAGTTAAAACAAACATCTAAAAAGAAGGGATAAAACATAGACAAATCATATAAACACCTCAATCTCAAACAATTTAGGATCGATTATACATCTCATCTACATTAAGATCAATTATTGAAAAAAAACAATTTGTTCAAATTATACAGAATAAACTAAAAAAATCAACAAATCATATGGATGTTAAATGCGATACAACGTATATGAAATTAAAATTTTACTCACCATATCGAACAGAGAAGAAAAAACGCAGCGAAGCTTCTAGAGAGAGAGAGCGCTAGGGTTTTGTGTTTATCAGTGAAGAAAAATGAATTGCGAAGTAGGGTTTATAAATGAGCAATTTGGCTTTAACTTGACGCCACTTTTTGGGTCTTTGTTTTTACTTAAATTGTTCCGCTACTGATTAAATTGTGTGCGGAAGTACAAAAGTTTAAGAATAGTGCGCTAAGCTCCCGCTATATATGTAAATTTTGGGAAAAGACTTAATCATAAGTATTTATTGTACACCGTCTTTATATTTCTGTTGGAAGTATATATTTTGTTATTCTAGAAGATACCAAATTTTTGAATTTCAAAATTGGTACTTTTTGTGTTGGATATTAAATTGTGTAAAGTGTAATGTTTCATTTCTTTTTTATATTTTTATCTATATTTTGTCCAATTTTTGTAACTTCTAAGCTAATATATTGCACTTGGATCCACTAGGAATGTAATATTGCGGTTATCATATTACAAATTACACAGAATTTGAGTAAGAAAGATAATTAGTTAGACTGATTAATTTACAAGTATGTAAATAATGTATAATTATTTTCGTATTTGGAGGAGTAGTTGCTGATCTACCTTATGAGTGCATGTCGATCTACCTTATGATTAGAAAGAATGTTTAAATTTTTGTGATTATCTGTTGAGTATCAAAAATTTATCCGAAATCTTATTCATTTAGAACAAGTTCAAGCGTCGGCACTTTTGGAAGAGGCGGAGCATTAAAATGGGGTTTATCCGAACCAATCCTACAGCTTCCAAAGTAGAATAGAATCTTCGTAAAATTGATCATTATGAGTCTTACGACGAATTTAATCGTACCATTAATTTTACTTACTAAACTAGTTGAATAATGATGTAAATTTTTAATTTGATAATTAGTCATAATCGGTAAATTACAAAAAAAATATCATACTTTGTTATTATATATCCAGCTTAACTTAGTTTTGAAATTAAGTGTCCAAGATTTCATAAAAGTATATAAAGTATGTATTATACTCGACATGATACTCACGTTAAGTCGTAAATTTGCAATTGAAATTTTTATCAACACTTTAATGTTATTTCTATCTGTTTTCATATCTTTAATAACTAAATAATTGAAATTAATTCCTTAAATGTTCATCGTCTCACTTCAAGTGAGATGTTCACAATCATCAAGACGACGAGGCAAAAAAAAAGGAATCAAAGTATCCATCGTGAGACAATTGCATCATCTATCAACATTAAATTGAATTTTATCTGGACCAATGCTAAAACTTCTGGAACAGAATAAAATCTTGATAAAGTTGATCATTATGAATATTACGATGAATTTAATTGTACAATTAGTTTTACTGACTAAATCAATTAATAATAATATAAATTTTAAATTTGATAATTACTCATAATCGGTAAATTATAAGAAAAATTCCATATATTGTAACCTCATATCCATATTCTGAAATGAAGTATTCAAGATTTTACAAAAGTATATAAAGTATGTATTATAATCGACATAATATTCATAAGTTGCAAATTTGCAATTGAAAATTTATATACACTTTAGTGTTATTTCTATCTGTTTCTCATATCTTTTATTACGAAAGAATTGAAATTAATTCCTTAAATGCTCCTAGTCTCACTTCAAGTGAGATGTTCACAATCATCAAGACGATATGGCAAAAAAAAATGAATTCATAGTTTCATAGCGCGACAATCTTTTGGAAATGTATCAATTATCCTATTTGGACCAAGTACTTGCAATCATTAACAAAATTAGCATTTTAGCATAAATGAGAATGGAAAAAAAGTGTAGCTAAGATTGTATCAATTCCCTTGGGAGGTTTTTTCATTAATACAAATATATATAGTGTATAATGTAGAATCTTAGTCAAATAATGAATCCTCTACTTACCATAATTCTATATACAAAATATATGGAATATATTCTAATTATGGTGATGGGATTGAATTGGGATTCTATATACACGTTAATACACCCCCTCAGTCGAAGCGGGAGGAGGTCGGACGCTGAGACTGGATCTGAAGTCGAGGAACAACTGTCGAGGAAGGCCCTTCGTGAAGATATACGTGTATTGATATAAGGAAGGCACATGTAACACTTTAACATGACCGAGAGCAACCTTCTCACGAACAAAGTGTATATCTATCTCAATATACTTGGTCCGCTGATGTTGAACCATATTATGAGATAAATAAATAGCGGATATGTTATCACAATATACAACATACGCCTTACGCAAGGGACAGTGAATCTCCAAAAGAAGGTTTCGGAGCCAATAGATCGCAGCAACAGCATTTGCAACTCCTCTATACTCTGCTTCTGCACTCGAACGGGACAATGTGGCTTGCCTCTTGGCAGACCATGAAATGAGATTATCCCCCAAAAACACGCAGTAGCTTGAGGTGGAGCGTCGTGTGTCCGGACAGCCTGCCCAATCAACATTCGTGTAGGCTAACAATCTGATCCGTGCGGAGGGGGTATAGATGTAATCCATAATCAATGGTGCCTTTAACATATCGAATGATGCGTTTAAGGGCAGTGTAATGAGGCTCCATGGGCATGCATAAATAAGCATACTTGCTGAACAGCATACGCAATGTCAGGTCTAGTGAATGTAAGATATTGTAGTGCACCTGCCAGACTTCTGTAAAAGGTAGGATCAGATATTGGATCACCATCAACAACACTAAGCTTTGATTTGGAGTTAACCGGGGTGGACATGATTTTGCAATTAGCCATTTTAGCCCTGTACACTATTTCCTCCGGATACTTACGCTGACATAAAAATATAGTATTCGCAGACCGAGTCACTGATATACCCAAAAAATAGCTCAACTTTCCCAAGTCAGTCATGGCAAATTCGAATTTGAGCAGTGTAATAATCTCATTCTTCAACACATCAGAGGAGGCAGTGAGCACAATGTCATTCATTGATAACAATAAATATGCAGTGCTACTACCACGATGAAAAATAAATAGAGAAGTATCACTCTTGCTACATACGAACCCAAGCTGCATAATATACTGAGCAAATCGATCATACCATGCACGTGGAGCATGTTTCAGACCATAAAGTGACTTACGGAGATGACATACATAATGTTGGGCTGCTGGATGGACAAAGCCATGCGGCTGATGCATATAGACAGTTTCTTTCAGATCTCCATGAAGAAATGCATTATTCACATCAAGTTGGTGAATCGGCCAACACTTACCCATAGCAATGCTAGAACTGTGTGGATAGTAGTCGGTTTAGCGACTGGACTAAATATCCCACAACAGTCAATATCCTCCGGTTGATTAGTGTCATTGGCCACTAGTCTTGCCTCGTACCTTTCTAACTCACCAATATCCCTGAATTTATGACGAAAAAGCCACGTGCATCGAATCACATTCACCCCTTCCGGTCGAGGAACCAAATCCCAAGTGTGTTATTTTGTTAAAGCATTGAATTCCTCACGCATGGCCGCATTCCAATTTGGGTCCTATTTGGCTAATTTGGGATTTTTAGGAATTGGGGATATGGTTTATGTGGATAGGTTAAAATGGACTTTGGGTTTGAAAATCTCGTGTTGAGCACGGGTTTCCATACGGTGGGATGTTGTTGGTTAGTTTAGGGGACTGTTGGTGTCGGTAATTTGGCAAGGGATGGGGTTTCTGTCGGGAACAGTGTTTCCATCGGGATTAGGGTTGTCGTCGGGAACAGGGTATGAAATTGGTATGTTGGGGCTGGAGTTGGTGACAAAGGGATTATTGTGGGTGGTCGTCGATTCGGGTAGTTGTAGGGTTTGGGAGATCGATGAAGTGGGGTATGGTGTCGGCGGTGGTGGGTTGCTGGTAAGCTGGTTTGGTGAGGCGACGATTGTGGTATTGGATGGGCTTCGGATAGGTGGCGGGTGCCGGAATGACGGTGGCGACACAGACACGTGGATAGTGACCGGAGAAGGGTCTAGTAACGATGGCCGATCGCCAGAGACTGTGGCAATCGGCATCGGGAAAGATGGTAAGGCGAAGAGAGACAGGGAGACCCTAGTGGGGTCAGGGGAGGCGGCAGTAGGTGGCGGACTTTGGTTGACGGTGGTGGGCTGACACAGTTCACAAATAATGACGGGAGAGGGGTCAGTTTCGTCAAGAAAATTGTAGTCCGTTTGTCAAAAATTTTGAATGTTTGAAAACGAAAACGTCGTCTCGTCGAAGGTGACGTGACGAGAGATGTGAAGTTGACTGGTGGACAAGTCATAGCATAAATAGCCTATATGGTTAGGCGGAAAGCCTAAGAAGATACATGGAGTGGTTCGGAGTGCTAGTTTATGTGGGGCGGTAGAGGACAACTTAGGATAGCACAGACAACCGAGTATCCGGGGGTGATCATAGGAGGGGATCCGTCGGTATAGGATTTCGATGGGGGTCATATTATGGAGTGTGCTAGTGGGTAGAATATTAACGACTTATTCCACCATTTTGACTGCATATACCCAAAAGGAAGAAGGCAACGACGCATGAAAGAGGAAAGTTCTAACCATGTTATTGATGGTGCGAATAATACATTTTGCTTTACCATTTTGATTAGAGTTGTGAGGACACAAAAAACGGAAAATCATGACATTATTTTTGCAGAATTTGTGAAACGCAGAATTACTGAATTCACGTCTGTTATCACATTGAAAAGATTTTATGGGTCTTTCAAATTATGTTTTAAAAATTTTGCAAAATTCAAGAAATTTGGCAAAGACTTCAGATTTGAATTTGAGTGGATAAATCTAGATGTAGTGAGAATAATCATCTAACAAGACCAGATAGTATTTATGAGCCAACGAACTAGGGATGAGAGATGTCCACAAATCAGCATGAATAATGTTAAAAAGGGCAAGCATAACACTAGTAGATGAATTAAACGGAAGACGAATGTGTTTGCCTAATTGACAAGAAGCACAATGTGGTGCAAGTTTTCCGTTACAACTGATAAGATTATTACTTCGAAGAAAATGAAAAACAGGAGCCCCTGGATGTCCAAGCCTATTGTGCCAGGTTGACGGAGAGAGAGCAGTAAGAGATGTGTGACGGCTGGAACTGACAGCGGAGGATGGTGTAAATGGATATAGATCCCTTGTGCTATTGCATCTCGTAAGAGATATCCCCGTACGCAGATCCTTTACAGTAAAACCAAATGGGTCAAAATCAACAGACACAAAATTATGACGAGTAAACTTGCGAATGGAGATTAAGTTTTTGATGATATTTGGGGCATGTAGGACATTGTTCAGGGAGAAAGGTGGGTGTGGGTGTTACCTTGGCCCTGAATTGGAATGCGGTGACCATTGCCAACTGTAATAAATTGAGTAGACTTTAAACGAAATAGTTGAGAGAGATTACCTGCGGACCGGGTGATATGAGAAGTGGCTCCTGAATCCATGTACCAATTTTCATCGGGTTGCTGTAGGTTTAGACTGCTGAAAGTTTGGCATAAATATGTAGGGGCCAAGACATTTGACTGCTGCGGATAGTAGGACTGCATGAAGTGGGCATGTGGTTGCTGCTGATGGGCTGATCGGTAACCAGGAGCAAGGCCCAGTACCTCCTATTGAAGGTAGAGGGACTGGGCCGAAACAGTAGCCGAGTAAGGAGCCCAGTTTGCATGTTGAAATGTACCAGTTGGGCCTTGCCAATTGGGAATGTTGGTGGGCTGGCCCATCTGCTACTGGAATTATTGAGCCTGCCCGCGGTGGCCTTTCCCCCTTCCTTTTCCGCTGCGGCCACTACCGCGGCCCCTGCCACCTCTGCCGCCGCGTTTGATGCGGGTTTGAGTATTTTTCGGTGGAGGTGGTTGGGTGGCGGTGATGTTATTTTCAACATGCATTTCAACTGCAAGTGCTTTTTGAGTGTGCTCATCTTGCTTTGCACGCCGAGTTTCTTCCAACAAAAGTTGCGAATGAGCTTTGTTAAACTAGGCAAGGGATCGGCCTGTTGTATCATAGTGGCGAGGGTGTCATATTCACCCTTCGGGAGGCCTGCAACCAACTGTAGGACCATCTTTGTTTCAGAGATGGGCGTTCCAACATTGGATAATTGGTTTGCGACTAGTTTCAATTGTTTGCAATATTCAGACATGTTCGAAAAATTTTCAAGACGAGTGTTGTTGAATTGTTCTTCCAAATACACTGAGCGAGTGTGCTTGTTGTCTTGAAAAATTTCTTCCAAACGTGTCCATAACTCATAAGCGAAGGCACCGATTTTTATAATGGTGTGAAGTAAGTCCTTAGAGATTGTGTCATAGATCCATTGTTTGATGACAGCATCGAGACGACGCCAAGTTGTGTCATCAATTTCAGAGTGGCGAGGGATTGAGTCGTCAATATGGTCAAGCACGTGATATACACATGCATGAATTCGAAATAGTTCCACCTATGACCAATATTGGTCATCTTCCTGGTCAAGAATTATAGGAATAAAATTATTGATATTGGTAACTGCGAGAGCCGGATGGAAAGATGGTGAGGAGGGGGTCATGAGTGGTGTTTGAGTGACGACGTCGGAGGAAGCGGAAGCATCGGGGGAAGAGAAATCCATTAAAACCGAAAGAAGTGGTTGGGGGGGCTTTTACCGTCGGAAAAAATTAAGTGGGGGGGGGGGGGGGTAATGCCGAGAAGAGGATAACAAAAAATTTAGGTTTTTAGGATTTTGGCTCTTGATACCATGTGAGATTGTATCAATTCCCTTGGGGAGGCTTTCTCATTAATACAAATATATATAGTGTACAATGTAGAATCCTAGTCAAATAATGAATCATCTACTTACCATAATTCTATATACAAAATATATGAGATATATTCTAATTATGGTGGTGGGATTGAATTGGGATTCTATATACACGTTAATATAATTATCCAACAATTACATTATTTTTTTTAGCTAATCCTAATTATCCAACTATGACATTAAAAAAAGTATGACTAATTATCCAACAATAACATTAAGGGTGTATTTGGAAATTATTGTATAAGTAATTAGTTGTGCATAGACCTGTCCAACGAGTCGGCGACCCGACCCGACCCGGCCCAAAAAATCCAAGGCCAGGGTGGGCTTATAGCTGACCCGCGAGCCACCCGACCTGAAAAAGCGGGGACCCGATCTTATGTAGGGTCGGGCCAGGGTCAGAATATTTTACTCGTCTGACCCGGACCGACCCCCCGACTCGACCCCGACCCCGACCCGGGTATTTTTTTAATATAATTTATATTATTTTTTCTTCATTATTATTTATTTTGTACTTTATATATATATATATATATATATATATATATATATATATATATCATTAATATTTAAGTGATATAATGCATATTTTTATAATATATGTATTGCTCTAATCTACATTGAGCTCGACATAAAATAAATTAAAAATGGTAGCTGATTATTAATTATATGTTTATATTATTAGTCTATCTGTTAATATCACGGAAGCATAATGTAGGGAGAGAAAATAGTTGTAAATTGGTGAACTTTAAATGGTCATAACTCTGCGCTCGAATGTCCGTTTTACCTGATTTATTTTATTTTGCGTATTTTTTCGAGACTGGGCCGGCCGGCAGTTTGGTGCAGCCAATTTTTAGAAAAACGTCTGCTTTCCCAGTCAATTTGTGTTTTCCCCCAAATCGATTTCTAATTTTCTTTTTTCTTTAGTAAACATATCACGATACACAATAGATTTCAACGTCGAAATTTCATGATAGTGTAGGTATGAATGTCAATTTCAGTTTTGGAAATTCAATTTTTTTTTACAAAATCACCGACCCGACCCGGCACGCCAAATCCCGTCCCCCTTCTGGTGGGTTAGGGCCGACCCATGACCCGTAGGGTCCCCGAAGGGTCAGGGCCAGGGTCGGAATTTTAAAAAAAAATAGGGTCATGGTCGGGCAAGCAGAAAAAAAAAAGCCACCCGAGCTTTGGACAGGTCTAGACTTGTGCATTTACTTCTCTAGTAATTGCAAAACTTAGTAATTATAAAAAAATCTGTTTGTTTATTATAACGTAATTACAATGGAGATTTAAGTCTCATATTTGATTACAGAAATGTATTTATCAATAATCCTCACCTCTCCCATTGAGATTAGAGAGTTAATACTCCCCCTTAGTTACATCAATTTCATATTGACCAATTAATTACTTAATAAAAAAAACAAATAAAAATCGTATAACCACTATGTCCTTCCAAGCGGGCAAATTTTAAGTGACTCATTCAGGAAGTATCTTGTCAGATTAGCATCTTATTGACAATCTCGTTGAGAAGTGGGCTTCAATTCAGTTGTATTGTGCAGGCCCACTCATCGATATAACTCTGTTGATGTCCAGATTTCACTATGGGCTTTTTCTTTGTCACTAAAATTTAAGAGCTGGTTGGATACTAGATATGCTGTTACATTAGCCCAATAAGCACACTTTGTTTTATATTTAGCAATTGGGCTGAAACTTACAGGAGATCCATCCATCAGTTGTTAAATGGATTTCACAACAACAATAAGAAGTTACCCAGTGAAATCCACAACATGGGGTTTGGGGAGGGTAGAGTGTACGCAGACCTTACCTCTACCTTGGCAGGTAGAGCGGCTATTTCCAAGAGATACTCAGCTCAATACAAAGCACAAGCACAAGCAAAGTAAGACCAACAAAGTGAATAAGTCATGATAGCGTATTCTGAAAAAGAAGCAATAACTAACGCAAGTAAATAAAACAAACAAAGTACACTAGAGAACACATATCAGCATAAATCAAGTTTGTTAAATGGATTTTCAACAAACTTGAAAAGTTTGCACAAGATGGTGACTTTATGGCCCAACCCAATTCAACCCAGTTGACACTGCCAAGATTGTTCGTCATTGAGCTGACTATAACCAATGGATGCGGGGATAGATCAGATCCTTCTAGAGACAGATCTACATGCAATTTATGAGTCCACGAAAAAGCTTTTGCCCAGCTCTGTATTTGTATTAAGAAATCTACTAAATCTTTTTAAATATTAGACTGTAAACTCAATTATTATTATATGTTAACTTGAGGTCGCTGTTGGAACCCATAAATTTCATATATTTGGATCCGTGTCTGAATTCCTTTATCATTAATTAGAGATTTCTGGTTCAAGTCTTGAATTGGAGAAACCATAGTAAGAAGCGCTTTTCCTTTAAACAGAACATACACCACAAAACCCGGCTTCATCGAGTCGCGTGGATCACAAAATGAATCTATGATTTCAAGTCCACTTGTTGATTTCGAGAAAACCGAATCAATTGGCTTTTTTCCTAGCGATGCCTCAAACTCTTATTTTTAGCGATTTTGTATACCAAATAGCTTAGAAAATGACTATCACATTGTGCATGTGAAGGGGGGCCCAATGTTGTATCCTCTCGTTATGTTCAAGCTTCCATTTTTTTTATATTCAGCTTCCCGGCTTACGCCAGACTATTCCTTGAGATAGTAGTCCCGGTCCCTCAGCACTACTACTAGTAAATCGCGGGATGTGCCTGAATAACCAGGGTTTGAGAACAAAACAATGAATATCACCTACAAGGTCCTACCCCAAAAGAGATTAAATTGCTCCCACCACAGTTCGAACCCACGCTGCAGGCCTCCAACTGAATTTTAAGTTCTCCTCCTTTGCCATCCAGCTATGCTCGGGGAACAAAAAAAATAGATGTATAATTCCATTTCTTGATCTAGATTAGAAAGTCAGAAATAGATGTATAGTATTAGTACAGAGCCTTAAATTCATATAAAACTCAATATAGGAATTTCTTATTCTCTCTCATTATTTTTTGACTTGTCATTGAATGTTCCTTTTTTTTTTGTTACCCTGTGTCTGGTGAAAGGTAGCAGATATTCTATGGAATTAATTAAAATGTACCCAAGATGATTCTGATATCACGATTATGAGAAAGAACATAATTGAGAAGGAATTGTTCCACTTAGAATTATAGATTCTATAGCTAAAGTGCAAAATTAAACAACTATCTAATGAAAACGAAAGTAAACAATTAAGAAAAATCTGTGCTATATATTCTAGTTCTAGTGGAAAAGTAAAAGTCAATAAAGTCAGCAAGTAGTTATCCACATCATATAAATCAATAACGAATCCAAAATTTGACTGGACCATGAACGAATTAGGCCCGGGCAATTTGCACGATTTCCCTTTTTTAGGGTGGTCTTTAGTTTTTGTCCCTTTAATTAGTGATCTTTAATTTTTGTTTTTCACCTAAAAAAATTGATTGAAAATATCCTTGAGGTTGTAGGTTCAAATCTCAGCAGAGTTAAAAGAAAAAAAATTTCGCAAGACAAAATTTCATTAGAAAATATGATCAGTTTTTTAGTTGAAAATCAAAGTTTAAACGTTGTTTCACATATAATGAAAAAGTAATCAGTTTTTTGTGTGAAAATAAAATTTCAACAAAAATATTTTTCACTAAAAATGCGGAACAACCCCCAACACATGGTGCTGGAGTTTGAAGCTTTGACAAGTGCAATTACAATGCAACTGCTAGACTTTTAAATTTAGTGAATGATTCGTGAAATACAAACATTTATTACTTCATGAACATTTTTTGAAGTTTAAATGTTCACAGATGTTTACATTAAATTAAATATAATTCAACTTGAACAATTTAAACTTAAAGCAAAAAATATATACTCCATACCCGGAGTATCATTTAACGATGGTTAACAGAGGAATGTAATATTATGAAAGAGATGTATTTCACATTGATTGACCTTGATATAAATATTTTTATCTTAAAGAGCAGCAGTGATTTTACCATAAAATGAAAATAGTAAAGCATTCATTGCAGATTTGATAGAACTCATGGCTTTAAACGTGAATTTTATACACTTATTGTCTGTTATACTTTCTGTTAGCGAGTTAAATCGACACATACTTTTTTTTTTTGTTGACGAAGGAACCCGCAGCCGCTACTCTTTCGATTGCGCACATGGTAAACCCCGGATTGACGCAATAGCCTGCAAACCACGTCAGCCGATTAACCACACTTGGCAAGCCATGTGTGACAGGCTCAACCAAGAAGGTTTATGCAGGGGATCGAACTCGTGACCTTGCGGTCCCGCGCTCTACTGCTACACCAACTTGGCTACCCTTGCAGGTTTAAATCGACACATACTGACTTGATTAACCTGGGGTTGATGGGGCTTGGTTGTGTCCCACTTTGTACATGTGAATTTTGTACAAGTGTTGTGTTTTGGAGTTTCAAACTCCATGAACGATTCATGGAGTATTATCAGTTCAAACTCTGAAAATGATTCATAAAGTTCAAACTCCAATAAATGATTTCTGGAGTTCTTCCTATTTTAACTAAGGGTATTTTGGTCAAGAATTTATTTTTGTATTAAAATCTCGCTAAATACTACAGAATTTAATTTTGAAAAATGATTATATCTTAATTAACAATACAAAAAATGGTATATTCCAATTTCTTTATCGACGTTCTACTTGTGGAAATGTCCTATTGTTGTAATGGGTCATAATCTAATTTGTCACTGACTTTTGCAAATTGGGTGGGCCTGGGCCTAAATCCTTTCTCTTTGATCGAAAAAAAGCTCTCGTTTGAGAGGGCTTCAAAAGACAGATCTCAAGGCTTGAGCAGTTAGGAATGAAACTTCACATAGCACACGAAATTGAGAACTAGGCAACTATGAACACCGACACTTATAACGTTATTTATCAGTGTATTTTAACTTGTTATAAGAAGTTACTTTTATCCATTTTGATTGACTTGGCAGAGTTTGATTACTTAAAGTGAAGTTTAACAAACAAAGGATTTTTTTTGAAATATGGTATTAAATATGTCATGAAGTTTGTATGGATATAAAATCATATCATTAATGGTAAATATTTTTGTGTAGTTGATGCTTATCTTATTTCCTAAATTTTTGCTCCCTCCGCTTAATTTACGTGATATTTTTCGCTTCTCGGAATTCAAATTATGTTCACTTTTGACCCAATATTTTAAAATATATTATTTCATTATATTAACATGAAAAGAACTACAACTTATAGTACTTGCAACTTATAATACTTTTCATATATTTTTTGAAATCTAAATTTAATTTTATAGTATTGAGTTGATGTAATCCAATTTAACTTTAAAAATTAATCAAATTAAATATTTATAAGTGAACAATGTCACATAAATTTGGACCAGGGGAACAATACACACTTAGTATAAACAATTATCTATTGTTGGTTTTTAGACGACCTAATAGTATAATGCTTTTGCATCGTTCGTATACCAAACCAAATAAGAGTATAATATAAATAGTACTAATTTTCATAACTCAAGCAGAAAACGAAAAAAAAGAAAATGAAAAGAAGAATATTGAATATCAGAAAGCAACAATACTTCATAAATAGACACTCCTTCATGTCTTTATAATTATCCTAGCTTTTAATATACGCTATGGGTCCGTTTTTTTTTTTTTTTTTGAAAAGCAATTCTGAACTAGTGTAATAATGGTAAATGTCTCTCCCTTTTCAATAGGACATTTCGAGTTCAAAATCTATAAAAAAATATCTTCTTAGAGAGAGAGAGTCTTATCCCAACCATTCCCGGGCAAATTCATATTAACTAGATCAATAAATTTTGGATATTGTATGCTTAAATCCACTCGAATAAAAAGTCGATATCTTAAAACCAAGAAAAAAAATTTGAATAGAAAATTAATATTTTAAAATAAAATAAAAAACTCGAATAAAAAGTCGATATCTTATAATAAAAAACAAGAATCTCGAATAGAAAGTCGTTCAATGATGTGTTCTTATTTTTCTTTAAAAAGAAAGCTTAATATAGGATAGTCCATGTAAAGAGCAAGGGCCAGTCTAACATGCAATGTATGACGTACTAATTTATCTATATCGAACGTTTACACAAAATTATATTAATTTATCATAGTTAAATAACTTAATAAGATACATAAATATAATAATTATAATTAAGTGAAAAATATATATATATATATATATATACGAATATATATCATGTATTTATTGATTTGATATAAATAGCGACACAAATAATTTTTACCATATATGACAATAACATGATGGCAATTTCAATTTAAATCCAATAAATCACTCTCTTTAAAGACATATCAAGTTGTTTGGGACTTTGGGCCAACCCTTAAAGAATCAAGGTGGACCCTAAATGACTAAACAACATCCCTCATTGATGCTTGGAAGAAATTCCAATTTGACCGCAATCTGAAATCACATCATTCAACTAATATTGCCTTTATTTTCCCTTTTCCAAAATATTGTAAGTTGATTTCTTGAGGTGGAGTCTTGAATTAACTGTAAAGTCGTCTCGATGTAATTGTTATGAATTCGAACGGTAAAATCAACCATTAATGCTTATATCAGTTAAATTGTCTATATTATATATGTGCATTTGTCTTGCCTTAACCTCTAGATTACTCATGCGAATATGTCTTGTCCCACAAATTGTTTAATTTAGGTGTTGTAAGTTATGAGAAGATGTATAGCTTTTTTGTCTATATTGAATTCGATTTATCCAACATGTGCTGTGAATTTTTCTTTTGTCTATCTGAGCCAATAGAATATGCAGATCTTCTTCTCATTATTTATCCTACTTCTTCTTTGATTTTCTGCATATGCTAGGAGATATACACTGATATACTTCAGGGTATAAATGGTATGAAGGCCTGGATATATACTAAGTATATATCGGGACTGTATATCCTTATATATCCCCAAGTATATCATGTATTCATTAAATATTTTATGTATACTAGTACCCCCCTTCGTGTCTAAATGCATATCGTGAGGGCATCGTTAATATCCTTTTGTTAGTGTTTCGATTTTAATGCTGGACAATTCCTAATCGTCATTCCATGCTTTGGCCCGGCTATATATCATGAATTTGGGATCTTGTGTTCTCCTAGTATTTTAGATACTATGATCTTAGGGAATTGTATTTTTACCATGTAAATTTCCAATTTAACCGATGTTTGAAAGCCCTGCATACCCAAAATGTTGTCCCTGAATAGATATTTAACCATCTTTGAATGTCTTTTATGTTTACCTTTGCCTGTCTAAGTGCAAAAGTGCCTCCATGTTAGCATAAGAAATCCTTTTAAGTCATATGGTGTATTACTTTGTCATGAATTATTTATTCATATCTTTCTTATGTATATGTTTTCATGTTCCGTAGACTAATTCTTTTTTTCTTTATTTACATGAAATGCATCGGGAGCTACGAAGAGTCTTGTTATGACACTCATCATGATCATTGCCAAACGAAGACCCGCATCCACATTCCTTGCACTCTCCAAACTCGGGATTTCAAAACAAATAGGACGAGATGACATCGTCATCCGCCTTAGTTCCCTTTTATTATTACTCTTTAATTCCGTTATTTCTATATTTTGGGGGTTGTAATAATTATTTAATGTTTGTGTGATTGTTAGGACATTTAGAATAATTAGGCTATGAATTGATAAGTAATAAGGTAGTAGCAAAATTAGAAACCCTCCGCTAGTTTATTTATTTTTAGGCTCGTCATGCATATTCAAACTTTTCAAAACAACTTTGGTTATCTTTTATTCACTTTATTAATCATACAAATAAGTTTGTCTTTTCCGATTTGCAACTCAAAATGATTTCCAAAAATTACTATTTCTTTGGCATTATAAATAATTTGTTGTTCTCCTTATTGTCAATTGTTAAAAAATGCTATGTTTTTTTTCAAAAATCAAACTTTATATGTGTTTTATAATTAATGCAATACAAATGCATGTTTTCACCCAAAAATCACCTTGCATATATTTTTATCAATTTTCATACAAATGCATACTTTTTTTAACTTTACATATATTTTTTTATGCCATACAAATGCATACTTTTTTTAACTTTACATATATTTTTTTATGCCATACAAATGCATACTTGTACAAAATGCATTCTTTTATTAACTACTTGCAACATTATTTTTTATACTTGTAAAAACATGCACTTCCTTAGCACAATAATTAACCTGAGTTTGATCTGATAACCGTAAGTTAGCGGATCCTAAAGGATGCCTAACCCCTTCCCATTAGGATAATAAAGAACCATTACCTAGAATCTCATTAGTTTCACAGACCAAAATTGGAGTTATTTTGCAGCATTTAGTTAACATTTAGGTGTCATAATTCACATTAGAATAATTAGTTGGCGACTCCTCAAAGCAAGCATTTTTTATCCAATCCAGAGGGAATCGACGCCATTACGTCGCGAGCCGCGGGTAAAAAACGGGCGCGACAATGTGCAAGTCCTAGGATTAGCTAATCCCTTTGGAAACATTCAAGAACAAGATTAATTAAATAACCAAGAGACTCATTTCATAAATAGCAAGAAATAACTAATACAAAAGCAACAAGAGTTAAATATAAATACTACTCAACACGTCTTTACAATTTTGTTGTCCAAAGTCATCACCCACACCAAATATAACAATACAATGCAAGGAAGTAAGGAGATGAAGTAAGAATTGCTGATTAATAGCTTCAAGTCTTCACTTTCAAGGTGATGGATGATGAAACTCTAGTCTCCAAAACTTGTTTTCCCTCTTCTAAGCTCTCAAAATGTGTTGGAGAATGGTTCTTGAGAGTTGCGTATTGTGTAATGAATTGGTTATATTTCTCAAAACCCTAGACAAGACTATATATAGGGACCCAAAATTTCGACTACACTTCATTACAAAAAGGCCACTACCGTCCACTTTGCGACCGCAGAACAGGTCTGCGGTCCGCAAAGTGGGTTTAGGGTTCGCAGAGTGGTCTTCATTATCTCGAACTGTGGCAGAACGTGTGGTCCGCAGAACTGAATTGCGGTCCGCAAAAATGTTCCAAAGTATCGCAATATGAGCAGGGACTGTTGTGGAGTAGTGGTTCGCAGAATGAAAGTGCGGAACGCAGAATGGATCGCACTTCAGGGCTCCAAAATCCTCTAATCACTGTATGAAACTGCAGTGTAGCTTCCCCATCTGCGATCCGCAGATCTGGTCTTTGCTGCATTTCTTTCTTTTTATGACACTTTTGTTCATATTTATGCTCTTTTCCTCATTTCTGGTGTCCCGAGGCAAAAATCCTACAAAAATTAAAATAACATTAAAACTTAGTTAATGAGCTAAAGCTTTTAAAAAGGTATAAAAACGCATATTTCACCGCATATCATCCATATGCAATCACTATATATAGGACAATTCTATAATTGTAGTTTACCATCAAACTATAGATTTAACAGTTATTTATGAAAAATACTTCTAAATGCATATATTATATTTCTTACGATTCCATTATGAAAAATAATTTAATCATGTTATCATCGACGTAATTAATGCTTTTTAGCAGAAAATAGGTTATCGATTGGGACTCGATCTTTTGTAATTATGATGTACTGTTATAGATTAACATCAACGAATTCCACTAATATGAGAATAAAAACAAAAGATCACCTCAAGTGATGTCCATGGAATGACGATTAGTGTTGTATTTGTTGAATATGTAAAGCACGTACGGAAATAGTAAATAACTATTACAATGATCGAAAGGGTAAACAACAAAGATTACAACAATAAGTTGTCAATATCTTGATCTTGAATTGGAACTTCAAATATGGATCTTGTATTCGGAAATACAAGAACATGAACTGCTACACTTCTGGTTGGTAGATCCGCTGAGAATCCGAACGGTTAGAGTCCTTTGAGATTCTAGTTCACACCTGAAACACTTAACATTCAATTAGATCATCACAACACCACCGACTGAGTCGAGAGATGACTCTCTGTCTTTAAGACAAGATTGCCCCCGTATATAGGCTTTACGAAAGTGTGGACAATAGTCTCTCAAGATGAAACAATAAACTATCAAATGTGCAAAACCTACACAAATGACCTCAACGAAGAACACGAACAATGAAGATTGCTAAGAGAAGGATTGCTTATCAGGAAAACTGATCTCTTTGTGGTGTTGTATACTTGTATGTATATTGTGTGCATTTCTGTTCATGGTCTTATGTAGAATTGAGCCAAAGGCCTCAATTTATAGGTGTGGAAGATGGCATTTCAAATGCCCCAAAATGACATTCAATTGCCATGTAATGGATGACATTTAACCCCCAAGTAATGCAACAACATAATGGTTTAAGTAATGACCATTATTGGGTGGATTCAATGCTATTGAAATCACCTCAACAACCAAACCTTTGGGATTCCGACGAACAATCACTGCCTGGGAAGCGCTACGACTCTGAAGCATTAGCGCCGCGGCCCTAATTAGCCAAAACCCTCACTGCCGACCAAGCGCCGTGGCCCTGCTAGGGGGGCGCCGCGGCGCTCCGACGCCGCGGCCCAATCCGGTCGGCGCCGCGGTTCGACCCATACCATCTTACACTTCGCACAATCCTTCGTTATTTATCCAATAACCATCCATCATTCTATGTCTCAAACATTTCACTTACGTACTAATATCTCTTTCATTAACGAAATTTACGATACTTGTCACTACGATTACACGTGTGTGGAAATGATATTTCCGACGTGCGGGGCCCAATTGTTCGAGTCATAAATAATGGGATAAATTTAATTTTATATTAATAAATAATGCGATAAACTTAATTCCATATTAGTAAATTTCCAACAGTATTAGGTTGCCGTCCGCAGCTTAATTATTAACTCTCTTCCTCGTATCTCAACGTGCTTCAATGTTTGAGCCTCGAGCTTTTTTTTCTTGAGCTTCTTAAGTTATGAGCCTAAAGGTTTCTAGTTTAAGTTGAAAAAGATATTGTTCCATTTATTTAATCCATATAAAGTGAAAACTATTATCTCCAATTATCCCCATATAGTGATAACGTGGTCGAAACACTTATCACATTTTTATACATTAGATTTTTAAGTCAAATGTACAATAATGCACCTGAATACCTCAAATTTATGAGTTGGCCAAAAAAGTACTTTTTAATTAGTACTCTCTCCATCAAATATGGCTTTGGCTTCTCAAAATTAGAACTATATGAATTTTAATTAATATTTTAAAAATATTTTTTATTATGTTAATATGAAAGAATTATAATTTTTAATTTATTTTTTATAATTTCGAATATTTAATTTTTAATTTTAAAATATTAAATTAATTTAATTAATTTAATTTTATAAATTAATAAAATTAACTTTCGAAAAGAAAAAAAGCGATGCATATTGGGGGGGGAGGGGAGGGGGGGGGGGGAGGAGTATATAATATTGTCAAAGGGTCACATTAATTTCATCTCCTGATACCTAACCCTAGAAAAGTCCAAAGGCTAGATATTCAACCAATGCTTTGAACCCATCCCAAACCAAATGAAAATAGGGACTTCACCAACCAAGCAAACCATGTTCATTTATTTTGTTCAAATCCCATACCCAGCAATAAACAATAAAAAATTATTGCTAATTCTATTTAACTATGACAACACAACAATAACATACCAATGAAATCTCAAAATATGGGGTCTGGGGAGGGTAGAGTGTACACAAACCTTACATCTACGATGATAGATAGAGCGACTGTTTCCGAGAGACCCTCGGCTCAAGACAAAGCACAAGACAAAGCAAAGTAAGACAAACAAAGTGAGTAAGTCATGATAGCGAATTCTGAAAGAGAAAAAAAAGCAATAAATAATGTCAGTAAATAAGACAAACAAAATACACATAACATCATAAATCAAACGACAAGTGACTATAAAGCAATACTGTGCCTACTAGTATGCTAGGCTAAGCGAGCCTACAATAATAATATTACAAC
Organism: Anisodus tanguticus; assembly: GCA_034509755.1. Taxonomy (NCBI): domain Eukaryota; kingdom Viridiplantae; phylum Streptophyta; class Magnoliopsida; order Solanales; family Solanaceae; genus Anisodus; species Anisodus tanguticus. The sequence goes on from CM067558.1 coordinate 4,698,587, forward strand.
TACCAGTTTGGAAGCGTAGGCAGGACTATGCTGCGCTACCTACTACCCTTCTACCATAATACGTGTCCTCCATAACCCCTATCTAAGGTCATGTCCTCAGTGAGTTGCATTTGCACCATATCTCGTCTAATCACCTCTCCCCAATACTTCTTCGGCCTACCTCTACCCCCCCATGTACCCGTACATAGCCAACCTCTCACACCTCTGCACTGGGGCATTTGTGTCTCTCCTCTGCACGTGCCCGAACCATCTCAACCTCGCTTCCCGCATCTTATCCTCTACCAAGGCCACTCCCACTCTGTCTCGGATATCATCATTTCTAATTATATCCCTCCTTGTATGCCCACACATCCATCTTAGCATCCTCATCTCCGTAATTTTTATCTTTTGGGTGTGCGAAGTCTTGATCGGCCAACACTCCGCCCCATACAACATGATCGGTCTAACCACCACCCTATAGAACTTGCCTTTAAGTTTTGGTGGCACATTTTTATCGCACAATACTCCAGATGCGAGCCTTTATTTTATCCACCCTGACCCAATACGATGTGTGACATCATCATCAATCTCTCAATTCCCTTGGATAATAGACCTGAGGTACTTGAAGCTCCCTTTATTTGGAATGAGCTGAGTACCAAGCCTCACCTCCACGCTTGTCTCAAGGTCGCTTCCGTTACTGAACTTGCACTCTAAGTATTCTGTCTTGGTCCTACTCAGCCTGAACCCTTTAGACTCCACAGTCTGTCTCCAAACCTCCAGCTTAGCGTTCACTCCGCTGCGAGTCTCATCAATCAGGACTATGTCGTCTGCGAATAACATACACCATGACACCTCCCCTTGAATTTGTCGCGTCAGTACATCCATCACCAATGCAAATAGGAATGGGCTAAGAGCTGATCCCTGGTGCAGCCCCATCATCACTGGGAAGAACTCTGAGTCTCCTCCTATTATCCGTACCCTGGTCTTGGCTCCATCATACATATCCTTGACTGCCCTAGTGTATGCCACATGTACACTTCTAACATCCAAACATCTCCATAGGGACTTTGTCGTATGCCTTCTCGAGGTCGATGAAAACCATATGTAGGTCTCTCTTCCTCTCCCTATACTGTTCCACCATCCTCCTAATAAGATGAATGGCTTCTGTAGTCGAACGCCCAGGCATGAATCCAAATTGATTCTCGGAGATAGACACGCCTCTTCTCACCCTCATCTTCATGACTCTTTCCCAAACTTTCATAGTGTGGCTTAGCAGATTGATATCCCTATAGTTATTGCAACTCTGGATATCACATTTGTTCTTGTACAAAGAAATCATTGTACTCCACCTCCATTCTAATTAGCAATAAATTTTCAAAAAAGTCTAGCTCATTAGTTACAAGCTATTTAGCGACGAAACCCCCTCCCATCCAAACATTAGGGTAGAGCTATAGATATACTCCAAAGATAATTTAATTGAATCCTTTTCGTCCATGATATATAGTGCATATAGAGTAATAATATTCTTTTTTGTAGATAATGAATCTTTTCATATAAGGGAAGCTGTTATTGTAATGGCAAATGTCCTTCAATTTTTTTTTTATTAAGCGTGATGTTTTTGCATTTTTTAAATTTTCTTAGTAGAATATTTGACTCTGCAATTGCTCGATCTGCGCGAAGTAAATATAAAATATAGAAGTGTAAGCATTAAACCACATCAACTAACACTGAAATTGACCATATTTTTATTTATTGGGACGACTTTAGTTTGTTTTCTCTTTGGCCAATTTCAATTTTGTTTGATTGTGTTATATATATATTCACTTGTTGCATCATGCATTTTCTTTTATTCTCTGAAGTCAACTAGCTTACACAACTTGAACTTTGGATATGACAAGTTATTGACAAAAAATATATGCAGTGAGATCATTTTACTGTGTCATCGTAAAGTATAAATAATGTTTCTTTTTAAATGTTTATCTTTTCTTGTGATTCATTGAGTTCTCAATAAAACGAACATATAGTACTAAGTATACTTATAACTTTTACAAATCTTAAGTACGAGTAGTAATCTTTTTCTATATACAGAAATCTTCATTAGTTGTTCCTTTTCGTTACTTATCTTGCAATTTATCGATATTTTAGACCATCATTTAAAGTTTTTTGGGCGGGTGGCCCGGTCCCGCCCCGACACCGCCCCGACCCCGCTATAAAATAAAAAAAATGAAACGGGACTCAAACCGGGACAGGACCTGGGCTCGTCCCGCCCGAGCCCGTCCCGCCCCAGGCCCGATCACGCAGTCCCGCCCGATCCCCTCCCCTTTGCAAAAAATTCCGTTGCACAACGGCCATTTTATATTTTGGTTGTTGTGCAACGGCCATTTTTGGCCTCTCCCCCAACCCCCTACCCCCTTAATATTTATTTTTAACCCCTAAGTTAATATATTTACACTTTAACCCAATTTTCCAACTATAAATACCTCATTTTCTCTTCATATTTCTCACAAATCTTCCAATAATCTCTCAATCTATCTCTCTACAAGTTTACATTGTCTACTAAATATTAAATTTTATTTATTCATTTGTATAACTACATCAAAGTTCAAAAATTGGGAGTGAAGTTGACAACTAGCTTGAGGATCATCCATCGAGCAAAATTTCAATTTTCAACCTCGATTACACGTCGGCGTTACGTCGGCGTTTGGTACATTCGTTCCTTCTTTAAATTATCATTGTTACTTTATTTTAATTAGCGTACTTAATTTCATTATCTTTAATTATTTATTAATATAATTAAAATGGAAGGAAGAAAAGGTATGTTTAAGGGTAAGGGTGCTTCTTCTAGTAGGGGTAACAAGGGCGGGGGTACTTCTTATAGTCATCCTATTCCTAGACAGGATGATTTGATTGATTACATACATATAGATGAAACTGGATTTTTTAATGATATACCATTAGAGGAAGACGACGAGATATTTTCTGCAACTCAACCAGATTTTAATTTAGAAGATAATCTAGATGACACACCCAATAATCTAGATGACACACCCACTAGTGCAACTCCAACTGAAACGCCTCCTATTCCCCCTAGTATGAGATGAGACCCAATAAAACAAAAATTAAAATCAGATGCATGAATTTTTTTTGATAGGGACCAAGAGAATCAAGTAGTTAGATGTCAAATTTGTAAAAATGTTTATAAATTTAAAATGGGAAAAGGTCAGGGTGGGACGATAGGTTTATTGAGACATGTCCAAAGTTTTCACAAAGCTAGGTGGGATGAATACGAGGCTACAAAGTCGGGTGCGCCAATGCGCTTTCAGTCGGGACAAGGTTCACATATTGTTCCGGATCAAGTACATGGTCAAATTAACCCTATGACGGAAGGGGGGGGGGGGGGAATTGTAGGCCCCAAATACGATAAACATAGAGATAGAGAAGCAATAACAAAATTAGTTGCGGTGGAGGGTTTGCCTTTTTAATTTTCTTACTCTCTTGGTTTTATTCATTACATTAAAGATATGTATAATCCTGCTTTTAACGGTTTTCCTAGATCAACTGTTAGAAGAGATGCTTTTAAATTTGCACATGAATATCAATAGTATTTACGTTATTCATTATATCATTTCCTGGCAAAGAATCTATCACGTCTGATATAAGCCGTAGTACTAACGGCCATGACTATTTAAAGGTAACATGTCATTGGATAGATTATAAATGGTCTATGGAAAAATGTATTTTAGTGTATAGATATATTGATGATAGACACACTAGTAGTTTTATTGCAAAAAATATTCATTCAGTTTGCGATTATTATGGCATAACTGATAAAATTATGACTATTACATTAGATAATGCTTCTTCTAATAATTATGCTATTAGAATTTTAAAAGATCTTTTAACTCCATCTTTTTCAAATCATTTCCATATAAAATATGTGTGTCATATTTATAACTTAGTTGTAAAGGATGGTCTATCACTTTTTGAAGACATTCTTGATAAAATACAATTTGCTATAAACTTTATTTTTAGAAGTAATAGACTACAATGAAAAAAATAATATAAAAAAACTTATCACGATTGTGGACTACCTTATAGAAAAAATTTCGAAGAAGTAGCGACTAGGTGGAATTATTTATACGAACAACTACTTATTGTTTATGATTATAGATGACCTATAACTTTATTTTTAATGCTCATAATCGAAATCCAACTGATATGGTTGTAGATAACGATTGAGAATTTTTTTTAGAACTTATTGTATTTTTGGAGAAATTTTTTCAAGCAACAAAAGAATTTTCCGGTATATATTATCCTACTATTTCAACTATGTTATTTTATATAGCTCTAATATTTTTATTACTTAGTGAATATAAGAAAAAACCATCTTATAAGGCATCTGTTAAAAATGTTTATCAAATTTTAAAAATATTTTATTCCTATTCTCACTATTTATATTATTGATGATGTATTGAATCCGACTATTAAAATAGATGGTTGTAAAGCACTTATTGAAACTATTTATGATTGTATAGAAGTACTTCCACCTCCAACTCCAAAAAATCCAAATGACCTACCACCTAAGGAACAAACTAAAGAAGAAGTGTTGTCTAGCATACAAGATGAATGCAAAAAAGTATACATGCATTTCCAACAAGAAAGTGCTAGCAACCAACCGACTTTCATACCATCTTATTTTTCTTTAACACAACCTCAAAAAAGACATGATGTTTCTGCGGCTAGTTTTGAAAGCCTTAGAAATAGAATGTATAGTGGTACTACTACTAACCAAGTTAGCGAGTTTGATGTTTTTGTTTTACAGGGTGTTGTACCGTACCAAACAGTTCTCAATGAAGAAGGACGTGAAGACTTGCTGAAATACTGGAGGGAGAATGAGAAGACATTTCCGACACTATCAAAGATGGCCCGAGATGTGTTGAACATTCAAGCGTCATCAAAAGCGTCTGAAAGCGCTTTTTCTGCCGGAAGATTTCAAATAGGAGAGCACATACACTCATTAGCGGGAGACAGCTTGGAGATTCTAGTATTATTAAGAGATTGGATACGAGCGGAGTGTAGAAGGTGCGGTCAACCGGAGATCAACGAAGAAGACGATGAAAACTACAACGAAATCTTATCCGATGGAGGTGGAAGCGACGTCAAGCAATTTGACCAACAAATTTCAATTCCAACAGAAGAACCACAAGACATTATAAAGAAACTAGAAAATGTGTTTTTAAATATGTAATTTTTTTAATTGTAATTTTACTATGTTATTTGCAACTTTCAAGACCACAAAGTTGCAATTTTAAAAATGTATCACAAAAAAATTATATTTTTATTAAATAATATAAGAGGCACAAAAATAACATTGGGATGTTTTTATTACACTATCTTGTTCAATTATTGAGGTGTTTATATATGTTATTTTTTAAAACTAAAGTTCAAAAAAAAATTCGGAAAACTCGATCCCGACCCGACCCCTTCCCGCCCCGACCCGATAAAGACCGGTCCCTTTTTCGACGGGACCGAGAACAGGAGGGACATTGGCAGATCCCGCCAGTCTCGCCGGAGGACCGGTCTCGCCCTACCCCCATCCTGCCGGGTCCCGTCCCGCCGGACCCTCCCCATTGGCCACCCTTAGTTTTGAGCAAACAAAAAATCTTATGGAAAAATGGTAGACCGAGGTCTAAAAGTTTTTGAGTTATCACAAACATTAAAAGATGATTTAGTGGGTTATTTGTAAAGTTGGGCAATATATGAGCAAATATTAGACTCGAGTTTAACGTCATTTGGAAGAGTAATTTTTTAAAATTTATATTTACATAACTTTTAAAAATAGGAAAAAAATCAAATAAAGGTCTAAAAAGAGACATTTGTGGAAATCAACCTCTTCTTTATATTTACATAACTAGAATGTTTAAGATTAATTTAAACTTTAAATTAAAAAATTAGTGGTACTGAACAAATGTATTAAATTAAGTACAAGTTAGTTTGACAGATAAAATATTGCATTATTATGCGAAATTAGTCTCGTATAGGGACTTTTAGGAAAATATAGAAAATAAATTTATGAAAAAAACCTATTTTGAAAATACAGACCCTTATGGTCTGGCTCTTCCCCGAACCCACGCATAGCGGGAGCTTAGTGCACCGGACTGCCCTTTTTGTTTTTAGTTTGACCGATAAAATATTGCATTGTTATGCGAAATTAGTGTCGTATAGGGACTTTTAGGAAAATATAGAAAATAAAAGGGTGTGTTTGGTACGTTGGCAAATATTTTAAAAAAAATATTTTTTAATTTTCTTATGTTTAATTATTTTTTTTCAGAAAAACAAATTTAATAAAGATTAGGAAAAAGACTTTCCTTGTGTTAGAAAATACAAGTTTCAAGTTTCCCCACCCACTCCAACAGTCCAATCACTCCCACGCTAACTCACCTCCCACCTCTCATCCCTACCATTACCATTCACCACACCTCCATCACTATAGTTTTTGTCTAATTCCAATCTGACATCTCTATAAGTATCATCATCTATGACAATATTTCACTATAATAATCATATTATTTGAGGAATCGATCTTTCATTTTATTTTATATTATATTTTTTATCACATCATTTCCCTATATTATATCAAGACAAATGATGTTGTTATAATGTGACTATATTTATACAATGCTTTTGAAATAATACTTTTATCTAATTTTCAAACATAAGAAAAATAAATTACTTACTTTTCAAATTAGGTTTTTTTTATAAAAATATTTCTTATGAAAATGTTTTTCTTAGGTGGCCTCTCAATATGTCAAATAGAAAGAGTGAATATTTCTTTCTAAATTAAATGGAAGAGTGATTGGAAACTTGCAATCCCAAGAAGTCAACTATCATGCCAGATTAAGGCTTTTAACTACTCGATCTTGTACAGAAGTTGACTGTTTTTTGGGGGGCAGGACTTTTTCTTTCCCTCTTAGGGCGGTCGATTAAAACAAATACTCCCTCCGTCTAAAATTATTTATCCTTTTTATTTAGTTTACACGTCTTTTATAAAATATTAATTAGAAATAATATTTAATTTACTTTATTTTTATTTATATTTAAATTATAATCTCTTTTTATGTAATATTTATTTTATTTTAGTGTCATCTTCATTATTGATAAATGATAAAATTGAAAAAAAATTAATTATATTTAAAAATTTAAAACGACGAATAATTTGAGATAATTATTAAAAATAATTATGACAAATAATTTGAAACAGAAAGTGTACATCTGGAAAGGTTTTTATTCGTATTATACATAGTCAAGCTCGCCACACGTTCATTGGAAATCTCAGTTGGTGTCTTGATTTTTTTTAGGGATATTTATATCAAATTAATTAATTTAAATTAAATAATTAACTGAAGTTTCAAAATTGAAATTATAATCCAGAGTCGAAATCATCTTCTATTGGGTATTGTTTCAATTGAAGACATCTTCAGGAGCTTATATCTTAAGTATGAAATTATCTATTGCAGATTTGGTGAGGTTTTAAATCGAATTTCAGATTAAATTTTGAGGTTTGAAGAAGAATAATCTCATAGATGTTAGGTGTATATTACTTGTATGTCATTTATTGTTGCTTATATATTATAGGTTTAACTCTTTGGGATACACCTGAAATTGACACGACTTTTTAGTTAGATACTTAAATTAGAGATGTTTCTATTGACCACTTATACTATTCAAATTTTGTATCAATTAGATACTTTTTGCACAATCAATCAAATATATAAAATGCGTGTAACACATTCGTCGATGATGAGGAGATACTTAAAATCTCCATGGCTTAATTCTTTCTCATCTGTTCTTTTCGAATGAGATAACAAATATATTACTCAAATAAAAATTATTCGTGAAGTCGAATTAATGTGGGTCTGACTAAAGCTCAATCAAATTCCTTGTCCAAAAGATTCACTGTTCATTTTTTCTCTACAACCCGTTCTTCAATCTTAAACATCCAAACACGGGTGTGAATAATCAGATGAAGAGAGGCTCATCTTCTGAATTCTGGGCTTAAACTTAATCCAGCTCTCACTTAATTGCTCCTTTTTTCCAATAAGAAACGAAAAACAGAATTAAACAAACACATATTATTCATGAATTCTAATCAACTTGGGTCTGATTTGAAAAGTAGATTTAACAAAATATTCCATGAGCTTGTTAACTTTCCTTTTTTTTTAATTGGGAGAGAGAGCACGAGAATTGAGTTGAATTAAAAGTATAATTGATGCTTTTCGGTAGAGATAGCGGCGGCAATGATCTTGGTGATAGCACGAAGATGGTAGAGAAAAAGAATGAAGAAGAAGAAGAAACAAAAAGAAAACAAAAAAGCTGTTTTTGGGACTATTCACGCGTCTATTTTGTGTGACAATTACAGTTTGCCAAGTCAGCGATGAGTGTCTAAATTACACAGTCGGATCCTACTTCAGGTGTCTAAATAACATAATTCTTAGTTGAGGTGTCTAAGTGAAAGACCGTGTCAACTTTAGGTGTCTCCCGATGGGTTCAACCGAATCCATTGGGAGACACCTAAAATTACTCTGAGTTCCTTAGCATAAATTGAAATAGGAGAAGTAATAAAACATTGACAAACTACGAGTATAAATACCACAAAAGTATGAAATGGTTTTCGTACAAACTGTTAAGAGTCTCACATCCCAAAGGAATCAATTTCCTACATGGTATCAAATTCCATGTTCTCATTCCATTATCGATGTGGGACTCTTAACACCCCCCGCACGCCCAGACCTGGTTAACTGGAGCGTGAATGACATAATTTGGGGACCCAATATTGGTGAACATAGAATTGGAATGAGTCTGGCTCTGATACCATGTAAAGAATGGATCTTGGGCCTAACTCAACCCCAAAAGCTAGCTTGTAGGGTGAGTATTGTCCAAGTCCATATAAGGAGTCCATGTTCCCATTTCATTACCGATGTGGGACTCTTAACAATGTAAAGAATGAATATTGGACCTAACTCAACCCCAAAAGCTAGTTTGTAGGGTGAGGATTGTCCAAGTCCATATAAGGAGTTCATGTTCCCATTCCATTATCGATGTGGGACTCTTAACACTCCCCGCACGCCCAGATCCCGTTAACTGGAGCGTGAATGACATAATTTGGGGATCCAACATTGGTGAACATAGAATTGAAATGTGTCTGGCTCTGATACCATGTAGGAAATTGATTCCTTGATTTATTTCATTCCATAGTCAAATATATATACAAGTATACAATGCTAACATTAATGAAGACTAATCTAATCATCGTAAATTAAGTTATACTAATTTATAATCAAATTCTAATCATAATAAATTATGATATTACAAAATATATGATTTGAGAAAATAAAGGGTTGACCCCATAATTATCCTAACAGTCCCCCCGCAGTCTTAGCGGGAGGTTCTCGTATGCTGAGACTGTCCTTGAAATCATCAAAAAGTATGCGCGGAAGTCCTTTTGTAAAGATGTCGGTAATTTGATAACAGGACGGTACATGGAGAACACATACTTGTCCACGTGCAACCTTTTCTCTGACAAATAATATATCCATTTCTATGTGTTTTGTGCGTTGATGCTGGACATGATTACCAGATAAGTATATTGCACTCACATTAACACAATAAATCACAGTTGCCTTTTCAATCGGACAATGTAGCTCTAACAAAAGATTACGGAGCCAACATGATTCAACAACCACATTGGCTACCCCTAGATATTCTGCCTCAGCACTCAACCGAGACAACATGGATTGTCATTTTGACGACCATGTAATGAGATTGTCCCAAAAAAATACACAATATCCAGACGTGGAATGCCGTGTGTCCGGGCAACCACCCCAATCCGCATCTATATAGGATGAGAGACTCGAAATAGAGGACGTATACATATGCAAATCAAAATGAAGAGTACCCTTAACATACCGCATGATTCTCTTGAGGGCCTATATATGCTCTTCCTTAGGATCATGCATGTGTAAACATACTTGTTGGACCGCATAGGAAATATCGGGCCTTGTGAAAGTCAAATATTGCAAGGCCCCTGCCATGCTGCGGTAATGTGTTGAATAGCAGTATGGAGTACCTGTAGAGTTACTCAATTTGTCCTTAGTATCAACCGGCGTATGTGATGGTTTGCAGGAGGACATCTCGGTTTTTTCAATTATTTCCTCAGCATATTTCTTTTGACTGAGAAATAGACCGCCTGCATATTGAGTCACAACAATGCCTAGAAAATAATTTAAAGGACCCAAGTCCTTCATTGCAAATTCTGCCGCAAGAAGGGACATAATAGACTGACGAAGTGATGTAGATGATGCTGTGAGAATAATGTCATCTACATATAGAAGTATATATGCCATGTCATTTCCCTTCCTGTAAATGAACAAAGACTGATCTGACTTGCTGTGAGAGAAACCCAGTTTGGAGACAAACCCTGCAAACCTGTTATACCATACCCGGGGAGCCTGTTTCAAACCATATAAAGATTTTTTCAAAAGGCAAACATAATCTGGATGAGTAGAATCTCGGAAACCCAAAGGCTGGTACATGTACACCATTTCCTTTAAGTGGCCATGTAAGAATGCATTTTTGACATCCAACTAATGAATGTACCATGATTTTAAAAGTGCCAGGATAAGAACATTCATGATAGTTTCCGGCTTAACCACCAGACTAAATGTTTCACCATAATCCACGCCAACATGCTGAGACCTACCATCACCAATAAGACGAGCTTTGTATCTAGCAAAAGAGCCATCAGAATTCTTTTTATGACAAAAGACCTACATAGACTGATTTATGTTCACATTAGATGTACGTGGCACTAATTACCACATCTTATTTTTAATAAGAGCATCAATTTAGTCTAACATGGTAGCTTTCCAATTAGGGTCTCATAAGGATGCTTTGGGATTTTTTGGAAGTTGTGACAGTTGGACTGAAACTGCTAGGTTAAAATAACGCTTGGTTCAAAAAATGTTGTGCATTGCAAGGGTTTCAATGGTCTGAGGTTGGGGAGTTGGGATTTCAAGTATGCTAGTGGGCTGAGTAGCTGACCGAGTTTGGGCCAAAATAATGGGCTGGGACCGAAATTGGTTATGGATTTGGGCATGTGTGCATGGGCCAGAGACACTGGGTGGTATCACGGGCAGTGGGGCAGAGGCCTCTCTTAGTTGGGCCTGTCCGCCACTAAATGTGGACTGGGCCGAGACCGAAGGATGAGAGGCAGTGACATCTGCTCTTCGGACTGTCCCAATCACATTGTGGGGTTGGGTTGGGACGTTAGGCAATGGTGTTTGGGCTGGTCCCACACTATTTCGAGTGTTTAAATGGTGATTCAAAAGTGGATGTATTCCGTCGTCCAAAAAATCATATGAAGGTAAGGATGCCACGTGAGGTTTAACAAATGGGAATATAGACTCATAAAAAATGACGTGACGAGAAATAATGATTTTCCCATTAGTCATATCATAACACTTATATCCCCTATGATTTTGTGGGTATCTCAAAAACACACAAGGAGTGGAACGGGCCTGAAGTTTGTTAATGATTGTGGATGGAAACAAGGGATAACACAAACACCCGAAAACCCTCAATTGTGTAAAAGATGGGAGACAGTGGTACAACATTTGTATTGGTGACACATTGGAGAGTAGTTTGCTAGGAAGAATATTTAAAATATATGTGGTCATTTGAAGAGCATGGAGCCAAAAATTTGGTGGTGTGGACGAATGCACAAGAAGAGTGCGAACCATATTGTTAATTATTCGAATTTTTCTTTCGGCTTTCCCATTTTGAGGTGATGTATGTGGACATGAAAGACGCAAATACATCCCATTTTGGTGACAAAAATCATTAAATTGAGCATTTATGAATTCCCCCCATTGTCACATTGAAAACATTTAATGAACTTATCAAATTGAGTTTTGATAAAAATACAAAATTGTTTAAAAATGGTGGAAGCTTGTGATTTTTGTCCTAAGGGAAATGTCCACAAAAAAAATCAAATAATCATCCAAAATAAGTATATAATATTTATGACCTGCAGAACTCAAAGCTGGTGATGTCCACAAATCACAATGCATAAGATCAGATGGCATAAGTGTATGGGAAGTAGATGATGAAAAAGGAAGTTTAACATGCTTCCAAACAGACAAGTTTGGCAAATAGAAGAGTCCAAAAGTTTGTTACAAGCAACAAAATTATTCTTCCTAAGAGTATTGAATACTGGTGCTCCAGGATGTCCCAATCGATTGTGCCATATGATAGGGGAAATAACAGCAAAGGTTGATGGTTTCATGTGGTTGTTGGCAATGGTAGTGATGGGATACAAGTCCCCCATGCTATTACATCTCATTAGTGACATCCCCATATGAAAATCCTTCACAGAAAATCCAAACGGATCAAAATTCACAGAAACATTGTTATCATTTGTAAAACGTCATACATATATCAAAATTTTAATTAGTTTTGCTGCATGTAAGACGTTTTTCAAATATAACGGTGGGTGAGGAGGGGGTAGTTTTACCTGACTAATACCACGAATTGGAATTTTCTACCCACTGTCGACAATAATATTTTTATTACTGCTCATATTAAAATAAGATGAGAGATTAGCTTGAGATGTCGTCAAGTGTGACGTAGCCCCTGTGTCCATGTACCACGAATCATCTGGAACATTTAGATTCTTGTTGTTCATGGTCTGTTCGATATCGGTGGGAGCATAACCCACAGAAGAGGGCCTGGCCCATTACGTGGTCTCAAATATCGGTCTGTTCGATATCGGTGGGATCATAACCCAATGATATCGGTCTGTTCGATATCGGTGGGAGCATAACCCAATGATTTAATATTTATCAAACTTTTGGTCTACCTCAGTGGTGTCCGATGATGACTCGGAAGGTATAATATGGTCTATTAACTCATATGCGCGACAATGGATTTTGAATAATTCCGCCCAAGAGGTGTATTGCCCTTTTTTCCTTCTCAAGTGTTATGGAAATAAAGTTCTTGACGTTGTATACGGCAAGAGCTGGTATTTATTTTTTTCGGCCATAGTTTTCCACGAAACAACACAAGAACAAAAGAAGAAGAGAATAGTGTTGTGGGATTGGTGGAAGAGTATGAGATAACCCTAAGTGTCGGTTAGGGTTTTTTTAATTTGAGAAGAGGAGAAAAGTGGGTGGCCGACCGGATTGTGGGTAGTGGTTTAGAGTTTAGGTCTTGATACCATGTAGGAAATTGATTTCTTGATTTATTTCATTCCATAGTCAAATATATATATATATACAAGTATACAATGCTAACATTAAGGAAGACTAATATAACCATCTTAAATTAAGTTATACTAATTTACAATCAAACCCTAATCCTAATAAATTATGATATTACAAAATAAATGATTTGAGATAATTATGGGATGACCTCATAATTATCCTAACACAAACAAATGGAATAGAGTAGCACCGATAAATTAAGCTTTGATACAACTCGAATCATATGCAATCTATCAAAACAATATTTTATTATACTTTAGTTACACTCTTGATAAGGCACACAAACTTTTGCACCACAAATGTTGTGTCAACTTGTATATTATGCCAAACAAAGCCACCATAATTAGAGGAAAAAGAAAAGGTAAGTAGTTCGAATTTTTAAAGGAAAAGACAATGAAGATTATATATTTGCCATGCGTGTGCACGAAACAAAGGGCCAAAAAAAAAAGGCGACGACCAATGATGGATCTAGATATCTTTATACGAGTTTACAAAATTTATTAATTTTTGCTCAAATTATATATATATATATATAAAAGTTATTAAATAAATTTAAATATTTAATTATTAATATAATAATTAATATAGTATTAATTTGAGGCCATTATAGGAAGCTATAAATTTTAAAGTATAAAGTTTAAAGGTCTATGATGATAACAAAAACATGTGAAATATTTTTTCTTTTTTGTCTCAAATCAGTCAAATTAAACGACTAATACTAACACCAACATCATGTGTTAAGATTCACGAGGCTATGGGTGTCTGCTAAAGGGACCTTTATTATAGATACTTTTTTTAGACCCCATAATTATTTCTTGAATTCTCCATCTAATTTGATTACTAAATTTAATTTGATATGTTGCAGGACGTGTTTTTTATTTAGTTATTAGTCCATCTATATGGTTATGATGTTTTTATGTTATGGAAAAGCTATTCACTAATTACATGATTCATTTCCTTAGATCTCTTTAAATTTTATGCATGTTCTTATTATATTTATATCTATATTATATTAAAACCACACAGACCTCTTAATGAAATGTCATTAGCCTTTTTTACTCTATAAGTAACGTGACTTTTAACCATATAGCAATATATATGTCATTCACTGGAATTTTGCTTATTAAATATTTCATTATTTCAATATATAAGTCCTTTCTATATTAAACTAATTCTCCATCCAAACTTTTCAACATAATGTACACCTGAACAAGAAAAAATTAAGGGTCTAAATTCATTTTTACATTAGTACTTCCTCGGTTGAGTTTTTCTCTTTTTTCTTGTTTTAAATTCTACAATCCCAAAAAGACAATTCTAGGTCATATAAATAAAGATAACTTTCATAATCTATTCACGTAGAAATCTTTAACAATCAATTATAATTCCTTCTATATTTTCTTTCTAATATTTAAAATTTTGAAATCAACTAATATTTTGTTTATAAATCATTCTTTATTTAATTTATCCGTGCTGTCGTAATATTATGTGGTGCGATTTACCCCTATCTCTTTTTTCTCTATTTAACCTATCTTTTTCGGACAGTTATCTACACGAGATATGAAAGTTTCTTTGACAAAATAGTCCAAAAACATTTACTAAATTTTCATAAAGGGAATGCATGTATCTGATCCACACACAAAATTAGGAATAATTTTTTCCTTTATAAACATTATCCACTAAGTAAGGCATTACATGAGAATGGAATAATGAGAATCACACAACACTCCGCTTATGGTAAAAAATGAAAAATTAAATTGAGGTAAAACATATCTTTTCTTATTTGAACTATATAGAAAATTCCTAATACACGTGTCCTATAAAAAATAATTAATTTTAAATAATATTTATGTGATGTGTTAAATCTTTACCGGCTTGACCAAAAAAAGTATTATTAGTATATTATTTCATATGACTTAGTACTTATTAATGCAAGTAATAAAATTTTAATTTTCTTTCTATCAACCATATAGCAATATATATGTGACATTTATTTTACTATTTGTCATGTGCACGTGTGATACACAGAATGCACGTGTGACGCGCAAAAAAACTTATATTTTTCTAATATACTTCCAAAAATTTTACACTAAAATAATAATGTTGTTTTAATATATTAACATGTATGACTGACTATAGCTTCATACATCACATTGCGGTTATATATATATATATATATATATATATATATAGTACACACGCTTTGCACGTACCCTAAAACCAGGATTAAAAAATCAAAATGACAGTTGAAATTTTTGGTGAAACAAATGGATTTGAATGAACCTGTAACTAAAATACTACACCCCGCTAGTTCTATTAGGCTTTTATAGTAAAAGACATAAAAGAGTTATGTACTTGCCATACGTGTGCCCAAAACTAATAAAGGGCAAAAAAGTGATAACAAAAAACCTGTAAAAATTCCTCTCTTCTTCCTTCCTCACATCAATCAAATAATACATAACACCAACAACATGTGTTTGTGTACAAACATGTATGATTGAGTTTGACTTTCACACGTTATATTTAGGGATGGACGTATATCGGTTCATATCGATTTTGTATCCGAAAAATATAAATCGAATATATTTTTTATTTTTAAAAAAACCGATTCCAACTTAAAAAAAAACCGATATGTTTGGTTTATATCGCTGAACGTATCGGATTATATTGGTTTTTTCTAGCGGGTCGGGTCGAGAAATTTTTTATTTCTTTAAAAAATTGAATTTTCAAAACTGAAATTGACATTCACACCTACACTATCATGAAATTTCGATCTATTGTGTATCGTGAGATGTTTACTAAAGAAAAAGGAAA
Source organism: Anisodus tanguticus (assembly GCA_034509755.1). Taxonomy (NCBI): domain Eukaryota; kingdom Viridiplantae; phylum Streptophyta; class Magnoliopsida; order Solanales; family Solanaceae; genus Anisodus; species Anisodus tanguticus. The sequence goes on from CM067558.1 coordinate 4,714,696, forward strand.
ATTAGAAATCGATTTGGGGAAAACACAAATTGATTGGGAAAACGAACGTTTTTCTAAAAATTGGATTTGGGCGGCCCCGTCTCGAAAAAATACGCAAAATAATTTTTTTTTGGGTAAACGGACATCCGAGCGCAGAGTTATGACCATTTAAAGTTTTACCAATTTACAACCACTTTCTCTCCCTACATTTTATGTCAATGCTTCCGTGATATGTTAATCAAGTTCATGCCGCATTCGACTTCCATAAAAGCTTCATAGATTGAGTTAAATGGCTATGATTCAAGAGATAGTAGTAGCCTAAAATAAAAAATAAGATTAATTACATATTTAGTTCTGTTTTTCGGTTCGGTTCGTATCCAAAATTAAAAAACCGAACCGAATCACTAAATCATGATTCGGTTCGATTTTTCAATAAATCATTTTTTTAAAGAAAACCGAATAAAAACAGAACCGAACAGCCGATTCGGTTAGGTTTTTTCGGTTCTCCTGATTTTTTGCCCACCCCTAGTTATATTGCGGCTACACCTCAATATAATATATAGTTTAATAATATTTATATAATTTAAATTTTTTATTATATATTAATATGAAGTAAAACGCATATATTCTAAAATTAATTTCTTAAAAATGAGGAAAATTACCTTTCTAGTGAAAGTAGCTATAGGAAAAACAAATTCGATAAGACATAAGTAGCATAACTTGGATTCAATCTATATCCTTGCTTGAACCTTCTATATCGAACTGAATTCAATAGCGTTTTCAAGTCTGACAAGTGCTATAAATAGTGGGTGATCTACCTAGCAATCGACATTCTAGAAGCGATGAATTTGAATAAACCTGTAACTAAAATACTATATTTGCCCCTACGCACGCCGCATGTTCTATTACTGCTAGTAGGCTTTACAGGAAAAAAATCTTCTCTATTGAACTCAATTCAACAAAGTTTTTTCTATATATAGTGGGTGATTTACCTAGCAATCAACATTTTAGAAGTGATGAATTTGAATGAACCCGTAATTAAAATATTACATCCGCCCATGCACACATCGCATGTTCTATTACTACTAGTGGGCTTTATAGAAAAAGAAACCTTCTACATCGAACTCAACTCAATAAAGTTTTCCGTCCAATACGTGTCATATATAATGGACAATTTATCTAATAATCAACATTCTAGAAGTGATGGATTTGAATTAACCGACAACTAAAAAACTACATCTGGCTCTGTACGTGTCACGAGATTTATTGCTACTAGCAGGGCTTTATAGGAAAAGTTAAACCTTCTGCATCGAACTCAATTTGATAAAGTTTTCACGTCTGATAAATGCTATATATATATATATATATATATATATAGTGAGTGAAACCTAGTAATCGACATTCTAAACGTAACATATTTTAATAAACCCATAACTAAAATGCTACACCCGCCTCTGCGGGCTGCGGGTTCTATTACCACTAGGCTTTTATAGCAAAAGACAAGAAGTAAAAGTTACTCTCTTTTTCCTTTCTCACATCAGTCAAATAATACATAACATCAATAACATGTGTTAGGATTCACGAGACTATAGGTAGGTGTCTGCTAGAAAAAGGAACACTTTTTCTCTCTATAAATAATTTTCCTTTCTTGTTACCCCAATATAATTATTTCTTGAAATTTTCCATCTCCACCCCCCCCCCCCCCTCTATATATAATAAGGAAAGTTCTCAAATAACAAGAGAGAAAAACTTAAGAGCTATGGGAGATAATAGAGGACTTGGAGTTTTGGGAGTTTCAATGTGTGGTGCAGCACAAGAAATTGAACAATTATCAAGAGATAGTAGCCATTATAGTCTTTCAACTGGGATTCTTCCTTCACTTGGTGCTAGAAGTAATAGAAGAGTCAAGCTTCAAAGATTTATTGTTTCACCTTATGATCGTCATTACAGGTTCCATTTTTTTTTTCCATTTAGTATTCGAAACTTACTAACTCGACTAATTGGGATTCGTGCCGCGTAAGGCGGAAAAGCATCTTTATTCTTCTTTCTGCTGTCATTTAGTTTACTTTAATCATTTCAGAATTTTCTGGCCCGACTTTTTGATTTATATTGTTTAAGACCGTTAAGGGGAAGTGTTCTCTACGGAAAGTTTCTCCACTAAATTCCATTTCTATGTCTATGGTACACTTTCATATCTTCTTTTGTATGGATATTGAAGATTGGGTGAAGAAAGAAGTATGATTATGATGAATATTACTTAAAGCAAGAAATGGAGATAAATGGTTGATATAGTTGATCCTAACTAATATAAGATTGAGTAGAGATGAATTTAGAGTTTGAAATTTACGAGTTCATATAAAAACTTCAAGATAATATTATAATAATATATAATTAGATTTATACTTAAATATTTATAAATAATTAGTAAATATCTTAATACATATGCAAGGTCTAAATAAGCAATATTAAATTCGTGTAAGTCCGCGGATAACACTCTTGATTCACCACTGAGATTGAGTGTAGTTATTTTGAGTTTTCAATAGGAAGGAACTTCTAGTAGAGAGTGACCCATATGGTGCGCCTTACCTGACTCAAATCTAAATTAATCAGACCGATATAGTTAATTGAATGAATAACAAGAATCGGTGTTTGATGCCTAAAACATCATTTTTTTTATAAGGATGATGTTACACCATTGTGACTTTCATGAGTACATGTTACCTCTCATCACAATAGGATCTTCTAGTATGCTCCACCACAATGTTTTATTTTTACAATAGCACACCTTGCATAATTAAGTTTGAAGTCTTTGTTCAGTCATCTTTGTTTAATTTTCTTGTGGGGGCTTGTTGAAAATAACGTCTATGGAATTTTTTTAAGCCTCAAAAGACTATGCTTCTTTTTTATTTTTATCTGCAAGACAAACAAAAAAATTAAAGTTTTTCTTTTGACTATTGGTTGGAGAAAAAGATAGAAAATTTGAGTAACATGTCTATCTCTAGATCTGTCCAATGCTTTATTTTCTCCGTTGTGTTACTCCGTGTCTTCCCATTTTCTTTTAGTTTTTTGGTTTCCCCTAGTATTTGATTTGGACCTATTAATCCGGATTCATATCGAGAAATATTATTTTAAAAGATAAATAATTCATATAATTTTATTTTAAGATTTAAATATGAAATTTCTGATTAAGAATGAGCATGTACGTACCAGCCTACAATAAGCTTTGGTAGTGATATTCTTCCTAGTTGGTAAGATAAGAATTATTATTCTTTTTAATTTTTTTTATAACATAGGTGTTGGAATCAGTTTCTCAACTATCCATTTGAGTATACGTTATTTTGCACCGATATAAATTTCAAGATAAGTCTTCCTATCAAGATTTAGACATATAAAAGAAAAGATATAATTATTTTGGTCTCTATAGTGATTTCAAGAAAAAAAAAGATGTACTCCCTCGGTTCCAAAATATTTGTCACATTTTGCTTCTTCAAAGTCAATTCTTAATATTTTAAAAGTAAAATTTAGTTATTAAAAAACTACACAAAAAATATTATAAAGTGTAATTCTTTTCATATTAATATGATGAAAACATATAATACTCCTTATGTTCCAATTTATGTGACACAATTTCCTTTTTAGTATGTTCGAAAAAGAATATCACATTTCTATATTTAAAAATAATTTAACTTTATAAGATTATTTATAGTCACATAAATTTCTAGGCTTGTTTTGGACCATAAATTTTAAAATTCTTCTTTTTCTTTCTTAAATTTTATGACAAATTAAATATTGACACATAAATGAGAACAGAGAAAGTATAATTGATCAAAATTCAAATAGTATAACTCAGGAGAAGCTAAACGTGAAAGTTTGCCTGGTCAGTAGGGTACAAATACAGTTAGGCTGTTTATTTTTGACTGTCGTTGTAGCTGAAACAAAAATCATATTTTGCACTGTAATAACTTTATGTCTTTTCTACTCCTCGTTGCTTTTTTTTTTTAACCGAATCAAAACCTTTTTCTTAACCCCCTTAGTTTTATTGCTATTTTTTCTTAATTGTGGTGTCCGAATCAGTTTTTGAATTATTTTATTGAAACTTGATCTCCTATAATTTTCTTTTCACTTAATTGACCTTTAAACCACATCATTGAATACCCTTGGGTTTATTGCTATTTCAAATCTTTGCTTTAGAGAGGAGTCATGACGCAACAATAAGAATTGTGATAATCAGGAGATCACAATTTTAAGTCGTAAAAACAACCTCATGTAAAAATGCATGGGATAATAAACTCCATGCAATCTGACTTTTTCCTAAACCAGTAAATAGTGTGAGTTTAGTGCATCAAACTATCTTTCTTTCTAGATCTTTGTTTTTATCAAGATATAAAAGAAACTGTTATCTTGGGTAAAATCCAACATTACGATATTACAAAATCCAATAAAGATCTCATCTTGCATAGAGTTATCAGATATTTTAATTACTCCATGGGACCATAGTATCTTGTAGGTTTCAATAATTTGACAATCGTCTATGTAATCACAAACGGACAATTACTGCCCCCAAAAATATCTATTTTCTGCCTTTGCTACTTCACGCCTCATTCTATATGACATGTTTGACTGAGAATGAAGTTAAAAAATCTCCGAATTCTATTTTATTTAATTCACTTATACTAGATTAATGCACGAAAGATTTTTGAAATTTGTTATCTAAACCATTAACATTTTTATATGGATATAAATCATCACATAAAGGCAGGGCCGTCTCAAACATTTTAGGGGCCTTGTTCTAATTCGTAAAAGTGAGCCCTTAATATAAGTAAATATACTATTTTAATAATTAGATTGGGCTAAGACCTGCGAATTATGGACCTTTACAGTAAATTCTAGCTAATACTACTTAATAAAAAATGAAAAAATGGGCTCCTAAAATTTTTCATTTTTCGGAGGCCCTGTGCGGTAGCGCAGCTCGCACGGGCCCAAAGACGACCCTGCATAAAGGTTCATGAAAAGTTTAAAGTTAAATTATCTTAAAATATAGAAATGATCAACTGCGGATTCTGTAATAAGACCCTATTCATGGGCATTCTCCGACTTAGAATCGAATTCATACCCGGTTTGGAACAGACCAAAAAAGAACGTACATCACATAAATTGAGACAAAGGGAGTAATAAGGTTGTCCAATTTATATTTACTCATTGTCCATTGAGGTGATTCTCTAAAAAAGCATCAATACCAGCCCAGAAATATAAGGGACTAATGACCAAATTGCTTTAAAGTGCAAGCTTAAGCTCAGTTCTGACCAACAAGAGTTGTGGTAGAGTCGTAAGTATTCCTTCATCCTTAATAAGAGATCTTAGGTTTGAGTCCTGCTGGGTTCAGAGTCGCCTTTGTTAGGGAGCACTTTACTCCCCTATGTGATCTGAATTTAGTTGGGCTCAAATGCGGGTACCGGACACCGGATGAGAAACGCAAAATTAAAAAAAAAGCTCAGTTCTGGAGTATTTAGGAGACTTAAAACTTCTCTAGGATATAACAGAGTTTATAAAAAAGAACTCACACATGTACTTCTAGCAGCAGATTATAACTTCTAAGACAATTGAATTTTGACAACATTGTTTTAGTTTGTCAAGTTACTGATACTTGCTACAACTTTCTATTTATGTTTTACATTGCTTAAGAAACAGAAAATCCTACATTTTCTTTTTTAACCAATGTTGTCAATTTCTTATTTCAGATGGTTTCTTCATGAAATTTAATGGACTCAGCATTTTTTCTGTTTTTTCTTGTAGACACGAATAATAGAAATGTGCTATTACACTTAATTCACGAGTCATCGTTCTTTTTCTTTTGAGATTTCGATTGGTTAATATATCATGCTCGTCGTTTCTATTTGGTAACCGATCGTTTGGCTGGTAAATTAGATATCTGACTCATAGAAATGAACATGGTTTTTGCTAAAATCGGCTCATGGTTAATATAATGTTTGCAGGTTATGGGAGACTTTTTTAGTTGTGCTGGTCGTCTACACTGCTTGGGTGTCCCCGTTCGAGTTTGGCTTTCTGAGAAAACCAGCAGGACCGCTCGCCAAGACTGACAACGTTGTCAATGGATTCTTTGCGATTGATATCATCCTTACCTTCTTTGTAGCTTACTTGGATAGAACCACTTATCTACTCGTCGATGGTCACAAAAAGATCGCTTGGAAGTACGCGAGTACTTGGTTCTTATTCGATGTCATATCAACAATCCCTTCAGAACTTGCTGTGAAGATTTCCCCTAAACCTTTACGTCAGTATGGATTATTCAATATGCTTCGTCTGTGGCGTCTACGAAGAGTTAGTGCATTGTTTGCCAGGTAATTCGCTTGTCCTTCTAGTGATCAATGATACTATGGTCAAACTTCTCTATAACAACGTCTTTTGTCCAAATATATTTTTTGGCTGCTACAACGAAATGTTGCTATAGAGAACATATAATATAACATAACATAACATGAAAGTTAGAAGCTTGACCGTTATAGTGAAATGTTGTTATAGAGGATGCCTGATATAGAGAGGTCTTGATTGCAAGAGAACATAAAATATAACATAAAATGAAAATAAAAAACTTAGCATGTTATAGTGAAATGTTGTTATAGAGGATAATTGTTATAGAGAGTCTTGATTGCAAGAGAACATATAATATAACATAACATGAAAGTCAGAAACTTGGCGTTATAGTGAAATGTTGTTATAGAGAGATCTGACTATATATATGCATATCTTTTCCCTTGAAGCTTCATCAATACCAACCTTTTCTTTCTTAATGTTGTTATAGAGAGATCTGACTATATATATGCATATCTTTTCCCTTGAAGCTTCATCAATACCAACCTTTTCTTTCTTTCTTTCTAACAGATTGGAGAAAGATAGGAACTTCAATTACTTTTGGGTTCGATGTGCAAAGCTTGTTTGTGTAAGTACATTATGCTCTTCTGCGATTAAGCGTTGATCGATGTTGTTCTAATCAATATATTGTTTCTTATTTCTTCTCTGTAGGTTACTCTTTTTGCTGTTCATTGTGCCGGATGCTTTTATTATCTGATCGCAGCTACTTATCCCGACCCAAACAAGACATGGATTGGAACCTCTATGGATGACTTCCTTAATCAGAGCTTATGGATTCGTTATGTCACTTCTATTTATTGGTCGATAACTACTCTTACTACCGTCGGTTATGGTGATTTGCATCCAGAGAATACGCGGGAAATGGTCTTTGATATTTTCTACATGCTCTTTAACTTGGGGTTGACAGCATACTTAATAGGAAATATGACTAACTTGGTCGTGCACGGGACAAGTAGGACTAGAAAATTTGTGAGTAAATTATCTTGGAGTTGATTTCACAGACGGTCACTCAACTATTTATCTCAGAAAGTCACATGAATTAGTTGAGTGACTTTTCTGTTACAAAACAAAGAAACGTGACTTCTGAGATAATTAACATTAGTTGAGTGACAGTCTAAGAAAGCAACTCATTATCTTGTGTTTGGTTATAAGTTTATTAGGTTTCTTAAATGCATTTTCCTTCTGCTTGTACAGAGAGACACGATTCAAGCTGCTTCGAGCTTTGCACAGAGGAACCAATTGCCTGCTCGCCTCCAAGATCAGATGCTTGCACACTTGTGCTTGAAGTTCAGAACAGACTCGGAAGGGCTGCAGCAGCAAGAGACACTCGAGTCTCTTCCTAAAGCCATCCGTTCAAGCGTTTCACATTTTCTTTTTTACTCTTTAGTAGATAAGGTTTACTTGTTTCGTGGAGTGTCAAACGATCTACTCTTCCAGCTGGTAATTTATGAATCAGATAACCAATCACTGTTTTAATTTTTTTTGGCGTGCTTTCTCTTAGATTTTGACATTCGCTCCGTGATTCAAGGTATCGGAGATGAAGGCAGAGTACTTTCCTCCCAAAGAGGACGTCATTTTGCAGAACGAAGCACCAACTGACTTCTATATTCTTGTAACAGGAGCTGTGGTAATTTTTCAACCCCTTTTTGTAATCTGAACGAATTTTTTTTTCATGTATCGTGGTATTTTACTTGATAGTACTAGTCTAATGTTGAACTTATCTGACAGGATCTATTGATACTAAAAAACGGAGTTGAACAGGCAAGTTTTATCTGACCTTCATATTTTCAATACGATTCACTCGGTCTTTTTGATGAAGCACATTTAATTTTTTTCCTGAAACCATACTGAGCTGAGTAAAATGGATATTTCAGGTTGTTGGGGAGGTCAGGGCGGGTGATCTTTGTGGTGAAATCGGGGTTCTTTGCTATAGGCCTCAACTATTTACAGTACGAACGAAGAGACTGTGTCAGCTACTACGTATGAATCGTACCACATTTCTGAATATCGTCCAGGCCAATGTTGGGGACGGGACTATAATCATGAATAATCTCCTTCAGGTTAGAACGCCTTGGAAGATTTCTGATTTTGATGATCGCAAATAATAACATGATTCGACAAAATATCACTGTTATGTTTTTTCTTCTCCTGAGCAGCACTTGAAGGAAATGAAGACTCCGATTATGGAGGGAGTTCTACTGGAGACCGAGCACATGTTAGCTCGGGGTAGAATGGATTTGCCTCTCACCCTTTGCTTTGCAACACTTAGAGGTGATGACTTACTGTTGCATCACTTGTTAAAGCGCGGTCTTGATCCAAATGAATCAGATAACAACGGAAGATCCGCGTTGGTATGTACACTTACGAACTTCCGTTACCCGAGCTTGGATTCTACAACGTTCATTTCTCATTTTCTTTTCCTTTCTTATTGGTTTTCTCTCATCAGCATATTGCAGCGGCTAAAGGCAGTGAGAACTGTGTGGTTCTTCTTCTGGATTTTGGGGCTGATCCCAATAGCAGAGGTACGGTTTATTCTACAGTCAAACCTCTCTATGACAACGTCGTTTGTCCGGTATACTTTTTGGCTGCTATAGCAAAATGCTATTATAGAAAACATATAATATAACGTAACATAAAAAATCGATTCCAAAGAAAACCTAGCTGTTAAAGTAAAATATTGTTTCTTGTGTATAAACAGATTCAGAAGGCAATGTGCCACTGTGGGAGGCTATTATGGGGAAGCACGAGCCAGTGATCCGTTTACTCGTTGACAACGGTGCTAAACTATCAGCTGGTGATGTGGGACATTTTGCCTGCGCTGCTGTTGAACAAAACAACTTGAATTTGCTCAAGGACATTGTCCGTCATGGCGGGGACGTCACGCTTCCCAAGGTCAACGGGTCATCGGCGCTCCACGTTGCTGTTTGTGAAGGAAACATAGAAATAGTAAAATACCTCTTGGATCGAGGGGCTAAAGTTGACCAAGTAGACGAACACGGTTGGACCCCACGGGACCTTGCTGAGCAACAAGGACATGAAGACATCAAAGAACTCTTTGAATCCAGGGTAGTGATGACTCAATCCGTTGATCCTATCCCCGAGGAACGAGGGGTTCGTTTCCTTGGGAGGTTCAAAAGTGAGCCAATGATCAACCCTGCATCCCATGGAGTCTCATTTCTAGGATTAGATGGTGGATCATTAGGGCGATCACGTCCAAGGCGTAGGACTAATAACTTCCACAACTCATTATTCGGGATAATGTCAGCAGTGCAGACCAATGAGCACGACGTGCTTTTACCTAAAAACAAGGCTAATATAAATGCCACGACAACCAAGACTTTCGCTCCCCGAGTGACAGTTTGTTGCCCTGAGAAAGGGGACAACGGGGGAAAGCTTGTTTTAGTTCCACAGAGTTTTAAAGAGCTACTTCAAATTGGTTCTAGTAGATATGGTATCTCGCAGGCCAAAGTTGTAAGCAAAGACGGAGCTGAGATCGACGATATAGAGTTGATCAGAGATGGCGATCGTTTAATTTTTGTTAGTGATAAAGAAAGCATTGATAAAGATAATCATCAGAATTGTGATGAGTCGAGGTGAAAACCAATAGATCTTTTATTTTTTGGTGGTGGGGTAGATATCGGTAATTTGGGATGAACAAGTTGAGTTAACTGACAGCCAATTTGTGAGCATGTAAAAGTCACAATGACAAAAATACATGTACATCCAGTTACCCCTATGTCTAATTGACAAACGTTGGAAAGTCCAGAGACTTCTCTGTAGCATCTTTCGACTTATATAATTGATGAGCGACAAGTGCATTCTCTAACATTATGAATATGGTTGGTGACCGACTTATATAACTGATGAATGATACGTGTATTATAAATATAGTTGGTGACATGGCCATGGGCGGGGGGAGATAATGGTGAAGCCTCTATCGCCATAGTTCTGCGTTGCCTTATCTCGTTTAAGTTTCTCTTCTAGTGACAATCTTTGACTTAACTTAAATTCTGGATCCGCCTCTAGTATTCCACGCACCCCCTTCATTTTCCAACAAAATGCATCAAACTCACTGGTTCCAAACATTTTCGCCAACAAAGAAACACTAAAAAAGCCTTCCAAAATTTATTAGAATTAACTTATACTTGCTATCAATGCTACAAAATATGATGAATAAAAAATTGGTCTACTTAGCCATATATTTTTTATGTTGAACAGATGAAGTAGAAAATTCAGGAAAAAGGTCTGGAAGAACTACATCTGTGACTTAATAGTGTAATAATATCAAAGAAATTGAACTCGAAATCAGTCCCATACATAAGGTTGTACATATGTATGAAGAATTGAAGTTGGTAACTTTTTACACTTCATCAAAAGAATGTTAAGTCCAATATTCACTGTATTGGTAAAGTTATCTTGCTTTCAACTCTGATATCGATAGCCCTTTTATCGAATATCTTACTACTTCTTCGGAGATCTCTGCACGTTGATCCCCTCTCTCTCTGAAAAATCCTGGTCGTTCTGGTGGTGGTGGTTGTTTAGTATCGTTTGTAAGCATGGTAACCACACTTGACATTGAAGGCCTATCTTTTGCATAGTCTTGCACACAAAGGAGTCCCACATGAATGCATCTCATTACTTCATCACACGAGCATGATTCAATTAGTGTTGCATCTATTAGCTCCAAAGCTCTCTCTTCTCTCCACAATTCCCATGCCTGAAACATAGTAATAGTTTTATGTTTGATAGAATGCATAGACAACCTCTTAAATTTGCCAACAAATTTCATTTAGACACTCAAACAATGACATGTTTCAATTGAGCACCTGAACATATGATAAAGTTTTCCTATTAGACACATCGACTCATAATTTTGAAAAAAACAATTCACGACGTATTCTCAGGCACCTATTATGTACATAAGTTAACCACTTAAAATACGTCACCTCATTTAATTATTACACATTCTCAATAAGTCGTAATATATCATGCATGTTCCAATTGATTCTAATGTGTATAACTAAAGGAGGAGTCATATTTTATTTGATTAACTTATCTACGTAATAGACACTTGTGAACACGCACATAAACTTTTCGGAAATATGACCCGAAAGTCGCCAATAGGAATAATTTATCATGTGTTCAGGCACACAACTAGAACAGGCCATAGTCCGAGTGTCTAAATGAAATGATAAGTTTAAGGGGCTGTCGATGTATTCACCCTTTATGTTTCTGTGTTTTATACTTTTATAAGATGAGTTCAAGATTTAGTCTAGGGACTTACCAGTCCAATGAAGTTTAATGGATGCTCAAAATCATAGCAGCTGTTGTTTTTCTTGCCACTAACAATTTCTAAGAGTAAAACTCCAAAGCTGAATACATCTGTCTTTGTTGACACAATGCCTCTCAAAGCATACTCCGGAAACATGTAGCCACTGAAGTTGTATCAAAAAAATGTATTCAGAATTTCGAGTAATATAAAACTTGTATATGTAAACATTTCTTCTTTACTTACTGTGTTCCAACAATTCTTTTCGTGTTTGCTTCAGATTCTTGCCTTCCAAAAATCCTCGCCATGCCAAAGTCTGATATCTTTGGATTCATGTAAGCATCGAGTAAGATGTTGCTCGCTTTCAAATCTCTATGAATCACTGTCAACCTTGAATATTTATGCAGATAAAGTAGACCTTGAGCAACCCCTTCAATGATTCTGAATCGTGTGTCCCAATTTAGTAGCTCCTTTTTGTTATTATCTGTTCATATCATTATAAAGAATGAAATCTCTTGCAAGTATTCTGATTGTTGAAGATGAAATGATATTTACCGAAAAGAAAGAAGTCTAAGCTTTTGTTGTGCATGTATTCGTATACTAAAATCCGTTCTTTGCCTTGAGTACAGTAGCCTAAAAGCCTAACAAGGTTAGTATGTTGAAGTTTTGCAATCAACAAAATTTCATTCTTGAACTCCAACAGGCCCTGTCCAGAACTTGTTGAAAGTCTTTTTATTGCTACTTCTTGCCCATCAGGCAATTCTCCCTGAAAATAAAATGACTCATTTAGTATTTATGTTTGCAATCATCACTACTAAAAAAAACAGGAATTTAGTGGCGGACAAATTTTGTAACTAAACAAAAAAAATCTGTTGCTAATCCTATTTAGCGAAGGATTATCAAAAAATTATGTTAGCTATGAGCCATTAAGTGATGGATTAGGGACGAAGTTCCTAGCTAATTCCAGTTTCTTTTAGTGCATATTCACTTAAAAACTTCATGTTTACCTTGTAAACTGGTCCAAATCCACCCGCTCCGAGCTTATTTTCTGGTGAAAAATTGTCCGTGGCCATTGCTAGGCTCTCGAAGTTGTATAACTGCACTTCATGGCTCATCTTGTCTATTTTTCGCCTTTTAGATCTATTTGCTGTTTAATTAAGCAATAGCAAAGCAGTTGCTTTTGCTTTCCCTGATAGTGAAAGAGGAAGTTGTGAGATCTGAATCCAAGTATTGAATTTCTATATTCCTTGGACGCTTACAAAATGCCACCTGGTGCGTGTCAGATCCTCCAAAAGTAGTATACATTTTTTGAGGATACGACCGGGGTGTAGCAACATTTTAGCAGAGTCCAAGCAGCATAGTTGAAATTTACTGGTGGAAGAATCTGGCTAAATTCTTCAAGTGCTCACCTTTTCCGCGCAAAAGGTAGCATAGGGAGCTGAGTCCTAAAAATAGTGTCAAACCCATTGCAGCTATAAGCCATATCCACCATTTTATTGCTGCATCAACAGTGAGTCAAAATTCCCAAAATTTCTGAAAGCAAATTTGTTGATCATATATATGTATTTTACATTCTACAGCTTTAAGAGGATTATCTAAAGGACCTTTCTCTGGTTATACTCGAAACAAGGACTAGATTGTGTAATGGTGATACTGGAAAAAAATACGTGCCTAAAATGTATGATCCTTTGTTAAATGGACCATATTGAGGAAACAGACAGAAAAGGTTTTCACCTTCAATCATATACAACAATTCAAGAGCTAAATTTTAGTAAACCAAATGCAATACTTAGATTTATACACAATACATACAAGTTCCTTTAGACGATCCTGGCGTTGAATAAGGAGATGGTGCTAAAGCTGGAGGAAATGAGAATGTGTTTGGTACATTTGTGGCATTCCGATTTCTTGTTGGCACCAAATCTACGAAAACACATCGCACAATTCATGTTAGACCCGCTTTCCTGACTATAGTTACTGCTAGACATAGAGAAATAGTGTTGCAAGAGAGCAAATGCAAGTGCATCAACTGTTTACTTTTGTTTATATCTGTCAAAAATTGAAGCTAACATAGAAAAGAGAGTGAACAGGTTAAAAACCCCTAAACTATCAACGTTTTGGAAGTTCCATGCCTAAACTTGACGAATATGACATGCTACGTGAAGATCACGCTATAAAAGCTCCTCTAAAGAATTCCAAGGGGCAGTACACATGGAAAATAATGAGCGAATAAGTAACCCCCCTCCAAAAAAAAAATCTACTATGACAGTTTTGCTAGTTCCATACCTAAACCATTGAGTGTTCACATACCCCCCAATATATGAACTCATTGTGACAGGTGGGCTCACTTTTAAGACTTTTTTCATGTCCCACTCACCTCTTAGCTAGTTATCCCGAACATTTTGCCATATATTAAATCGGGGGTTTTAATCTAAAGGGAGTTATAGTTCAGGGGGTAATAAGAACACCCAGTAGTTTAGGTATGCGACTCGCAAAATGGTGACAGTTTAAGGGTTTTTTAACCCTATTCACTCAAAAAAGATAATGAGGAAAATATGATCATACCTCATTCAGCATCAAGAATGAAAACATCTGATTGATTTTGTGAACTCAAGATAGATACATTACTCCAAATTTCACAACCAGTTCCAGTAGATGTGATGGAGGCAAAAGCAGCACAAGTACAATTGTTCTCACATTGTCTCTTGCAATCAAATAAACTCATGTTATTGTTTCCAAACCTAAATCTATTACCCGAGACGCTGTTCGGCCTCCTCTCGAACCACGAATCGTTTCTAATCGGGCACCCGATCGATTCTGCTGTCACACAACCAGCACTAGGCTTGTAAAAACACACACCAAAAGGCCCTGCTGCTCCTCTTTCCTTGATAAAACCAAACGTGTCCATCGCACATCTAGATAAAGTTCGTGTCTCATTGACCGAGTAAGTCACGTACTTCTCATCCTCTGTCGAAACAAAGCTCAAGTTAACATAGTCATAGTGAGATATTCGCGATACATTGCCAAACGTCCCATTTTCCCAGCGTCCACTCGTCCAAAACACACGTCCAAGCCACCATATTATCAAATGGTCATCAATTGTGTCTATGCCAATCGTAAAAGACCCCGAGGCTGGTACATCATCGCTTATCCAAGAAGTTAGTGACCATATATGTCCTGTTTTAAAATTTCTCCCAAGTTTCATCCCAGGTAATAGTGTATCAGTAGGATAATCAAAACTTTGCCACAAAGTTTTATTCACAGAACCATTAGTATTCAATTCCACCAACACAAAACTACCATTGTCAAATAGTGTAGCACTTGCATTTCTTGCTGTTGCATTATCAGAACTTAATAAAACAAAACTATCTCTTCCATATAAAATTTTCAGCTTTCCATCATGATCCAATGTGAGATTGTTACCTGATGCATATGGGATCGGATCGTCACGATTAGCAATCCAAACGGGGCGATAATCATCGGGGAATAATGTCGTGTTAGAGGGTAAATTGTAGAATATGCCTATATAGTGAGTTTTATTGGCATCAAGGCTGAAAAACTCACGCCTGGATTCTTTGTTTGATGATTCCAATTTTTCTCCAACTCTAAGGTGTTGGCCTTGAAAAATTGTATCTGTTTGGGAATAAGAAATATGGAGGGTTTTTGTTGGGTTGTTGTACGCAGCGGATATTGAAAACTTGTTTCAAACTCAACAAACGTAGAACTGTTTGTGTTGGGAGATTTTTCTCTTTATGGTACTTTATAAAGCAGTATGGGAAGTATTTAACTATTACAAGTATTCGAAAGGATAAACAAAGAATACAATATTTTCGACTAGAAATCTGAAAATTACAATATAACAACAAAACTGAAATTACGATTTTGTTGAAGACTGAAAAATGGAAACTGGTTTATGCTGAGTCGAGTGTGGCACTCTGTCCTTAAGACAATATTGCCCCGTATGTATCCTTTATACGTCCTGGACAATTTGTCTCCCAAGATAAAACAACAATGGAACCCTTGAGCAAAGGAAACTCAAGAGCTACCGTGAAGAATATTGAGTAACGAAATGATGCTTGGAAGTTGTAGGAAGAAAACTATTTCGGTTGTGTATTTTCGTGCATTGTTTTTCTGCATCCGTTTCTGTATTTTCGTGCATATGTCTTAGTGCTCAACAATGGTGTAAGGGGGTGTTTATATAGGTGAGGGAGGGGCTGAAAAACTGCCTCCATAATAGCCAAATAATGGCCATTATGGAGGTAGTAAAGCCACCAACATAAATGGTGAAAAACCAATGGATTTGGCCATTATAGGAGGAGTAATTCAGCCAAAATAAATGGCTGAATTGAGTGCTTGGCAACTGCTTTGACTGTCCAGATTCTGGAAACTTGAGGGACCAAGCGCACATCTTGAAACTTCGGGGACCAAATCGTAAATCGAAAGAATTCGGTCCGAACCGTACATCTGGAAACTTCTGGGATCAAACTGTACTTCTGGCCCAAAAACATAATATCAGAAGACCCACAACCCGCGACCCGCGACCCGCGACCCGCGACCCGCGACCCGCGACCCGCGACCCGTGACCCGTGACCCGAGAACCCGAGAACCCGGAACCGGAACCGGAACCGGACCGGACGGGACGGGCGGGCGGCGGCGGCGCGCGTGTGGTCTTTCCTCGAACCGAAGCACATCTAGGTCCTCCCTCCTTTAAACACATGGGATACCCCCGGGGTCCCAAACCCCAAACCAATTTCGAATCTTATATACACAACAATTCTTTCTTCCTCTACCGATGAGGGAGAATTACACACAATACCACACTTTCCATGCTTCAAACACCTTACTTCGTGAACCAATATCTCTTTCATTTCTCAATGAAATTTGACGATTCTTGGCCCTACGGTTATCTACGTACTTAGTAGATCATGCATGTGTGAAGAACCAGATTCTCCAACATACGTTACACTAGTGTTTAAGCCGTTAAAGTTGGTCGGTCGCAACTCCCGCCAAAGGCAAATTTCCAACAATCCCCTCTTGAAAGAGATTTTGGCGCACTCACATGGTGTCTTTTCATTTCCAAAGCAATATTTCAAACGGACCGATGTTGCATAAGAAGAGGTAGCCTCGGCTTTGAACCTTCCATAGTTGAATACCATCGGACTTACTTCTATGCGCGGTGAACGTGATGTCTTGAACCGTCAGTGTTTAGTGTAAGCCAAGACAACGGTACCAACACAACAAATTCCCTTACTCTCTTCTTCGTAATGTTTTGTCCGTTTTGGCCATGGACAACGTCTTGGATTCTTAAGTGCGTTCAATTTGAGGCGGCCCGTCCTCGCACTTAAATAGGTGGTCTCCTACAAGGTATCCTGCTATACCCCACTTCACAAGTGTTAGGAACCATTAAAAGTTTCCCAAAGACCTAACCTCAATCGTTGAAGATCATTATAGGTTTTGAAAACTTAACCTTTACCCATACTGCAGATAGCACTTAACGTCTATCGCGGGAACGGCTTTGGATTTGGTGTTTCTTTTCGAAATCACTATCCGAAGTGCTCATGCTTCCACCGAAGCGATCAACCGAACCTTTACAACTTAGTTTTCCCATTGAACCAAATTACCGGGATCTCCAGTTCGTAAGGTTGGGTTTCCATTTGTATTGGTCCGTATATTTTGGGTTTTAAGCCCATTCCCTAGACAAGAGAACACTTGATCTCGGGTAGTCCCTTAGTTAGTAAATAAGGAAGTGACACCCGTGATGATCAACGCCATACGGTCTTATATCTCCGACGAGATCGTGACGAGATATGTCCGTACGCCGTCATCCGTGTCCTTCCTAAAGCCGATCGGCTAGCCACGTGTATAACCGTCGAAGGCATGGGTTTCTCCCAATAAGGGACGTCCTCTAATGAGTCGTGAAGTTACTCAACTTCTTTCATGCTTTGTATAAAGCGATAAACTCCGATACCATCATGAATCGGTCGATGCAAGTTTGCTTAGAGGATTTTTCAAGAACCACCATACACATTTACTTGTGGCTTTGGTGTTCTTCGGATCCGATGTCCAGTTTGCATCACTTGTGTTCTCTCGAACCGCTGGACATCCGAGAATACTATAATCCGTAGATAAGCGAATAATTCGGATATCGTCATATCCGACTTAACGCCTTCTATTGATCATGTATTAAGATCATCGTGAACCTTAGTTCAACCGATCCGTTTGTTGGACGATACCGGGTTGGTTGTAGTGTGTACAATACATTGAACTACACGTGACACGAGCATATCGCTCCTTGTCTATGGGTGCACCATGATTCCAATCGGTTCTATGATTCATATCCATTGGTGGCTTCAACGAGATCGTCAACTATTGACCGTCCGTTAGATGTCTTAGAAATCCAATTCCTAAGAAGTCATATGTGATACACATATCTTTCATATCGAGGCTTTGTTTCAATATGATTTTCACTCTCGGATCGTTGGTTTTCCAACCGTTGGCTTTCTAACTTCGAGCCAATGTTTCGTGGTCGATTCATTGTTTTGTTTTATCTCGAAACTTTCGGGACTAAAATGTAAACATTTCGGGGACCAAAATGAAAGTTCGGGAAGAAGCCCAACAGTTCAAAGCAAACCAATTTCGATCCTCTTCTTCCAACTCTCCGATTGGGAAGGTCGTTTCAACACCCATGCCATGTAAGATTACAATGGCCCTGGATGTGAAGCTACTCTGGGGAGCACTTTTTACAACCCAAAGGTTCTTTTTCCGGAGGAAGATTAACCATTACACAAGTATGGTTCTATATATAGAATCTATTTCTCCCTTTAGCTTCTTTCCAAAGCAGCGTTTTTGGAGATAACAATTATTTGTTAATTGTTCATGGTTCATTATTAACCATACAAGCTAGAAGGACCGGAACAAGTCTTTGTCCCCTTCTTTGCTCGTCTCGGTTCAACATCTAGAATCCCCGAGTTACGCAGATCCGGAATATTAAGTTCCGGACAGCAAAGCAACTTTCGAGTCTCGTAGATACGGAACGTCTAGTTCCGGACAGTCAGGCCCTCGCGGGTTCTTGTTAACCTTGAGCAATTACTCCTTTTTCCTTTTCCAAGGAAAGTTATCTCCAAAGAATTCAACATTCTTTGACGCCAAGAGGCGATCAACACTACTGTTATTTACAGATCCAGTGGATATGCAATC
Organism: Anisodus tanguticus; assembly: GCA_034509755.1. Classification (NCBI taxonomy): domain Eukaryota; kingdom Viridiplantae; phylum Streptophyta; class Magnoliopsida; order Solanales; family Solanaceae; genus Anisodus; species Anisodus tanguticus. The sequence goes on from CM067558.1 coordinate 4,733,531, forward strand.
TACAGTCTTAGGTCGAACTTGACCTGTCTCGGTAGTCCAACTTCTACCAAGCCATCCCACATCACAACTTTTGTATGTGAGATCATTTCCATGTCTCACACGGAGAGTTATCCTTATCCTTATCCTTATGCGGAGTTCTGTTGAGAATCGCATTAGCGGTAAGGATCGCCTTGCCCTACATAATTTAGGCGTACGGGTTTGCGCTTGGCTAACACCGTTAGACTAAGGTGAATAATGAGCAGTCGTTTAATAAACGATGCTTCCCATTCTCCCCCTCTATCACTACGAATTTCTCAATCCGTGGGCTTAGTTGATTCAACTTCTGCTTTGTAGCGCTTATCCGCTTCAACAACTTCATCTTTGCTTTTCAACAAACAAAGGATTCCATACGTTGTACTATCATCAAATGACGATCACAACGTACTTCTCTCCCCCCTCTATTTTGTATAAACTTCAAATCACCCAAGTAGGTGTGACTAAGTTCTAGAGGAGCAGTGCTTCTTTCGCTATTCCCTTGACGGAATTTGAAAAGGTGATTTTGCCTCTTCGCCTACCTCACATTCATTTTGAGGGTTTATGTCGACGGTAGGCAACAATCTCAACATCGTTAGCTTTTGAATGACTTGCTATTTAACGTGTCTTAATCTATGATGGCATAGATGCACGGATTACAAATATATCATTCATTTGGCTACAGACATACTGTACCATTCTTAGTTATTACAGACCTGTTGGACTAATCTCAACCAGCTTGACCAACAGCGTCCCTTAAACCAAGTTAGGAATATGTATCACCTCATCTTAGAGTGATCACAATCCATGAAGTCCTATAGAGGACAACCTCTCCAGCCCCTTTGATTTTAGAGGTGGCGTTGCTTCACATGAACAACCCTTTGCCCGTGGTTAGGGCGTAACCGGATCATATGTGATCTCGATACTCGGGTCCACTCTAGTTGCTTTGGCAGACTGAGTGTCCAATTTCTTTACTGCCTTTCTTTAGGCCTTCAGATCATTCAGGAACTGGAAACTCTGGCCCACCTTACTAGGTGTCCATTACTTTTCCTATGAAATGAATTTTGGCCCCACTCCAGTCGCCCGGAGGCTTTATATGACTGAGTGTCCAATATCATCATATCAAAGAAATTTTGGCCCACTCCAGTCGCCCGGAGGCTTTATGTGACTGAGTGTCCAATATCATCCTATGAAGGATCTTCTGCCAAATAGTATGACAGGTTCAACGTCTTTACCTTTTAGACTCCTTTCGTTAAGATTGGTGCCCAGATAATTCTTGGCGCTTACTTAAGAGTGGTAACAGTTTTCGCACAGTCAATGGATCTTACTCCCTCGTATGTGCGAACATACTTTACACACTTTAGTAATTACACTTAAAAGAACGGATCTTCTTAAGTCGTTTACAAAATCCAATCTTTAAACGGAAAAGAAGATGAGATTAAACATCTGATTTGTTAAAGCATAAGGAATATAAATTATTTTCATATTCCTCCTTACTTTAATCCATTTTTAATCAGACATAATTTAATCTTTATTCTTGACAAGTAAGAAAAACTACTTATCCCAATTTCGAATTCTGGCTCACTTCAGTCACTTCATCAGACTGAGTGTTCATTTCCTTCTCACCATTATTCGGATCCTTTGTCTGGGACAGATATAGGCCTTCTGCTACAAGCTAGAATAACATCTTCAGTCTTCTCCTCTTGTCCCAGTTGACATCCTCAGGCTTTCGAGAGCGCTTGTTTCCACCAGTCTTGGTGGCGGTGACACCATGAACACGTTCATCATCATCACTCTCTTTAGCTAAAAAACCATTGCCATATCCAGATTTGGTCACACAACTTTTGACCGACATCTTTCGAACACTAATAGTAATACTATACAAATATTGTCTTAAGTTGTTGGGAGATTTTTCTCTTTATGGTACTTTATAAAGCAGTACGGGAAGTATTTAACTATTACAAGTATTCGAAAGGATAAACAAAGAATACAATATTTTCGACTAGAAATCTGAAAATTACAATATAACAACAAAAGCGAAATTACGATTTTGTTGAAAGACCGAAAAATGGAAAGCGGTTTATCTTTGAGTCGAGTGTGGCACTCTGTCCTTAAGACAATATTGCCCCGTATGTATCCTTTATACGTCCTGGACAATTTGTCTCCCAAGATAAAACAACAATGGAACCCTTGAGCAAAGGAAACTCAAGAGCTACCGTGAAGAATATTGAGTAACGAAATGATGCTTGGAAGTTGTAGGAAGAAAACTATTTCGGTTGTGTATTTTTGCACCGTTTTTTTCGCATCTGTTTCTCGTATTTTCGTGCATATGTCTTAGTGCTCAACAATGGTGTAAGGGGGTGTTTATATAGGTGAGGGAGGGGCTGAAAAACGCCTCCATAATAGCCAAATAATGGCCATTATGGAGGTAGTAAAGCCACCAACATAAATGGTGAAAAACCAATGGATTTGGCCATTATAGGAGGAGTAATTCAGCCAAAATAAATGGCTGAATTGAGTGCTTGGCAATCGCTTTGACTGTCAGATTCGGAAACTTGAGGGACCAAAGCGCACATCTTGAAACTTCGGGGACCAAAGCGTAAATCGAAAGAATTTCGGTCCGAATCATACATCCGGAAACTTCTGGGATCAAACTGTACTTCTGGCCCAAAAACATAATATCAGAAGACCCACAGCCCACAACCCACGACCCACGACCCGTGACCCGTGACCCGTGACCCGTGACCCGAGAACCCGAGAACCCGGAACCCGGAATTGGTAAAGGGTTTGGGACCCCAAGGGGTATCCCATGTGTTTAAAGGAGGAAGGACCTAGATGTGCTTGGGTTCATGGCTAAGCCCACACGCGCGCCGCCGCCGCCCGCCCGTCCCGTCCGATCCGGTCTCGGGCTCGGGTTTCGGGTCACGTGTCACGGGTCGTGGGCTGTGGGGACTTTCTGATATTATCTTTTTGGACCAGAGAACTCTGCCAGATGTACAGTTTGATCCCTGGAGTTTCATATGTACATTTTGGACCTGAATTCTTTCATATGTACAGTTTGGTCCCTGAAGTTTCAATATTTACAGTTTGGTCCCTAGAATTTCTAGAGACTTTTTCTGCCTACCGTTGGACTGCGTTTTGCAGCAATAACCTCCATTAACAGCCCATTACTTGGGCAGCCTCTTTCAATGGCCTTAATAGCCATTACTTGGCTGTTTTAATGGCCTCCCTTAATGTCCATTACAGCCTTGTTTTGGCAGTTGGACAACCCCTCTTGCATGCTATATATTGAGCAGTTGTTAGCTCAATTTTGGAGTGCACAAAAGGCTGAAAACAGGCAGAAAAACGACCACAAAACAGCAGAAAACTAGCTGAAAACAGAGCTGAAAACAACACAAAAACAGGCAGTAAACCACTGAAAAACAGTGGCGAAAAACTGCACTTTCAGTGACTGAAAATCAATCAAAAACAGTGACCAAACCCTCACGTATACACAAGATATACACTATAGAGACACACTATACACAGAGACAAAAGAGAAGAGTATTGAGAAACTCTTCCTTCCTATTCCATATCTTCAGCAAGTCGAGTCATATTTGTTTTCTTCGACAGGCTCAACCTATTGGCTTTGTAGTGTTGAGATTAAAGTGTTGTTTTATCTTGGGAGACTATTGCCCGCTAACGTAAAAGCATATATACGGGGCAACTTGTCTTAAGGATAGAGGGCTATCCTCGACTCAACACACAACGTTGTAACCTTCCAGATTTAGTTGTTTCTTGATTTCAGGATATCAAGATTCAAGACACAACATACTTGCGGCAGTTCTCAAAGTTGGCTTTGCAAGGTGATCAAGATTCAAGACACAACACACTTGCGGCAGTTTTGAAGATTGACCATTTATTTATCCTTTCGAACATTTGTAATAGTTATTTACATCCCGTACTGCTTTATAAAGTACGAAAGAGTACCAACAAAAATTATAGGAAATATATCAGAATTTCCCTCTTTTTGTACTATTAGTTGACTGTCATACATCATAGTTTTCGTTTCCATTTTATTCAAAATATCCACCAAGTACAAATACTTCATCCGTTCAATTATGGGAACCTATTTTATTTTCAATTCGTTTAGAAAAAGACTGTCCCCTTTTCTAAATTAGAAAATAATTTAACTTAAACTTCTTTGTTGATCCTTACGACTGATTTAATTTGGAGGAATTGGTGGCTTTAAAGCTCATAGAGACTAAAGATAATTTTGTCTTTTTAATTTCTTTATACTTTTGTTTGTATCGTGTACCCTTTCATACTAGTAGGCACAATATTATCTTTATTCTCTGCTACTATTTGCTAGAATATCTTTTGTACTTCATATAACGTATTAATTTGCTGCAGTTATTGTTACTTTTCTTCATAATGCTTATTTATAGTATTGTGCCATGACTTCTTTACTTTCGTCAATTCTTATCTAACCTTTTGCCCTACTTTTTCTTGAGCCGAGGGACTTTTGAAAACAATCTCTCTACCCTCCAAGGTAGGAATAAGGTCTGCGTACACTCTATCCTCCCCAAACCCCACTTGTGAAATTACAATAGGTATGTAGTAGTTGTTGTTGTTACTTTTGTTTGTATGACATAAATATGTTTTTGTAGAGAAATTCATGATAAGATATTTTACAAGTCTTGAAGTTTTTGGAGGGGGGGGGGGGGGGGGGTTATGGGGCTCACAAGTCTTGAAGTCTCATGTGACACCTAAATAATCTCCCTTGTTAACGTGTTTTTGTTGGAAATTTACTAATGTAGAATTAAGTTTATCCCATTATTTATGACTCGATAATTGGGGCCCCGCACGTCGGAAATGTCGTATTCACACACGTGCAATCTTAGTGCCAATTATCGTAAATTTCGTTAATGAAAGAGATATTGATACGTAAGTGAAATGTTTGAGACATAGAATGATGGACGGTTATTGGCTAAATAATAAGTGTTCCACGTTGGTAAACAAAGGAAAGATTGTGCGAAGTGTAAGATGGTACGGGTTGGAAAAGGGCCGCGGAGCCGAGAAGGGCCGCGACGCCCCCTTGCAGTGCCACGACGCATGATTGGCAGTGAGCATCGTGAGTTTCCGGCTGAATTAGCGTCGCGGCGCTAATGTGGCAGAGTCGTGGCGCTTCATTGGCAGTGACTGCTCGACGGAATCCCAAAGATTTGGCTGTTGAGGTGGTTTCAATGGCATTGAATCCACCCAATAATGACCATTACTTGGACCATTATGTTGCTGCATTACTTGGGGGTTAAATGACATCCATTGCATGACAATTGAATGCCATTATGGGGCATTTGAAAGGCCATATTGCACACGTATAAATTGAGGCCTTTGGCTCAATTCTAAAGAAGAAAAAAAGATGAACAGAGGAACATACTTACAAGTTAACAACACCACAAAGAGATCAGTTTTTCTGATAAGCAATCCTCCTCTTAGCAATTTTCATTATTCGTGTTCTTCGCTGGGATCATTTGTATAGGATTTGCACATTTGATAGTTTGCTATTTCATCTTTGGAGATTATTGTCCACACTTCCGTAAAGCCTATATACGGGGGCAATCTTGTCTTAAAGACAAAGAGCCATCTCTCGACTCAGCCGGTGGTGTTGTGATTATCTAATTGGTTGCTAAGTGTTTCAGGTGTGAACTTGAATCTCAAAGGACTCTAACCGTTCGGATTCTCAGCGGATCTAACCATTGGAGGTGAGATCTAACCATTGGAGGATGATTTTTGTTTCTTTAGTTTTAGTTATTTGATTAGGATTTATGTTAAAAATAAAATCATTAAAATTTAAATGAAATCTGAAACAAAAAAATTAAATAACACATGTAATGTCACTTGGTACTTTTTAAAAGCTTTTGCGAGAGTGAACATGTAATGAACAAGGGGTTTTAGCACCTGAGAGTTATAGTTCACGGATAACACAAACACTAATGGGCACTGCATGGAATACCCTGCCTGCAGCAAACCAACAGATAATGAAGATGTGTCCAGTCTTGATACATGCAGAACAAGTAAAGCCGTGTAGGCCAGTAATTGATCAAGAGATATACAAATGTTTATGTGATATTGGGGATGATAAGTCACCAGGGGTATGCAGAGCAGTAAGAGATTTCTTTGAAACAAGAAAACTGTTCAGATCAGTAAATTGCACAGCAGTTACCCTTCTCCCCAAGGTCCCTAATCTAGCTAAAAGAAAATAGGCCAATAGCATGCTGTTCAGTTCTGTATAAACTGATACCTAAGGTGTTGGCATCTAGAATACATAAAGTAATGCCTATGCTGATTTCTGATACACAAGCAGGCTTCATATCTGAAAGAAAAGTTGCAGACAAAGTAAAGGCATACACCAGGAAGACTGTTTCACCAAGATGTGTCATCAAAGTGGATATTCAAAAGGCATATGATATTGTGGACTGAATTTATCTCAAACAGGTGCTAGAAGGATTCACAAGGTGGATTATGGAGTGTGTTTCAATACTCAATTACTTAATCATAGTTAATGAGGAGTTTACAAGACCTTTTGATGCTTCTAGGGGACTTAGACAAGGAGAACCAATCTCCCCTTTTCTATTTGCCATAGTTATGAAGTACTTGAGCAGACTCCTGAAGACACTAAAACATGATAAGAATTTCAAATATCACCCAATGTGTTCAAGGCTGGATATCACACATCTTTCATTTACTGATGATTTACTACTGTTTTCCAGAGGAGATGTATCAGTATCATTGCTGCTTGAGAAATTCAGTACTTTCTCAGAAGCATCACGCCTACAAGTATGGAGGAGTAAGCCCTGAGGTGAAACAACAAATTCAACAAATGCTGAGGTATAATTAAGGGGAATTACCTTTCAAGTATTTAGGTATCTCTTTGGCAACAAAGAAACTGACTATTCTATAGTGGAAGCCTCTGATAGATAAAGTAGTGGAAAAAATATCCTCATGGACTGCTAAGAAACTCAGGTAGAATTCAACTTGTGCAGACAGTAATATTTGGGATACAATCTTACTGGGCTCAAATGTTCATTATCCCTTCCAAAGTTATGAAGACTATAGAGTCATATTATAGGAGTTTTATTTGATCACGAGCTAATGTGATAACTAAGAGGTCTTTGGTTGCCTGGAATAAGATGTATTCCCCTAAAGCTACAGGTGGACTTAATCTGATAAATATGAGGGTTTGGAATAAAGCTGCAATCATTAAGTCATGTTGGAAACTGGCAACAAAGAAGGATAAACTTTGGATCAAGTGGATTCATAGCTATTATATTAAGGATCGGGATATAATGCATATGCAGATTCCCCGGCAGGCATGTTGGATTGTTAGAAAGGTGTTTGGTGCTAAAAATCATCTTCCCCTTGTCAATGCTGCTCTTCATAACAAGAAAAGTATCATAAAACAGGTGTATCAACAACTTCTTGGTGATCTCCCTAAAGTAGCATTGAAAGAATTAACGAATCAGAACCAAGCAAGACCTAAAGCTGTATTTACTATGTGATTACAGATGCATGGGAGAATGCTTACTGCAGACAGGTTGATCAGCTGGGGCGTACCTGTTGAAACTAAGTGTAGTTTATGCAAGTTGGTTCATGAAATTAGAGACCACATCTTTGCAGAATGCTGCTTCACTGAGCAAATCTGGACTAGGCTATGTCATAATTGCAACTACCAGCTCTATCTCATAAGACATGGAATGACATGCATCAATGGATCATCAATACAACCAAGAGTAGAAGCTACAAGGCACAATTGCACAAACTTACAACAGAGTTTTTGAAAAAAGAGTTCAGTGGAAGCTTTGACAAGACAAGTAGCATGTTTCAATAATTTCAGAGCAATAGGCTAAATGAGGGTGCTGCTTAGTAAGTTTCAGTTCTAGTTTAGATGTGTTCATCATAAGGTATATATGAGTTAGTTCTTAGTTTGAATAGTATGGGAGGTTGCTGTAGTATGAGAGAGCAAGCAAATGGAATAAGGTCTGCGTACACTCTAACCTCCCAGACTCCATGCTGTGGACTTTTACTGGATATGTTGTTGTTGTTGATCTGCTTAGCTTTGTAATTATTTCACTTTGATGATTAATGAAAAATTCCTTAATTACCAAAAAAAAAAAATAACACAAACAAGCCATAATTTAAGTATGAAACTGAAAAAAATGTACTACCTTTGTCCCAATTTATGTGTCATAATTTGAATCTCGAAATTGAAACCGTTTAATTTGACTGTGAATATGGACAAGATTTTTTAAGATTTTTGTAATAAAATATATATATTTGAAAACTACATAAAAAAATAGAAAAAAAATCAAATGTACCCCTCTACTTTCTTTTATTAGATAACTTTGCCCTCCGTTAGCGATAGCGATAGTGTACAAATATACTCATGCCGTTCAACAAGTTCAATAAGTGTATACTTATACCCTTAATTAGACGGAAAACCCAATTTCAACTATAATTACCCGATTTCATAGAAATAACCTACGTTCAATTTATAACCCACTCTGATCCACAAAATAATTTCATCCCCGCCCAGTGTTTTCGAAGTTATACTCCTTTCTGGACTTCCATTCGCAAGTGTAAATTGAAAAATTATCAGGTGGAATACGTTCAACGATAAAGTTACAAAATTGAAACATATAAAACTTAAGCAGTCAAAATCAGCAGATAAAAACAGTGGGAATTGCAGTTGAAAAGGTTCCATAGTGGCTGTGGGGAAGAAAGGAAAAATGAACAGGAAGAGCAAAAAATTATTTGAACTTGGGTTAGGGAATGGTATTTGGCATAATCGGCAGCTAATTCTACGGTGAATTTTCAGCCAGAGTTTTGACTATTGCAGAGTTATACATTTTTGTCTTTCTTTCGGTTTTATGGAAATTGAGGGTCGAAGCGGGTTATAAATTGGAGGTGGGTTATTTCTAAGGGTGGCCAGTGGGCCGGGCTCGGGTCTGGCGGGCCGGGTCTGGCGGGGTCGGGGTCGGGTTGGGACGGGAGAATGGGTCGGGGTCGGGGTCGGGGTCGGGGTCGGGTCTGGCGGGACTTGCTCCAGTCCCGTCCCGATCCCGATCCCGATCCCGTCGGTATCGGGTCGGGTCGGGCTCGGGGCGGGGTACGGCGGGTTTTTTTTTTTTTTTTTTTTAAATAACATATGTATAAAAAAAACTCAATAAACAAAACAAAATAGTGTAATAAAAACATCCCAAAGTTGTTTTTGTGCCTCTTATATTATTTAATAGACATATGATTTTTTTGTAATACAAATACAATTGTCTAAAATCTAAATTTCAACTTTGTGGTGTTGTCCAAAAGTTGCAAATTACATAATAAAATTGCAATTAAAAAAATTACATTCTCAAAAAAACCTGTTCTAATTGCTTGATGATTTCTTGTGGTTCTTCGGTTGGAATTGATATTTGTTGGTCAAATTGATCCACGTAGCTTTCACTACATTCGGTTAAGATTTCGTTGTAGTTTTCATCATCTTCTTCGTTGATCTCCGGTTGACCGCACCTTCTCCGCTCCGCTCGTATCCAATCTCTGAATAATACTGCAATTTCCAAGTTGTCTCCGGCTAATGAGTGTCTGTGGTCTCCTATTTGATATTTGCCTGCAGAAAAAGCGTTTTCAGACGCAGTTGATGACGCTTGAATGTTCAAAACATCTCGAGCCATCAATGAAAGTGTCGGAAAGGTCTTCTCATTTCCCCTTCAGTATTTCATCAAGTCTTCATGTCCATCTTCATTGATAACTTCTTGATACGGTATTTAACCCCGCAAAACAAAAATATCCAACTCGCTAATTTGGTTAGTAGTAGAGATACGGCCGCACATTCTATTTCTGAGGCTTTCAATACTAACCGCAGAAACAACATGTCTTTTGTGATGTTGTGTTGAAGATGAAGAAGATGGTATGGAAGCCGGTAAGTTACTAGCATTTTCTTGTTGTTAAAATCTATATATATTTTTGCATTGGTGTTCTACGCTATTCAACACTTCTTCTTTAGTTTGTTCAATAGGTGGTGGGTGATTTAGATTTTTGGGACTTGGAGGTGGTAGTACTTCTATACAATCGTAAATAGTTTCAATTAGTGATTTAGTACCGTCTATTTTAATAGTAGGATTTAATACAGAACCAATAATATAAATAGAGGGAATAGGAATAAAATATTTTTTTATTTTGATAAACATTTTTTTAATAATTTGCCTTATAAATTTGGTTTTTCCATATATTCACTAAGTAATAAAAATATTAGAGTTATATAAAATAACATAGTTGAAATAGTAGGATAATATATACCGGAAAATTCTTTTGTTGTTTGAAAAAATTTCTCTAAAAATACAATAAGTTCGGAAATTTTTATCCAATCACTATCTAAAATCATATCAGCTGGCTTTTTATTATGAGAGTTAAAAAATAAAGTTATAGGTAATTTATAGTCATAAGCAACAAGTAGTTGCTCGTATAAAGAATTCCACCTAGTGAATACTTCTTGTGGAATTTTTCTATAAGGTAGTCCACAATCGTGACAAGTTTTTTTATATTCTTTTCTACGTTGTACTTTATTACTTTTAAAAATAAAGTTTATAGCAAATTATATTTTACTAAGAATGTCTTCAAAAAGTGGTAGACCATCCTTTACAATTAAGTTATATATATGGCACGCGCATTTTATATGAAAATGGTCTGGAAAAGATGGAGTTAAACTATTTTTTAACATTGTAATTGCGTAATTGTTATTAGAAGCGTTATCTAATGTAATAGTCATAATTTTATCGGTAATTCCGTAATAATCGCACACTTGATAAATATTTTCTGCAATAAAAGTACAAGTGTGCCTATCATCTATATATCTATACGCTAAAATACGTTTTTGCATAGACCATTTATAATCTATCAAATGACAAGTTACAGTTAAATAATCATGGCCGTTAGTACTACGACCTATATCAGACGTGATAGATACTTTGCCATTAAAATGATATAATGAAAAACGTAAATATTGTTGATATTCATGCGCGAATTTAAATACATCTCTCTTAACAGTTGATCTAGGAAAACCGTTAAAAGCAGGATTATATATATCTCTAATGTAATGAATAAAACCGGGAGATGAAGGAAATGAAAAAGGCAAACCCTCCACAGCAACTAATTTTGATATTGCTTCCCTATCTCTATGTTTATTGTATTTAGAGCCTACAATTCCCCCCGTCATAGGGTTAATTTGACCCTGTACTTGATCCGGGACAGTATCAGTATGTGAACCTTGTCCCGACGGAGTGAGCGTTTGCGCACCCGATTTTGAAGCCTGGTATTTGGCATACCTAGTTGGATGAGCACTTACTACGTGTCTAATTAAACCCCCTCCCCCCCCCCCCCCCCCCCCCCCCCCCCCGTCCCACCATGACCTTTTCCAGTTTTAAATTTTAAAATATTTTTACAAATTTTACATATGGCTACTTGATTCTCTACGTCCCTATCAAAAAATGTCCATGCATCTGAATTCAATGGTCGTTTTGTTGGACCTCGTCTCATACTTGGGGGAATAAGAGGTATTTCAGTTGAAGGTGCACTAGTGGGTGTGTTGTCATCAATATTAGTGGGTATATCATCTAGATCATCGTCTAAATTAAAGTCTTCTTGAGTTTCAGAAAATAGCTCCTGGTCTAAATCTAATGGTATTGTAGGAAAATGTTGAGTATCAACAAAATCATCATGTGTAGGAATAAGATGACTAGAAGAAGTACCCTTGCCCTGGTTGCCCCTACTAGAAGAAGCACCCTTACCCTTACCCTTAAACATACATTTTAATCCTTCCATTTTAATTATGATAATAAATAATTAAAGACAATAAAATTAAGTGCGCTAAATAAAATAAACAGACAATAATAATTTAATGAAGGAACGAATGTACCAAACGCCGACGTAACGTCGACGTGTAATCGAGAGGTTGAAAATTGAAACTTTGCTCGATGGAAGATCCTCAAGCTAGTTGCCAACTTCACTCCCAATTCCCAAATGAATAAATAAAATTGAATATTTAGCAAACAATGTAGACTTGTAGAGAGATATATTGAGAAATTAGAGAGATTGTAGGAAGATTTGTGAGAAAGATGAAGAGAAAATGAGTTATTTATAGTTGGAAAATTGGGTTAAAGTGTAAATATAATAACTTATGGGTTAAAAATAAATATTAAGGGGTAGGGGGTTGGGGGAGGGGGGGAGGGGGCTAAAATGGCCGTTGGCCGACGACCATAATCTAAAATGGCCGTTGGTGCAACAACCATATTTGCAAAGGGGGGAAAAGGTCGGGGTCGGGGTCGGGCTCGGGACGGTCTCGGGGCGGGGTCGGGTCGGGCGGGCTCGGGTTTGGCGGGACGAGACATCGTCCCGTCCCGAGTTCGAGTCCCGGCCCCGTTATTTTTATTTTTATTTTTTAGCGGGACCGGGGCGGGCTCGGGACGGGGTCGGGCCGTCCCGGCCCACTGGCCAGCCTTAGTTATTTATGTGAAATGGGATATTGTAGCTGAAATTGGATTTTTCGTCCAATTAATGATATAAGTGTACACTTATTGGATGATAGATGTATATTTGAACACCATCGCTAATGGAGAATAAAATTAACTAATAAAAGAAAGTAGAAATGTATATTTGACCATTTTATTTAAAATACTATAAGTCACAATAATTGACAATTTAAAATATTTTAAAAAATATATGAAAAAGTTATGACCAAACAAATATTTATTTGAATCTCGAAATTCGAGTGGTTCATGGTCTAATGGTATAATTCAGCGAGCTATCGTAAAAAGATACTTTCTCAGGTTCAAAAAGAGTGTGCACTTAGCCCTTATACATTTTTAAAGAAAATATTAATATTTAAACAAGAATAATTAATTTGACAAAATATCTCTAATTAAATAGATATTTAGATTTGATCACCTAACACTTAATAAAAGTAAATCTAAAAAAAAATTAATTATTTATTATTTTAGTAACTAAACATTTTTTAAAATAAAAAATAAAGTCTAGATAAACCCTCTTTTTTGGGGTTTTGGTCGATTAAAAAAGGGTGAAAAAGGCACGTTAGTCCCAATCACAATTATTTATTTCTCTTCGACTGTGCTTTGCGTTGTGAATTTTTTTCTTTTACAATAAAAAAATTTGAAGAAAGTTTCTGAATTTCGAGCGAGAAAAATGTCGGGGAAAGGTGCAAAGGGTTTGATTATGGGGAAAACAACATCAGCAAACAAGGACAAAGAAAAGGACAAGAAGAAACCCACTTCTCGTTCTTCTCGTGCCGGTCTTCAGGTTTCTTTTTTTCTCCTTTTTTTGTTAAAAAAATATATGGGTTTGTTCTTAAATCATTAAATTTTGATGAGATTTGATGGATTGATTGATTTGTTTCCCTAAATTAGGGTTCTTGATGAGATATAGTCTTGGTTTTGGTTCGTTTTCACAGTTTTTTGTTTTGGGGTTTCTTGAATTGTTATTTTGTTGTTGTGCTTTAGTTGGTTTTTTCTCGTTTGTGTTTTGGGTACTCTTAGGATGGATTTCAATGAGTTCTAGAATGTTCTTGAGCTGTAAGAAAAAGTCAAATTGGACATAAAAGTTCTCTCTTTTATTTGGCTATGTTATTAATAAATATGTCTTAAGAATGTGCAATCAAGAATGTGGCCTAGTGATCAATAAAGTGGGTTGATTATGAGGTCTCAGATTTCTAATGAGGTAAAAAATGCTATGTGATTTCTTCCTTTCTGTCCAAGTTTTGGCGGACAGAATTACTCGGTGGAGGTAGCAGGTGCCTCATGGAATTAGTCGAGGGCCCAAGCTGACATGGACACCACAGTTAGTTATAAGAAAAAAATGTTTAGCAATGTGTATGGGTAGTATATAATGGGAAAAAGGTTGGTCCAGTTTTTTATTATGAGTTATGACTTCCACATTCTTTTGAGGCAGAGTATGCAAATTTATAACCTTTATTGTATTCAATATGATATTGAGTTGAGCTGGAACCTTTATATCGATAACCATTGTGTCCGGATCAGCTTGGGCGTTCCTCGACTAATTCAATGGGGTACCTGCTATCTTTCACCAGCACATGTACTGGGTAACTCTGTCCATCAAGGTTTGGACAGATTGCAAGAAATCGCCTAATGTTTTTGCCTCTACTGGGAATTGAACCTGAGACTTCATTGACCACTAGGCCACACTTTTGGGTGCAACTGAATTGGAACCTTTGGTCTCTTTTATTTGCTTTAAGGTCCACTTTTTTTGTCGTATAATAGTCACTATGATGAGATATGTCTCAGTTTCTGGTTGTTTTCACTCTTTTTCGGTTTTCCTAGGTTGCTCTTTGTTGTTGTACTTTAGTTGGTTTTCCGTGGATGTAGTTAAGGACTTACGGGTTCATCCAAACCCAGTAGTTTTGGGGTATTTGTGTTCAAAAATTCTACTAAATAGCAGAGTTCAAACTCAATAATTAAATGGGTTGTGGTAGAATTCCAAAGTCCCTTCCTTTTTTGGGCATTCTAAGGATTTCGAAGGAGTTCTAGAATTTTTATAGGCTGCTCAACTAGTTTGTGATGGGTAGAAAAAGTAAAAATTGGGCTTACAGTTCTTTTCTTTTATTACTTAGCAAGAATATTAATTGCGATGACTAGAAAAATGTATGAGCCGAGGGTCTATGGGAAACAGCCCCTCGCAAAGGTAGGGGTAACGTCTCATACATCCTACCCTCTTCAGATCCCACTTGTGGGATTACACTGGGTATGTTGTTGTCGTTAACTAGAAAAATGTATATGGGTAATACATATCGGAAGAGGTTGGTCCACAATTTATTAATGACTTACGCATTCTTTTGATGTAGAGTATGTAGATATATAACCTTTATTTTACTCGATATGATATTAAGCTGAACTGGTACCTTGGTGCTTTTTTATTTGTTTAAGCTTAACCTTTCCGTTTGGTACTTAAATTTCTCCCATGAGACAGATCCCTTTACCCCGTTGATTGCAAGGTACTTGTAAATAACTCTTACTTCCGATTTAATTGAGCTGAATTGGAACCTTTGTGTTCTTGTGTACATTAAACACATTTAGGGTGGGTTGAGCTTTGATGTTAGAAGGCCGGAGAGGCTAAAACAATCTTTTTTAACCTAAAGCAAAGGTTGAACAAGCTTTTGATGAGTTTGTCTAGCGTATGCAATGGACTTGAGTTTTTGGTTTCTCTTTCTGTGGTTAACGGTTAATAATAAAAGCGGGGCCTCAATAAGCTGCTTTATATGTCTTATGGTAAAACGTATCAAAATTTGTGCATGATGCGCTTTATGGGTTTGTTCTTTTCATTTATATGGACTGTGTTTAAGAGCCGTTGAAAACGTGAAACGTGGTAGTATATTATCCTGGGTATTCATGAGTTTTGGGGGATTTTCAAGAAATAGATTCAAAATAGTCAGAAATGAAGAAGTAGAAAAGGAGCCATGGGAGATAAGGGTTAAGGATAATTACCAGCTATATAGCCTTTATGTCTTGGGAACCTAATGAGCATTGACAGTGTAGTTCGTGCAGCTTCGGGTCAGGGATTATTTCCTCTTCAGTCCATATAAAGTTTGATTCTTTTTGGGCAGTTGCATACTTGTACTGGACTGATAATTAGGATCAATTGAACTTGTCATAAATGAACTTTAGACTAGGTCTGCCTTGTTTTATCTTACCTTATAAATAAAAGAACT
Source organism: Anisodus tanguticus (assembly GCA_034509755.1). Classification (NCBI taxonomy): domain Eukaryota; kingdom Viridiplantae; phylum Streptophyta; class Magnoliopsida; order Solanales; family Solanaceae; genus Anisodus; species Anisodus tanguticus. Next base: position 4,749,312 of record CM067558.1, read on the forward strand.
TTAGGACTTGGGTCTGCCTTGTTTATAGGACTTTGAGAAGGCAAGATATTGGTGAGGGTTACACTGATCTTTTTGCTAATGCTATGGCCGTGAAGCAATTTCTGAAATTGTAAGTTAATCCAGTTAGAACTTGTTTTCTAACTGGCTGACAATTGTTTTTATCAGGGAGTTTTTTGGTGTGTGGTGGTTGGGGGGGGGGGGGGGGGGGGGCGTAGGGCGCTCGTTTCTATCCAGTGATAAACTTGACGATGCAGATAGGAAAATCCTGCTAGTGGTAATGGAGAATGATAGCTGAATAATTTGGTCGTTCTGTTTTCTCTATGCAATGCACGACTTGTGTGAACAGAGTAAGGTCTGTTTGGTGGTGAATATTTTCCAGTAATGCTGTTACTCTTCTTCGGCTCTTGAATTGGTCTGTGCTGCTAGCCTACAAGCTGCTCAATGATTAGGCAGTGGCTAAAGTTCTCTCTTTTATGCTGATTCCATTTTCATTATATTGTACATAAAGTTGAAGGCCCTTTTTTGATTCATCCGTGGCCCTTTTACCAAGTCTACCAGATAGAAGATGATAGAGGGTCAACTATCGTTGCCAAAGTTAATATTGATACTTCGTCGTTTCAAAGACAAGGCATCCATAAAATGACATTCGAGAGCAGTACTGGTGTTATACTGCCCTGTGTACTAATTTTGTTCTTTTGTGTCTAATTTGTTTGATTAACAAGAAGATTATGTGACATTGACCTCAATTCAGCATATACCTTATCATTGGCCAGTATTGGGATCAAACGATTCTCATCTTTCTTTATGGTTTCTGAATTGTTTGTCTTGTGCCTCATCAGTTTCCAGTTGGGCGTATCCATCGATTGTTGAAGGAGAGAACCACTGCCAATGGGAGAGTGGGTGCTACTGCAGCTGTCTACTCTGCTGCAATCTTGGAGTATCTGACTGCTGAGGTATTAGAGCTGGCTGGAAATGCAAGCAAAGATTTGAAGGTGAAACGTATCACCCCGAGACATTTGCAGCTAGCAATTCGAGGTGACGAAGAACTTGATACCCTGATCAAAGGAACTATAGCTGGAGGAGGTGTAATACCGCACATTCACAAGTCGCTCATCAACAAATCTTCTAAAGAGTAATTAAGCCTGTTGTGTTACGACTTGTCTGCTTCCTTTTAGGGAGAAATATTCCTTTCTGGAAACTTTAACCATTTGGTTTTTTTGGTGTCTGCAAATGCATAGACATAGAATTGTCTACCTATTATGTTGGCATTTTCCATCAAGGTTCTCCTTTAGGTATTCTAAACATGGTCCTTTGCTAATATACTAGAAGTAACATTTAATGTGATTGCCTGGTTTCGTCTATTGTCTTCATGATCATGAATGCCCTTTAGTTAACAGATCCATCCATGGATGTGAGGATTCAAGATTTAAAGTTTATGAGTTTTTACAATGATTTAAATTAATATACAATAATAATTGAGTTCGCAGTCAACAACAACAAATTCAGTGTAATTCACAAGTGGGACCTGGGGAAGGTAGGGAGTACGCAGACCTTATCCCTACCTTGAGAAGGTAGAGGCTGTGCGAACTTCTCAATACATGTACAGGGTCTTGACAAAAGCTATTGGATTCACACATACTTATAAATTATGAGATAGATTACGAGATAGATCCGCCGTTGTGAATTGTGAATGTTGTCATGATGGGGATTAGATCCTCTCGAGGTTCAATGTTTTTATGCAAATAATGTCGGCTTATTATCACGATTTGTCTTGTAAGTGAGTTTGGGTCTAAGAGTGTTGGCATTAAGACCTTAATCCTTGGTTTGATATATCCTTTTAGATTAATATTAGCCAAAGCTGTTTGTGTATAAAAAAGAAAGGTAAAAGATTAGGCTTCCATCATTTTCAAGTGTATCTCTCATTTACACTATGGCTGGCCAATGGGGCGGGGCGGGTCCCGGCGGGACCTGTCCTCCGACGGGACTAGCGGGATCCGCCGATGTCCCGTCCCGTTCTTGGTCCCGTCGGAAAAGGGGGTCTTGTCAGGGCGGGGTTCGGGATCGGGTTTTCTGTTTTTTTTCTTTTGCACTTAATTTTAAAAATAACATATATAAACAACTCAATAATTGAACAAAATAGTGTAATAAAAACATCTAAGATTGTTTTTGTGCCTCTTATATTATTTAATAGAAATATGATTTTTTTGTAATACAATTTCAAAATTGCAACTTTGTGGTATTGAAAGTTGCAAATAACAAAGTAAAATTACAATTAAAAAAATTACATATTTAAAAACACATTTTCTAGTTTCTTTATAATGTCTTGTGGTTCTTCGGTTGGAATTGGAATTTGTTGGTCAAATTGCTCGACGTCGCTTCCAACTACATCGGATAAGATTTCGTTGAAGTTTTCGTCGTCTTCTTCGTTGATCTCCGGTTGACCGCACCTTCTACGCTCCGCTCGTATCCAATCTCTAAATAATACTGCAATCTCGAACCTGTCTCCCGCTAATGAGTGGTTGTGCTCTCCTATTTGAAATCTTCTGGCCGGAAAAGCGCTTTCAGACGCTGTTGATAACGCTTGAATATTCAACACATCTCGGGTCATCTTTGACATTGTAGGAAATGTTTTCTCATTCTCCCTCCAATAATTCAACAAGTCATCACGTCCTTCTTCTTTGAGAACTGCTTGGTACGGTACAACACCCTGCAAAACAAAAATATCAAATTCGCTAATTGGATTAGTAGTGGTACCACCAAACATTCTATTTCTAAGGTTATTCAAAAAAGGCATGGTTGTCTCAAGTATTTCAATATTAGCCGCAGAAAAAACATGTCTTTTTTGAGGTTGTATTGAAGAAGAAGAAGATGGTATGGAAGCCGGTTGGTTGCTAGCACTTTCTTGTTGGTAATGCATATATACTTTTTTGCATTCATCATGTATGCTACACAACACTTCTTCTTTAGTTTATTCCTTAGGTGGTGGGTCATTTGGATTTTTTGGAGTTAGAGGTGGAGTACTGCTATACAATCATAAATAGTTTCAGTAAGTGCTTTACAACCGTCTATTTTAATAGTCGGATTTAATACAACACCAATAATATAAATAGTGAGAATAAGAATAAAATATTTTTTTAATTTGATAAATATTTTTTAATAGGTGTCTTATAAGCTGGTTTTTCCATATATTCACTAAGTAATAAAAATATTATAGCCATATAAAATAACATAGTTGAAATAGTAAGATAATATATACCGAAAAATTCATTTGTTGCTTGAAAAAATTTATCTAGAAATACAATAAGTTCTGAAATTTTTTCTCAATCGTTATCTACAACCATATCAGTTGGATTTCGATTATGGGTGTTAAAAATAAAGTTATAGGTCTTCTATAATCATAAGCAACAAGTAGTTGTTCGTATAAATAATTTCACCTAGTCGCTACTTCTTCGAATTTTTTTTATAAGGTAGTCCACAATAGTTTTTTTATATTCTTTTTTTCGTTGTATTCTATTACTTCTAAAAATAAAGTTTATAGCAAATTGTATTTTATTAAAAATGTCTTCAAAAAGTGATAGACCATCCTTTACAACTAAGTTATAAATATGACACACACATTTTAAATGAAAATGATTTAAAAAAGATGGAGTTAAAAAATCTTTTAAAATTCTAATAGCATAATTATTAGAAGAAGCGTTATCTAATGCAATAGTCATAATTTTATAAGTTATGCCATAATAATCGCAAACTGAATGAATATTTTCTGCAATAAAACTACCAGTGTGCCTATCATCAATATATCTATACGCTAAAATACGTTTTTGCATAGACCATTTATAATCTATCCAATGACATGTTACCGTTAAATAACCATGGCCGTTAGTACTACGGCCTATATTAGACGTGATATATACTTTGCCAGGCTATTGATATAATGAATAACGTAAATATTGTTGATATTCATGTGCAAATTTAAAAACATCTCTCCTAACAGTTGATCTAGGAAAATCGTTAAAAGCAGGATTATACATATCTCTAATGTAATGAATAAAACTAGGAGAGGAAGAAAATGAAAAAGGCAAACCCTCTACCGCAATTAATTTTGCTATTACTTCCATATCTCAATGTTTATCATATTTAGGGCCTACAATTCCCCCCGTCATAGGGTTAATTTGACCATGTACTTGATCTGGGACAGTATGTGAACCTTGTCCCGACTGCGAGTGCATTGGCGCACTCGATTTTTCAGCCAGGTATTGGTCCCACCTAGCTTTGTGAAAGTTTTGTACATGTCTCAATAAACCTCCCGTCCCACCCTGACCTTTTCTCATTTTAAATTTATAAACATTTTTACAAATTTGACATCTAACTACTTGATTCTATTCGTTCCTATAAAAAAAATCCATGCATCTGATTTTAATTTTCATTTTATTGGGCCTCGTCTCATACTAGGGGGAATAGGAGGCGTTCCAGTTGGAGGTGCACTAGTGGGTGTGTCATCTAAATTAGTGGGTATGTCATCTAGATTATCTTCTAAATTAAAGTATGGTTGAATTGCAGAAAATATCTCGTCATTTAACTCTAATGGTATATCATTAAAAAATCCAGTTCATCTATATGTGTGTAATCAACCAAATCATCCTGTCTAGGAATATGATGACTAGAAGAAGTACCCCTGCCCTTGTTACCCCTACTAGAAGAAGCACCCTTACCCTTAAACATATCTTTTATTCCTTCCATTTTAATTATGCTAATAAATAGTTAAAGATAATGAAATTAAGTGCGCTAATTAAAATAAAGTAACAATAATAATTTAAAGAATGAACGAATGTACCAAACGCCGACGTAACGTCGACATGTAATCGAGGTTGAAAATTGAAACTTTGCTCGATGGATGATTCTCAAGCTAGTTGTCAACTTCACTCCCAATTTTTGAACTTTGATGTAGTTATACAAATGAATAAATAAAATTTAATATTTAGTGGACAATGTAGACTTGTAGAGAGATAGATTGAGAGATTAGAGAGATTGTAGGAAGATTTGTGAGAAAGATGAAGAGAAAATGAGGTATTTATAGTTGCAAAATTGAGTTAAAGTGTAAATATATTAACTTAGGGGTTAAAAATAAATATTAAGGGGATAGGAGGGTTGGGGGAGGCCAAAAATGGCCGTTGCACAACGACCAAAATATAAAATGGCCGTTGTGCAACGAGAATTTTTTGCAAAGGGGAGGGATCGGGCGGTACCGGGGCGGGATCGGGCAAAACAAGACTGGGGCGGGACGGGCCCGAACGAGCCCAGGTCCCGTTCCCTTTTTTTTGTTGGGTCGGGGCAGGGTCGGGTCGAGACCTGGCCGACCCGCCCGGTTGGCCCCGCCTTAATTTACACTCTTAATTCCCTTAGGATGATACTGGTAGAGGGGAATTTCTCTGATTTGTAGTAGGAACAAACATAGTATTTGAATTTTTTAAGAACAAATAGATGTAAAAAGTCTTCATTTAACATTAAGACCTAGTTGTATCAAAGAAGTTTATAGAGGACACCTCATTTTAAAGTTGTAGTTTGAAAAGAAATTGTTAAAGTAGGAAATTGGAGAAATAGTCAATGATGAAGATCTGAGTCATTCACGGGCGGATACGGTTTGGAAATTTTTGCCTTCGTGGATAGAGTTACCATCTAATGCATGTACCGCATGTACTGCCTTCATCAATTTGCAATGTTCAAACTATGTATGGTACAACTATCAAAAGAAATTGCAACAATATTAGAAAGTGACAATCAACACTGTCTTCAAATGAATCTATCAAGATCACAAGCTTTCATCAAAATTCACAACCAAACAAACTTTCCAAAATAGTTGATTGAATTCTAGAACAATTGGTAACATCCATAGACAACAAAATTCTCTTCTAGGCAACTAACAAAATGTCCTTGCTTGTAGTATACTTCATCTCAAACTATCAAAGGCAGCTTCTTCACAAAAGCAAAATCACCACACCTGATGAATACCCTTGGAGTAAGATGCAATTTTTTTACAATTCCATTCCCATAGCAAAGGTAACAAACATGGCCCCGAAAATGGAAGAAGCTAATTCAGTTATAATCAGTATGTGAACGTGCACCTACTGATTCAAGCTTAAAACATATATACGTAAATATAATTTTTTTTAAGAAGTATGTCTATATAGGTGCACCAACTACCTTCAAATCCTAGATCCGTTTCAGTCTCTGCTTGTTGATCGACATTTGGTGTTTAAAAGTTTGCTACCTTTGGAACGTCCACCGGAAACTTATCTATCTCATCCATCCATGGATTCACTTCCTTTGCTGGTTTTATAGTCCTCAAAGCCTTCCATACAGCACTATTACACTTGAATCCTGAACCAAACCCTATTTGCCACACTCGGTCACCTCTCCTCACTCTTCCCTTAGCTTCGATATAAGCCAGCTCGTACCATAAAGAGCTGCTCGAAGTGTTGCCAAAATGATACAATGTCATTCTTGATGGCTCGAGGTGCCTCTCTGTAAGATGCAAATTCTTCTCTATTTCATCTAAAACAGCTCTTCCACCAGCATGAATGCAGAAATGCTCGAACGCTAGTTTGAAATCAGGAATGTAAGGCTTGAGTTTCATTTTGAAAAGTTTCTTCCCAACGAGCATAGCAAAGAAAAGCAATTGTTCTGATATCGGTAACACAAGGGGTCCAAGAGTAGTAATATTGGTTTTTAAGGCATCTCCAGCCACTGCCATGAGTTCTTTCGACAAAGAAACGCCTAGTTTCCCGTTAGCATCCTCTTCTTGAGTCACGGAAGCAAAGCACTTGTCGTCTGCACCTTTGTTCGTGCGAACAACATGTAAAAGTTGGTACTTTGATCTTCTTCGCTCTGTCCATTTATTTGAAAGAAGTATTGCTGCACATCCCATTCTAAACAAGCAATTTGACACTAATTTAGATCTGTCATTTCCAAGATACCAATTAAGTGTTATATTCTCTGTACTAACAACCAATGCATATGTACGTGGATGTACTTGAAGTAATTTTTTAGCAAGATCGATTGCGATTACTCCAGCACTGCACCCCATTCCACCTAAATTATAGCTAGTTATATTCCCTCTAAGCTTATAATGATTTATGACCATTGCAGACAACGACGGGGTTGGATTAAACAGGCTGCAGTTGACAATTAAGATTCCAATGTCCTTCGTTTTCACGTTCGTTTTAGCCAATAGGCCATCAATAGCACCAAACATAACCGTCTCCGCTTCTTTCCTAGCTTGTTTCAACGACGGATTTGGAGGTATGTTGAGCAAAGCCTCGGGACAGTATGTGTTATCCCCGAGCCCCGATCGTTGCAAGATCCTTCGTTGGAACTCAAGATTCTCCTCGGAAAACGCACCAGCTAACCGAGACTGATCCATGAAAGTCTGCATTGTGCACTTATGAGCTTCACCAGGCTTGTAACAGCTAAAGTCCACAAGGTAAACAGGGCGTGGACGCGTCACGATGTAGATTGTCAATACGAGTACTATGAGTGTTGAACATGAAATTGCAGAGATGAGGTTGTATTGAAGATTGTCCCATAAATCAGAAAGATCTTGAGGAGTAAGTGTTGACATGTGAGCAGCAATCACAGCTACTAGAGGAGTTAATAAGAGGTACATTCCATGTGTAATGAGGTAATGGTAACCAAGCTTAACATATTTCAACTTAACTGATTTGTTGTAATCTGGCAGCTTGTTTGATGAGGGTGGCATCAAGGGTGTAGTTGCTTTTGCTTCTGTCATTTTTCTCCCTGTTTGAAAACATTTGACACGAGTTAAGTCAGTGGCGTATGCAGGATTTTCCGTAAACGGCATTAACATTTGAAGAAGTGAATGAATCACTACAATGACAAGTGGTGTCATTTTATATTACTCTCTCTGTCCCAATTTATGTGGCACCATTTGATCGGACACGTAGTTTGAGAAATAAGGGAAGACTTTGTTATGTTTACCAAATTGCCCTTAATTTAGTGTTACTTTTGTTGACTTTTCTTCACAATTAGTACATTTTAAAATTAAGTGGGACCCAACAAGGGTAAAATAGGGATGGTTCCATTAAGTAGTTGCCAAATAAGGAAAGGTGACATTCACTTTGGAACGGAGTAAAAAGAAAATGGTGCCACATAAATTGGGACGAAGGGAGTAGCTTATAAGATATATAGTAAACGATGTTGCTCGGACTCTCCAAAATTGCTGCAACACATTTGATCCTCCAAAAATACTTTACTTTAGAAGGATCCAATACACACCCATCGACGGTTTTGAAGAGGTCGAGCAACATAGCTAGTAAAAACTTTCGACAAAGCGGTGTCCTGTGAAACTACTTGGTGCAAGCTATATCTGCACCTGGGTTAGGTAATTCTTTGAGAGATAACAAGGGGGTTAGTATTTGTATGAATTTAACTTATTTACATTACCATGTAAAGATTTTTGCACTATCAGTATAATCTAACATGTCGTAGCGAGTTACCTACTTTGTTTTACAGGTTACTAATCTCACTTATTATGGGTCGTTACATTCTAGTTGACCTGATTCTTTCCACTGTCTTTGTGTATTGGTTTGAAGTACAATGTAAATCTAATTCCAAATTCTGATACATCAATCAGATACAATCAGATCTTATTATTGCTTGATTTAGAGCATAAAATGCATATAGAATTAACCAGAAAAGCAGACTCTAAAGGCATCCCGGTGCATGAAGCATCCGGCATTCACATATCCAGGGAAAGGCTGCACCCTAAGGGGTGCAAGATAGACAACTCACACTGACGCGGTTCACTGTTCGAACCTGTGACTTATAGGTCACATGGGGACAACATACGCAAGGTCCGGGAAATGGCAGGATCCTAAGGGGTTTGATGTAGGCAGCATATTTTAACGCAAGCATCAAAGACTAATTTCATAGCTCAAACCCCATGACCTATAGGTCACACGGGCATAACATTACCGTTGCTCTAAAATTCCCCTTCTAACCAGAAAAAGAATGGGAAAATAAAATTGAGGTACATAACTTTGTTTCACTACCAATTAAGGGAAAAAACCAATCATCACTACGTCTAAAACAGATTTTTAAAAGTCAAATAAAAATTCAGGAACACCAAAAATTAAGAATAAAATAAAATCAGATAAAGAAATGACCTTTAAATGGTAGTCACACCCCAGATCGCTTCAATCCCCCTATAGAGAAGCAAAAGAGAGATAGTGCTACACTAGAACACCATATGGGAGTTAGAAAATAAACAATTTTTTTTGTAAAATTGTGTTATCATTTAACTTTTGCTAGAAATATGGGATAATGAGAATTTGACGGTTAGTTAAAAAAAACTAGAAAAACATGCAATGCCATCAATTCTAATGGATACTACCCCATGTGGGGGTATTTTGTTTTTTTTGGGGGGGGGGGGGGGGGGGGGGGGGGCAAGGTTAATCCACGTCGAGTTAGTTGGTTCAGAATAAGTATCATATAAATAATTTTTTAAAAAAATTATTGATTTAGTTGAACATGTAAAACTCACCCTATATTTTCCTCTGAGGGAAAAAACAAGGTAAATTGCTAAGATTTTCTCGAGTTTGTGGTTAGTCTGATTGGTTCTTTGCGCCTAATATTGTTAAGCTATATTTTTATTCATCCTCTTTTATCTAGGTTTTCATAATTGGACCTTGACCCCATTCTATTTGGCTGATTACTAGGGTTAAATTTTGCAGTCCTAATAGCTTTGCAATATCAAAAAGTTTTTTTCTTAATTACTTTTTAGAATGTCAAAACTGATTATTTTTCGTCCTAAATTCAGACGTTGATTGATTTACTTTTAAAAAGAAAAATTTACATTTTGAGAAACTACACTACTAATTATAATATTGATAAAAAAGTATAAAAAGAAAAACATCTCCAAGGAATAATGTCTCTGACTCTTGAAGTAGGTAAAACAAAAAGGATGGTGAAAGCACCCGTAAAGCCACATGACCGAAGGGTGATCAGTTAAATATCTTTTGTCAAAAGATTATACTATATACATAGGTAAGAAATAATTTGTACATATACATTAAATCTTGAACATCCTTGACAAAATTTATGACTTCTCCATGAGGGTAAGAATGTTAGTTCAACAAAATGGCCTATCCTCTTGCCTTCTTATTATTATTGCCAAACATACATCGTCAAGTGTAGAAGTTAATTCAATAACTAATTTATAATGACCTGACTGTATATATTGTTTACATCGTCAATGTAGAAGTTAAAACTCTAAAATATAATTTGGTGCAGTTCACAATAGAAATCTTTTTAGTGAGTTCAACACAAGCATTTCAGTACTATCATTTACCGGGACTAACTAATAAAAAGCCTAGGACCGGAAGTCATCTTAGAAACAAACACGTTTACAAGCCACATTTTCTTCTCAACCTCTAAACATTTTAGAGAAATTTTTCAGTACAAGAAGATTTTTCTAAACTGTTTTTTGCTTGTGAATGGAACCAATATATGAACACCAAAAATAGCCAAGACTCAGTCCATCTTGAAGTCTTCAAGCCATATAATAACTTCATTCCTCTACCAGGTCAAACAGAAAGAGAAATAGATTAGACACAAAATGACTATAAAAAGTGACAAAGAGACTAAAGAATCATAAAATGCAGTTGCGAATCCAATATTTGAAGTTTATGGGTAAATCAACCTCAAGTTAATATACAATAATATCTGAATTCACAGTCAAATATTTATAGATATCTAGTGAATTTCTTAATATATATATGCAGAGTGTGGACAAAAGTTACTAGGTTCCCGTGAACCTATAAGTCATGCTCTAGCCTCTAGATCCGCCATCGAAAAAGTATAAAGCAAACATCTACAAACACCTTTCATCAAATGAGGAAATTTTAGCAATAGATAATGTTCCAAGCGTAACATAATGTCATAAAATCTTATAAGTAGATCAATCACCTATGCCTCAATCTCAAACTAGTTGGGAACATAAGAATATTGTTATGATATAAAACTTTTGATGATCTATTAAGTCCCTCTTAATAACTGGATATTACAAGCTAAGATCATATTTCAGACAATTGGAGAACCTCAGAATGAGACCACCGTAAATTGCACTTAATAATCATTCGGATGATTATACACAATATACATGTGTATATTAGTCTCTCGGCTGGCTCTCGATTTTCCTCCCCTTTGTACCGTGTAATTGGGTATATATTTAGTATCCTAGTTGAGGTAATGTTGTAATTAGTATTGTACACTTACCATAATAATTGTATTACCATAAATGTATAGTTAGTATCCAAGTAGAATAAGGTTTTAGGAATAGAATAGTAATATGATTCTCCTATTATGGAAATATGTAACTTGTATAAATAATTTTTCAATCAATGAAAATAATCAAGGGATTATTTCTCTCAACTATGTTGTTCGAACTCTCCAAAAGTACCATCGCAACCATCTCGGATCCTTCAAAAATGTACTAAATTTGGAGGGTCAGGATCCGACATGCAACTGTCGACATTTTTAAGGAGCCCGAACAACATAGATTACAAGGCATGTTCATATTTATACATCTAAAATTTTGATGGAAACAGTAAGTGGAAAATCTCAAATAACATTATAAAGAGCTAGATAGATATAAGAAAAGGTTATATTTCGTATTCAAGGAACTGATAATCGACAAGGGAAATAGAAAGAGCAAAACAAGATCTGTTTTCTAAAGCAAAAGAGGAACTTAAACAGAGATGTAACGAAACGAACAATCCCCTAGAACATACAACATACCATTATAAATTTCCATGTGCGACCAGGATCATTGTAGCGAGCAAGCATACAACCCGATTGAGGTTTGAAACCGTCTCTTATAAGACTGGATCGGAGTTGTTTCTCCTTATCTCGAACAACATCATCTGTTGGTTTTCCACTAAATTTTAATGCAGCAGCGATGCCTCCTTCCGTTTTCCTTAAGCTAATACCTTCTTTGTTTGGAGCTGGTAAGCTATTAAAAATAAGGCTTTAATTTCCCAATCATTCTCATTTGAACAAAGAAAAGAACTAAAGTTCAAATCTTACATGGAGGCAGACGAGGCTTATGACTTACATATGAAAAAACCACCTATGTTGCTCAGACCCTCCAAAAATGTTGTTGCAACCGTGTCAGATCCTTCAAAAATGCATAGCTTTTGGAGGATCCGACACACACCACAAAATATTTTTGAAGAATCCGAGCAATATAGAGTGTAAAGAATGGATCTTGGGCCTAACTCAACCCCAAAAGCTAGTTAGGCCCAATATCCATTCTTTACGTGGTATCAGAGCCAGACTCATTCCAATTCTTTGTTCACCGATGTTGGGCCCCCAAATTATATTATCCATGCTCCAGTTAACAAGGTTTGGGCGTGCGGGGGAGTGTTAAGAGTCCCACATCGGATATGGAATGAGAACATGGACTCCTTATATGGACTTTGACAATCCTCACCCTACAAGCTAGCTTTTGGGGTTGAGTTAGGCCCAATATCCATTCTTTACACAGAGGACCACTAAGTCTCATTTAGAGTGAGATGTTTCCGTGTATATTAACTAATAAAACATGTTACCTGCTCAAAGATTTATCCGATGGGAGAACTATTTGGATTGACACTTTAGATTTTTCAGCATCAAATGCCTGAGTGAAGACAGGAGTAGTCATCGGTATCTTCTCTGTTGTAGCATTTTTGCCAAATATGTATCTATACTTAGATGAGTTAATATTTCTCGACCAATCTGGATCACAAAACACCACAGAAGATTTTTTAAAGAAAAACAGTCATTATCTCACCCGGCAACATCATTGAAACCGCTATGTCCTGCGAGATTGTCGGCTTCTGTTTCTACAACTATGAAAGGATCATATTTCCTTACCTGTATTACATAAATGAAAATTAAGAGCATTCCACATCGTAAATTTTATGATATTAGTTGGGATTTATCATTCACCCCTGGACTGAACAACAGTGCTATGCTGCAGGGTGAATAAATTATCCTATCTGAAATAACAATTTGCAATTTCGGAACCCAAAGGCAGATCTAATACATAAACTATCTTGGATTTACGTATAAGGAAGATTAAATTAAGCTTTGCAAATACGTATGTATAGTAAGAGCTGGACCTACTACCTTTAAATACGGCTCCATCTCTTTTAAAACCTTAAAAGCTCTAATGCAATTATTGAGCTAAAATTTTGGAGGATCCGAGCAACATCGGCTAAAAGTAGTAGAAACCATTAAAAAATATAAACAAAGTAACAGTTCTTAGCTTGAAGTTGATGCTATAAGATACTACTAACCTCGTAAGCTGCTGTTCTTCTTAGTATCTGATAACTGGGCGTTTCCAAGTCAGGGGTCTTGTAAATCCTTAACTGCTCAAAAATTGTAATCAAATTAAGGTCCAAGAACTTCAATTCTATGCTGCCCGGACTCTTCAAAAATGGCACCGGGTGCGTGTCGAATCCTCCAAAAGTAGTGCATTTTTTGAGGATCCGACACAGGCACGGCAGCATTCTGGAGAGTCCAAGCAACACAGCAAAGCATAAACTGAACCAGTTTGATAGCACACCTGTTTAGCGACATCGACAAGACCTTCTAGAGAAAAATAATCATTATTCTGAATTGAATCCCAACAGTCCTACAGATTTCAACAAGATTACAAGAGTCGGTAACTAATCCTCAAGGCGATTTAATTATTTGAATTTGCATCGAGGAAGAGCGATGAATCAAACCACGTGGCTGTTAAACTTGTTTGTTTTAGGATTGACACCCATAACGGAAGTGCCAGTGAAGATTAATTCGGGTTTCCATGGAAGAAGAACAAACTTCATCACCATAGTCCATCTTGTAGTTATTTCATATGGCCCTGTCTACAACAAACTCAATCACTTAAAAAAATTCAAGTTCATAATATCTATGCATTTCATTCCTTAAATATAAGTTAGGCAGCTCAAAGCAAGCAAATTATATGAAACTTCTGGTCCAATACAAACTATAGTAAATGTACTACATGTATAATTCTTAACGAATCATGAGTCTGTTTTAAGGATCACTCGTTTTCACAATATAACTCAGCATATGTAAGCTTCATAAACATATCAAATAGGACCTGTAGGCTTGAATATACAGGTTCGGCAGAATCCAATAAGTTTGGCTCAAACTCTCTCTGTGCTAAAAATTCACTAAATCTGTACAAAAACTAAATTTAAAACGGAGTTACTAGCACTTGCAGTCGTTGTCCTAGAATCCAGAACCCATAAATTTCAAATCCTAGATCCATCTCTGGGTCCAAAGACCAGATAAAAGGGGAGGAATAGGTAAATTAACATGTAAAAGTAGTAAAATTTTGATGAATCTTGTGACATCGAATGAGGGGGATGGATACATTCATTTCATATAGCCGACCACCAACTAATTTTGGGATCGAGGCATAGTTGATTGATTATTGGTGACTCACTTAAACAATTAGAAACAATTTTGATTACTAAAGACGGGCCATTTCCATTGGTCTACTTCATCAGTTCATCTGTGTCACAGCATTTACCAAACAGGGAAGTGAATTTGCCAGAGCAACAACTGCACTGTGAGTGTGATACTACTAGGTTCTTGATTCCTTAACATATGTGCAACACCTTAAACCAACCAAACAAGAAAAAATAAACAGAAAGTATCCAAGAAAGAAAGAACGCACATTAAAAGCAGTTAAAATAACCAATGGATTTAACTTATATATATTAGCGTATATTGTTAAATATACTCCATATATTTTATAATATTTAGTGTAGTACAATTAATGGTAGAAATAGGATCCCTATTGGATTAGGATTCCACAATGTACACACTATATATATTTGTATTAATGAGAAAGACTCCCAAGGGAGATTACGATATACACCTCGTATACAGCTGAACCTGCCCGTATACAGCCTCCCTAAGCCGATATACACCTCCTATTCGGCCAATTCTACCTCACATCTCGAGAAAAACTAACTTTTTCAGTTTTTAAAAACAATTTTGCACTTACTTTATTTCAAATAGCTTGACCAAATACCTCATCCCTTTAAAATAAATTAAAATGAATTATGTTGGGTTGGACTAAAACCAATCAAATGCCAATCTTGAACCCAATTCATAAATTTTTTAGCAGATTGGGCGAGCCATCAACCTTTGGGTCATATTTGACACCCTAGGTGTATGAAAAAATATTTGAACGAAATTGTGGTTATACCAATTTGTATCAACTTTTTATGAAAGCCTATACTTCATTTAGTTTTGATTTTCAAATATGGCCCCTTGGAACTGTGAAATGTTGTCTGCCAAAAAGACATATTTCCATGCGAAATGCACAAATAAATATGGAGCCATTTTAAGCACATTATAGGTTTAAACCTTGCATATACCCCCTTTACTTTCAATTTCTCTACTATATATAATAACTTAATTCGTCGTTTCCCCTCAACTCACTGCCCTATAGTTCACTTGCAATTTCCCTCAACTATCATCTCTTTTCCTTCAATCTTTGGGGAAAACAATTGAACAATATGTCCCAAATTTTAACAATATTAATGAGCTCAATTTGTTTGGTACTCTTTGGATTCTATGACGAAAAGGGAAATAATGGAATGGCCATGTCAAAGACGTCGAGAACGACGGTTGTAACTATGCGCCGACTGCATGGTCCAAGGATAGAGAAATTGATAACGATGATGGTGATTATGACTATGCTCCGACTGCGTTTGTGTAAGAAAACCCTAGCTAGTGCTAAGTACTTAAAAAACCCTAGATATGTTAAGTTGCCAGTATTTGCAAATGTTATCGACCATGAATCGTTCTGTGGTTATAGTACACCTAGTGGTGGCATTGCTCGTCGCGAGCTGTTAGCTATTGATAGGGGACTATGGCCTTAGAATCAGAAACTACCAGGCTTTTTGTGTATGCCATGCTTCCGGAGGCGTTTCTACCCAATACAGATAGTCCCACACTTTTCGGGCCCTTCATTTCATGAGCCCAAGAAGTGGAAGAGTCTATGCGCCTTTTCAAAAAACCTTTTTGCAGGAACCGAAACGTCACATCCTTTCCCTCTATCAGACATTTCGTTAAGCGATCATTAAATGTGCCCAGTCCCTCTTTCGACGGTGCCCCTTCTAAGACACCGATTGATGTCCACTGACGAGGCACGCCTCTTCGAGTTCCAAGAGTAATGATTACTCTCTTGGTTATATAAACTAACAACCCCGATCACCTTTCCTCACTTTTATCTCTATCTTTCCTTTATATCAATTTTAATTCTCCGTCCTTTCAATTTCTAGCCTTAACATGTCTACTCCTTCTTCGTCTTCTTCCGACACTTCTGACGGTCTTACCCTCGCCAGAATAAGGGAAGAGCTTGGCGTCTCCCATCGCCGGCTGTCGTCCTCTGGTATTAGCCAGGCCATCGATCTGGGCTCTTCGGCCTCAAAAATCATCCCCTCTAACTTCAATTTTGAGAGGAACTTCCGTGTAAACATCCGCTATGATTCTGTGGAGGACATGATCTCGTTGATTGATAATTTTGTTATTCCTCAAGTCCACATTGACTACCTATGGGGCTTGAATTTCCTCCCTCATTCAATGCTAGCATGGAGAGCGAAGATGCGGGTTCGGGCCTTTCGGTTCCTCTCCCTCTACTGTTGGTTCTGACCTCTGCCTAAAAGCTTCCTTGGCCCATCTTGCGGGCATCTTTCTTCAGGTAACCCCAAGTCTTTTCCTTTGCACCCTTTTTTCTTTCAACACGAGTACGTGTGCTAAGCTTATTTTGTCTAACTTTTTCTCAGGGGAATGTTGTCGTTTCCTCTACCATCGAACTTTTCAAGAACATATCTTCGTCCTCCCATGTGTAGAGAGGTTGGCGGAGGAGAACCGACGTCTTCGGGAAGAAGTTGCCCAGCTTCGATCCGAGCACAAAGATCTTCTGAAACGGAGGACCACCCTAGAAGGTAGGTGGGAAGAGGCCAAGCAGGCGCTGACAGTTAGGGAGGAGACCTTCGGGACCATGACCCAGGCTCACCAATTAATGGGGGAGAGGTTGGTCTGGGATGAGCTTGATCATGATACTGTTCGGGCGCAGATGCAAGCACTTGAGGCTTCTCGCGCCTGCCTTCTAGCCTGGAATCAACGGCTGACACTTCGCGGGGCGGCTGAGCGACAGAGGCCCACCTTGATTCGGGACTATGCCGTCCTTCAAACCCAGTTTGAGGTCTTGTAAGGGGTGGATGTGGGAGCGATTGATATTCGCTCGGCCCTCGTAGATGTAAAGATAGACTTGGGGGCGGTTGAGGCTGATATGGATGACATGTGAAGAAAAGCCCCATTCTTATAATGCTTTTGCCATCTCTTATTATGGCGAGGGTGCTCCCCCCGGCTTAGCTTTGTATGTCTTCAGTCTCTGGTCATCGGTTCAGAGGTCTTCTAAGGATCTATTCTTGCGGCGATGATCAACAACAATGCCGGTGGTGAGTGCCAGTTTTTTTCCAACTCATGTGAATTCGTAGGGGACTGCGTGCCTTTTTTAATGATAATATTTTTTAGGTGGGCCTGCGTGCCCTATGATGAATGCTTTATTTTTGTAGTTGTGTTGGCCTGTGCGCCATTTGATGGATATTTCCCGGCCCTTACGCCCTTAGTTGTTTTTAAAATTGAGTTCGTGCTCTGGTTTGTTGGATCTTCGGGGCTTGTATGCTACTCCTAATGTTCTTTTGTGAGCGTTTAATGCTCTTTTTGTATAAATGACAATTGCTTGCCTTTCATTTTGTTTTTCTTTACGCTTTGACATGCGCTTTGTTCTTTGCAACAATTGTGATCACATAATGAGGTGTTGGCTTTTTAATTTGCTCTTAACCGTCAAGGCATGACAATTGCGTCAGTCTACCGAAACTATGCTAATATTCAAGCATTTGTTATTTAAGCCAATGTTTGACAACCAGTGCACGCCAATAAGATTTTTGCGTTTTGTGTTTGAGGTCGTCTTGCCTTCACCCAATCCGAGAATGTCACATCCGTGAACGCTAAATAAAGGAAGATACTCATTTTCCGGTGATGATGGGGAAGACGTCTTAACCCCATGTAAAGGCACAAAGGTTCAAAAAGAACATGCACGCGTGAAGGCTCTTATGGCCGTGTCGTGTTGTTTAAGACATCCAATTTTGAAATAAAGGAAGATACTCAATTGTCAGTGCATACACAAGTTAAACTCATAACCAGTTTTCCAAGATATTAATTATCACTCTTCATAGACAGGTACTTGTAGTTATTTGAGCTGACTGAGTAAATTTTGTATATTACTCTCTCCGTTTTATAATAAGTGGTGTTTTTAACTTATGCACATTTCTTAAGAAATTGATCACTATTAAAAAAATTATTAGTGTTTTTACTAACTTACCCCTAATTAATGTCTAGAAAAAGAAAAGCTACTTAATAATTTTGATTAAATAAATAGGATAATTTTGAAAAAATAAGGTCAATTTCTTCTTAAAATCTTAAAGCACCACTTATTTTAAAATAAAATGAAAAACGTAAAACATCATTTATTTAGGAACGGAGGAAATATCAGTGTATAGAAATTAAAGTATGTTTGGCCAAGCTTTCAAAATTTATTTATCTTGAATTTTTTTTTTGCTAGAAATATTTTTCGAAAAAGTACATTAAGATATTAACAACTCTTGTTGGGTAATCAACTTGAATAACACTTTTATCAATATTAGACCAATTAATTTACACTTGGCAAGTTTCCAAAAATATTTCGAGTGAAAAACTAACTTTTTCAGCTTTTGAAAAACAATTTTTGCTATCACTCAAAAACACTTACTTTATTTCTAAAAGCTTGACTAAACACCTCATTCCTCTAAAATAAACAATTTTTGACTTCCCAAAAACTTGGTCAAACAAGCCATTAAACTCATAACCAATTCACCAAGATACTCATACATATTTTGTTTACATTATCAGTGCATATAAGTTAAACTCATAACTATAATTCACATAAATGCTAACCTGTTTAGCCCAATGTAGCTGAAAATCAGGCCTAAACAATTGCTTCAACATGGAAATATTAAACAAATAGCCATCAATTGAATCATGTTTAGTAATTGGGTCTCTATATTTCACATAATCATCATAAGCCGTACGATCAATTCCTTGATCATCAAATAAATGAGGAAGATCTTCATACAAGAATTCCACTAATTTTTTCATATCAACTGTTGGACTTTTTGCTAGGCTCTGTTTATCAACTAAACTTTGATAAATAACCCATTTGATTTTTTTTCCATATTTAAGAGTTTTTGTATTTTTTGGAGGAGTTAGGAAGACTGAAGTAGGGTGGAATTGCCGGAAAATGGTGCACCGGTGAAGTGTTGGCCGGAAAATGAGGTCGGAAAGTTGTGAGGTGGCCATTTGTTTTTAAGTACTCTGTTATTGTTCTTTTTGTTTCGTATGTGTTTAAAAGGATGTGTGTGGCTTTCGTGTCATAAATATTAGCCATAGCTTATTGGTTGGGAATTTTCGCAGCTTCCTTTCTATTGTTTTTTTCTTTAAAACTCTTTTGATTTATTTTGGTTGTCATCCGGTATCTGGTAAAAGTTTTACAGTGTAGTTTATTTGAATATTATTATTTAAATTATATCTTATTTTTAAAATATTTTATACTTTTATATGGTTATTCATTTCGGAATAATTTCAAATATACAATGTCTGAAAAAATCGGGCAAAAATAATTTAACATACACGAACTTTAGGCAAAAATGTTCTAACTTCACGCAAAAATAATTGAACTTCAGTCATATGAATTTTGTCGGAAGGTAGATGATATAAAGACTATCTCTGGACACCTTTTGTGTGAAGTTATTCTGAAGTGGTAGAAATACAAAAATTCATAAACTTAGAGCATAACTTAAACAGTGACATCAATATCGTTATCTATGCACTTATCCATACATATTGATAGAGATAGATTCAGAATTTGAATTTTATGAATTCTGAATTGAAGAATAGTGACCTCGAGTGCTAGTAATTAGGTTCTAAAATTAATTTTTATATATAATTAATAGATTTTAATTATATGCAAGATTCGGGTCAAGATCATATTCAGCGGAAGACGCAACGTGAAGCCTATATCTGCCCTGAATATTTGCTTTCAACTAATTTGATTTGCACCACATAATAAAATCCACTAAAGAAGAAAAAAGTTTCCTACCAATTTTTTTTATAAAATTCATTAAATACAAAAATGTGTCACTTTGGGAGGATTGGGTTGAAATTGGGCAAGTTAAAATGAGCCTAGTTAATAAATGGGTTGGGCTAAGATTGATCCGAAAGTTATTTGAACTGAAATGGGTTAAAAATGGAGTGAGTCATGACCCTCCTTACTTGACCTAATTTTTTCTATAGAAATACATTTTTTGTGAAAAATATTTTCCTTCATATCAAACACACCCCAAACTTATAAGATACATGATACAAGAAAAATGAATATGTTAAAAAAAAGAAGAAGTAAATCTCAAGAAATAAACCCAAATTAAAGTAAATCTTAAAATTGGATTAGTTTTGAGCTAAATTGGAGATCACTTTAAAATGAATTATGTTGGGTTGGACTAAAACCAGCCAAATGCCAATCTTGAGCCTAATTCATAAAATTTTGAGTAGATAGAGCGAGCCATCAACGTTTGGGGTCATATTTGACACCTTAGGTGCATGGAATTTTTTTTTGAACGAAATTGTGATTATACCAATTTGTATCAACTTTTTATGAAAGCCTATACTTCGTTTAGTTTTGATTTTCGAAAATGACCCTTTGGAACTGTGAAATGTTGTCTGCCAAAAAGACATATATTTCCATGCGAAATGCATAAATAAATATGGAGCCATTTTAAGCACATTATACGTTTAAACCTTGCATATTCCCCCTTTACTTTCAATTTCTCTACTATATATAATAACTTAATTCATCGTTTCCCCTCAACTCACTGCCCTATAGTTCACTTGCAATTTCCCTTAACTATCATCTCTTTTCCTTTAATCTTTGGGGAAACAATTGAACAACATGTCCCAAATTTTAACAATATTAATGAGCTCAATTTGTTTGGTACTCTTTGGATTCTATGACGAAAAGGGCAACAATGGAAATAGTACACCTAGTGGTGGCATTGCTCGTCGCGGGCTGTTAGCTATTGATAGGAGACGATGGCCTTAGAATCTAGTTAGATTTTTAATTGTTTATGATTTCTCGCTGAGAATCAGCAGTAGAGGCTTTGAGATATGTATGCTATATCAACAATTATAACTATAGTAAGATATTGAGTTTTTTGGAATTTAGTTATATATGTTTTCCGGTGAAAATGATTCTAACCAAAATTACAATTAGAAATTTGTATTGAAGGGTTTAAAGATAAGTAGGTCGTATCCGATTCAGAGATTCTCTTAAACAAGTCCGGTGTTATAGGTTTGACAACGGGTATGCGAGCTAATCGTGTGTGAACAAGAATGAAGTGTATTTGCTTGAGAGAGATCTAGTTTATAAGTGTGAGCTTAGAGAGAATACAATGTATGTTTCTTCTCTTCTAAGTCTTAGATATATAAGACAAAACTTAGACTATTATTCCACCCTAAAATTATGACGACGTGAGCACACTAACGTCACCGTGCCCACGTGCGCCGCGACACTATGATCTAGGAAGGCTGATGTGATGGAGTTGTTGGGAGTGGAAGACAGTTGTAAAGAGCCTTTGAGATTGCCGAAACTATCATACTTTTTGTGTACGCCACGCTTCCGGAGGCGTTTCTATCCACTACAGATAGTCCCCCACTTTTTGGGCCCTTCATTTCATGAGCCCGGGAAGTGGAAATCTTTCGAGACAACAAACATACACGTGTCGTCTATTTGGAGGAATAATTCAACAACACTCGTCTTGAGGACTTTGCCAATATGTCAGACTATTGTAAACAACTAACATTGGTTGCCGATCAATTGTCTAATGTTGGCACGCCGATTTTCGAAACAAAGATGGTTTTACAACTTATCAATGGTTTGTCGAAGGGTAAGTACGATACACTTGCGACGTTGATCCCCTCCCTAGCTTCAACAAGGCCAGTTCACAATTGCTGTTGGAGGAGATCGAACGAGACAAACAGGACAAACACACTTAACAGGCATTGGCGGTTGACGTACCGTCAACCACCAACACACTCGCCAGACCTCCGCCACTCATGGACCACCCACCCCACCGTGGTAGTCGAGGTGGCAGCAAGGGAGGTGATCGCGACAACGGGTGTGGAGACTGTCAACTGCCAATACACTCGCCAGTCCTCCGCCACCCACGGACCACCCACCCCACCGTTAGAGATGGCAGTGGATCCTGGACCCGGTCCGGATCCAGTTGATCCAGATCCGTTTTATAGGATATGGATATTCAAAATTTGGACCCAACGGATCCGGATCGGATCCTGATCCATTTCTGACGGATCGGATCTGGATTTTGTATTTGAGATCCGTATCCGGTTCAGATCCGACCCGTGGATCCATTTTTTATTAAATATATTCATAACCTAGAATGTAATTTTATAAGTATTTTCTTAAAATTGCTAAGCACATCCTTGCAAGTTTAATTCTCAAAACAAGTTTAATTTATCCCCGCGTTAACTCAAAAAACAAAAAATAAAGAGGTAATTTCGATAATAAAATCAATGTTATATTAGTGAATGACTAACATCTCGATAGACAAGTAGTTAAAATTATATTCACTTCATTTGTAAAGATTCCAAGCACGTGCAAGTTCTGCATTTTGGAAATACTAGTCAGCATTTTCCACAACTATTGTCATTGTCCAACATTTTCAATTAATAGCTCACAATCAAAACGAGACAACGAACAAAATATATCAAAACTAGACAATGAACAAAATATCTCATATGAACATTTCAAAATTGAAACACAGTTAACTGTAAGCTAAATAAAAATTGTTTGTCAGTTAAAAAAAAATCTTAGCAAAGTTACATTCTTAGCAAGACAAATTTTTTACATGTGGATCCAAATCCGATCCGTGGACCCGGTGGATCCGAATTTGGATCTAATTTTTATGGACATGACGGATCTGGATTCAGGTATGAAAAACGGATCTGGATCTAGTAGGATCCGGTCCAGATCTGATCCGTTGCCATTCCTACCCACCGTGGTAGTCGAAGTGGCAGCAAGGGAGGTGGTCGCGGCAACGGGTGTGGAGGAAGAGGAAAGGGCCGTAGAGGATGATCTAATTCTACCGGCCCAACACAAAAGGCCCTATACCCACCACCACCTTAGGCCGGCCCTCTGCCTTAGGAAATTTTCAGAAACTGGGTTGACTGCATGTCCATAACCAACATGCTGGCCAATGGTAACATCCCAGCATACTGGGCTCTTGTCCAGTTCCACGTCAAGTAGGCCACACGGAGCAGGCCCATATTGTGTCGGCCCAACAGCAGTAGCAACCTTCCGGCCTACTCACCCCAACCGAATTGGCCTAGGCCTATAACACTATGATTCTATAGCAACCCGATGATGCCTTATACATGGACATATGCACCACATCCCACCTCACTCGCATTTCTGGTAATCTTCTTCAACTATTTAATTTGCACAATCCTCAAATTTTGGTCAGAAATGGCAATCTCATTCCAATTCAAGGTTATGGCACCACTCATACACCACCACCTCACCTTCTCTTTTCTATAAAAACGTCCTATATGCTCCTAACATCATTAAAATTTAATCTTTGTTAGAAAATTTGCTACTGACAATTCCGTATCTATTGAATTTGACCCTTTTCGTTTTTTCTGTGAATGACCTACATATGGGGACACCTCTTACGAGATGCAATAGTGTGGGGACCTCTATCCTTTCTCATCCAATTCCGATGCACGTGTCCATCCAAATACCTCTCTAGATGCAATCTCTCAATTAACCTGACACAATAGACTTGGGCACCGGGGAGCACCAATTTTTAGCTTTCTTAGAAGTCGAAATTTCATTCAATGTAATAATGGAAAATTTAACCAAAATTGCTATTCTTGTCCTTTCGGAAAGCATGTTCGACTTCTGTTTAAATCATCTTTGAGTGTTGCTTTTTCTTCTTTTGATATTATTCGTGCAGATTTATGGACATATCGCATTACTAGCAAACATGGTCATAAATATTATTTGGTGTTTTTGGATGATTTCTCTCACTTTCTTTGGGTTTATCCTCTAAAATATAAGTCCTAAGTTTACTCAATTTTCCTTGAATTTCAAGCTTATGTCAAGACCCAATTTAAAAAGACTATCAAAATGTTTCAATGTGATAACGGTCGTGAGTTTGACAATTCCAACTTTCATAAATTTTGTACAGACAATGGCATGGTATTTCGATTCTCGTGCCCCCATACCTCACCTAAAAATGGTAAATCCGAAAGAATCTTCCGCACCATTAATAATATGATTTGTATCATGCTCTTTCATGCGTCTCTTTCCCCTCCATTTTCGGTCTATGCGCTTCATATAGTCGCCTACATCCTTAATATATTACCTACACGTACCCTTCAAAATAAAACCCCTACCGGAATTCTATTCCGTTGGATGGTCACCTTCGGATTTTTGGTTCTCTATGCTACCCTAATCTCGCCTCCACGACTCCTCACAAATTAGAACCTAGGACTACTCCGTGCATTTTCTTGGATTTCCTGTCAAATCATAGCGGGTACTTATTCTATGATATAGCCACAAATAAATTCATTGTCTTTCGTCATGTCACGTTTGAGGAGAACGTATTTCCCTTTGCCAACGTCCGA
This sequence comes from Anisodus tanguticus, assembly GCA_034509755.1. NCBI lineage: Eukaryota > Viridiplantae > Streptophyta > Magnoliopsida > Solanales > Solanaceae > Anisodus > Anisodus tanguticus. The sequence goes on from CM067558.1 coordinate 4,774,197, forward strand.
AAATTCCAAGTCACTGACTATAGATTTTTTGATGATTTGGACACTTTCACTCTCATTAAAAACACAATATATTGTGGCACCCACCCGTCACGTCACTGCCCCTACCCCCGTCGACTATCCCTCCATCCCGTCGACCACCATCTGACTCACTACTCCTGTCTCGGCCTCATCATTCACATCGTCGTGTTTACTGCCCCGCCCCCTGCCACTATTCCCGTGACGGAAAATCCCGTGTCATTGAGCCCACTGTCCCATCCCCTACCACTGTTCCCGTAATAGAAAATATCGTGTCCCAAACCACCTCACTGCTCGTACCCACCCCACTGCCCATGACCCAAACAGTCCCACTTCTGACCCATCGTATGGAAACCCGTGCCTAATACAGGATTTTCAAACTGAAAGTCCATTTTAACCTATCCACTCACAATATCTCATTTATACCTAAAAACCTAAAATTAGTCAAGCTTGACCTGAATTGGAATGCGGTCATGCGTGAGGAATTTAATACGCTCACTACACAACGCATTTGGATCTTGTCCCGAGACCAGAGGGGGTGAATCTGATTCGTTGCATGTGGCTATATCGTCAAAAATTCAAAGATAGTGGTAAGCTTGATTGCTCTTGTGGCAAATGGCACGGGGAAACAAGAGGGAGTTGCTTGTGGTGAGACCTTCAGTCCAGTGGTTAAACCAGCCAACATTCGCACTATTTTGAGCATAGCTGTGGGAAAGAACCCGATTCATCAACTTGATGTGAAAAATGTGTTCTTACATAGGGATTTGAAAGAAAACCGTATATATGCATCAACCGCATGACTTTGTGCATCCAGAGGCTCTTCAGTATGTCTACCGTCTTTGAAAGTCACTCTATGGCTTGAAACAAGCCCCCAAGGCTTGGTATGAGCGCTTTGCCACTTACATCATGCATATCGATTTCGTGTGCAGCAAATGTGATAATTCACTTTTTATTTTTCATCGAGGTAATGACACTGCATATCTTTTGCTCTATGTGGATGATATTGTTCTGACTGCCACATCTGATGTGCTGAAACACGAGATCATTACCCTGCTCAAATCTGAATTTTCTATGACAGACTTGGGTAAGTTGAGTTATTTTTTGGGAATTTTAGTGACTAGATCTGAAAATGAAATGTTCCTGTGTCAGCATAAGTATGCCGAAGAATTGTTTACATGGCTAAAATGGCAAACTGCAAGATCATGCCCACTCCAGACGACTCAAAGTCGAAACTCAGTGCCGATGACGGGGATACGGTGCTCAATCCTTCCCTTTATAGGAGCCTTGCTGATGCACTTTAGTAACTTACCTTCTCTAGGCCCGATATTGCCTATACTGTTCAGCAGGTGTGCTTGTTCATGCATGCTCCCAGGGAGCCTCACTTTACCACTCTTAAACGTATCATTCGGTACGTTAAGAGTACTCTTGACTATGGATTACATTGCTATCCATCTGCACCGACCAAGATGATATCATATACGGACGCCGATTGGGGCGGCTGTGCAGACACACATCAATCCACTTCCGGCTATTGTGTATTTTTGGGTGATAACCTCATCTCGTGGTCAGCCAAACGATAAGTCACTCTTTCCCTTTCGAGTGCAGAAGCAGAATATACAGGCATTGCGAAGGTAGACAATGTGCCATGTTCGGGTGTTACATATTCCGTCTTCCTATCAGTACACATATATATTTACTAAGGGACTTCCCCGACAGCTGTTCCTTGACTTCAGATCCAGTCTAAGCGTTCGGCCTTCTCCCGCTCCGACTGAGGGGGTGTGATAGAGAATACGTAAATATTCTTCATATATTCTGTAATTATTATTTTAGTATAATTATGTAAAGTAAATATTCTCATTCAATTAGGATTACAATTATAAACACCTATATATATTATATTAATGAGAAGACTCCAAGGAAGGGAGAATTACACTATTCTACCCTTACTCCTTGTGTCTAGGTAGGAATGACGAATTTGAAGTAAGAATCCTAGTTAATTAATCAGTCTTTTTCTCTGTGTAAGCTACATAATATTAGTTGTAACCTTTTGATACTGTGGTTTACATCTAGGTGTAATTAAGGGTTTCTGAGATCACTAGCTTATTTTTAGATTATTATTTTTTTTGAAAAAATTTGATCAGTCTATGCAGAGCAGTGACATGGATTGCAGTGAAACATAGTCTCACTTGATGATAAGATTGCATTCATATTCTATAATTAATTGGTCACCTGATTATGTAATCAGCAAACTCTAAAATAGCTTTCTCTATATTCCAGTTCAATTAGTCTATTGTTAATCGTTGATGCTTTTTTTTACGTAGAGTTAAACTCTTTTTTATATAGCGCACAGGTGCATTTTCAAAGGAATATAGATCACAAGTCACAGCATTAACACGGTACAAAGCTTTGTTTATTTACTAATTGTTCCACGTTTTGCTTGTTAATTAGAGATAAGATATTGATAAATCAAATTAACTGATCTTGATTCAAAATACGAATACCGGTTGATAGGATAGGCTTCTTATAAATCTAGTTGTGATATATTAGAACTCCTCATTCTTTGTATGTAATGTATGATGTACCTATATGTATAGGAAGAATGTAATTCTGTAAAATAATTTACTATCAATACCAAGAGTCCAAGACCAGCTACTACTTAATTTGGATTATTAATTTCTACCCTTGTTACATTTAAGTAATGAAAAGTTCTTACACTACTCTTTTTGACAAATGTAAAATATATTTTAATTTTCTTAACACAAAAGAATTAGTAGGCGACCCATTGTCGCCACTAAAATATATTTCAAAATAAGGGGTCACTCAAAGTTCAAGTTGTTGCAACAACTAAAGTGGCCACTAAAGCCTTTCTTTGTGGCGACAAATTCTTGGAACACATTGATGGTCATACATTCGCAGCGACTTAAATTACCTTTTGTCGCGAAATTAGTCGCCACAATGACATGCTTTAGCCACTTTTTTCAATTGGTTTCTGTGACGATTATTTCATCGACCATTCAGTCGCCACTATACATATTTGCCTATCCAACTAAGCATCCACATAGATAGTGCACACTTCCATGTGCCATGCACACTTTTAATCTCTACGCAAGTTGCACCTTAGAACCATTATTCCCCTTTCAATACACTTGAGTTTAATTTAAGCTAAGTCATCGACAAAGTTGTGGTTTAATGATAAGTATTCTTTTATTTTTAATTAGAGATCTAGGGTTTAAGTTCTACTGGATATAGAGTCGTTCTTGTTTGGTGTGCTTTACCCCCTAACGTGAAACTTTCAGGTGCGAATCGAATGTTAGTCGGGCTCCAATATGAATACCGGACACAAGATGAAAAATAAAAACAAAAAAAACTTTAAGCCATGTCCTTCTGGTTGTAGTTTTCTGCTAAACTCTAAAGGTTGAAAAACTAAGGCGTTGTTTGACCATAAATTTTGGTGTTTTTTTATTAAACAAACCTATTATTTTAAATATGAGATATAGAATTACTTTTATAAACATATTTTATGAGTTCTTTTTCGGTTCCTCTCACAAAACTTCAATATATTTTTATGTTCAAAAACAACTTCAACTTTCCAATACCCCTTTTCAATCTCAACATAAAATACTATTTTATTTTTAAAAATCTCAACCAAATTATATCCAAATGCATACTTAATATGTATGAGAAAATACCAATATGTGGCGAAGAGACTGCGTTTTGAAAGGGAAATGTAGCGATAATGATGCTGATTATGATTTTTTTTCCTAATGTTCTTTTCAATGGATTTTGATGGTTTATACTTATATCCCACCTATCTATCCCCCAAAAAGCTAGAGAGAGGGAGGGATTCTATCTCCATCACCAAGATATCGAGAATAATTATACAAATTTTTAAAGCTCATCATATATGAGATGTAAAGTGAATTTTGATGTGGCAGCCCGAATGCAGCTAAGTTTATGGGTGTGCGCATTCTTCAGGTAACATAACACACTTCCTAACGTGTCCAAACGAGCCAATATTTGCCTCTTTCCTTTATATAAGCATATGGTTTCTTCACCTATCATACACACCACAAAAACTGTTAAACAGAGCAATATACATGTGATATACACTGAATATACAGCAGTGTATATCACATATATATCAATGGACTGAAGCAGTGGGCTAAGCAGCAGTGCAGCAACTCTCGGCAGTAAGCATAAGCAACAAAAACGAAGAAGGCCATTGACCCATCACGGGAGTTAGGGCAGAAAATCAGTGGACAAATCTTGTATATTAAGGAAAGTATATTCTGTGTATATTGTAGTATATTTGTTACCTAGATTAGGATATACACTTACCATAATTAGGATATACACTTACCATATTGTATAGTTAGAATTATGGTAGAAGAAGGTTTGTAACTTGTATATATATCTATTCAATCAATGAAAATAATCAAGGGGATTATTTCTTTCATGGTATCAAAAGACTAGGTCTAAACAAAAGTTTTTCTCTCAACTTTTGTCTTCCTTGTGGCCGAGAAACCCCCCCCTCGGGTTTTCTCTCCAAAATTTCGTCTTCCGCTCTCAAAAACCTCTCTTAAATTTTCCCTCCTTCTTTGTTCTTTCAATATGTCTAAGAACAATTTTCACCCTGCCCTCACGGTTTCCACTATCAAGCTTAGTGTCCCTATTGTCCTTGAGATGGAAAACGTCCAATACGCAACATGGGCGGAGTTGTTTAAAATTCACGCTGTATCTTATCAAATTCTTCATCACATCATTCCTCCCGCTAGACCCCTTCCTGCTGAGGATCCTGAGTTATGGATTACACTTGATGCTACCGTTCTTCGGTGGATATACGCCACTATTTCGGTGGACCTTCTACAGACGATTATTGAGCCAGATACCACGGCTATGGCTGCATGGAATAGATTGCGTGACATATTCCAAGACAACCAACATTTCCGTGTCGTCACACTCGAGCAGGAATTCTCTCTCGTTCGAATGGACGAATTTTCGAACGTTTCTGCATATTGCAAGAAACTAAAGGAGTTGGCGGATCAACTCCGTAATGTTGGCGCACCAAGTAACAAATAATCGTCTAGTTCTACAGTTGGTTGCCGGTCTTTCGGAGGCCTATAATGGTGTTGGAACTCTCCTTCGCCAAAGCAACCCTCTTCCCGACTTCCATCAAGCCCGCTCCATGCTGACGTTGGAAGAAGCCGGTTTGGCTAAAAAGGCGGCTACCGGAGCAAACCCAGTTGTCATGGTGGCATCCTCTCCTAGTCCTTCGGGTTTTGTTAATAATTCGGGCCAAAATCATAATAATGGTGGCGGCAAGAATAATCGTAAAAATAATAACAAAATTCGCGGGGGCAAACGCGACGGTTGTGGTGGCGATTCCGGTAGTCAACAAGCAGGCGGTGGGTCCCATCCAGGGTACAATGGCCCACCACCGCCATAGGCCCAGCAGTGGGGCCTATGGCAGTGGAACCCGTACCATCCAGCAGCAGTTTCCAGCGGCCAGTGGGCTCGCCAACAGTCCAGGCCCAATACCCAGCAGTGGCGGCCCACTGGCCAGTGGCCTAGCAACGGTAGCAACAGCAGCTACGGCCCAGCTGCACCACGGACAGGAGTCCTTGGGCCCCGACCACTGCAAGCCCATCATGTAGCAGGCCCCACTCAGACTGATATTGAGGCCGCGATGCACATGTTGGGGTTGACTCAACCGGACCCAAATTGGTACATGGACACCGGAGCAACTACTCACATAACTTCTGAATCAGGTACTCTCTCCTCTTATTCCAATTTGAGCACTCCTCGGGGTATAATTGTTGGCAATGGCAACTCTATTCCAATTCAGGGTTATGGTCAGAAAACATTGTCTCCCCCCAATCCACCCCTTCTCTTGAAAAATACTTTACATGCTCCTAAATTGATTAAAAATTTAGTGTTTGTCCGGAAGTTCACTACTGACAATTTTGTTTCCGTTGAATTTGATCCTTTTGGTTTTTCTGTGAAGGATTTCAAGACGGGGAGTCATCTCATGAGGTGTGATAGTAGGGGGGATCTGTATCCTATCATGCCTGGTTTCAGTCCATCGAGTCAAACCTTGCCGTCAGCCTTTGCAGCCATCTCTCCTTCCATGTGGCATGCTCGTCTGGGTCATCCGGGATCTTCTATTTTATCAGTTTTAGATAAAAATAGCTTTATTTCCTATAAGGGTACGAGTCGTATTCCACTTTGTCAGTCTTGTTCATTAGGGAAAATTATTAAGTTGTCATTTGTAGACTCCAATTCTCATACTTCAATGCCATTTGAGATTATTCATAGCGACTTATGGACATCTCCTGTTCTCAGTTCATTGGGTCATCGATATTATGTTCTCTTTTTAGATGATTATTCTAGATTTTTGTGGACGTTTCCAATTTGCGAATAAATCACAAGTGTTTTCCGTCTTCATCCAATTTAGAGCGTTCATTCGTACTCAATTCGAAAGAGAAATAAAAAATATTCAATGTGATAATGGGAAAGAGTATGATAATAGGGAGTTCCGGGAATTCTGTGCTAAAAATGGGATCAATTTTCGATTTTCGTGTCCTCATACATCTACACAAAATGGGAAGGGCGAACGCAAAAATTCGTTCCATCAATAATATTGTCCGAACTCTCCTAATTCATGCCTCCTTACCTCCATATTTTTGGCATCATGCTCTACAAATGGCCACATATCTTCTTAACATAATTCCTTCTAAAGGTCTGACATATTTTTCCCCCCTCAAAATCCTATATAATAAAAACCCTTCTTATTCTCATCTTCAGATTTTTGGGTGCTTGTGTTATCCGTTATTCTCATCCACCACAATTAACAAACTTCAGGCTCGGTCTACCCCGTGTGTGTTTTTGGGTTATCCGTCGAATCATCGTGGTTATAAGTGTTTTGATTTATCCTCCAAGAAAATCATAATCAATCGCCATGTCATTTTTGATGAAACTCAATTTCCATTTACGAAAGTTCATACTCCCGAACCTAAGTCGTATAATTTTTTGGATGACCAAATATCCCCGTATATTATTCGGAATTTTTCGGACATCTCCCGTACCCAAAATTCTCCAGCGGGCCCACTGCCCGCTGGACCCATGCACCGCCACGCCGGCACTTCCAGCCATCGGAACAGTTCCAGCAATTGGGCCGGTGCAGCCCAATTCGGGGCGGTCCAGCAGACGAGTCCAGCCTTTACCGATTTGGGCCAGCACGCCCACTGCCTGCTGGCTAGTCCGTCCCGAGCCCAGAAAATTCCCAAAATTCCCTCAATTCTTCCTCAAGTCATAGACCGATCACTCATAGTCAGCAGGGTATTTTTACACCTAAAAGACATTTTAATTTACATTCTGATGTCTCTAAATCCCCCTTGCCCCGCAATCCTGTGTCCGCATTAAATGACCCTAATTGGAAAATTGCTATGACTGATGAATATAATGCTCTTATTGATAATAAGACGTGGGAGTTGGTGCCCCGTCCATATGGTATTAATGTTATCAGGTCTATGTGGATTTTTGCTCATAAGGAGAATTCAGATGGGTCATTTGCTCGACATAAGGCGCGACTTGTTGGTGATGGTAAGACTCAGCAGGTTGGAATTGATTGTGGTGAGACGTTTAGTCCGGTGGTCAAACCGGCTACCATTCGCACTGTGCTTAGCTTGGCTCTTTCAAAGACTTGGCCAATTCATCAGTTGGATGTCAAGAATGCTTTTCTACATGGTGATCTCAAGGAAACAGTCTATATGCATCAGCCGTTGGGTTTCAGGGATCCCAACCGCCCTCATCATGTCTGTTTGTTGAAGAAATCATTATATGGGCTTAAGCAGTCTCCACGGGCCTGGTATACACGATTTGCTGACTTTGTTTCGACTATTGGGTTCACTCACAGCAGGTTAGATAATTCCTTGTTCATCTACCGCCGTGGTTCGTCATTGGCCTATATTCTGTTGTATGTGGATGATATCATCTTGACTGTCTCTTCCGATGCCTTGCGCCAGTCTACCATGACCATGCTCAGTTCTGAGTTTGCTATGAAAGACTTAGGGCCTTTGAGTTATTTTTTGGGGATTACCGTCAAACGTCATTCAGGTGGGTTGTTTCTGTCTCAACGGAAGTATGCTGCTGAGATCATCGAGAGGGCTGGGATGTCATCCTATAAGTCCACTTCCACGCCAGTTGATGCAAACCCAAAGCTAAGTGCCGCAGCAGGTGCACCATACGAGGCCCCGACCCGCTATCGCAGTCTTGCAGGGCCCCTCCAGTATCTTACCTTCACCAGACCGGATATTACATATGCGGTTCAACATGTGTGTTTATTCATGAATGATCCCAGAGTTGAGCACATGAATGCAATCAAACGCATCATTCGGTATATTCAGGGGACACTAGACTATGGGTTGCACTTGTATCCGTCATCTACATCTACACTTGTTTCCTACACGGATGCTGATTGGGGTGGTTGTCCCGACACCAGACGGTCGACTTCTGGCTACTGTATGTTCCTTGGAAACAACTTGGTTTCCTGGTCAGCAAAACGTCAGGCAACACTATCACGCTCAAGTGCCGAGGCAGAATATCGAGGGGTAGCAAATGTTGTCTCCGAATCATGTTGGCTACGTAATTTGCTTTTGGAGCTTCATTGTCCCATTCAGAAGGCAACCTTGGTATATTGCGATAACATTAGTGCCATCTACCTTTCAGGTAACCCCGTTCAACACCAACGCACCAAGCATATCGAAATGGACATTCACTTTGCCCGTGAAAAGGTTGCAAAGGTCAAGTTCACGTATGCCATGTCCCGTCTCGTTATCAAATTGCAGACATCTTTACAAAGGGTCTGCCAGCGGTTCTCTTTGAAGATTTTAGGGACAGTCTCAGCGTTCAAAAACCGCCCGCTATGACTGCGGGGGTGTGTTAAACAGAGCAATATACATGTAATATACACTGAATATACAGCAATGTATATCACATATATATCAATGGACTGAAGCGGTGGGCTAAGCAAAGCGGTGCGGCGGTGAATGGCCCAACTCTCATTGGGCCTCTCGTAGAAGCATAAGCATAAGCAACAAACCGCGCGACCGGCCATTGACCCATCACGGGAGTTAGGGCAGAAAATCAGTGGAAAAATCTTGTATATTAAGAAAAGTATATTGTGTGTATATTGTAGTATATTTGTTACTTAGATTAGGATATACACTTACCATAATTAGGATATACACAAGAAGTTAGAAGCTTGAGTTTTAATCAATCCTAGTCTTTTTTTTGCGTAGGAAAATATAAGTTTATACATTAGTTGAAATTTTAGTACTTTTCGCGGCTGATCGAGGTCTACATCAAGGTGTTAAGGTTTCTGAGATCACTAGCTTATAAATTAGATGCATCTTTTTCCTCTGATATTTGAGCAGTGACATGGATTTTTGTAGTCAAACATAGTCTCGAGTACTGATGTACGTATTACTAATCGTATTCTTATTCCATATTTAATAATTGGTCACATGATTATTGTAATCAGCGAACTGTATATAAAATAGCTTTCTCTACTTTCTTTCTCTTTTCATTTGGCGAATTTATACCACTAGATAGAGTGTTTAGCGACCTTTTATTAAAAATAAAAAAATCCTCGGAATAAATACAAACAAGGAGGGCTAAGCCTTGCCTCACCTTACCAATACTAATGAGATAATGAACCACTACTAATTAACGGAGATCAAAATCACAGAATTTGTAATACACTTTATGATGATATTAATGAGAATGCTTAAATAATGCAAAAATATTGTAAAAGCCAAAAAGAAAGTTGAGTTATCGATCTCAAACTTTTTTTTACAAAAGTATATATTAAATGAAATAGATTGTTCATTTAAAATAACTTGAAATATTTTTCTCTTATCTTCTTCCTCGAATTTGTCCAACTACACTTTATAGGAATTTTTATCGCAGCTCGTGTGTAACCAGCATCAAGCCAGTATAAAGCTTTTAAGAAATTGAACAAAATTTATCACCTGACCAACTTTAGGCAGAGCACTGACATTGATTGTGGGAGTTTAATTTTTTTAACGGATAGAAAGATACTTGCATATTAAATTTAAAGAATTAAAGTTGCTAGAAATCTATTAAAATTTCGTTAAATAGTGTTTAGTGGCGACTCCAAAAAAAATATGTGTTGCAATTAATTATGGGAGTTGCAACTGATGATTTAATGATTTTTGTAACGATTATTGTCACCACCAAAAAAACATTCCCCAGTAACGACATGCAAATTGTCCGCTTGCCACTGATAGTTTAATGTTTTTACAGCGATTACAGTCCCCACTAAAAGCCAATCTTCAATAGAGACCTTGCTCAAAATCAATTTTGTTGAACTTCTTTTTGTATTGCATTATATTTGTTAACTTTTTGTGGCGAGCTTACTCGCTATAAATGTGTAATTTTTTGTGGCGACCCTTAAGAGTATATTGTCAAACAACATTCAGTAATGAAAGTACACATGCATCTAAATTGCAGCTGTTATAGGATCGCCACTGAAAAGCTTTTATAGCGACTTTAATCATCATAAAAAGGCTGATTTTCTTGTACTCCAATTTAGATTGTGCAGACTCAACCAATATCATAAGATGTTTCAATATTAAACTGTTTGCTCTTTTTTGTTTTCCCCAAAAGCTATGCATCTTGAAAATTCTTTATGAATATCCTGTCTTAGATCCAATTCCAAACAAAAATGTCATCATGCATGAAAGGTATAGTCAACCTCTTAAGTTGAATACTCTTATACTCCACATCTTTGAATGCATTTGTCGTCAAAGGACATATCGACTTTGTTGTGCAAGTGTAACCCTGTCTACGTGGCAATGCCAACTAAGCATCCACATATATAAAACACACTTCCACGTGCCATGCAAACGTTTCCACAAGCTAAATTTTGTTTTGGCTTGTTCAATTAACCTCCAAAAGTTGGAGAGAGATAGATATTAAAACATAGAGAGATTCTATTATTCCATCAGGATAGAGAATATGTAACCTTTTAACACTCATCACATACATATACAATAACATGTAAAGTTAATTTTGGAACCAAGCATATGGTTGTGCACATTCTTCAGCAAACATAACACACTTCCTAACGTGTCTAAACGAGTCCACACTCGGCTCTTTCCTATATATAAGCATATGGTTTCCTCACCTATTCAAACCACAAAAACCATTCTTCATATTCCTATCAAAGACATACAACATCCAATATCTCATATTTGAATACTTCTCTAAGAGATAACGTCTAGCATTTTCAATATTATTGGACTCCAAAAGAGAAGATTGTGTTCATATGGAGATGATGACGGCGATTATGACTATCCTCCAGCAGCATGCTTAGAGAGAGGTTGTGACGGCGATGATGATGGAGACTATGACTATGCTCCAGCAGCATGCTTAGAGGGAGGTGGTGACGACGATGGAGACTATGACTATGCTCCTGCAGCATCCGGAGATGACTATGATTATGCTCCTGTTGTGTGAACGAATTCATTGGAGGTCCTTGGTCGTGGCAAACTTAAGAGGTGTCTAGGCAGAAATGAGGAATTAGAAGTAAGAACCTTAGTTTTAATTAATCATAATCTTTTTTCCTAGGTAGGATCAATAAGAAGATGTTATTAAGGGTTTGTGAGATCATAAGCTTACTTTAATATGTTTTTTAACAAAAGTTGAATAGCCTATGCAGAGCAAATGAGCAGTGACATGAATTGTAGTCAAACATAGCCTCACTTGATGATTTCATATTCTATATTGGTCACCTGATTATTATAATCAGCAAACTATGAAATAGCTTTCTCTATATTCCGTATATAGATCTATACATAGCGTTTAGGTGGATTTAATTTTTGAAGGAATTATTTTTATCACAAGTCATAAAACCAGCATTAAAAGGCAGAATAAACTCTGTTTCTCCACCTTTTGCTTGTCAGAGATATTGATGAATCAAATTCTAACTCTTGTATTCAAAATTCAAATATTAGTTGAGATAGAATTAACTTCTATATATCTACTCATATACAACGACTCGTCATTCTTTGTATACAATGTATCTATATGTGTAGAACTCTGGAATTCTATAAACTAATTTGTTACTATCAATAACAATTCCTTATATGGTATTATCTCCCGTTCAAAATAAGTGTTCACTTAGCACATCCCTTAAAAAAAATACTAATTCCTAAAAAAAATGCATTTTGACTAAACTACCCTTAATTAAATACTACCTAATTAATATAGTTTTTTCTTGATTACATAAAAACTCACTTATCTAAATAGGGGTAAATTTGGAAGAAAGTAATTAATTCCTTCTTGATTATGTAAATGAACAGTACTTATCTTAAATTAAAATAAAAAGGCTAAGTGGACACTTTATATGAAACAGATGGAGTATATATCAAAGCTTTCTCAAGACTCACTCTAATTTGATTAAATTGGATATATAGAAATAACTACATTCTTTGGAAGTTGCAAATATTAACTATTCTACGTGGTCATGATCTTGAAGGTTATGTAGATGGAATACTTGAATGTCTATAAAAATTCGGCCCAACCAGTCCAAATGATGCTAATACTCGTGAAGCCGTTGTTAATTTCAGTGTACTTAATTACTTTGCAAAGATACAAGACCAAGTACTACTTAATTTGGATTATTTCTACCCTTGTTACATTTCAGTAATGATCTTATAGTACTCTTTTTTGAAAAATGTAAAATACATTTTAATTTCTTTTAACATAAAAGAATTAGTTGGCGACCCATTGTCGCCACTAAAATACATGAAAATAAGGGGTCACTGAAAGTTCCAAGTTTTTTGCATCGACTGAAGTCGCCAAAAATTTTTCGAACACGTTACAACAATAACAGATTTAGTGTATTTTCATAAGTGGGTCTGGGGAGGATAGGATGTACGCAGACCTTACTCTTATCTTTATGGGTGCAGAGGATGTTTTCGATAGACCCTTGGTTAAAAAAAAATGTAATCGACGCAGGACTGTAAAAAAAATAAAGACAGCAAAATATCAAGAAACACATTAGAGGGCATTTTTGGAACACATTAATGCTCATTTTTTCGGGGGCGACTTAAATTACCTTCCGTTGCGAAACTCGTCGCTGCAAAAACAAGCTTTAGCCACTCGACTTACCTCAATGACCATTCAGTCGCCACTATAGGTTTTCTGTGGCTACTTTCGAGGTTTCAACGGCGAGTTATCTCAGCAACATTTCAGTCGCCACTATACATATTTGCCTACGTGGCATGCCAACTAAGCATCCACATAGATAGTGCACACTTCCACGTGCCATTCACCCTTTTAATTTCTACAGCAAGTTGCAGCTTAGAACCATTATTATTCCCCTTTAAAGACACTTTCCTCTAAGCTCTATCGTTCTAATTTTAATTTTCAGATAATTTTTAAATGTTGAAACACTAAGGCTTCGTATGGCCATAGATTTTGGTGTTTATTTATTAGACACCCATTATTTTAAATCCTGGGGATATAGAATTTGAAATTTTATAAATAGATTTTAAGAGTTTTTCTAGTTTTTTCTTACGAAATTTTAATCTATTTTCATGTCCAAACACAACTAACTTTCAAATATACTTTTTCGACCACAATATCAATTTTTTTTCAAATCTCAACCAGATTAATTCCAAACACCTACTAATAATATGGAGGATATTAACGCATGTGGCGAAAAGACTTCATAATGGTTAAAGCGAAAAGGTAGCAACAATGATGTTGAATATGAATTTTGATTTATGTTCCTTTTAATGGATTTTTATGGTTTATACTTAAATCTCATCCACAATGTTAGAGAGAGACTGAGAGAGATATTCTATATCTGTTAGACATTACAGAGCAAATATCGCAACGGAAAGAAGATCGACATACCTCCAGCCTTTGTTATGGAGTCGTTAACGGCAACGTCGACGTTCGTTCTCCAATTTCGGTGAGCCTTCTAAGCACTCAACCTCACTAATAGATGATGTGAAATTTCGGAGAAGATTGTGCTTAGGGACCAGAGCCGAATTATGCCATATATATGACCGTTCCTCCATAAAAAACAGTTTTGGACAGTTTCTACATATAAGGGATGCAGTTTTCTTTTACTGAGGTTATGGGCAGTTAAAATATGTGGAGAAGTTGGGAGTTTATCTCCCTTTGTATACGAGCCAATAAAGTAGTTCAAATATTGCACTTTAACTTACATTCTCTCATTTAGTCCGTGTACAAAATGCCCATAGTTGCAATTACTTAATAGAAGCATAATACATGAATCATGGCAATAATTCCCCTAAAAGCGGGTAGTATCTTCCATGTATCACAATGCACTATGCCTCTAAACATTAGCCCATATTACTTAATGAATGAACTCAATGTTTATTCTAGGTCCATACTTTAGCGATATTTCACAAAGTAAATTGAATGTGTACACAGTAATAAATACGAGAATTATCACATAAAATAGAGTTTCAACAATATTCGTTGTTGCAACGTAATTTTACATAGTGGAACTAAGTCCCATTGTGATTACATGATCCTTAAATTTATGTGGTGGCATGCCTTTAGTTAAAGGATCAACTAACATAAGTTCAATGCTAATGTGTAGAATGACCACTTTCTTGTCTTTAACACGTTCTCTTATGGCTAGATACTTGATGTCGATATGTTTGCTTCGACTACCACTTTTGTTATTCTTAGCCATAAAAGCAGCAATTGAATTGTCACAGTATAATCTTACTGGCTTAGAGATAGAGTCGACAATTCTAAGCCCAGAAATGAAACTCTTCAACCATACACCATGTGATGTAGCCTCAAAACAAGAAACGAACTCAGCCTTCGTAGTGGAAGTAGTAATTAGAGTCTGTTTGGCACTTCTCCGAGATATAGCGCCATCGGCCAACATAAAAATGTACCCTGAAGTTGATTTTTGTGAATCAACACAGCCAGCAAAGTCTTAATCAGAATAGCCAATGACTTCCAAATCATTTGATCGTTTGTACATAAGCATGTAGTCTTTTGTACCTTGAAGGTATCTTAAGATTTTCTTTGCAACTCTCATGTGGTCAATATCTGGGTTACTCTGATATCTTCCTAATATTCCAACAACAAATGCAATGTCAGGTCTTGTACAACCTGAGCATACATCAAACTTTCAACAACAGAAGCGTATGAAATATCTTTCATTTGTTCCCTTTCAAGATCGTTCTTCGGACACTGATTCAAATTGAACCTATCACCCTTCACGATGGGAGCTACACTTTGTGAACAATCTTTCATTCAAAATATATCTAGAATTTTATTGATATAGGCTTCTTGAGATAGGCCTAAGATACCTTGATGTCTATCTCGATGAATCTTAATGTCAATGACATAAGACGCATCACCCATGTCTTTTATATCAAAATTATTAGAGAGCAATTGTTTCACTTCATGTAGCATTCCTTTATCATTAGATGCAAGTAAGATATCATCCACATATAGAACTAAGAAACATATTTTGCTCCTACTAATAACATTATAAAATTTTAAATACCATTGACGGGAGGGTTGTTTTACTCCATATATGGATTTCTTCAACTTGCACACCAAGTGCTCACCATTACTAGAGGAAAATCTTTCAGGTTGTTTCATACAAACCTTTTCACCTAGATCACGATTGAGAAATGTGGTTTTCACATCTATTTATTGCAATTCTAAGTCAAAATGGGCTACTAATGCCAGTATGATGTGCAAGGAATTCTTTTTAGACACACAAAAAAGTCTTTGTGTAGTCAATTCCTTCCCATTGAGTGAATCCTTTAGCAACGAGTCTTGCTTTATATCTTTCTATGTTGCCTGATGAGTCTCTTTTAGTTTTAAAGACCCATTTACATCCAATGGCTTTTACACTATTAGAAAACTCGACAAGATCCCAAACTTTGTTACTTTTTATGGAATTCATCACTTATTTCATGGCATTGTATCACAATTCCGACTCTTTGCAATTCATGACTTGTGAAAAAGATTCAGGATCACTTTTGACTCCAATGTCAGATTCTTACATATAAACAACATAGTCACTAGGAATTGCTGATTTTCTTTCTCTAGTAGATCTCTTGAATGTTGTGTCAATATTTTCCTAAGGATCATGTTATTCAACTTGTTGTTCAATAATTTCTGGAATTTCTTGAACAACTTGATCTACTGAATTATTTTTAGCAATTTGTGGACACTTGAGGGGTGCTATGAACGATAACCAATCTTTCTCTTAAAGTAGAAGGTTGATTCCTTACTGAAGTTGTATTATGAAATTGATCACTCCCATTGATTAAGTCATTCTCAAGAAACTTTACATTTCTTGATTTCACAATTCTAGTGTTATTAGATGGACAATAGAATATGTATATCTTAGACCTTTCGGCATATTCAGTGAAATATCCGCTAATGGTCCTAAGATCCGGTTTCTTTTCTTGTGGGTTATAGATTCTAACTTCAAACGGGCATCCCATATAGGTATATGTCTCAAACTCAGTTTCTAGGCTTTGAACAATTAAAAAGGTGTCATTAAGGCAGCCTTGGTTGAAACTCGGTTTAATATATACATTGTTGTCTTAAGAGCTTCAATCCACAAGGACATAGGTAGCTTAGAGCTGAATACTACGCACTATGTCTAATAAAGTTTGATTTCTTCTTTCTGCTACACCATTTTAATTTGGAGAACCAGGCATAATGTATTGGGCATCGATTTTATTTTCGTGAATAAACTTTGCAAAAGAACCTTGTGCTTGTCCATCCTCAGTGTATCTACCGTAATACTCACCACCTTTATCAGTCATCACAATCTTAATTTGCTTTCCACATTATTTCTCTACTTCGGCCTTGAAAACTTTAAAGGCTTCTAATGCTTCACTTTTGTTATGAAGCATTTAGAGATACATGTATCGTGACTAATCATCTGTAAAGGTGATAAAGTATTTCTAACCATATGTGTCCATGTATGGACAACATATATCTGAATGTATGATTTCTAATATGGTTGAACTCCTCTTGGCACCTTTATTTGACTTGTTGGTATGCTTGCTTTTATGCAGTCCACACAAGTATCAAAATCAGTAAAATTTAAAGTACTAAGTATTCCATCATTTACTAATCTTTTAATTCTATCTATGGAGATATGACCCAATCTTCGATGCCATAAAATGGAGGAATCTTCATTCATAAGACATCATTTAATACAAGCTTGGACATGCATAACATTATGAGTGAAATCATTTTGTAAATCAATAGAGAAAAGACCATCAGACAATGTACCATTTCCAACAAGTTTAGATTTATAAAATAATTTGGAATAACCTTCTAAAATGAAAGAATATTCCAAGGGTACAAGTCTTGAAACTGAAATTAAGTTCCTAACAAAATTAGGAACATAAAAGGTCTTTTATAACTCCAAAATGAAATCAATATTAAAAACTAAACTGCATGTCCCAATGGCTTCCACAGGCGACTGCATCTTATTTCCTGAATAGATGTTTTGATCAGCCCCCACTGGTTTTCGCAGGTTTCTCAAACCTCGCAAGAAATTTGTTATGTGGATTGTAGAAGCAGAATTAATCCACCATATGTTATGATTAACATCAACCATATTAGCTTCATAACATACAAGAGAAATTGAAGTCATGAAAGCACTTTCTCTTGTTTCCATCAGCAATCGACCCTCCTCTTCAACACGCATAACCATAAGTTCATTAATAGATCATTCATATTTATGGGTGTTATAAGAGATCTTAAAAGGAGTCATATTGGAGAAAGAGAGTTCAAAATAGAGTGCACAAGGAAAGTTTCAGACGTTTCAGTCTCAAGAGTCATTAGTTGAGCCGCTAAGTCTCGCATTTTCATGATGTGATCACGCATACCTCTCACACTGGTGAGCTTCATTAATGAGAATTTTATGATCAAAGTGCTGACAAGTGCTTTATCTGAAGTCTCAAACTATTCATCAACATGCTTCAGTAATGTGTTATACTGTTTGACAGAACCACGAATACCAGCAGAGATTTTGTTCCTAATGAACATAACACTCAAACGGTTCGAGCGCTCCCATTGTTCATAAAACGCAATCTCAGCTTGAGATGCTAAATTCATTAATAGGTGGTTCGTCTTCCCTGATAGCATCATCAATGTCCATGCACCCTAAATGAAGGAGAATCCTCTCCTTCCAGATCTTATAGTTCTCACCATTCAATTCAGGAATATCACAAATACCAGAAAAATTTGTAGGTTGCATAACTACAAAAATTATACAGAGATGTTAGAAAATTAATTTCCAAATATTTTCACCATTAGTTTGCTTCAAAAGTTTCAAAAACATATCTAAAAATCAAGACTCATTTCGAAGGATTTTGGCAAATTCCGAAAACCAACAAAGCAGAGGTATATGATTGCTCTGATACCAAAATGTTAGATATAACAGAGCAAATATCGCAACAGAAAGAAGATCGACATACCTCAATCCCTTGTTACAGAATCGTTGGCGGCAACGTCGGCGTTCGTTCTCCAATTCCGGCGAGTCTTCTAAGCACTCAACCTTACTATTATATGGTGTGGAATTTCATAAAAGATTGTGCTTAGGGACCAGAACCAGATAATGCCATATATATATAATTGTTCTTCCATCAAAATAATTTTGGGCCGTTTCTACATATAAGGGCTGCAGTTTTCTTTTACTGAGGTTATGGGCAGTTAAAACATGTAGAGAAGTTGGGAGTTTATCTCCCTTTGTATACGGGCCAATAGTAGTTCAAATATTGAACTTTAACTTACAATATGCACCACCAAGATATAGAGAATAATCTTTAAAGTTCATCATATATATTCTCTCCGTCCCAATTTATACGTCCCAATTTATATGATACGGTTGAAATTTTGAGAATCAATCAAGTTTTTCTTTAATGGAATTTTTTTATATGTCTTTTAAATACTTTAAGTTATGTTGTTAATTATTATAATTTTATAGTATTGTTTACATTTTTTTCAAATATAAGACTTCTATTTCCGAATTCACAATCAAAGTTTAGAAGTTTGAATTTTAAAATTAAAAGTTGAATCTAAAATTTTAATTGTACCACAATGGTCGTGAGTTTAATAATTTTGTGCGGCTAATGGCATGGTGGTTCAATTTTCGTTCCCCCATACTTCCCTTCAAATGGTAAAGCCGAAAGAATTCTCCGCACCATTAACAATATGATTCGTACCCTACTTTTTCATGCATCTCCCCCCCTCCCCCACTCTTTGGATTTATGCATTAAAAATGGCAGAATACATTCTTAATATACTACCTACAAGTACGCTCCAAAATAGGACCCCCACAGAGATCCTATTCCGTCGGATCTTCGGTTGTCTATGCTACCCAAATCTTGCCTCCACAGTACCTCACAAATTAGCATCCCGTACCACTCCATGTGTCTTCTTGGGATTCCCATCGAACAATAATTGTACTTATGCTATGACTTGTGCACATGCAAAATCATAGTCTCACGACATGTCACGTTCGAGGAGAACATTTTTCCATTTGCCAACATCCAATAATTTCAAGCCACTGATTATGGATTCCTTAATGACCGGGAGACCTCACCTCTAGTCCAAAATGCACTACAATATCTGTCACATCCGGCCGTACCGCCCTCACTTCCATATGATTCGACACCCCCACTTGTCCCAATGACCAGTGCACCGCCACAACCCCACTGCCTGATGACAATCCCACCCCACTGCCCCTTTCTCTTATCGAATTTTCCCTGACCCAACCCGCCAGCCCAATACACCGTCACCCACCACATTGCGTAGCCCCACTGTCCTGACACACTTCCCGTCACCACCCAGCCCTTCTTCCCAACCAATGATTGTTCCCACGCACCGATTGGAAACCCGTGCACATCACGGGATTTTCAAACCAAAAGTTCACTTTAACCTATCCACTCAAACTATCTCACCTATTTCTAAAAATCCAAAATTAGTCAAGTTTGACCCAAATTGGAATGCGGTCATGCGTGAGGAGTTTAATGCATTAACACATCAGCACATTTTGGATCTTGTACCGAAACCAAAGGGGGTGAATGTGATTCATTGTATGTGGCTCTATCGTCAGAAATTCAGAGACAATGGTGAGCTTGAACGCCATAAGGCAAGACTTGTGGACAATGGTACTGGGAAACATGAGGGAGTTGATTGTGGTGAGACTTCTAGTTCGGTGGTCAAACCAGCCACCATTCGCACTGTTTTGAGCATAACTATGGGAAAGAATTGGCCTATTCACAAGCTTGATGTAAAAATACTTTCTTGCATAGGGATTTGAAAGAAACTGTTTATATGCATCAACCGCCTAGATTTGTGCATCCGGAGGTTCCTAAGTATGTCATTCATCTTCGTAAGTCACCATATGGATTAAAACAAGCCCTCATGGCTTGGTATGAGCAGTTTGCTACTTACATCATACAAATCGGATTCGTGTGGAGCAAGAGTGATCATTCTCTTTTTATTTTTCATCGAGGTAATGACACGACTTACCTTCTTTTATATATGTATGATATTGTTCTGACAACTTCTTCTGATGTACTGAAATACGAGATCATTGCCCTGCTCAAGTCCGGATTTGCTATGACAGACTTGGGTTGAGTTATTTTTTGGGGATATCAGTGACCAGATCAGCACATGTCATGTTCTTATGTCAGCGTAAGTATGCCGATGAAATTGTTTACAGGGATAAAATGGTAAACTGCAAGATCATGCCCACTCATGTTGACTCAAAGTCAAAACTCAATGCAGATGACGGGGATCCGGTAAAAGATCCCTCTCTGTCAATAATGTTTCCCTTGAATTTGATCCTTTTGGTTTTTCTGTAAAGGACCTTATGACAGGGATGCGAATAATGCGATGTGATAACACTGTGGACCTTTATCATATTACCACCACCGTCGGTCATCCAGCCTCCTCTCTGTCATCTCTTGCAGTTATTTCCTCCTCTTTATGGCATAATAGATTAGGCCATCCGGGAGACTCTGTTGTACGCTCCCTTCGCAAAGATAAATTTATAGCTTGCAAAAATGTATCTTATCCTCATGTTTTTGAATCTTATATTTTTGGGAAACATGTCAAGTTGTCATTTTATTCTTTATCTACTTATACTTTAATGCCTTTTGATATAATACACAGTGATTTATGGACTTCTCCTATTTTAAACACAGATGGGCATCGATACTATATGTTGTTTTTAGATGATTATTCAAACTTCATGTGGACTTTTTCCATTGGAAATAAATCTCAAGTCTATTCTATTTTTTCTTCATTCAGCGCTTTCATTAAGACACAATTTGAAAAGAATATCAATTTTTTTCAATGTGACAATGGGAGAGAATTCGATAATAATCAATTCAAACTTTTATGAGCCAAAAATGACATTGTTTTTCATTTTTCCTGTCCCCACGCCTCCCCACAAAATGGCAAAGCTGAACAAAAAAATAGGACAATAAACAACGTAGTTCGTGCCCTCCTTGCCCACGCCTCTATCCCCCTCATTTTGGCATTAGGCTCTATCCATGGCAACATATCTCTTAAACATTCTCCCCCAACAAGTCTCTCAAACACAAGTCTCCACTCAAGTTCTCTATCTGCGGGATCCTTCCTATAGGCATTTAAGAACTTTCGGATGTCTATGCTACCCCCTCCATCCCTCCACACAAATCAAAAAGATGCAACCTAGGTCCACCCCATGTGTATTTATGGGTTACCCCCTAATCATCGTGGTTACAACTGTTACGATCTGTCCAGCCGAAAAATAATCATTTCTCGTCATGTCGTATTTGATGAGTCTCAATTTCCCTTTACCAAACTCAATTTCCCACATCTGAATTCCTATAACTTCTTAAATGACGGTTTTAATCCTCTTCTAATTCATCACTTGCAAAATCAGTTGCGACCATCACCGATGCCCGACCCACCTCCCTTTGTCCCGTATCGGGTGGGCCAATCAGCCCCCCACATACTCCTCGTAACAGCCACTGTCGGTCGGCCGAGGTCACTTCCTCCCCTCAAAACATGCCTCCGCCCCTTCTCCCTGATTTCGTTGCTAACTCTCGGCCTGCAACTCTGCCCCAGCCGCTTTCCGATATCGTGGCACCCACACGGACGATGGAAACCTGTGCTATGTACGGCATTTCCAACCTAAACGGTAATTTAATTTGTCGAATTTGATTGCATCTTCACCTCTTCATTGCAACCCGAAAAATGCTTTGTCCGGTCCTAATTGGAAATCTATCATGATTGACGAATATAATGTTCTTATTGGAAACAAGACGTGGGAGTTAGTGTCCCATCCTCTTGATGCTAATGTTATTCGTTCTATGTGGATTTTTAGACGTAGAAAGAAATCTGATGGTTCTTTTGAGAGGCATAATGCCCTTCTTGTAGGTGATGGCAGGTCTCAACAGGTGGGCGTGGATTGTGATGAAACCTTCAGTCCGGTGGTGAAACTGGCAACTATTCGGACTGTTCTCAGTATTGCTTTGTCCAAATCATGGCTCATTCATCAGCTGGATGTCAAAAATGTCTTCTTGTATGGAGACCTTCATGAGACTGTGTATATGCATCAACCTTTGGGATTCAGGAATCCAGTCCATCCATATTATGTGTGTCATTTGAAGAAATCGCTCTATTGATTGAAATAAGCTCCTCGTGCGTGGTACCAATGGTTTGCTAACTTTGTATCCTCTATTGGTTTTACACATAGCAAATCTGATCACTCACTTTTCATCTATAGCAAAGATAATGACATGGCATGCATTCTATTATATGTTGATGACATCATCCTAACTACATCTTCTGATGCACTTAGCCGATTCATTATGTCACTCCTTGCCTCTGAGTTTGTTATGAAGGATTTGAGCCCCCTAGTTATTTTTTGTGCATTGCTGTTACGAGACATGCAAGTGACTTATTTCTTAGTCAAAAGAAGTTCCACACGCCGGTCGATTTCTTGTAGTGTGTTTGGTGTCACGAATTTGCGGACTCAACAAACATCATAAGATGTTGTATGAATAAATAGTTTGCCTTTTT
The DNA here is from genome assembly GCA_034509755.1 of Anisodus tanguticus. NCBI lineage: Eukaryota > Viridiplantae > Streptophyta > Magnoliopsida > Solanales > Solanaceae > Anisodus > Anisodus tanguticus. Next base: position 4,797,357 of record CM067558.1, read on the forward strand.
CTTTTTCCCAAAAGCTGAACATATGAGAATAACTATTATGAATATCCTGTTTTAGATCCAATTCCAAACAAATGTAAATTAAAGATGTAAATGTTATCATGCATGAAAGGGTATATAGTCAACCTCTTAAATTGAATTCATGGACATAATAAGAATGTCGACATCTTTAAATGCATATTTGTCGTCAAATTAAAGGACATATCTATTTTGTTCTGCAAGTGTAAACCCTGTCTATATATGTGGAATGCCAACTAAGCATCCACATAGATAAAAACACACTTCCACGTGCCATGCAAACGTCTGCACGGACTAAATTTTGTTTTGGCTCTTTCAATTTACCTCAAAAAGGGTAGAGAGAGATAGAAATTATACATAGAGAGGTTCTAATATTCCACCAGGATATGGTGAATATGTAACCTTTTAACACTCATCACACACTAATATATAATGACATGTAAAGTTAATTTCGGATGTGGCAGCCCCAAAATTCAGCCAAGCATATGGCTTTGCACATTCTTCAGCTAACATAACACACTTTCTAACGTGTCCAGACGAGTCTACACTTGGCTCTTTCATTTATATAAGCAAATGGTTTCCTCACCCATTGAAACCAAAAAACCAATTCTTCACATCTTATCAAAGAGGTACAATTACATCCAAAATCTCATAATTCAATATTTTCTTAAGAAAAAGAATGTCTGGAATTTTTAAAATTATTGGATTCCAGAAGAGGTCATGTTCAGATGGAGATGATGATGGAGACTATGACTATGCTCCAGCAGCATGCTTAGAGGGACATGGTGATGATGATGGAGATTATGACTATGCTCCTGAAGCATCCTTGGAAGGAAATGATGATGATAGAGACTATGAGTAGGCTCCTCAAGGAGATTATGATTATGCTCCGGCTGCATGAATGATAGCTGAAGGAAGGTCGCGTTAGCGCCCCCTATTTCACTAAAGCAAGGCCAGCAGGCGGGTGGCGTGCTTATCTTGTGTGACAACACTAGAGCGAGTTGCTCTTCTAATTCATTGAAGGTTCTTGATAGAGACAAATTTAGCTTAGACACACAGTTTTTGGTCAGACTTACTGTTTTAGGTAGGTACCTAGGAACAAGGAAGAGTAAGAACCGTGGTTTTAATAATCCTAGTCCTTTAAAAAAAAAGTAGGAATTTGTAGGTTTATATATTAGTTGAAACCTTTGCGGTTGAGGCTCTGATAAGATCATTAGCTTATTAGATGTATTTCTTTTTTAATACAATATCTTATTAACTTACGACATGGATTGTAGTCAAACATAGTCTCACTTGATAATAATATTGTATTCACAAGAACCTGATTAATATAGTCATATAAAACACTCAGCTCTTTGTATTCCATATACAACCGCTCAATTAGTCTATTATTAATTATTGTTGAGGCTTTTATATATAATAGTGTATGTGGATTTTTTGAAGGAATTTTTATCACAAGTGATATAAAACAAGCATTAATGACAGTAAGAAGCTTAGAAGAGTGATGAAAATTTAATCACCAGCATTATAAGACAATACGAAGCTTATAAGAGTGATGAAGATTTAATCACCCACAACATGACCAATCAATTTATTGATCTGAAATTCTGCATGTAAATTTCAGACACTACATACTTGCACTCTATGCTTACTTCCACTCTAGAATTTAGAGCGGATTTACCAGTAGTTTTAGCTAAGCTCAAACTCTTTTTTTTTTACAATAAAATGTGAATTATTACCATACCAACAAATAAGAAATTATTACACCTAAGAGAGCATCCCTATCCTCAACCACCTTCTAGGAAGGGTGCCAAGGCTTAGAGACCTCTAAATGAAAAAAACTAATTACATATCTTGTGTATCAAAAACTGATTCTTCCTCCCCCTCTTTGTATGCCTAAAAATTTCTACCCTTTCTCTAATTACATGTCTCAACTGTTGTGCTACAAAACTGCTATTCACATGTTTCTCTTGAAATATCGTGCTATTCCTACCCAACCATATGCCATATACTACAGCACCATAAGCAGCAACTAGCACTTCCTTCTTGAATCTGTTCCAGTTCCTGTGTTTGATGCACTGCAGGTCCTCTTGTATTTCCCTATAGTGAAGTTGAACTCCCAACCAGCTGTGCATTGCATCCCATACTTTCCCAGCCCATGTACACTTTGAGAACAAATGTTCTGCAGTTTCTAAATCTCCAGTGTTGCACAAAACACACTGCATTTCTGCTGGCCCTAATTCCAATTCCTGCAATCTTGCCTTTGTAAGTAGCCTCCCCAAAGTAGCAAGCTATAAGATGAATCTGTGCTTATGCAAGACTACCCTATTCCATACCAACTCTGCAAACTCCCAAGGTGGTGCCTCCCCTATCAGTTGCAAGTAACCTGCAGACACAGAGTATTTGTTATTACTTGTCAAACAATAGTGCCTATTACTATACCAGCTCCCCATCTGTAGTTTCAACTTATGCAGCCTTTTTCAATACCAACTGCTCCCTTTGGGTGGTGTATGTTCCCAGAAATCATCAGTGTTATTCATATAGACCCCATTCACCCATTTCATCCACAGCATATCCTTTTCTCCATTACTAGCCAAATCATATAAGAACAGCCATTAACTCCTCCCTAGAGAATTTCATCTCAGGGTTCCAAGCCTTAACTATAAGAGGTTTGTTATCAAAGTGGATGACTTCATTCTTCCAAGCTTCAGAGTCAAACCTTAAGATACTTAAAAAAAAATTAAGATACATAAATTAAAAGAGGGAGCATAATTTCTACCAAAACTGACAGCAATATAAAGATGGTTAACTCATGAAGTTACTCGTGCACGTAAGTTGTGTTGTGTATAATCAGGGGTGTCAAATTGGTAGTTTTGATTGAATTTGAGCCGGTCAAAATGGATAAAAGTTAATAAATTAACTAATCATTAACTCACCCAAAGGTTACTTGACCTGAATTGGGTTAGGTTAAAATGGTCAAAATAATGAGTTATTGCTCAACATACCCAACTCGCCATAAATGTATATTTCTGTGGCGACCCTCAAGAGTATTCACAAATAACATTCGATAAGGAGAGTACTTGCGACAATCATATGGTCGCCACTAAAACGTTTCTATAGCAACTTTAACCATCATAACTCATAAGAGGTTAGATTTCTTTTAGTGACTATGAATAAATATTTTGCTTTTTTTCTTTTTTCCAAAAGCTAAGAATTATAACTCTTAAGTATATCCTGTTTTAGATCTAATTCCAAACGGATGTAAATGTTATCATGCATGAAAGGTATAGTCAACCTCTTAAGTTTAATACTCATATACTCGACATCTTTGAATGCATTTGTTGTCAAAGGACATGTCAAAATATATATATATATATATATATATATATATATATATATATATATATATATCTTGTTATGCAAGTGTAACGCTGTCTATGTGGCATGCCAACTAAACATCCACATAGATAAAACACACTTCCACCTGCCATGCACACGTCTGCACGGGCTAAATTTTGTTTTGGCATGTTCAATTTACCTCCAAAAAGTTGGAGAGATAGAAATTAAAACATAGAGATATACTATTATTCCACCAGGATATAGAGAATATGTAACCTTTTAACACTCATCACATACAAATACAATGACATGTAAAGTCAATTTTGTATGCGGCAGCCCCAAAATTCAGCCAAGCATATGGCTTTGCACATTCTTAGGTAACATTACACACTTCCTAACGTGTCCAGACAAGTCTAATAGTTGGCTCTTACCTATATATAAGCAAATGAGTTCCTCACCTATCATACACAACACAAATACCATTAATCTTCACATCTTATCAAAGAGATACAATTACATCCAATATCTCATAATTCAATATTTTTCTAAGAAACAGAATGTCTGGAATTTTCATGATTATTGGGTTCGAGAAGAGAAGGTCGTGTTCAGATGGAGATGATGATGATGGTGATTATGACTATGCTCCAGCGGCATGCTTAGATGGTGATGATGATGGAGATTATGATTATGCTCCCGCAGCATCCTTGGAAGGAGATGACGATGATCGGGATTATGACTATACGCTCTTGCAGCTTCCCTAGAAGGAGATTATGATTATGCTCCCGCAGCATGAATAAATTAATTGAAGGTTCTTGGTAGAGACAAATTTAGTTTAGACACACTGTTTTTGCTCAAACTTACTGTTTATGTAGCTAGGAAGAAGGAAGAGTTTTAATAATCCTATGTAGGTTTATATATTAGTTGAAGCCTTTTGCGGCTGTGGTCTGTTGTTAGGGACTCTGATCAAGATCATTAGTTTATTAGATGTATTTTAATTAAATTTGTACAATATCTTATATATTAACTTATGAAAAGTAGTGACATGGATTGTAGTCAAACATAGTCTCACTTGATGATGAGATTGTATTCATATTCACCTGATTATTATAATCAGATAAAATAGCTTTTTGATCTATATGTTCCATATTCATGTATCGCTCAATTAGTCTATTGTTAATTAATTGTTGAGGCTTTTATATATATAGCGTCTAGTTGGATTTTTGAAGGAATTTTTGTCACAAGTGATATAAAACCAGCATTGATTAATTAGCCAATTGATTTAAATTTGGACGAGTCAAATTGATTAGGTTAATAAATAAATTGATCGTTAATCCGAATAGAGGTTACTTGGCCTGAATTGAGGTGGGTCAAAATGGGTTAAAAAATAAGTATAGTTCAACCAGCATGTCTTATAATTTAGAAATAATTACGGCCCATTGATCGGGCAAGAAATAAAACCTCACTTCATCATCTCTTTTATTCTCATGTGTCCACCATTGATCGTGCAAGCAATAATTAAAATTGATTTTATAATCATCAAAATAGTTCAAAAGAGAGATCGTTTTCTCTTTGTGGGATTTGCAAGGCCAAAGTTGTTGTATAGATCATATACATTAATTTTGTGAAATAAGGGGTTTTAATAGGTTTATCACTAATACAGAAAACAAAATTTGCCTTCAAATTAAGAAAAGAAAGCAATATTTGTTGCTCTCTTCACAGTAGAAACTCTATGTTTTCTATTATAGTAGTACAGTAATTTTGTGGTTTGACGGGCCATTGACGGTGATGATGAAACTCTAGAATTGGTCTGGGTAAGAAGTTACAAAAAAAAGTTAAAGAGCAAGTTACGTATAGCTATACAGAACATATACATTATTTATATATTGCAATTTGAATTGATTTCATGCTTATACATGATTATACAAAGTATATACATAATATATAAGAGTATAATGTATATGTAACGCTTATATATAGTTATACAAAGTATATACATTATTTATACATTGATGATACAACAGTGTGCTAGAATGATACAGTGGGCTAGATTAGCTTCAAACTAAATGTGTGAACGGTATATATGTGTTATTTTCCCTATAATTTGAGAAACGGAAAAGGGCAAAAAATGCCCTCGGATTATCTGAAAAGGTTTAAAAATACTTTTCTTCCATCTATTTTGGCTCACTTATGGCCTTAAAACTAACAACCCTCTTTTTTATTTTTTATTTTTATTATTTATTACGTAGCACCTCCCTATTGGTTGAAATTAAAACTCACCCCTCCAAATCTTTTTGCTTCGCCTCGACCCAACGACCCATGACCCAATTCCCAACAACAACAACATACCCAGTGAAATCCCACAACGTGGGTCTGGAGAGGGTAGAGTGTATGCAGACCTTACCTCTACCTTGGTAGGTAGAGCGGTTGTTTCTGAGAGACCTTTGGCTAAAGACAAAGCACAAGCACAAGCAAAGTAAGACAAACAAAGAGACTAAGCCATGATAGCGACTTCTGAAAAAGAAGCAATAACTAATGCAGGTAGATAAGACAAAAAAAATACACATAGCAGCATAAATCAAACGACAATGGACTATAAAGCAATATTATGCCTACTAGTATGATAGGCTAAGCGAGCCTACAATAATAACACTACAACTACCAGTTCGTAAGCGTAGGTAGGACTACGCTGGACTACCTACTACCCTTCTACCCTAATATGTGTCCTCCATAACCCCTTATCTAAGGTCATGTCCTCAGTGAGTTGCACCTGCGCTATATCCCGTCTAATCACCTCTCTTCGATACTTCTTCGGTCTACCTCTACCCCTCATGTACCCGTCCATAGCCAACCTCTCACACCTCCGCACTAGGGCAATTTGTGTCTCTCCTCTTCACGTGCCCGAACCATCTCAACCTCGCTTCCCGCATCTTGTCCTCCACCAAGGCCACTCCCACTCTGTCTCGGATATCATAATTTCTAATTATATCCCTCCTTGTATGCCCACACATCCATCTTAGCATCCACATCTCCGCAACTTTTATCTTTTGGGTGTGCGAAGTTTTGACCGGCCAACACTCCGTCCCATACAACATAGTCGGTCTAACCACCACCCTATAGAACTTGCCTTTAAATTTTGGTGGCACCTTTTTATCACACAAGACTCCAGATGCAAGCCTCCATTTCATCCACCCTACCCCAATACGATGTGTGACATCGTCATCAATCTCTCCACTCCCTTGGATAATAGACCCGAGGTACTTGAAGCTTCCTTTCTTTGGAATGACCTGAGTACCAAGCCTCACATCCACGCATGTCTCAAGGTCGCTCCTATTACTGAACTTGCACATGACTCAATTCCCATTAAAACAAAACATAAGCACACGAGAAGATTCAAACATATGGTGTCGTATCTCTATGAGGTCACTGATCTAAATATGATACAAGACAGAGAATTATTTGAGCTTCTTGAAGTCACAGTTCAGAATGAAATCTACGGTACACTAAAACTTTTGGCTGGAATGTTGGGGCAGCTTAGTGATCTTAAGCAGGAAGTTGAGCAACAACAGCTTGAAGAGGAGCCAACAGAGGAATCAATTAGCGATATATATTAGTGAATATCTATATTAGAGGATATTCACCATATATTTTGTAATTATTAGTGTTGTATAATTACGGTAGAAATATGATCCTTATTGTATTATAATAGAGACACGTGCTCAACACGGGGTTTTCAAACCCAAAGTCCATTTTAACCTATCCACACAAACCATATCCCCGATTCCTAAAAATCCAAAACTAACCAAACTTAACCCTAATTGGAATGTGGCCATGCATGAGAAATTTAATGCTTTAACAAAATAGCACACTTGAGATTTGGTTCCTAGACTGGATGGGGTGAATGTGATCCGATGCATGTGGCTATTTCGTCACAAATTCAAAGACAGTGGTGACCTAGAGATATAAGGCGAGACTTGTGGCTAATAGCACTAATCAGCAGAAGAGTATTGATTGTGGTGAGACATTCAGTCCGGTTGTCAAACCAGCTACAGTTTCTCACAGTTCTGAGCATTTTCATGGGTAAGCATTGGCTGATTCATCAGCTTGATGTAAAGAATGCATTCTTACATGGGAACTTGAAAGAAACTGTTTACATGCACCAGCCGTTAGGCTTTGTCCATTCGGAGGCCCCTCATTATGTATGTCGTCTTCGTAAGTCACTTTATGGTTTGAAATAGGCCCCCAGAGCGTGGTATGAACGCTTTGTTAATTACATTATGCAGACTGGGATTGTATGCAATAAGTGTGATATCTCTTTTTATTTTTCATCGAGGTAGTAACATTGCTTATTTGTTATTATATGTGGATGATATTATTCTTACTGTTTCATCTGATGTGTTGAAAAATGAGATCGTTGCACTGCTTAAAACCGAATTTTGTATGACTGACTTGGGGAAATTGAGTTACTTCTTAGGGATATCTGTGACCAGATCTGCAGATACTATGTTTCTATGTCAGCGTAAGTATGCAGAGGAGATTGTGTACAGGGCTAAAATGGCGAACTGCAAGATCATGCCCACTCATGTTGACTCTAAATCAAAGCTCAGTGTTGTTGTTGTTCAACAGGTGTGTTTGTTTATGCATGCCCCCAGGGAGCCTCATTTTACTGCTCTTAAACGTATCATTCGATACGTCAAGGGTACACTTGATTATGGATTGCATCTATACCCCTCTGCACCGACTAGGTTGTTATCATATACGGATGCAAATTAGGCAGGTTGTCCGGACACGTGCCGCTCCACCTCCGACTACTATGTGTTCTTATGGGATAATCTCATTTCATGGTCTGCCAAAAGGCAAGCCACCCTATCCCATTCAAGTGCAGAAGCAGAGTACAGAGGCGTTGCAAATGTTGTTGTTGAAATATACTGGCTCTGAAACCTTCTTTTGGAGATCCAGTGTCTCTTGCGTAAGACGTCTATGGTGTACTATGATAACATATCTGCGATATATTTATCTCATAATCCGGTTTAGTGTCAACGAACCAAGCACATTGAGATGTATAACCAAAGGACTTCCTAGACAACTATTCCTCGACTTCAGATCCAGTCTAAACATCCGGCCTCCTCCCGCTCTGACTGAGGGGTGTATTAGTGAATATTAGAGGATATTCACCATATATTTTGTAATTATTAGTGTTGTATAATTATAGTAGAAATAGGATCCTTATTGTATTAAGATTTCACATTGTACTATATATATATTTATATTAATGAGAAAGACTCGACAAGGGAGATTAATACAATTCTACAATATATAAGAGATAAGAGCGATACAGTTCGCAGAACAGTCTCATGTGCTGATGTTTTGTTTTAATGGTAATTGGGTAATGGGTAGTTGGGTGGGGACGAAGGAAAAATATTCGGTAGGGTGGGTTTTAATTTCAACCAATAGAGAGGCGCTACGTAATAAATAACAAAAATTAAAAATAAAAAGGGTTGTTAGTTTTAAGGGCATAAGTGAGCCAAAATAGATGGAAGACGGGTATTTTACGCTCAATAGATGAATGAAGGATATTTTTAAATCTTTTTAGATAGTCCAAAAGCATTTTTGACTCTTTAATATTTTTATTTAGTATAACTATATATAACATCAAACAAAAGAATTTATTAAAATATTTATATAAAAAAATTCATCAGTCAATTTAAATCATATATCATCTCACTTTTAGAGCGAATTGATTGTTAAAATAAGTTGAATCAATAAATAAGCAGATTATTAATTCGTCCTAATTTAAACGAATATTGGGGGAATCATATTTTTGTGGGTTAATTTTACTGCCTTATATGAGTGATGCACAAAAAGGAATTAATGTCGACATTTCCACTATATCTCTTATTGTATTATAATAGAGACTCGTGCTCAACACGGGATTTTCAAACCCAAAGTCCATTTTAACTTGTCCACACAAACCATATCCCCGATTCCTAAAAACTCAAAACTAGCCAAACTTAACCCTAATTGGAATGTGGCCATGCGTGAGAAATTTAATGCTTTTACAAAATAACACATTTGAGATTTGGTTCCTAGACTGGATGGGGTGAATGTGATCCGATGCATGTGGCTATTTCATCACAAATTCAAAGACAATGGTGACCTAGAGAGATATAAGGCGAGACTTGTGGCTAATGGCACTAATCAGCAGGAGGGTATTGATTGTGGTGAGCCGTTCAGTCCGGTTGTCAAACCAGCTACCATTTCGCACAGTTCTGAGCATTTTCATGGGTAAGCATTGGCCGATTCATCAGCTTGATGTAAAGAATGCATTCTTACATGGGAACTTGAAAGAAATTGTTTACATGCACCAGCCGTCAAGCTTTCTCCATCCGGAGGCCCCTCATTATGTATGTCGTCTTCGTAAGTCACTTTATGGTTTGAAATAGGCCCCCAGAGCGTGGTATGAACGCTTTGCTAATTACATTATGCAGATTGGGATTGTATGCAACAAGTGTGATAATTCTCTTTTTATTTTTCATCGAGGTAGTAACATTGCTTATTTGTTGTTATATGTGAATGATATTGTTCTTACTGCTCATCTGATGTGTTGAAAAATGAGATCATTGCACTGCTTAAAACCAAATTTGCTATGACTGACTTGGGGAACTTGAGTTACTTCTTGGGGATATCAGTGACCAGATCTGCAGATACTATGTTTATGTGTCAGCGTAAGTTTGCAGAGGAGATTGTGTACAGGGCTAAAATGGCGAACTGCACGATCATGCCCATTCATGTTGACTCTAAATCAAAGCTCAATGTTGTTATTATTCAGCAGATATGTTTGTTTATGCATGCCCCCAGGGAGCCTCATTTTACTGCTCTTAAACGTATCATTCGATACGTCAAGGGCACACTTGATTATGGATTGCATCTATACCCCTCTGCACCGACTAGGTTGTTGTCATATACGGATGCAGATTAGGCAGGTTGTCCGGAAACGCGATGCTCCACTTCTGACTACCGTGTGTTCTTAGGGGGATAATCTCATTTCATGGTCTGCCCCAATAGGCAAGCCACCCTATCTCGTTTGAGTGTAAAAGCAGGATACAGAGGCATTGCAAATGTTGTTGATGAAATATGTTGGCTCTGAAACCTTCTTTTGGAGCTCCAGTGTTCTTTGCGTAAGGCGTCTATGATATACTGTGATAACATATATGCGATATATTTATCTCATAATCCGGTTCAGCATCAGCGAACCAAGCACATTGAGATGGATATACATTTTGTTCGTGAGAATGTTGCTATTAGTCATGTTAAGGTGTTGTATTTTCCTTCTTTGTTCGTGAGTATGTTGCTATTGGTCATGTTAAGGTGTTGTACGTTCCTTCTTCGTATCAGTATGCAGATATCTTCACCAAAGGACTTCCTAGACAGCTGTTCCTCGACTTCAGATCCAGTCTAAACATCTGGCCTCCTCCGCTCTGACTGAGGGGTGTATTAGTGAATATTAGAGGATATTCACCATATATTTTGTAATTATTAGTGTTGTATAATTATAGTAGAAATAGGATCCTTATTGTATTAGGATTCCACATTGTACTATATATATTTGTATTAATGAGAAAGAATCAACAAGGGAGATTAATACAATTCTACAATATACAAGAGATAAGAGCGATAGAGTTCGCAGAACAGTCTCATGTGCTGATGTTTTGTTTTAATGGTAATTGGGTAATGGGTAGTTAGTGGGGACGAAGGAAAAATATTCAGTAGGGTGATTTTAATTTCAACCAATAGAGAGGCGCTACGTAATGGAAGACGGGTATTTTACGCTCAATAGATGAATGAAGGATATTTTTAAATCTTTTTAGATAGTCCAAAAGCATTTTTGACTCTTTAATATTTTTATTTAGTATAACTATATATAACATCAAACAAAAGAATTTATTAAAATATTTATATAAAAAATTCCATGAGTCAATTTAAATCATTTATCATCTCACTTTTAGAGCGAATTGATTGTTAAAATAAGTTGAATCAATATAAACGAATATTGGGGGAATCATATTTTTGTGGGTTAATTTTACTGCCTTATATGAGTGATGCACAAAAAGGAATTAATGTCGACATTTCCACTATATCTCTAGTCAAAGGACATGGACTGGACATTGTTTTCAACATATTCGTCTAGCTGGCATGTCAACTCAGCATCCACATAGATCGTACACACTTCCACGTGCCATGCAAACGTTTCCACGGGCTAAGAATTTTGTTTTGGCTCATTTACTTCGACAGCTAGTTGCAACTCATTCCCTTTCAATACTTTTCAAGGATGAAAATTTGCATGTGGCGAAGAGACAAAGTTATGAAAAGTGAAGTCAGCAGGCAGCAACTAGGATGCTCACTAGTGGATTCAGAATTTTTATTAAAAATATTCGAAAAATAAAAATATAATGTCTATATTTAAATTTAGAATCTCAAAATGCATTTTGAGTCACTCGAATCAACACCCTGGATTCCTCCTAGATCCGTCCCAGATGATGCTGATGATTTTTAAAGAGTTTAAGTGATATACATCGTCAGTGTAAGAAATTTATACACCACAAATCATATTTATCTGTTGTAACTCTTATTTTTAAAATTATACATTTCACATTTTGAGTCTTTATCTGTAATTATCTTTTGGGTGATCTAACACTATAAAAAATTATTTATACCAACGGTGTATATAACTTTAATTAAGTTTTACATAATATCAAACTATATTTATCTGTTATAGCAAATAACCTGTCTTGTTTTCATTTTTCAAGATCCCACATTATATATTTTACTTAAATCCAACCCATGATCTCCCGTCCACAAAGTTAGAAAGAGAAAAAGAGGGAGAGATATTCTCTCTCTACCAGCAGGATGAAGAATAACCTTTAAGACTATCATATATTGACATGTAAAGTGAATTTTGGATATCGCAGCCCCAAAAGTAGCTTAAAACAGCCAAGCATATGGCTCTGCACATCCCTCAGGTAACATAACACACTTCCAAACGTGTAATAACGAGTCTACACTTGGTTCTTTCCTTTATATAAGAATATGGTTTCCCTGCTTATTCAAACCACAAAAACCATTCTTCATTTTCCATATCAAAGAGATCATACTGAAAGTATGTATGTCCTAGAGATAATCTATATTAGGGATAAAAATATATTTGAATACATTCGTATTATTAATGAAATTAATATTTATGGCATTTTGCAATTATTAAATTATTGTTTGATTGTTTGTAATTATTTATATATGTGCATCATTTGAGCTTATATTGTCATTAATAGAATGAGATATTAATGATAGAACATAACTCTCAAAATAGCCTCGACTAATGATCATCGAGAATGGGATATCGATGATATGTTATAAGTCGACATGTAGTATGCATCACATTCTTGGAGAATGTAGTATGTGTCACAGCTACGAGTAATGGTTACTTGTGATGGATACTTTGGAGAAGTATTGGTATACTCTGCCGATAAACTATTTGTTATACATGTCTATAGTGTTATCGGCGTGTGGAATATAAAAGTCCTTTGACTTGAAGTCAATACGCACCTTGTTTACAGAATGATGTACTTTGACCAAGTTCTAAGCTTAAACTCCTTCTGGATAAGGTACGACTTGTGTTGGGTGCATCAGGATGTAAATCAAGGTGGTAGTTGAACCAAGAATATGATTCATTCCTCGATTGGAAATTCGAGAGAGCACTCAACTTCTCAATGTTATTAGGTTGACTAAAGTCATTGGTCAGTGCAATAGACATATTTAGAATATGGTCTAGTTGTCAACTAATAAATGTGAGATAAAGTGATTAAGCCATTTGGATAGACACTTGGCAAATCCTAAGTTTAATCGAGTGTGTCGCGAATGATAGGAATTTATAGTTCCACATAAAGGTTAAGTTTGCTGGATTCATGTAAACGTACTTCACATATTGAGTTCGTCATACGACGCAGTCTAGGAGTTTTGTATGGACCTTAATTAGATTAATGTCGATATGTGAAGGCCTATAGGGTCACACTATATGTGATTGTTTCTTCGATCTAAGAGTGTATTGAGAAAGTATTAAATATTCGATTGAGAATCGATATATTTAATTTATAATAATTATGGAATATTTCTATTTGATAGAAATTATTTAATTAAGTCGAATTGAATTTCGGATTTAATTAAATGTATTGGATATATTATATGGGTACTCGGACAAATACAGGGAAGCAATTGGGCCAGAAATTACTGGCCCAAAATTGGAACCTTGGTCGTCCACTGGGACGTGTGAAGTGGACCAGCTGGAGTGATCCACTGAACATTAACATTAACATGGGCCCAGGTTTTCCTGTTTTATATCTATTTAGGTTTTGTCTTGAACTCCTATATATATATATAACACATACCCCATAATTATAATTAGATAGAAAATAACTTCTCGGTTCCTAAAGCAAGATTTCCTAGCTTTCTTGAATAGGAAATACACTAGAGTTAGATCTTGCAATCGAGGAAACAAATCGTGTGGATACCTTAGTGTTGAATCCCGCGTACGAAAACCTGTAAGTTTTCTTTTATCATGTTTTGAACATACAACATGATTATCGTATAAGCCATGCCAGGATTGTTGTTGGGTAAGAAATTTTAAACTTCCGTTGTGCTTACTATTTGATTTACGAACCCAACAAATCCCTACACATACAACATATCAATATCTCATATTTCTATTGTCTAAGAAGAGATATATAGAATGTCTAGCATTTTCAAAATTATTGGGTTCCAGAAGAGAAGGTCGTGTTTAGATGGAGATTATGACTACGCTCCAGCAACATACGTAGAGGGAGGTGGTGACGACGATGGAGACTATGATTATGCTACATCCTTGGAAAGAGATGGAGATTATGATTATGCTCCAAGCCGCATGAATTAATTCATTAATCGGAGGTTCTTTGCAATTAATGGTAGATTCAGAGTAGATGCAGCATTAATTGTAGCATGATATTAAAATGATAGTTTCTCGACTCTGGTTATGATGTACATGGCCAGATTGTTAATATCATCTCGGAAGTCAGGATTGAACTCATTTCATTAGATGCTCTTTATGAATGTCAACTAAGTATAGTAAGTAAATTGCTCCCGCTTTGTTCAATCATTTGATAACCATGAGTCTTTCTTTGATAAATTATCACTATGAATCAAACTCAATAGAATTTGATCAATCCTATTTTCTATCATTAAGGTAGAGAAATGAACTAAGAAAAGTTGTGTTCGGGGGAGTTATTGTCTATCGTTGCCCTCTATGGTAGAATCAATGGGGGGACCTGAGAGGCAATGGTTTACCGTGCGCGGATGTCCAACTCGTGATACTAGCTGATACAAAGCTTAAAAGACCCCTTACGTTACACAATTAAACTTTGCGAGGGTTCTAGTACCCCTAAGAAGCTTCTACATGGTGTGGAATATATAAGAGATATAACCACCTACCACATTGAAACACTGATTTAACTGCAAGTATCTCCAAGTGAAGCTATTCATCTGATTCCTAAATTTTATCTAGGCATTGTACATGTATTACACAAAGCAGAGACATCTATTACAAAATTTCTTATTGCAAATTCGATCCCTACTAAATAATCATGGCATTTCATGGTTAGATCCCTATCCTAATTTCATACATGTACTGACTACTAGTATGTAACATTCAACATTCACCTCTAGCAATAGAACATCACATTCTTCACCTTCTCTTTTAATGCTGGTAGTGGCCGGACGTTGACAGAACCGTTCGTTGCACGTGTGCTTCGCATTGAACCATTGCCATGTGAATCAGGTTCCACGTAGAAACGTGCTCTATAGGCCGCCAAATGGGCATAATATGCAGGAGGAACTGCAAAAGTTATGAGAACAATATGCTTATTTATCAACTTCAGCACTTATATCCGAATATGTAACTGCTTTTACTTTAAACACTCCACGCTTATCAGCTAAGACAAACGAGCTCATAATGTGGCCAAATTACATGATTTGTCTTAACAGAGACGACATAGTAAGTTGATGGCTGGCATAATAGATTCTATTTTTACGATGAATCCTTTGAATACTAAATGGTTTAATAAAGCAGAATGGATGCAGAGGTATTATATAGCGGACCCTAAATAATTTGAAGTAGATGCTTATGTTGAATGACTGAGATATAGACGAGGCAGAATCAAGATATTGAAATGTGTGTTATTTTGGAATATCAATCCACATCTAAATAAAAACATGGCTGCTAACACATCTAAAACAAGCTTTCTAATTGTCTTAGGAGAGAATTTACCTACTGAAACAGATCGAGTGCATCGAGCATATCTGCAATTAATTCAACGGTCAACAAGGAATTGAATTTTCCGAAAACAGCTACAGAATAAAATTAACTTTTGAAAAGACTGTCATTTGAAATTTTAGATTCCTTACGTATAGCAGAGGTTGTTTGTCAAAGACTGCATTTCGTCTGCAGTAAAATTGTTTTCATCCCAGAGAACATGATAGTGTGCAGGACGACTCGTTCCCTGCAAATCCAACATTGTGTTAACTATTGTGGAGCTTTCTTCCTAATAAAGACTTTGTATTTCTAATGAGTTGTCTTATTTTCTGACTTTGTGAAGACATGTAAATACTTCATAAATCCAAAAATAAACAGATTATTACATACAAAAATGAATGATTAGCAGTTCACCTGAATTCCAGCATGACTGCACAAGTAAAAATCAAATTCAGTAGGATGACAAATTTTTGTGTCCACCACCGTACCTGCATTTGGAGATATTAAGTCAAGCAACAAGAGAAAATATCACATAGTATAACAAAGTTAAAAAGGATAACCGGCCAGAATATTAACTAACAAGGTTGTTACTCCCTCTGTTCCATTTTATGTGGCATTCTTTCCTTTTAAGTCGATTTCCAAAAGATTACACCTTTCTATATTTGAAAACTTTTTAATTTTAAACTTCCGTTTTTATCCTTAATGGCATTCTCCTATAGCCATAAAATTGTCATGGCATGTTTTAACAACACAAGTCGTAGAAGTCTTTGTCTTTCTTTTACTCCATGTCCAATCAAACACCTTCATATAACATAGAACGGATTACTCCCTCCATTCCATATTTACTCCCTCCGTTCCATAATGAGTGTTTTTTTAAGCTTTTCATTTTATTTCAAAATAAGTGGTGCTTTAGGATTTCAAGAAGAAATTGATCTTATTCTTCCAAACCCTTAGTTACATAATCAAGAATCATTAAGTAACTTTTCTTTTCTAGGCATTTAATTAGTTAGGGGTAAGTTAGTAAAGCACGCCTAATTTTCTAGGAGTGAGCACTTTCTTAAGGGGTGTGCATAAGCTAAAAAAATCACTTATTAACCTATTTCTTGATGTAGACTGTTTCATTAAGTTTAAGCACAATAACCAATGTAAGAAGTGCAAAAGTATTACCAGGTAGAATGTTTCCACTCCTGTCAGTGTGATTTCTAGCATTGTGGTTATATGGCAAAAGTCGTGTGTGGTGACGTTTTTGGACCACTATGAAGGTTACTGGAGGTTGGTAACCTGGTTCAAGAGATGCACAAGCCTGTGTACCAGAAAAAAAAATAGAGAACTTAGACAAGCACACAATTGAAAATAATATATGAATGGTGCCAATATTATTTGCATATATACCTTACGAATTGCATCAAGTTCGTAAAGTAGGACCTGATAAAACTGCCCGTCACTTACACCATCCCTACATAATAAGTGAAAGACAACGTAATTTACCGCAATTAAGCACGTCGACGATCAGTTAATTATCCGTTTTTTATCGTGAAAATATCACATGATAGTACCTGTAGAATATTATTCTCTGTGGTTTTTGTCCAGTGGCTTTCTTGAATGCTAACAGAAGTTCTCTGGAAAATGGCGGAACATGTCAGTGCATTTTCGTTAACTGACTAGTATTACATTTCACGAGATATAAATGATGGTATTAAGCAACATATGCACCTAATCATGCCCCCAGACATTGTGCCCCGTTGAGGATCTTGCCAGGTCCGGTAAAGATCCTGAATGAGTTCTTGTCTATGAGGCTGAGCACATACTAAACCTGCATATTTAGTAACTTCTGGCCAATCTTGTGATGCTACAACCTAAATCAAGAGAATCACATATCCAAATTTAAACACTTGAAAAAGGTTCCAACTCTTATATATAACCCAAAAAAAAGAATTTATGCTCACAGCAGCAATTGATGGGCTGCAGTCTTCTCCAGATTCTGGATGTGTCACATCAGCACCAAATATAATCGTCGGGATATCACTGACGAGAGGAATTTTCCATCTCAAAGCATCTAAAAGTACAGTGTTTCTTCCTCCCATCTATCACACAAGGATTTAGCATAAGAAAAGATCCAATCGACACATTATGGAAGTTAAAAGTGGATTATAATCATCTCAGTGCTCCAATTGCTAGCAGTAGCTGGACATTTACTACCTTCACGTTGATTTTCAGTGATACATTTGACAGGTATTGCTTGCTAATCTTTAATACATGCTTCGTAAGGCAACACTGAGAAATCAGTCCCAGATCCGTCTCACAAATTTTCTTTAGAGTACCTAAACATGATGATCAATGTGTTACCCAACAACATCCATTCATATACAAACAACTCATATTCCTGAAATATCATGCATAATATTTTTTCCAAAGTATGTGTAAAATATCTTATTCTCAAGATTTCCAGTCCCATAATTTGAGGCGCCTTTACCTATAGATATCATAAAAACTATTTACACTGACGGCGTACAAAACTTAAACTCGGCGAAAGGGACTTATAGGAGTAATTTATTTCAGGACCTAAAGTCATTAGAGCGAAGAACACAACGAACTAGATAGGTTCACGACCGTAATCACCATACCATTATACAAGATTCAACAAAGCTTGGCACATACCATACAAAGTTCCATTGTTGTCGGGAAGAATGGCGATTAGTAATTCCAATTCTTTTCCTCCAAGTTTGCTAGCAGAAGCATTGTATACATAACTCAATGCCTTCTTTGCCTGATCCGGTCTTGTATTATAAATCGGCATCACGGGCTCACAATTAAATTCCTGAGATGAAGTGTTAATAATCAAGACCATTTGAATAGCATGCATAGGCTTCAACAATTTATCTATATGAGTCAAAACAGTACCACAAAACAAAGAAACAAACCTACTGCAGAAAAATTAAAAGATAGATATTGAAATGGAGAATGTTTACCATTCCAGACACTTGGCACATTTGGGCCAGCTGATGACAAAATCCGCGGGCTACATTTTCTTGGACATGACACGAGAAGTTGATGCAAGCCCAGTGGTTTACGGTACCTCCATTAATTACTTTCTGTATGATGAACGCACGCAGTATGTTCAATTAATATCATACTTCAAATACTTGATCTACAAAAAAAAAAAGATCTTATGTAACCTTATTTATCATGTTCCACTGGCCTAGCTGTGGATGACATTCTTTTTCCTTCCCTGCATCATGGTACTTTAACTAACAGAGACAAGAAAAACGAATAAATAATCTGTTAATAGTTTTGAAAAAGAGTCGTATAAGTACAGCTATATCAGTCTTTACCCACGGTGCTGGGAGAACTCGAGCTTCCACTGATGCAAGCTTATCATCAATATTGATCCCAAACTCCTTTGCAATAGGATCTTGCTTATATCCGTTCTGGTGAATGGTCTGGACATAGACACCATTTAGTTCATTACCAAAAAACCTCTTTGATTCTGTTACTAGAATTGGCTTAAATATGAGTGTGTGTGTGTACATGCATACATAATATGCATCTCTCTCTCTCTCTCTCTATATATATATATATATACATACATATATATATATATATATATAGAGAGAGAGAGAGAGAGATGCATATTATGTTTCATGACAATGGATCGACAAACCTGCAAAATGTCCATTTCGTGTTCCCGTGGTCTCTGGCATGACGATTTTAACAGGGAAGTTATCTGCTTCTCATCCAGCCTTTTGGTGTATCTTTGTCCCTCAAGTATCTTACAAGCCTATTACAGCAATCATTATTTGGAAAAAAATTTCACTTGAGATAAAACCGAGTCAAATCTTGAAGTAACTCCGTGTGTTTACCTCCATCGGTAAGTAATTTACTTTCTTTTGGCTTCCCACAAGAAGACAAGGTAGATGAGGATGCTGAATGGTAAATCCGTACACCTCTTGGAAATACTCGATGACTGATTTCATGTTCTTTTCCTCATCAACAGGGAAACTGTAACGATCATAGGAAAGTAAAGCGTTAAGGCCGCAAAAATGCCAAAAAACAAAAATAAAAAATGAAGCTATGTGAAACTAGAA
Organism: Anisodus tanguticus; assembly: GCA_034509755.1. Classification (NCBI taxonomy): domain Eukaryota; kingdom Viridiplantae; phylum Streptophyta; class Magnoliopsida; order Solanales; family Solanaceae; genus Anisodus; species Anisodus tanguticus. The sequence goes on from CM067558.1 coordinate 4,817,127, forward strand.
GTACATTAGTTCCCTTGTTGGCTGTGATGTCAAACCAGAAATTCGGTATTTCCTTCGAATATTTCCCCTGTGTGTAACTTCAACTTTAACACCTCTGAGAGCCTTCTTGACCTGATTAAGGCACAAACAATCACTCAGCTTCTATCTAAAGAAGTAGTAGAATTTGGCATTAGGGTATCAACGTCTCAAGTCCAAGTGGAAAAGTTAACCACTTGGATTTTACATGTGACATGTAAGGAAAAGTTTTGACACGACTTACCTTTACTCGATCTGCATCGGACAGTGGCCTTGAACTTACATCTTTTCCCAAAACTTGAGCAACAAATTCAACAACTGGGAGTGGTTCAATGAAAGCTGTTGTAGACATATCTGTTTGATAAATACAAGATATTAAATTGTAATTAGACATCCATACTATCAAATCAATTTGGCAAAATTCAATGTTTATAGAATTTATGGTTGCCATACCAATATTGAGTGACAATCCCATTTGAGTAGGTTTTATGCTCTGGTAGAACCCCCTCCAAGACTGTAAACCGTTACCTAGTGACTCTGGTTTTTTAATATTTGGAGAATAGAAAAATCTCCCGACCGATATGTACCTAAACGAACACGAGAAGAACTAAATAAAGGTGGATAACTTGATTTAGTTGCAATGATATACCATGGCAATTAGAGACTAAAAAATGAAATGCACCTTTGAGAAGCAAGCTCCCTTAGCACAATATCGATGATTTTAAGTGCTTCTGGAGGATTGTCGACCTGTTTCCCCGATAGAAGTTCGCGTAACAGAAGCATGTTCGCTAGTGAGATGAACTTGATCGTGACAGTAAATTTACACTCCCTGGAACGATTATCAAGAACATCAATTCTCATTTAAAAAAATCAAAATAACAAGTACTGATGTTAACTATGTTGCTCAAACTCTTCAAAACTGCCATCGGGCACGTGTTGAGTCCTCCAAAAGTAATGCATTTTGACTGATTTGACATGGGTACGGAGGCATTTTTGGAGAGTCTGAGCAATATAGCCTATATTAATCAACATAAAGTGAGCAAAAGGAAAAAAATAGAGAAATAGGTACTTTGTGATTCCTATCCACTCATCCTCATCACCAAGAGCTATGGTGAACTCTTTCGAGTTAAAAGGAAGCAACCCTGCTGTATAAAGCGTTCTTCTTCCATCATAAACCGGAATTCTTTTACCCAAGTCGGCGTCTTTATGAAGTTTTACCAACTCCGCCATTATTGCCTTGTTCAATCTTGTACACTTAACTTCTGGACTAATTCTTACCTGCATTCAAAATCATTAAAGGAGCTGCATTTTAGGCCATGTTCAAAACATTATCAGCAAAATAGGCGCCAAGAAGTTATATCGTCTTACGCTATATTGGCATAAGTTCCGTTCAGATAACTCAGTGATGAAATGGTTGGCTTTTACCAAACACTTGGTACCCAATTGGCCATACCCCGGCCTAAGAGGAAACACGAGACTTCTTTCGGATGATGAAGCAGAACAAGCAGTGGAAATCTCAGAATTATTATTGATATCCTGCACTTTTTCGACTAATATCCCTTTTCCTTTCCTCCTGCTCCTTCTCTTCCCGGCATTATTTCCCTTGACTTCTTCGATTCTACGCTCTCCACCAATTTGGGATGGCGCATTTTGATTCAACGACTCTTGTAACGGAGTTATTGAAACCATATGCTTTTGCTCGGGATCTTTCATTTGCCACTGAGGCATGCCTATGACCTTCACATGACAGATAGAAAGAAAACATCAGCTGGTTTTATAAAGTGTTTCGGATAATAACAATTCAGAAAACTCAAGAATCAGAAAGCGGATAGGGATGAATGAAAAATCTGCATAATAAGACAACGAATAGATAATTAAAGTACTGAGTAAAGTTACTGGCATGACATATTTCACGTGTAAGTCGAAGAATCTCAGGGGATAAAAAGATGCAAAAGGAATAGTAGTAAAAAAAATCTTACCAGTATTTTGTCTTCAACAGAGGTTTTTTAGCTGAAAAGGTTACAAAGACAAAGTAATAGAGAGCCATGCAACCATGCAGATACCAACGGCCAAAATAAAAACAAAGGATCCTTTAAAAAAGCACAAAAAAGCAGAACACCTAATGAAGCTACTGAAATTCACTCAGAAAAATAAATTATACTTGCTAAAAGTACACCAGATATATGTAGACACCAAAAAGAACAAGAATACACACAGGTATGAAATACTAACTACGGCCTAAAGAGGCGGATTCAAAATTTGAACTTTAGAGGTTCGGGATGCCACTAAACCCGCAGACCATTTGAGTTTTTGGGTTCAAAATTAATCGTTTTGTCCATATTTAGTAGGTTTCTTAACGCATATATAGGGTTTGAGTCAAAGCTATTAGGTTAGCTATTAGGTTCAGTTGAACCATACCTTGTACATTTGCTACTGTCTATAGTACAATCTATGGGTGAAGGAGTTCAGTTCAACCCCTTCAGCAAACTTGGCTCAGCACTTATAGACCTAAACTCTCTCTCTCTCACACACATATATAAATATAAACCGGCGCGAAGCTAGGTGGATGCTAGGGGTTAAATTAAATTCCTTTTATTAGAAAATTATAATGTATAAATAAAGTAAAAACAATTTAAAGGAAGATTCTAGGTTGGTGATGAAGATGACTAAAGAATTTCTTTAGGTCGCAGGTTTGAGTTTCAGGTGTGGTATGCTTGCACTTTTTTAAAAGATCCACTCGTTCAAATTCCTGGTTCAGTCACTTTCTGTCAAATGCGAATTTATAAATTTTGAATTCTAGTTTAAAATTACTAAGAAGCCGTTTGGACGTGATTTGATATTATTAGATGAAATCATAATGATTTGAAGTTGAGGTTTTGTTTGGACATAAAATTTGGATATTTTAAGTTGTATTTTTTCTTATAGACATAAAAACACACAAGTTGTGAAAACCATCAAAATTTTCTCAATTCTTATACAATCTTATCAAATGAGCAAGTCATAGTTCATAATAAAATAAATACGCTACTAGAATGACTTTCTAAAAAATACAACATCAACTGATCAAACTTTAATTCAATAAAATGGAAAATTGAACATGAGTTGTTGTGTAAATACTAACCTTACCAGTTTCAAAAAAAAGTTGTTGTGTAACTACTCTTTAATATAATCCCCCACATGGTTGGTAAGAGTAAATTTGTTATATACTACCAACTTGTAAATCTTTTAATATTTGATATAAATGGTTAGTAAACATGATTGGTAAATATATCTATCAACTTATGGATATAAACTTATGGGTCAACTTTTACATTTAGAAAATTCGAAATGATGATTTGGAATCTCAAATCATGCCTTTTTGGATGATTTGAATTTCATGCATGTCCAAACGATTGATTTCATCTCATGTCCAAACGCGTACTTAAGTTCTGCCAAATACGTAGCTAGATGTAGCTAGAACTGTAAATGAAGCACTAGAATTTCTTTCTGTGAAGTGACAGAATTAATGGATTGTCAACTTAATGCTAACAAACTTCTTCAATGAAGTGTCTTAATCAATGTGACAGAAGATACATACAGATACAGGGTCCCCTATATATTTATACACACATATTCCATCCATTGAGGTCCGTGACCATATTTAAAAGACTGCTGGATTTTCCCCTTCCAATTTTCAGCCTGATACCTTTGCAAAAAGCAGCATATGAATACTCCCCCACCCCACATTCAACCTTTTGTTTTTTTTGTTCTTGGTAATTAAGAGTGGTATTTGAGAAACTTACCAAAATTTGAAATAGAAACTTTTGAAGCTTGTTTAGCTATTTATGCTAGAATATAGAAGCACTATTTTAATAGAAATAGCGTTACTGGCCACTTTTCGATCATATCTTTGAAAAATAACCATTGACATGAAGTTTCAAATTCCACAAGAAAAACTCAAGGCATTATCTTGAAGTTTCACGAGTATAATTTGAAACTATAGAACAATGGCTATTTTTCAATTACAAAGACTAATAAGTGGCTAAATGTCAATGTCCCCCCGTTTTTGACGTGGCCATGCTACTAGTTACACTAAACAGAATAATGTCTAATGTCTAGTATTTCCAACCTTGGTAAAGTGGAAAGGACAGAAGAACGAGCCTATTATTCACCGAGTTTCATACAGTGATTCTCGAGGATTTCTAGAATATAAGAAAGGCTACTTACCTAGGAGAGATATAAATGGAAAAAAGGTAAAAAGTTGTTGCATCCCCTTCAAGTATTTAGACATTTAAAGTGCAAAACAACTTAATTTCTTTACATAAAAAGTGGTTGTCTAAATAATAAGATAAATAATCTGCTATAATAAATTAAAATGGATTAACAGCATAAATTTTCTTTACAATAGTTAGATCCTTAGGTATGTACTTTGAGTAGTAGCTCAAATGAATCACTAGTGTGTCATAATTTTGGTCTATAACGTAAGTAATTTATAGAGTGCAATCCAAAAGCTGGAGCCTGTGTCTTAATTAAGATAATAGTACAAGAAAGCATTTAATGCTAAATGCTGCTGATAAGAAAAATCCCTGGGATCGAAGGATTTTTTAACAGTTTGACAGAAATATTACAAATACTGAGACGCGGATCTACAATGTAACTCGGTCATAATTCAAAGTTTACTAGTTCTGAACTTACAATCAAAACTCAGAACTCGTTTTAGTTATTGGGTTTCCAATTCAATATTTATATGTAGTTAATAACTCTCCGGATCTAAACAAAAGCCACTGAGTTCACTCACACTCGTAACTAACACCGTAGCTCAACCCCTGGTGATCTATAGATTCACAAGAACACAGTAACTTTTGTTCAATTGTATATATAAAGTTAAATTGAGATTAATGTAAACATTCATAAACTTCGATTCCTAGCTTCGTCTCTACTAATGCTCAGCAGAAACCATACGATAAATTAGAACAATACATGAGAAAACTACGAGTGTACTGCTTTAAGTTATTAAATTTCAAAATTGGATACAAACCAAGATAGAGATGTATCATAACTCATAAGCAGAATGGTTTCACCATTAACGGTCAAAGTGGTTGGCCCAGGCCCCAATGACTGGCTAAGTGATTTATTCCCAATATTGTACTAGTAAAAACAGTATTCCCAAAATTTTGCTTGGCCCTTTATTTCTTCTTACATTATTTACTTATCCACTTATATGTTTTGAAAAATATTAGTAATTGAAAATTTCACATATTTAAAAGGTCATATAATTGCAGGTCTTTTTTTTTTACCGTTCAGACCTTTTTTTCTTTTTAGATCAAATTAGAATGAAATAGATTCATTCAATAACTCTTACAATAATTGAAATTTGACCTCGTATGCATGTGAATTGAAGAAAGGAGAAGATCACAACTAAAAAATCTCCAATAGATTGATTCTATAACTCTCAAAATAATTGAAATTTGACCTCATATGCATGTGAATTATAGAATGAGGAGGTGTACATGTATTAACTTATACCGCCTCGATTATTTTATTAACTACATGTTACCTTTCACGGTACAAATATGGGAGAACTCTACCCCACTATAGCTAAGACATGAAAAAAATTACCTAATATTATTTTATCTTTAATATTTATTAGCATTTAAATTCTGAATTTCGACAATTTCATACATTTTATTGAATTTTAAGTTGCATCCTTAAGAAGAGTTTTTTTCTAATAGGACTTTGCTCAAAATTCGACATCTTACTCATGTAGAAATAGGGCATTTTTTTGGCCTTGTCTTGTCAAATTATTCATTATCATAGAGTTTCACCAATAAAGTTTCTAAGTTCACAAGTGAAAGTTTATTATAATAATATGATGTTTCATCTATAAAATTTAAAATTCTATAATATGAACTATTTTTCAATTATATGGTCCGAAAAGGGGTTATTTGTGAATTTTACCCCTCAATTACCTTCCAAAATTTGTGAGATTTCTAGTTTGTGGCCCATGGAAATTAAATTTGGACAATTCGCATGAATGCCCTTATTTTGGGGTGGCCTTTAATTTTTTCCCCCCAAATTAAAAATCTTTAATTTTTATTCTTCGTCTGAAACCCCTAAATTTCAGGTTCGAGCCCCCGCTCAGGCAAAAATTAAAAAAAAATCACAAGGCATAGTTTGGAGTTTGCAAGGCAAAGTTTGTCGACAAACTATGTCTTATCCGGTAGAGTTTGTTTTAAGGTAGCAAACTCTACCTTAAGACTGCCTTTAGACATAAGGCAAACTATGTCTTGCGAATCCAAACTCAACTTTGTGATTTTTTTTCAATTTTTGACTGAGCAGAGGTTCGAACCCGGAACCTCATGATATTTTTGAGCGAAGAGCAAAAATTAAATATTCCAAATTTGAAGGACAAAAATTAAAGACCATTGCCTTTTAAGGGAAATCCGCAAAAAAAAAAAGAAGATTAAATTTGTTTTTCGTTTTATTAGTTCTTGGGAGTTTTCTTCCTACTTATATCCCTTTTGGGGATTGATGAAAATACATTTTTTTTCCTAATAACATATGATCTCCCACCACAAAAAAAAAAATAAAGAAAAATTGGGGGTTTAGTCTCCCAACCAAATAGTCCAAATTGTCTGCATAAGAGAAGACAACAGTGTGTTGTGGAGTGTGGGCAGCACTTGAAACAATGAATATTCTCATTGACCAATAAAGGGACTTTCTTTTTTCTGAAAATGACGATGCACTGCAAAGCTAAAGTTTATTCTTTATCCCCTTTGCATACTTTACCTCACTATTACTATACTCTTCCCACACTACTTCCATCCCACTATCCAAACTCACTAAAAACAAATTACTCACACTCAATATTTAATAGTATACATTAATCTATACTTGATGACACAAATATGTGTACCAAAAAAAGATAAATTATGATGACAATTGTTTTGGTTTCCTATTCAGTATCCGGATCTAACACGACGTACAATAGACCTTTATGGTTTGGTCCTTCCCTGGACCCCATGCATCACGGAACTTCATACATCGGACTACCCTTTTATTTAGTATTCGGTAATTAATTAGAGTCCGACTAAATTTAAATTCAGGCCGGGACATATTGGAGGGAAAAGTATTCCTTAAGAAAGGTGATTCCTTACACGGAAGGACACGAATGAAAGATCTCTGATTAAGGATGAAGGAATAGTTTCAACTACTCCACAATTGCCATTGGTCATTATGGTACCAATTAAGCATAGTTAACTTCTACTAACAGTTAATATAAAAATACATACTGCTCTTTCCGTCTCAAGTTACAAGATGGTATTTAATTAGGTATAGAGTTATGAAATCGTGGTCTAAAACAAGTTATACAAAGGCAGATATACCTTGGCCAAACTGATATCACGGGACACCATTTAGTAGAAACTTTTACTGGATAAGTATATATAGATAATAAATCATATAAAAATAAATATTAAAAAGGGCATTGCTTATTATTATAGTGACAAATTAATTTATTCACATCTTCAAATGTTAACATCGGTTACAAAATAAAATTGTGACGCCTAAAGACATAGATATTTTATAAAAAAAAGGCCGGACCACAAGGGACTATTATATATAGCAATAAATCATTTCAAGTAAAATAAGAAGTTTAAAAGTTAAATTATTTTTTAAATATAGTATGATATCTTTTTGAAACAAAATATTAAAAAGAAAAATATGACATATAAATTGAGATAAAGTGAGTATATATATACTAATTTGATGTAGATACTACATATGAGTAGGTTTTTGACGTGGCAGAACTTGAGAGTTGTGACCACAACTATAATATGTCAATGTACGGGCATATTAAATTTCCTATAGTCAGTCATAAATATGTTGCTTAAAATTTTGCGTACTATGAAATTAACAAGACTATGATGAATGGCAACAATTTATTACGACTTCCTCTCGAACTTCTTTGTTCGCAATGAACAGGAAAAACAAAATGTGGCTATATGTGTAAAGGGTTGTTTAGACTTGCAAATTGCAATAGGGAAAGGTACTATTGGTCGATTTCTATCTCTGCTAGAGTTGACTTAATTGGCGAGACACATTCATTTCTAACCAATTTGTAAAAAGTTCAAGTCATGTGAAACTAATAAGTGAATCACTAAAAGAACCTTGATATGACCAAAAAAAATCATTGATAACCTTAAGCTAAGAGATTTTATAATCCGAATATATTACTCCTACCGTTTCAATTTATATGACATAATTTGACTTCGCACTGAATTTAAGAAAAAAGAGATATTTTTAAAATGTGTGACCTAAAACAAGTCTTATATAAATGTGTGTTTGTAATTCATCTTATAAAGTTAAACTGTTTGTAAATATAGAATATGATATTCTTTTTGGGTCAGATCAAAAAGAAAATAATGTCACATAAATTGAGATAGAAGGAATAAGAATTAAGATTTCAATAATTGACTGTCTGACTCCAACTTAATTATTTGATATTGAGACGTTATTATTGTTAAATTACATGTTACGAAACATGTAGCCATAGGCTCACCATTCACAAGAAACAAGAACCAATTCCAAAAAACAAACGATGTGGGAGGATCGATCAACTCAGATACAAAAAATTCAAAAATGTTGCCAATAAGTGGAATTTTCTTCTTTTTCAGAACACAATAAAATGCAAATAAGGTGTAGCTAGCCAACTCCTAGGAAAAAGTCATTTATCTTGTTCAATATTTTAAGAGGTTAGTGACTTTGGCATGGGTTATAACCCAAAAATGCACGCTTAAGGAGATATGGTCACGACCATAAAATCAAGACTCTCAAATGTTTTATTTCTTCTATTATAAGGGACCATAAAATCAAGACTCATACGCAAAGGTCGCACTCATTACCTTTCTTTAACTAGCCCTCAGGTGTGATGTAGAAAATAGTAGTGGTGTGTGTGGAACTGTAGGGGTGGACTGTGGAGTCCACATTAGAGGTCTTGAATTTGAGTTTCGGAAATGAACGGAGAAATAGTTTTTTAGCTTTTTACAAAAAAAAATAGTTTTATGACATTTTTACAAAATATCTTCAATTTTTACACGTAAACAATCAGGAAAAAAAAACATAAAAGATCTGAAAATAACACTTTCTTCTATTCAAATCGTAATAGGACAAGATATCTCATTTTCTCTATATATTTGGTAAGGAGCCGTTTCCCTTAAATAGTAGTAAGTCTTATGGCTCGCAAAGCGTAAATTTAAATAAGTCGAGTTAATGGATTCTAGTGAGATAGATGAGATTTGTCCGTCCTTAATTGAGGATTTATGATTAGAACATAATAAAGGAATAATTTTTTGATAAAGTTACGCGATAATAAATTTAAATGATCCGATGAATAAATTTTGATATCAAATTATTACACAAAAAGTTGTGCTTGTGGGGGTTTCTACCGTACACCCCACATGGGATCACACACTTGAGTATATAGATGGTTTGTTGAAACTTCTAAAATCAGTTTATTTTCGAAAAGTGTTTTTTTAAAAAGTGTGTTTTGGTTAAGGCTGTCTAGTGGGTCGGGTCGGCCCGATCCTAATCCGACCCCGACCCGATCCCCTAAAAAATTAACAGTGTCGGGACTCAAAATCGGGATGAAACTTGGGCTCGTCCCGCTTCTTCCCGCCCCACCCAGACCCGACCCGATCCCCCCTCCCCCTTTTTAAAACTAACTGTTGCAACAACGGCCAAATTTATATTTTGACCGTTACGGTTCCAATGGCCATTTTTGCCCCCTACCCTTTAATATTTATTTTTAACCCCTAAGTTGGTATATTTACACTTTAACACAATTTTCCAACTATAAATACCACATTTTCTCTTCCTTTTCTCACAAATCTTCCTACAATCTAAGAAACTGTAAATTGTGAATAGTAAACTTGTCCATTCTTTTGAGTTAAATTATTGACTTCAATATTGCTATCATTTCTATAATGTAGATAATTGTTCGTAGAGCTTACGATGACTCGGAAAACTTGAATAACATGTAAGAATTGTTTACAGAACACCATGCAATAATCATATTATGAACAAATAAAGTAGCAACATGAGATGTGTTATGAACGCTAATTTATGAAGCCTTATTGGTTTTAATGATATATTTGTCTTTGAGTGGTTTAGATTTAAGGCAATCTATGAAGCTTTTATGGAAGTCGAATGCGTCATGAACTTAATTATTATATCACGGAAGCATTGACATAAAATGTAGGGAAGACAATCCCCCAAATCAGTTTCTAATTTTTCCTTTTCTTTAGTAAAGATCTCACGATATACAATAGATCTCAACGTCGAAATTTCATGGTAATGTAGGAGTGAATGTCAATTTCAGTGTTGGAAATTCAATTTAAAAAAAAGTTCCTCGAATCCCGCCACTCGACATGTCCCGTCCCGTCCCGCCAAATCCCGGCCCCCCTTCCGGCGGGACGTGGGATGGGACGGGACCTCTTCTCGTCCCTCCAATCCCAGCCCGACCCGCCCCGGCCCACTGGCCACCCCCTAGTTTTGGTGAGAAGAAGTATGTGTTTGGTCAATTAATTTAAAAAGCACTTTTCATCGTCAATTAATTTAAAAAGAACTTTTCATCATCAATTAGTATTTGGTCAAGCTTTTAAAAATGATTCTAAATGCATTTTCTCAAAAGTGTTTTTCAAAAAAATATTGTGAAGAAAAGCTACTTTTTTAAATTTCGGACGAGCAACTTTTATTACTCCCTAAAAACACTTATTTTCTCACACAAACACCAAACACCAAACACCTCACTCTTTTAAAAATAAATATTTTATAAGCACTTTTAGCCATCCAAAAACTTATCATATAAGCACTTATTGTTGTGTTGTGGCACTACAGTCACTTTATTACTTAGTCAATAAAAACAAATGACATATTTTCTTATTTGATAATAATTTAATTTTAAATTTTATCTTTTACGTTTAACAAAATGATATATAACACAAATATCTTTGATTAATTTTAAATTATATAATTCAAAAATCTTACTTTATTTTTTAAATTTCGTGCCTAATCCGATTAATTAATATAAATTGGAACGGTGAAGCATTATTATTGCTATGATGATAAAAGAAAAAGGAAAAAAAGGAGAGAGAGAGAGAGCAAAGAATATACTGTAAATTCTCTAGTTCTGTGTCGGTTCATTCCCAAGATATGGAAGATATGGTTGAGAATTAAACGCCAAAAGAGACCAAAAAAGAAAGAGCAATGATGAGAATGTACAGAGACGACACTCTATTTTAGACTCTCATTTACCCCTTTCATAAAAGTCTGCATATAGCCGACCCCTCTCTTCTGGGCCACACCCCCTATTGCCTTATAATGCAACCAATTAAGTGCACGTACACCAACAATGATGGGTGTTTAGTGACGAATATTACTTCATCCTTAATTAAAGTTCCTCCAGCTTATCTGGTTAACCGGGCTACCTATTCAAAGATGAACTAATTACCTTTGATTTCTTCTAATGGCAAGCCTGTGCCTTCTCTATTCCTGCTTTCCGGGGTATCTCTTCATCTAGTATCGAGTTTGAGTTCACGGGAGTTCATTGGATACGGAGTCATTATTGTTAGATAGTGTTTTGCCCCTCAATGTAGTACTAGACATAAATTTAAATTAATCGGACTCCAATACAAATACCGATCAACGAATGAAAAAACCAAAAAGTAAATTAAGTGCACGTACATACTATCATGGTTTGACTGGAAATCTAAATCTAAACGTATGATTTAAAATAAATTATAGATATTTATATAATTATTAATTATCTTCTTTTTTTAATAAATTGAAGAAAAAAAAAGTGACGCATAAATTAAAGCCGAGAGTAAAAATATAAAAGAGAGAAAAACAGAAACAAAACCTTGTGATTTACGTTCTCTTTATAACTCTAGCCTGCTGCTTGAATCTGTGTCCTTCACTTCTTGTTTCTTCCGTAGCCCCTCTTGCATTAACTGAATATATTACCCTTCTGCAAAAAAAGACCAACATTATTTTATTGTCATGTAGGTACACAGTACTATAATAATGAGACTACAAATTAAAACCTATTGTAATTTCCACACTCTACGTGGACAAATATTGAATGCAGTTTTGGTTCTAGTCACTGATGGAGTGTCAAAAGAAATTAAAATATCAGATCATCTATATGATAATTACAAATATTAATCATCATAATAAGTTAGATTGATAACCAAAAAAATAAAGCAAGTAATTATGTTAAGAGTACACTAAGTGGGCGTTCGGCCTAACCAAATATTTTTCACTTTTGAAATTTTGAACGTGGAGTTGATGATGAAGTTGTATCTGATTATAATTTTTGAAAAGAATATTTGGTCGGTGTTTGAACGTAATAAAAGTGAAAATATGGTTTTAGGTCTTATGGCCAAACGACAATTGCTGATTTTCAAATAAACTAAAAAAAATCTGGAAAAAAATAAAAAATTCTCATGACCAAACGGTTCCAGTGGTCGTAAAATTATGAGTTCAAATTCTATATACTTGTAAAATATATCCATATAATCAGATCACTTATAGGACAATTACAAGTAAAAAATTTGACAAATATAATCAGTAACCGAGTAAAAATAATAAACCTATTAGTGCATGTAACTTAATTCAAAAATTATCTACGATTATATATGCTAAATCCAAAATAAAATGATGTTACCTAACAGATAAAGCGTCAATTATAAAGAAAAATCTATCAAATTTATGAGGGAAAATCTGTGGCGTGAATTGGGTATACAGTTGGTTTTGACTTTGAAGCAAAAGGAGTAGTTGGAGCAGTAAACTCAAATGTAAGAAGTAGAAAAGACAGGTAAAATAAAAAAATAAAAACACAAACAATTTTTTTATCTTTGAATACTTGAAAAAATTTACCCCAAGTGCTTCAACAATCAAGATTAGAGTTCCATAGAAACAAACAAGAGAAAATAATAGAGTTTGAAGACTAAATAAGTGAACCAAATACTCCAAGAATGATTTTTAAGAGAGATGAGCAAACACCTAGAAAAGCTAGCAAAAGAAGTTGAAAATAATCTTTTTATGAACAGAAAGAGCAAAACGAAACCTTTTTAACAATACTAACTTTGCAGGAAAATGTGAGTCTTGGAAGTGTTTGGTTGACGAGAAAAGCAAAAGGAATGAAGGAAAGAGGGAGAGGAGAGTTGCAGAAACGAAGCACAAAAAAGAAAAACACATCAAAGGGAATAAATAGAGTTTTGTGAAGTAGTAAAATAATATTTTCTCCGTTTCAAAATATGTTTCTGATTTTAATTTGATATAAAGTTTTAAAAAGTAAAAAGAATTTTGAATTTTGTGGTTTTTAAAATAAAAATATAAAAAATATATTAAAATGTTATTTAATTTTGTGATTTTAAACATGTTATGTAAAAAGTTTAAATTAAGGAGTTGTAAAAAAAACAAATATTTTAAAACCGATGAATAGAAAAGTAAGATAAACTTTTTGAAACCAAAAAAATAGTACTCACTTCCTTATATTTTATGTTAAAGTAATTTTGTTGGTATCCGATAAAATAGTTAAAATACGTGCAATTAGCTTGAACACTTTAGTTATAAGTCATTGATCCAACACTAAATAATTCATACCTAATAGAATTTTTTAATAATCCAACAAAAGAAATTATTAATGCTGTTTTTTGTTGTTAGCAACATATATAAGTTGTCTCACACTAATTTTTGTTTTTTATAATATTTTGATTTTACAGGCGGAAACAGTAACAACGGCGGGGTGGACCTCGGAACAATGGCAGTGGGCCGCCTGGTCCTAGCCTTAGGGCTCCTTGGTCGTGGAACTAGGCCAATGGCCCTTGGCCCAACAACCAATATTTTCCAACTTGTCCTTTTCCTGGACAGTGGGCCGCCCAGCAGCCCTTTCGGTCCAATGTATCACACCCGACAAGTGGGTTCCGACACAATGCTAGGCCTGGACAGCAAGGGGCCTGCTTGGGCCTCGGCCCCCGCAGACTTTCCATGCTACAAGCCCTAATCCGATCCCGATTTCGACAGTTATTTAGGCCGCGATGCATACACTTGGATTGAATCCTTCAGACCCGAATTGGTACATGGACACCGACGCCACCTCTCACATGATGTCCGACCAAGGTACTCTCTCGTCTTATTCCAATTTGAGCAAAAATCGTGGCATTATGGTTGATAATGACAATACTATTCCAATTCATGGTTACGGTAATACAACTTTGTCTCCCCCACATCCATCTTAGTAGGTAGAATGGTTGTTTCCGGGAGACCCTCGGCTCAAGACAAAGCATAATCACAAGCAAGACAATCAAAACAAAACAAGAGTAAAGCAAAAGTAAAGAGTAAAGAGTAAAGCAAGAGAAATGGTCAAACTCAGATAAGAAATTAAAGCAGTATAAAGTGCATTCGAACAAAAGGGAGCAGTAGCTAACACAACTAAATAAGCTAAACAAAATACACTAAAGAACACATATCAATAGAAATCAAACTACAGTGGATTATAAAGCAATAATGTGCATATAAGTATGATAGGTTAATCGGGCCTACAGTAATAACACTACAACTATCAATTTGTAAGCATAAGTAGGACTACGCTCGAGTACCTACTACTCTTCTACCCTAATCGGTGTCCTTCACAACGCCCCTATCTAAGGTCATGTCCTCAGTAAGTTGCACATGCGCCATATCCCGTTTAATCACCTCTATCCAATACTTCTTCGGCCTGCCTCTACCGCTCCTAAACCCGTCCATAGCCAACCTCTCACATCTCCGCACTGGGGCATCTGTGTCTCTCCTTTGCACATGCCCAAACCAACTCAACCTCGCTTCCCGCATCTTATCATCCACCGAGGTCACTCCCACTTTCTCCCGAATATCATCATTTCTAATCATATATCTCCTTGTATGCTCACACATCCATCTAAGCATCCTCATCTCCGCAACTTTTATCTTTTGTATGTGCGAAGTCTTGACTGGCCAACACTCCGACCCATACAACATAGTCGGTCTAACCACCACCCTATAGAACTTGCTTTTAAGTTTTGGTGGAACCTTTTTGTCGCACAAGACTCCAAATGCGAGCCTCAATTTCATCCACCCTGCCCCAATACGATGTGTGACATCGTCATCAATCTCTTTATTCCCTTGGATAATAGACCCTAGGTACTTGAAGCTTCCTTTATTTGGAATGACCTGAGTACCAAGCCTTACCTTCACGCCTATCTCAAGGTCGCTCCCGTTATTGAACTTGCACTCCAAATATTCTGTCTTAGTCCTACTCAAATTGAACCCTTTAGACTCCAGAGTCTGTCTCCAAACCTCAATTTTGGCGTTCACTCCGCTGGGAGTCTCATCAATCAGGACTATGTCGTCTGCGAATAACATACACCATGGTACCTCCCCTTGGATTTGTCGCGTCAGTCCGTCCATCACAAGGCAAATAGGAATGGGCTAAGAGCTGATCAGCCCCATCATCACTGGAAAGTGCTTTGAGTATCCTTCTACTATCCGTACTCTAGTCTTGGATCCATCATACATACAAATAAGAGCTTTCATTACAAACAGAATAAACCCTTTACCATAACTAAACAAAAAAAGAAAATGACAATCATTCTTTTGTTGTTATGATTTTATTGTCAAAAATATATCTGGAACTAAGAATATTTTAGCTAATTTTCTTAGCAGGTCAAGTGACAGTTTTGAAGAATATATTACTAATGTTGTAGAAATCATCAAACAAAATCATGAAATCGTTACAACCAAATTACAAGAAAATACACATCTGGTAAACTAGCTTACGGAAGCTTTCCGAGACTTTCAAAAACTACAAGTCTTAAAATCACCTCAATCTACTACAGAAAAACCAAACATTCCTACACTCCCAAAAACTTTTACGTCCAAGCTTGCAACCATGTCATCCACTATACCATCTTCGATAACAGCCTCATCTTCCCAGATATCAACAGCAGTATCAATGTGTGATAAAATGAAATTTGCACCTGACTTTATTACTGCATATGAAAAGATAAATAAATTTTATGATTATAAATCTAACCTCATACTTTAAGAAGTGCAAAACTAAGCAAATATCCTAGATTTTTATGTAGTGAAAATGCTAACCCTGATATAGTGTCAAAATTATTTACTTACGATTTTATTGACAAAATAATAATAGATGAAACTTTTTATAATATTTCTAAACTACCTAGTATTATAATAGAATCTGCTCAAGCAATGATTGAATCTTTTGGAAAGGATATATACGGGATACAATTATTTGATGTCTTAACGGATCTAACCGGAAAATCCATTGTAATATGTCAATTATTTAAAACTGGTAAAAATAACAATATCAGTGGTGATGATGAAGATCTCAAAATGAAGATACCATGTACATTGGAAAAATTCCAAGAATGACTAAGTGCCAAAAGAGCTATTGGAATGTTAACTTTGAAATCAAAGATAGAAGATATGTTGAAGGCTAAGAAGGCCAGCATAATTGGAACAACCAAAGGTGGAGAGGTTGAAGAAATTATTATCCTTTATTATAATAATGATGTACTATCTCAAGACACTAAGGAACTTACCAACATGCACGATCGGATCATAAATATGAAACATAGACATGCCAAAGCAACTATGGAGCAATATCAACTTTTAACAGGTCAGAGGAAAAGACATGTAGTCAGTACTAAAACTGTTACTAATACTACCCATACTACTAAAAAAGAAGGATCTTCTAATCCTTTTGCATGATACGGCCTACAACAAGCCACAATGTAATACTTTGATACGGTCCAATATAGTCTAACTAGAGTAAACCCATATATTACCATATTACACATCATACTACTATCATACTATTCAACAAAGACAAGTAAAATGAAGGACTCAAGAAACAAGACGTATCAGAAAAGAAGACAACAAACCAATTGAAGATAGCTTGCAAAACATTTGTGGAATAAAGCAGTCGGCCTCAACAATTGTAAAAGCCGCCGGACTCACGAAGAATCAAGGACAAAGATGATAGCTGACAACTTTGAAAAAATTACAACAAAGACAAAGAACTTTAAGAAATATCTGAAATTATGGCAGACAAGATACTGTACACTTTTACACTTTTGAAAAAGTAGTACTTATCTCTTTAGACTTTTGTAACGTAGAAATAATGTAATCAGTCGAGGTTATCTATATAAGGAGTCTCAATGTAACATCTGAGATCATCTTTCACATTATAACAACTTCAATCTTCTGAATATCTTTCTCTCATGTTTAGCTAAACCCCTCTTAGTCTATAATCAATACCAAGAATAATATCATAATACCAAGAGAAAAAATACTTTGAAAGTTTATACTTAGAACCATATTAGTCTATAAACCTACATCTTAAAAAAAAAATTAGAAAGAGTCTGTTGAGTCTCCTAGCACCTGGGTCATTTATCCCGTCGAATTCAGTGAAGAAAAAGGGAGTCAAGTGTCAGGGTGGATGAGCATTCCGGTGATCTGAAATTCTGTTAAGATGTATGATTTTTAGACTATGTGTTTTTATTTATAATCTTGATAAATGTAGTCTATGCCATTATGATGTTAATATTGATTGATGATTATAGACTTTTATTTTAAAAATGAATTTTAAATTAATAATAACTTCTTCAATACTACATCTTTATTATTTAATAGACTTTAATGACAACTTAGATGACATACCATCTATGTTACTACCATCTTTAGGTTATTAGATGAAGCACACATTAGCTGTTGCAATCGACCATTGATTACCTTAAAAGATGCATATCTTTGTTCTTTCCCTTTTTATAATGGTTTCCAAAGGCGTGAAGCTTAAAACTTTCTACTCCTCAATGATAGCAAAATCTACTAAAAGTTATTGAATCATAATTTCCTCCCTCTTGAGAAGTGGAGGATGGAGCTCTTGGACAACAGTTTATTCGAACTCAATATTTTTTCAGGCGTATAAATATATTTTAATTAATATTTACTAAAATCTTTCATATATGTTTACCTTTTCAAACCGTATCTATAAAAGGTTCGCCGAAATTTCATTATTTTTAATCAAATAAAAAATTAGCCTAAATATCGGAGTTTTAACCAAATTTTAACAAAATCAACTTGAAAAAGATGGTCTAAAAAATTACTCCCTTCATCCCAATTTAAGTTTTACTTTTTTTTTTGTCTTTCCCAAAAAGAGTGTCTTTTTCTATATGTAGTAAGTTCACAATTCAAATATCCTACGTTGCACATATACAACCACAAGATTCAAATGACATTTTAGTATATTACACATATCTTTACTTTAGGATCACTAGATTCAAAAATTTCTCTTTATTTTTTAAACTATGTGCCTAATCAAACTAAGACACTTAAATTGAGACGAAGAAAATAGTAAATTTAAAAAATAAAAATTTTGTTTCATTTTTAAGAAAAAATGCTACATAGACAAAATAACTCACATGGTTACGATCGTAGAAGGGTAAAGGCTATTAATAGCCAAGTTCAAGAATCAAAAGGGTATTAGAGCTTCTAATAGTTTAAGTGTACACCCCATAACTAATGCAAAATTTTAGGAGCGTAATTAGGTAGTCTATATAATTTTAAAATACAATGAATTTGATACTAAAAACTTGATTAGAGATCAAATCATTAAATTTAAATTCTGATTCTGTCTCTATTCTTTTATCCCCTTTTTTCCTTTCTAAAACAATAACAACAACAATATACCTAGTAAAATCTCACAACGTGAGGTCTGAAGAGGGTAGAGTGTACACATACCTTACCTCTACTTTGGTAGGTAGAGCGACTATTTTCGAAAGACCGTCGGCTTAAGACAAGCACAAGCACAAGCAAAGCAAGAGAAACAGTTAGATCCGGACAAGAAATTTAAAGCAGTATGAAAATGATGATAAAAAAGCGGATAAGCCATGATAGCGCATTCTGAAAAAGAAGCAGTAACTAACACAGGTAAATAAGATAAACAAAGTACACTAAGGAACATATAGCAGCAGAAACGAAACGACAGGGGACTATAAAATAATACTGCGCCTACTAGTATAATAAGCTAAGCAGGCCTACACTAATAACACTACAACAATCAGTTTGTAAGCGTAAGTAGGATACACTCAACTACCTACTACCATTCTACCCTAATTCGTGTAATCCACAACCCCCTATCTAATGTCATGTCCTCAGTAAGTTGCATATGCGCCATATCCCGTGCAATTACCTCTCCCAAATAATTTTTCGGCCCACCTCTACCCCTCCTGAACCCGTCCATATCCAACCTCTCACACCTCCGCATTGGGGCATTCGTGTTTCACCTCTGCACATGCCCGAACCATCTCAACCTCGCTTCCCGCATCTTATCCTCCACCGAGGCCACTCCTACTCTGTCCCGGATATCATCATTTCTAATCATATCCCTCCTTGTATGCCCATACATCCATCTCAATATCCTCATCTCCATAATATTCATCTTTTAGATGTGCGAAGTCTTGATTAGTCAAAACTTCGCCCCATACAACATAGTCGGTCTAAGCACCACCCTATAAAATTTGCCTTTAAGTTTTGGCGACACCTTTTTATCGCACAAGACTCCAGATGCGAGCCTCCATTTCATCCATCCTGCCCCAATACGATGTGTGACATCGTCATCAATCTCTTATTCCCTTGGATAGTAGACCCGAGGTACTTGAAGCTTTCTTTCTTTAGAATGACCTTACTACCAAGACTTACCTCCACGCCTGTCTCATGATCGCTCCCGTTACTGAACTTGCACTCCAAGTATTCTGTCTTGGTCCTACTCAGTCTGAACTCTTTAGAATTCAAAGTCTGTCTCTAAACCTCCAGCTTAGTATTCACTCCACTGTGAGTCTCATCAATCAAGACTATGTCGTCTGTGAATAACATACACCACGACACCTCCTCTTAGATTCATCGCGTCAGTCCATCCATCACCAACGCAAATAAGAATGGGCTAAGAGCTGATTCCTGGTGCAGCCCCATCATCACTTAAAAGTGCTCTGAGTCTCCTCCTACTGTCTATATCCTGGTCTTGGATCCATCATACATATCCTTGATCGCCCTAGTGTACGCCACATGTACACCTCTAACCGCCAAACATCTCCATAGAACTTCCCTAGGGACTTTGTCGTATGCCTTCTCAAGGTCGATGAAAACCATATGTAAGTCTCTTTTCCTCTCCCTATAATGTTCCACCAACCTCCTAACAAGATGAATGACTTATGTCGTCGAATGCCCCGACACGAATCCAAACTGATTCTCGAAAATAGACACGCCTCTTCTCGCCCTCATCTCCACGATCATTTTCCAAACTTTCATAGTGTGGCTTCGTAGCTTGATACCGTTATAGTTGTTGCAATCGTAGATGTCACCTTTGATCTTGTACAAATGAATCATTTGTAGGGTTTTGTTGGGTAGAAAACACATAAGTAAGGCACAACAGAAGTTTAAAAATTTATTCTTCCTTACCCCAACAATTTCTTCTTGTATGGTTATATGACAATCAAAATCTTGTAACATAAGACATGAACACTTACATGTTGTATTATCTGGAGTATTTACTTAGGGATTACACGCGACTGTCCCTTCGACTGCAAGCACAATGCTACGGTGTATTCCTCTGTCAAGAAATCCATGAAATCTTGGCAGAGGTTTGAGAGAGTTTTATCCTAGACTCTAAGTCTAGAATTGATTATGAGAATTAGTGTAATTCTTGTGTATCTTTAACAAATTAGAGGTACTGTATATATAACAAAAAACTAGATCAAAATCAAATTTGGACTGGGCTCAAATCTGGCCCAAAACCGAGGTGCAGTGGCCCAATCGAACTGGGCCTGCTGGCAGTCAGCCGCGGCGCCACACATCAAAATGTCGGTTTCTATTTTTTTTTATATAATCAGCACATCTAATTAAATCCAAAATCCAATTTTGACGTAATTAAATAATTTCCATCTAATAGAATTTTATCCCATAGTTATTATCAATTTTAAATATCTCGATTCCAAATCGAATATTTAATACTTTCTCAATACACCCTTAGATCGAGGAGACAATTGATATAGTGTGACCCTATAGACCTTCATATATCGACACTAATCCAATTAAGGTCCATACGGAACTCCTAGACTGCGCCATACGACGAACTCAATATATGAAGTACGTTTACATGAATCCAGAGAACATAACCTTTATGTTAGATGATAAATTCCTTTCATTCACGACATACTCGGTCAAGCTTAGGATTTGCCATGTGTCTATCCAAATGGCTTGATCACTTATCTCATCTATATTAGTCGACAATTAGACCATATTCTAAATATGTCTCTTGCATTGACCAATGACTTGGTCGACCTAATATCACTGAGAAGTTGAGTGTTCTCGAATATCCAATCGAGGAATGAATCCTATTCTTGGCTCAATTACTACCTTAATTTACATCATAATGTACCCAACACAAGCCGTGTCTTATCCTATAAGGAATTTAAGCTTAGGACAGGGTCAAAGTACATTACTCTGTAAATAAGGTGCGTATTGACCTCAAGTCAAATGACCTTTATATCCCACACACTGATAATACTTTAGACATGTATAACAAATAATTTATCAGCAGGGTATATCAATACTTTCCAAAAGTATCCATGTGTCCATCACTAGTAACCATTACTAATAGCAGGTGAGACATACTACATTCTTTAAGAATGTGATGCAGACCACATGTCGACTTATAACATATCATCAATATCCCATTCTCGATGATCATTAGTCGAGGCTATTTTAGAGTTACGCTCTATCATTAATATTACGCTCTATTAATGACAACGTAAGCTCAAGGGATGCACATTAATAAATAATTACAAACAATCAAATAATAATTCAATAACTACAAATGTAATAAATATTAATCTTATTAATAATACAAATGTGTTCAAGTACATTTGTCCCTAATAATGATTGACTCTAGGACATACATACTTTCATTATTGTACTCTACCTTCATTCTTCGGATATTCTCACCGTTTTAAGAATGACATTAAACCACTCAATCAATCACTTCTTTTCCTTTCTAAAAAGAGACAAAATAATTTGCTGGAATTGCTCCCACCACTTACCGGAAAACGATTGAAGCTGTAAGATGTGCACATACATACAACCTTTATAAGAGCATTATAGTGATTGGACCTAAGTGCTTGAAGGTTATTTTGTCACAATTTGCCATAGGAAAAAAAGGGCTACTCATTACAACTGCAAAGTGCAAAGCACAATATATAAAGGCAATGTATTTTATGACTTTCAGTCTGATCAAACAATCTTGTATAGAATCTTGACATTCCTTTTTGCCTCTCTTGAGGAATATATCATGAGAATTTGCATGTTCTGATTAGCAGATGTACTGGTAATCATTACCCTTTTGACATTAGTTCTTAATCACAGTTGTAATTGATAGTGAAAGGACAGTTTCCATGATGAAAAAATATTTTTCTTTTTTGCCTGTTCAATTAGTTGGATCTCATGTATAAGTACGATGAACGAATGTGCTGAAATGATGAAATTCCTTTATTTTTAATTAAAAGTATTGAGTTTGAGTTTTTAAAATAGAAAGTTTCTAAGTAGGAAGCAGTACTTTATCATCCTTAGTGGAGTTTATTTGATGCAAATTCAAATTGGTCGGGTTAATAAATTTATAATGTCAGATAACTTAAAGCAAAAAAATAACCTTAAAGTTAGTATATGTAATATCTTGTATCGCTTCAGGAATTTTGCTCTTAAGAGCAGTATTATCTGATAGGCTTAAATATATCATTGAACTTAATGAAATGACTCACATATGTCACTTGAAAAATGAGGTGGGAGCTAGTAAGTAATAAATAGTTTAAATAATGTCACGTGGTAAAATCTGATAGGAGTAGAGCTCCGTTAGTAGCTAGTGACATGAATGAGCCAAATGTGTCACATCGGTAATTTTTTTATGCCCATCTATTAACGAATGATATGATAGTTCGATGGCACATTTGAGTTTTTTCCTAAAAACAATAGGTAATTGAAATTAATAAATATGTTCGAAATTTATTTTATAAGTGAAATCCTATTGATCGTGTTTTGGAGTTCGAAATTATATAAATAAAATTTCAGGATTGTGTCCTAAAATTCAAACATAGAAAATGAAGTTCCACATTAATCCTATCCTAGAGTTCGAAACTTATGCAAGTGAATCCCAGCACATTTCAAAAATCTTCTTTTCTTTCTTAAATTTCATGTCAAATTAAATGATGTTAATAAATTGAGACGGATGAAGTAGTTGAACTTAAGGACCATTGACTGCACTTTGTTTCATGAGAGTTCTATACAAATATATTCTTCTCGTAAGTATTTAAAATTAATTTTTGTATTTTTCAATATAGGTAGCAAGCAGATAGTTATAGTGAGTTTGGTTTCTCCTTGAAAGAAGTATTTGCATACCTTTATTAAGTTATGTTCCTTTTCTAATTTATTTTCAATTAACAGTCCTAAAGTGAATAGCTGTCTCCCTCCAGTGAATTTGCACGGTTTTCCCTTCAAATGGGCTGGTCTTTAATTTTTTCCCCTCAAATAAATTTATGCCTTTTGGGGTATAAGTTCTCTACGTGTCTTTTTGTCGGATCTCGTAAAAAACGTATGTCCCAGAAGGCATAAGTTTCATTTGATGGACCAAAAATTAAAGACCAGTACAAAATAGGGCCAAAATTGCAAATGAAGTCCCTCCAGGAAAAGACAAACTCTTCATAATGGATCTGGATCCAGTATTTTGCTTCACGAGTTGGGCCTTCACAATTTGTTCTAAACTAAATTTGCGTGCATCGACATTGTATACACAGCCCAATTTTCGTATTTCCCAATCCAAAGAATTGTGGGCTTACGCGTACTGAAGCCTCAACCTCCAAAGAATTAAATGGTCCAACTAAAGAAATCTGGTGTATTTGATTATTATTTTTTTGGCGCGGATTGGCCTTCAAAGGCATTGTTCTTTAATTTTTGCCTCTCAAATTTGGAATCCTTAATTTTGTCTTTTGCTTAAAAATACCTAAGATTTCGGGTTCGAACCACCGCTCAGTCAAAAATTTTTTTAAAAATCGCAAAATGTAGAGTTTGAATTCGCAAGGCAGAGTTTGCCTTATGCCTGAACACCTTATAAGGTAGATATTGCCTTATGCCTGAAGGCAAACTCTGCCTTAAGGTAGAGTTTGCAGGTAGACTGCCTTAAGGTAGAGTTTGAAACTCTGCCATGCGAATCCAAACAACGTCTTGCGATTTTTTTCTGAATTTTTGACTGAGCGAGGGTTCGAATCCGGAACCCAGAAGTTTTTAGGCAAAAGGCAAAAATTAAAGATTTTCAATTTGATGGACAAAAATTAAAGACCACCCCAAAATAAGGGGATTTATGCGAATATTTGATTTTGAATGGAAAGACAATCTTATGGTTTTTTTCTTTTATTTATTTAATCAGTTAGTATATGAAACTCACATTTATTTAATTTGAATTCGCATCCTGCAGGATCTGGAGCACTTCATACAAGAAGTTTGTTTCTCCATTCTCACAATTCTAACTCAAAACATGTTATTAAAACTAGAGGAATTCCCTTTTTAAAAAAAATTCTTCGCCACCATTTTTTAAACTATTACCTCCTCCATCCCATTTTATATGAAGGTCTTTGACTTGAAACAAAATTTAAGAAATAAAGGAAGACTTTTAAAACTTATGGTCCAAAACAATCAATAGAATTTGGGCCATGGACACAAATGGCCAACCGGGTGAAACTATTGACACCCGATGGCCCAAGAATTTTAAAAGTCAGTTTTTAACCTTTTTAAAATAATTCAATTTTCTAGCCATTTTCAACTAATTCCAATAATGTATATAAACTGTATCATTTTTGTATATGTATCACTACAGAAAATGTATCATTGTTGTATAGAAGATGTATCATTACTGTATATGTATAGAAAAATGATACATTATTGTATAATTTGTGTATAATAAATGTATATCAACATATAATTTCTGTTTTGATAAATGTATATTTAATGTATACTTACCAATTATACACTATATAAGTAAAAATCGATGTATTATACACCATATAAGTAAAATATCGGCGTATAAGTAAATATCGACGTATAAAAACTGTATAAACATCATATAAATTATGTATCCCTAAAGTATATGTATAGAAACATTATTGTATAATTTATGTATAATAAATGTATATCAACGTATAATTTCTGTTTTGATAAATGTATATTTAATGTATACTTACTAATTATACATGTTTTGAGATATTTCTTGAAGACTCAATTATCGTATACTTACTAATTATACACATAATATACATGTTTTGGATATTTTTTGAAGGCTAATATATTTTTTTCGTTGGTCTTTAGTGGTGACTAAAGTCGCCTACAAATAGTCATGTTTCGATCTTTTTAGTCGTCACAAATAATCTGTTCTTTTGTAGCGAACTTTTTGTGGCGACTTGTAGTCGCCACAAAATGTCCATTTTTTTTTGTAGTATGGGCTGGATTGGGCTAGTGCCGGGGAATAAAATGGGCCGAATGGCCAGCTCGGGTATTTAAGCCAGAATAGAGTTTTTTGGACTTTTCTTTTTTGTGGTGGCCATACCATGTCCTTTTCCCATAGAGATTTGTGTGACTAGAAACCATTTCATTAAGGGTATAAAGGTAAATTTAAAGTTAAATTGTTACTAAATATAGAAATGTATCATTCTTTTTGGGACTGACTAAAAGGAAAGAGTCATAAATTGGGATGGAGAGAGTAACATTTAGTCACTTTTTTGACACAGAAAAATATTTGAAAAACAAAACTCCTAACTAAAACACAAAAAGAATCCAGGAATGACTACTAAAGTTTGAACACTTATCACTTCAAACTCCGAAAACGTTTCATGGAGTTTGAACCTTAATTCATGTTCGTTCATGAATTCGCAATTCTGTTTTCGTATATCCACTGATCAGTGTCGCAAATCTAAACATAAGCCATAGCCTCGTAGCGAAAATGATAAAAGTAGAGATCGATAACAAAGGCTCATTTCACCTAAGTTCCAATGTCGAATTATTAATTAAGTGGGTTACTTTATTAAAAGAGCAGCCCGGTGCATAAAGTATCCCGCGTTAGTTGAGTCCGAAAAAGGGCCACACCCCAATGGTATTATTATTAAATATACAAAATATACACACAATATACATGTGTATATTGTTGCTCTCGGATTCCTCCTCTAAACCGTGTATGGTGTAATTAATTAGGTAACATTGTAGTCTCCTAGTTTAGGTAATATTATGATGTAATTAGTCTTGTACACTTACCATAATATTTGTATTACCATAATTGTATATTTAGTATCCAAGTAGAATAAGGTTTTAGGAATAGAATAGGAATATGATTCTCCTTTTATGGAAATATGTAACTTGTATAAATACTCTTTCAATTAATGAAAATAATCAAGAGATTATTTCTTTCATGGTATCAGAAGTCTAGGTCTTAAAATCCTCTCTCTAAAAAACCTCCTACCTCCTGTCGCCACCTCGGAATCCGAGCCATCTTCGTCTCGTTTTTTGTACCGATGGTCTCTCATCTCTTCCCAAATTGTTCTTTCAAATCCCTCAATCACATATTATTCTATCAATATGTCTACATCCCGGAACACGTTTCATCCTGCCCTTATAATTTCTAACATCAAGAATAACATCCCTCTTGTTCTTGAAATAGAAAATATCCAATATGCGACGTGGACTGAACTTTTCAAAAATTCACGCACTCTAGAATCAAGTCATCCATCACATAATCCCCGCGGCTCCTGAGGATACGGAGGTACCCAAACGCGAGGATGATCCTAAGTTGTGGACGACTCTTGATGCCACAGTCCTCCAGTGGATATATTCTACAATTTCTACCGACCTTTTGCAAATGATTATTGAGCTTGACACTACGGTACATGCGACTTGGGATAGACTGCGTGATATATTCCATGATAATCAAAATTCTAGAGCTGTTACTCTTGAGAAGGATTTCTCTCACGTCAATATGGAAGATTTCCCTAACATTTCAGCTTATTGCAAAAGATTAAAGGAAATGGCGCACCAACTTCGCAACGTTAGCGCGCTAGTTTCGAATGATCTTTTGGTCCTCCAAATGGTTTCCGGCCTCTCCGACAATTTTATCAAGCCCGTTCTATGCTTACACTCGAAGAAGCAGGCATGGCAAAAAGGGCGGCTACCGGTGCTAGTCATGATGACCAAATCCACGGTTTATCCTACAGGTTCCACCAACTCGGGCCAAAACTGCAACAACGGTGGTGACAAAAAGGGTGGAAATAAGAAAAATAATGATAAGAACCGCGATGGCAACACCGACGACAACCGACAGAATGGTGGTTGCGGGGGTGGCCCCCGCAGTGGTCAGAGTAACAGCAATAGTTCTGGGTCCCACAGCCATGGCAGTGGGCCCCACAGCCACAGTTTGGGCCAAGCCAGTTTTCACTCCACTGGCAGTGGGCTACCCAGCAACATTCCAGGCCCACTTCGCCTTGGCCCACTTACAGCTAGTCTTCTAGGCCGAGGCAGCAAGCAGGGATACTTGGGCCTCGGCCCCCGCAGGCCCATCACGCATCGGCACACCAACGTCTACCGACATCGAAGTCGCAATGCACACACTTGGTTTAAATCCCCCGGACCTAAATTGGTATATGGACACCGGTGCCACTACCCACATGACATCCGATTCAGGTATGCTCTCGTCTTATTCCAATTTTAGCAACCCTCGCGGTATAATTGTTGGTAATGGTAATTCTATTCCAATTCGTGGTTATGGTCATAAAACTTTATCTCCCCCTCATCCACCTCTTATCTTGAAAAACACTCTACACGCCCCAAATTGATTAAAAACTTAGTCTCTGTCCGTACATTTACTACTGACAATTCCGTTTCTATTGAATTTGATCCATTTGGTTTCTTTGTGAAGGATTTCAAGACGGGGAGTCCTCTCATGAGGTGTGATAGTAGAGGATATCTTTATCCTATCACACCCATTTCCGGTCCATCGAGTCAAGCCCTGCCATCCGCCTTTGCAACCATTTCTCTTTCCTTGTGGCATGCTCGTCTTAGTCATCCAGGATCATCTATTTTATCATCTTTAGATAAAAATAGTTTTATTTCATGTAAGGGTACGAGTAGTACTCCAAATTGTCAGTCTTGTTCTTTAGGAAAAATTGTTAAGTTGCCATTTGTAGACTCAAATTCTCATACTTTAATGCCATTTGATATTATTCATAGCAACTTATGGACGTCTCCTGTTCTTAGTTCTTTGGGTCGTCGGTATTATATTTTCTTTTTGGATGATTATTCTAAGTTTTTATGGATGTTTCCGATAGCTAAAAAATCTCAATTTTTTCCATCTTCTTAAAATTTAGAGCATTCATTAGAACCCAAGTCGAACGTGAAATCAAAAATATTCAGTGTGATAATGGCAAAGAATATGACAATGGGGTGTTTCAGGATTTATGTGCTAATAATGGGATCAATTTTCATTTTTCTTGTCCTCATACGTCTTAACAAAATCGGGAAGCCGAACGCAAAATTCGTTCCATAAATAACATTGTCCGAACTCTATTAATTTACGCTTCGGTACCCCCATATTTTTGGCATCATGCTCTTCAAATGACTACATATCTCCTTAACATAATTCCTTTCAAAGGTCTGACATATTCTTCCCCCCTTCAAATTTTATATAATAAGACTCCTTCTTATGCTCATCTTCGGGTATTTGGGTGCTTGTGTTATCTGTTATTCTCGTCCACCACAATTAACAAACTTCAGGCCCGGTCTACTCCGTGTGTGTTTTTGGGGTTTCCGTCTAATCATCGTGGCTACAAATGCTTTGATTTATCCTCTAATAAAATCATAATTAATCGCCATGTCATTTTTTATGAAACCCAATTTCCATTTGCTAAAGTTAATACTCAATGCCTAATTTGTATAATATTTGGATGATAGTATATCCCGTATATTATTCAGCATTTTTCGGATGTCTCCCACACCCAAAATTCTCTAGCGGGCCCACTGCCCGCTGGCCCCACTGGTCCGTCACCCCCCCGTCCCGCACCGCCACCGGGGCGGCCAGCCGATTGGGCCAGTCCAACCCACTCGGAACGGGTCCAGTTCTCGCTCCGATTTACCGAATTGGGCAAAGAGCCCATCGCTCGCCTGGCGCCGTCCGTCCCGAGCCCAGAAAATTCCCGAAATCCGCCCAATTCTTCCTCGAGTCATAGACCGGTCACTCGTAGTCAACGGGGTATTTTTACACCAAAAAGATATTTTAATTTACATTCTAATGTCCCTAAATCCCCCTAACTCCGTAATCCTGTATCTGCCTTAAATGACCTGAATTGGAAAATTGCTATGACTGATGAATATAATGCTCTTATTGATAATAAGACGTGGGAGTTGGTTCCCCGTCCATCTGGTATTAATATTATCAGGTCTATGTGGATATTTGCTCATGAGGAGAATTCAGATGGTCCATTTGCTCGACATAAGGCGCGGCTTGTGGGTGATGATAAGACTCAGCAGATTGGTGTAGATTGTGGGGAGACATTTAGTCCGGTGGTCAAGCCAGCTACCATTCGCATTGTGCTTAGCTTGGCTCTTTCGAAGGCATGGCCTATTCATCAGTTAGATGTAAGAATACTTTCCTACATGAGGATCTCAAGGAAACAATTTATATGCATCAACCTTTGGGATTCAGGGATCCCAAACATCCTCATAATGTCTGTTTGTTGAAGAAGTCCTTATATGGGCTTAAGCAGTCTCCCCGGGCCTGGTATACGAGGTTTGCAGATTATGTTTCGACTATTGGGTTCACGCACAACAAGTCGGATAATTTCTTGTTCATCTACCGTCGTGGTTCATCCTTGGTCTACATTCTGTTATATGTGGATGATATTATCTTAACTGTCTCTTCCGATGCCTTACGCCAGTCTATCATGACCATGCTCAGCTCGGAGTTTGCTATGAAAGACTTGGGGCCCTTGAGTTACTTTTTGGGGATTGCTATCACTCGTCATTCAGATGGGTTGTTCTTATCTCAACGGAAGTATGCAATTGAGATCATTGAGAGGGCTGGGATGTCTTCCTGTAAGTCCACTTCCACTCCAGTTGATACTAAGCCCAAGCTTAGTGCCACGGCCGGCGTACCCTACGAGGATCCGACCCGCTATCGCAGTCTTGCAGGGGGCCTTCAATATCTTACCTTTACGAGACCGGATATTACGTATGCTGTCCAGCATGTGTGTTTGTTCATGCATGATCCCAGGATTGAGCACATGAATGCACTCAAACGCACGGATGCTGATTGGGGTGGCTGTCCAGACACTAGACGGTCTATGTCTGGCTATTGTATGTTTCTTGGCAATAACCTGGTCTCATGGTCTGCAAAACGCCAGTCGACATTGTTCCGATCCAGTGCCGAGGCCGAGTATCGAGGGGTAGCTAATGTGGTCTCGGAATCATGTTGGTTATGTAATTTGCTATTGGAGCTTCATTTACCTATTCAGAAAGCAACCTTGGTGTATTGCGATAATATTAGTGCCATCTACCTTTCAGGTAGTCCGGTTCAGCACCAGCGCACTAAACATATCGAGATGGACATTCACTTTGTCCGCGAAAATGTTGCTCGTGGTTAGGTACGCGTCTGCCATGTCCCGTCAAGATATCAAATTGCCGACATCTTTACAAAGGGTCTGTCCTCGGTCCTTTTTGAAGATTTTAGGGACAGTCTCAGCGTTCGAAGACCGCCCGCTATGACTGCGGGTGTGTGTTAAATATACACACAATATACATGTGTATATTGTGTATATTGTTGCTCTCAGATTCCTCCTCTAAACCGTGTATGGTGTAATTAATTACGTAACATTGTAGTCTCCTAGTTTAGGTAATATTATGGTGTAAGTAGTCTTGTACACTTACTATAATATTTGTATCACCATAATTGTATATTTAGTATCCAAGTAGAATAATGTTTTAGGAATAGAATAGGAATATGATTCTCCTATTATGGAAATATGTAACTTGTATAAATACTCTTTCAATTAATAAAAATAATCAAGGAATTATTTCTTTCAATTATTAAGTGGGTTATTTTATTGCCTAAAGATATAAACTCACGAAGATTAGGGGGGCATGGAGCCTCATCTCATTCTACATATAGATTAATGACTTAAGATCTAATTCATAAA
The DNA here is from genome assembly GCA_034509755.1 of Anisodus tanguticus. Lineage (NCBI taxonomy): Eukaryota > Viridiplantae > Streptophyta > Magnoliopsida > Solanales > Solanaceae > Anisodus > Anisodus tanguticus. The sequence continues at coordinate 4,848,491 of CM067558.1, forward strand.
AAAGAAGTGCTTTTAGATCAGATCAGGAAATTAAAGAAAAGGAAATACATTTTAAAAGTGCTCATATATATCAATCTTTAGTTAATAACAAAAAGACTTAAGCTTAAACACAGTTGAAATAATAATGTTGGTAATAATTATCGCTAGCTTGCACTAAATATAGTGGCGAATTTAAGTACAAAAATTAAGTCACGTGAATTTGTGGTCACCCGACTAAACTCGATATATTATGTGTATAATTCTTAAAATATGTCTAATATTAATCGAAGGAACCCATGGTCAAAAGAAATTGAGTTGTGCACAGGTTAAGATGCTGAATTTAATTTTTGAAGGTCGAGAAACCGAATCTAGCTTGTTGCACTATAATTTTTTTTATCTTAAAAATAATGGTAGACCCATCTTTTTAAAATCATGGATTCAATTCAGTTTTAGAAGCGATAAAGAGTTTTTTTTTTGGGTATTATATAATTTCTTGCTGGATAGGGCTACTTTGGCTCTCGGCTTGGTTCCATATTCATTCTACATATTTTCGGATGTTTCAAAAGTGTCTGATTATCCTATTTTTATATAACATTCACAACTTTCAAGAATTTAAATATGTTAAACTTATTATTCACATATAAATGTCGATGTGATATTTGCTTTTCTTTTGGCAACTAATTAAATTATTTTTCAATCATTACTGTAAGGGGTGTCACAAGCTACTTAAAGTAAAAAATAAGAGATAAAATAAATCGAATGAAATTTTGTTTCCGAATGTCAGCGACAATGTTGTCTGACACAAGTGACAACACTCGATAAAACAGAAAACCTTTAAGAGTAAAACGCAGTGGAAAAAATAAAGAACACATAACTTATGAAAATATAAACTTGTGTTCTTTATTTTTTTCACTACATTTTACTCTTAAAAGTTTTCTGTTTTATCGAGTGTTGTCACTTGTGTCAGACGACATTGTCGCTGACATTCGGAAACAAAATTTCATTCGATTTATTTTATCTCTTGTTTTTTACTTTTATATGTTGATAAAACTTATGATGGTCAATGACTAGAAGTATTGTATATATTTCATATGCAAATATACAAATTCCTTTCTTTACAATTTTACACTATAAAACAAAAAGGAATTAAAATGAGAAGTCGCAGATGACTTCTGCCTGAAAAGTCTAACTAAGTAAACATAGACAACCTCTCATTACAATCGCTCCATACAAAACTTATCTAGAATCTAAACAACAATTGTAATGTTGGACAGAATGTTGTCAACACACTCAGACAACACTTGTGATCCAGATTTCTGAGTTGAAATCCCGAGAGCTCTCTTGGTATTTTTGCAATCTAATTCGGGATGATCGATTCACTGTTGTGGCCTCTCTATTTATAATAAAGAGTCTTCTTTGAAAAGCTCATCGATCAGTTGAGGAGGTTGAGGGAAATGTGGGCAGCCGGTATGTTTGTTGGAGAAGATCATGGAGTCGAAATCTCAACAACTTTGACTTGTTATTCACTCGACTTCTTCCCCAAACTTTGACTCTTTCTCCCACGTTTTACACAACTCCAATTCACCACACCTAAGTCATTTTTACCCCACAGTAAAATATTACTGCTTGTCGTGAAGTAAGACAAAACTGTTTTACAAAGATGATGGTCCAAATGTTGTGACATTTGTCCCAACATTTTTATGCATTCAAATCAGTCCTTTAGAAGATATGTTGGGTCAAATGTCACAACACCAAACCTAACATTAACGATCTCCCCATTTTTGCCTTTCTTTACAAAACACATTATAAAATGTACAAACTACTTAGTGCTTTATCACGGATGTTGTCCAACACCTGTGATTACTGACTAGCTCCCCCTTAACCTGTGATGGCATACAAGCAAACATGTGTATACCACTCTATAGGATTAGAAACAAATAAGCATTTATATACACACATCATCCACTATATACAAAACCTAAAATAGAAATAAACCATTATCAACAAATATCCACATCAATCCATCAACCATTTAACAAACATTTATAGCTAAGGTTTAGAAACATACTTCAGCTTCCTCCTTGCTCATCACACAGAAGCAACAGATTCCAGAACTTTCTACTTCTACATAACAACTTCATCTTCAACTCTCAGCCTCAGCCTCTTCAGCAACACCTTCCTCCCAACAACTTCGTCCCTTTGTACAACGGTATCAACAACTTCTTCTTCAGCAGCAACAATTTCACTATCTTGTGCACCTTCAGTTTCTTCTCCCTGCTCCCTTGCACAGAAGCATCTCCCTCTTTTTGTGAAGAAAGCAAAAGCATGAAATGATCTCTGGCTTGAACCAAGACATCCCTGGAAGCATCAACCTTAGCAATTTGTTGGTTGATTTTTGCAATTTGGTCCACAAGCCAATTTGTAGACAGTGTTGCCCAGAATGTTGGTGACATTTCTGGCAACATTTTCACTTTCAGCTTCCTTCTTCCAGGGTAAATCGATGACTCTGTCCTTGCTCTTCAAAATTGCTTTGTTTATAGTGTAAAGCTCATGAGCCTTCCCTAATGTGTCTTCTCTCTTGGGATCAAAGCCTTGGGTAGTTAATACTTTGTAGATTAGAGAGGGAAAATGAAGGATTAAAGTTGAATCTTTTTCAGCCAAGTTGGCAATTCGATAAAAGATCATTTTCCCTAAATCAACTTTGAATCCTTTCGTAATTTTAAACAATAGGTAGGCTTGTTCAGATGTTACAACTGACTCATTTAAAGAAGGAAGCCAATTGTGAATAAAAATTTTGTGGAGGGTAGAAAATATGGCAGTTAATTTTGAAGCTGGGCATCTAGAGATCCACTTTTACATAATACCTCCAGTGAGATATTCAATCATTGTATCCCTATTTTCTGTCACCCGTTCTGCATCTCTCACTCTCTTCAGAATCAAGTCTAATACATTGATTGATAATTGAGGGTGTAAATTGATACATCTTGTTATAGAGATATACCTTCCCAAATTTCTTTGAGGAGGTATCCTCTATAGTAGAGCTTAAGTTAGCATAAAACAACCTTATTATCTCTTCAACATATAGTTCTTTTTTCAGTAACAAAGCCAAGAAGATGCCCGTCCTTTAAGAATTCTACCAACCCATATTCAGTACAAGAAGCGATATCTAACACTCTCTCAGGCCTAATTACTCTATTCATATAAGAGTCCCACATATCATGATTAGCTTTAGAATATAATTTATTGGAGAAAGAAAATACCTCAATGTCTGAATCAGACATGTCTAAACTGATGGATTTGGTATTATTGGAGGATGTTGTGGTGTGTGTCTCTTCGGATGTTAGCTGGAATGTTGCCTGAGATGTCGTGGCAACATTTGAAGCAACACTTGTCCTTGTAGTCCTGTGAACTCCCTTTGGAAAAAATTATTGCAAGGGGGTTTCACCTGGATTTCCCTTTCTTGAGGCACACTAGGTTGCTCAGAAGCAGATGGTTATTCATCAGTTGAGAAAGCAGAGACCTTACTTTCACTGTCACTGCTTGAGTAGGCGGGTTTAGATGGTTCACATTTACTCCTTTTGCTACTCGAATCTTCTTGGACTATTTTCTCGAACACTCTACTCGATCGGCGAGTAGGGAAGGTAGATGATCTGGGTATTTTACCCAAAGATGTAAAATCAACAGTCTCATCAACATCTATAGAGTTGTTATTATCTCCAGGATAACTGATATCTAAAGGTTCATCAAAGCCTTTAAACACTATTGCTTTAGAAAGATCCTCAGAGAGATTTGAGGAAGAAGACTCGCCCGATTGCTGAGGGGCATTCGACGGAGGGTTAGTGCTCATGGGAGTGTTGGATGAAATGTTGGCTGACATGGGTTCCGACATTGGAGAAGTTTCCATTGGTGAGAATTGAGGAGATGGTTTTGAGGAGTTAGGGTTTGAGATTGAGGATGAAGTTTGATTTGAAGATGATTCCATTGGGTAGGTAGGGTTATACCCGATGTGTGATGTGATTTTCCCTCTTTATTTATTTATTTAGGAAAATCTGATATGAAGAGAAAAAAAATGCATATGAGAGGATTATTTATATACATGGCAAATCTTTTTAAGCAACAAAAATTCCTTAGTTTTAGGAGTTTTAGATTTATCTATTAACTTATACCTAAAATTTTGGGATAAAAAGATGAACATCAAGTAGAATTCAATATAGCCTTATCATTGTAAATTTTGAAAATTCCTATTAAAACGAGGCATAAAAATAGGGAGAAAAATCTGATTTTTCTGAAATCAGTTAAGAACAACATCCCAAATGAATCAAGACACGTTTTGGACGACACAAGTTTTTTTATCCTTCAAGAATTTTTCATTTTTGGCAACAAATCAAGACACGTTTTATACATATTTTTATGAGTTTAACCACTGTACCAATGTAACATTTTTTCATCGTGTCCTTGATCTAATCATAAAACACATACATAATAATTTTTTCGTGTAAAAAAAATAAGAATACTTATTTAGTATTCTTAAAATTCTTTTTAAGCATTTGATACTCCTATAGAATATGAACAATATCTTTTCAAGGGCTTTGCCCATTTTGCACAGTTGCTAAATATTTATAAAGGCTTTGCCTATTTTGATACTCCCTTTTTATGATATTTATCATTACAGAGAACAATATCATATCAAAAACATATTCTTATTGAAGGATCATGCTTGTGTGACCAAAAGTTATGCACTATACATCAACAATAATCAATTAGTGATACCAGATAGGTAAATGTCACCCGAAATGTTAGACAACGTTTCAACTGACATTCACCAAAACTGCCTTTTTAGAGATTACCAAGAGATTTCTTCAAGGTAGAAAATCTCTCATAGTCCAAAGCTTTTGTAAAAATGTCAGCTAGTTGATGAAGAGTGTCAACATGTTCAATTTGAACTAGCTGTTTTTCGACTAAATCTCTTAAAAAGTGATGTCTAATATTAATTTGTTTTGTACGTGAGTGCTGAACTGGATTTTTTGGAAATATTAATGGCACTCAGATTATCACAGTACAAAAAATTAAAATGTTGCTAGTAAATCCATAGTCATCTAACATGTGTCTTAGCCATATTAATTGAGAGCAACAACTTCCAGTTGCTACATATTTAGATTCAGCGGTTGAAAGTGAGATACATTTTTGTTTACGACTATACCATGAAATAAGATTATTGCCAAGATAAAAACATCCCCCATTTGTACTTTTTCTATCATCCACATCTCCAGCCCAATCCGAGTCACTAAATCCTATTAAGTTAGGATTCGTGTCTTTGGAATACCATATTCCCAACTCACATGTGCCAGTAACATATCGAATAATACGTTTCACGGCATTTAAGTGGATATTTTGGGACAGGCTTGAAAACGTGCATAGACACAAACACTAAACATAATATCTGGGCGACTAGCAGTAAGATAAAGAAGGTTACCTATCATGGATTGATATTATGTTGGGTCGACATTTTCACCAACATTATCCTTACATACCTTTTGTGATGAACCCATTGGAGTTTTCATCTGTTTAACATTTTCCAAATCAAATCTCTTAACTAGATTCTTAGCATATTTACTTTGTGAGATAAAAATTCCATCTTCACTTTGCTTAATCTGCAAACCTAGGAAAAAAGTTAGTTGCCCAATCATGCTCATTTCAAATGTTGATGACATAGATTCAACAAATGACTTAAGATAAGACTGTGATGACGAACCAAAGACTATGTCATCTACGTAGATTTGAGCAATAATAATATCTATACCGTGACATTTAATGAATAGAGTATGATCAACTTCACCACGGTTAAAACAAAATTCAAGAAAGAAGTTAGTTAGACGACCATACCATGCACGAGGGGCTTGTTTCAACCCATACAAAGCCTTTTTGAGCTTGTACACATAGTGTGGATGGTAAGGATCTTCAAATCCTTTTGGTTGTTCAACATAGACTTCTTTATTCAGGTAACCATTTAAGAATGCACCTTTTACATCCATTTGGTGTAAAGTAATTTTCAGAAACAAGCAATAACAAGTAAAAGTCTAATTGACTCAATTCTAGCCACATGTGCGAAAGTTTCGGCATAATCGATTCCTTCAACCTGAGTATAGCCTTGTGCAACTAGACGAGCTTTGTTTCTAACAACTGTTCCCAATTCGTCTGATTTATTTTTAAAAATACACTTAGTTTCAATTACATTTGTATTATTTGGACGTGGAACTAAGTCCCAGACTTCATTTCGAGAGAATTGTTCAAGATCTTCTGCATTGCTTGAATCCAAAGGTTATCTTTGAGTGCTTCTAAAACATTTTTTAGTTCTAAAGTAGATATAAACAAGAAAGACTAACCTCTTGGTATATGGTAGACATACACACATACCTTACCATTTCTCTGTAGTTGAGTGGTTCTTTCCCTCTTGTTTTAATTCCTTCAAAAACTCCCCCTATCACCTGGCGCATGGGACGATTCTTCCTAATCCTTGATGAGGGGTCCTTTCGAACTTGATCTGACAATTCAGCATGTTACTCCTCATCCATGGCCTCTGTGGTCTCTCTTCCAGGTTCAGATGTTGCTTCGGGTGTGGCAACATTTAGGGCAACATCTGATTCTTCAACAGTCTGCGCATTTTCCACTGAAACTATAGTGTTATTTTCAGCTGTATTTCCTGTAAGATCAGAAAAATCATCAAAAATAATATTTACAGACTCTTGTACAGTTCTGGTCCTCAGATTGTATACTCGATAAGCATAACTGTTTTGAGAATAGCCAACAAAAATTCCTTTGTCACTCTTAGAGTCAAATTTTGCCAAATGATCTCGATAATTCAAAATGTAACAATAACACCAAAAAATATGAAAGTAATGCAAGTTAGGTTTCTTTCCATTTATAAGCTCACAAGGAGTCATCTTTGTTCCTGACCTTAAGTAGACTCTATTAGAGATGTGACAGACAGTATTTAAGGCTTCAGCCCAAAAACGTTTTGACAATTTTTTAGAACTAAGGATAACTCTATCCATTTCTTGCAATGTTCTATTCTTTCTTTCTGCTACCCCATTCTGTTGAGGGGTTTTGAGAGCGGAAAACTCACGGAAAATTCCCCTTTTCACACAATAATTTGTGAATGGGCTGTTTTCAAATTCTTTTCCATGGTCGGATCTAATCCGAAAAATAGAAGAATAGAACAAGTTCCTAATTCTAGAGTGCAAAGTTTTAAACATGTCTAAAGTTTGTGATTTTTCTTTCAAAAAATATATCTATGAATATCTAGAAAAATCATCTACTATCACATAGGAATACCTCATGCCTCATAGACTATCTACTTCAATTGGACCCATCAAATCCATATGCAGTAATTGAAAACAGTGAGTCATACCTGAATGTTGTCCGTCATGTTGGACAACATTATGAGAGACACGGATTTGCTTACCTTTCAGACAATCCTCACAAACAGTTTTACCTTTATGGTTAAGATTGGGTAAGCCTATAACCAATTCATATGAGACCAATTTTTCTAAATTGCGGTAGTTGACATGCCCCAACTTTTGATGCCATATTGTTGTGTCATCTATCTTAACATTATTGCATGTTTCTTGTCTTACAACAAGATAGCAATTATCACATGTTCTAGTACCTGTCATGACACATTCATTAGATTCATTTGTAACTTCACATGCATTCTTATTAAACTTTACCAAAAGATTGTCATCACACAGTTGACTAATACTAATCAAATTAGCCATTAAGCCCTCAACGAGTAAGACATTTCTTAAGGCTGGAAATCCAGGAACATCCAAGATCTCTTTTCCAATTATTTTATTTTTATTGCCACATCCGCAAGTCATATTTTCTCCATTGAATGACTCATAGTTCTTTAGAAAATCTTTTGTACATGTCATGTGACGAGAACATCCACTATAAAAGTACCAAGAACCTGAAATGTTAGTTCTTAATGCAGTTATGGCAACATTACAAGTTACATCCCTTTTAGGAACCCAAACTCTCTTAAAATATTTTTACCTTTTGGCTCATATATGTTGCTTCGATGTTTATCTGGAATGCTGGACAACATTTTAGGCAATATTTTGCTCACAAAATTTTGAAGTTTGAAATAGTATGGTTTTAAGTGTCCAGAAGAGTTACAGTGATGACATACAAACTTAATATTCTTTGACATATATGAGAACCTATTATTCATCCATTTTTCTTTTACTTAGCACATTTTCTCATTTGTGTCAAAGAGATTAGAGCATATGGTTTTAAGAGAGTTTTCGTATCCAATACCTGCATATGAAGGTTTACTGAGGTTGAGTATCTCATTCAATTTCGAAGTCCCTGTGTTGAACTTGCGGAAGGTTGCTTCGGCTAAATCCAGTTTTGCACGAATCTTACCAATTTCAGTATCCTTTTTGGTAAGTGCAACCTCTAGTAGGTTTATTGTGCCTTTCAAATCTATATTCTCACGAGTTAAAGATTTTACCTTTGTGTCAAGTTGCTTGGATTCTATGTTTAAGGCTTTACAAATACTTTGTAATTCATTAATCATATCATCTTTGCATTCAACTTGATCCATATAATCAGCCTCACTAACAGAAATAGAACCACTAAAGCAATTAACATCAGAATAGTTAAAGAATTCATACCTTTCGGATGTCGCTGAGGATGTTGATGTCGTTGATTATGTTGGAGCAAATGTCGTGACATCTGAGGCAACATTATAGACGACATCTTCATTATCCGATAGAGACTGTTCGTAAATAGTGGCTAGCATTGCTTATGTTTCAATTTCACGATCTCCTTCTTCTTCTTCATCACCACTAAGAGAAACCCATAGGTTCTTACCAAATTTTCTAAGAGTGTTTGCACATTCATTGGCATAATGACCTCAACCCGAGCATGCATGACATTACACGGACTCAAGTTGTTTGGGATCAAATTTAGTACGATCTGAGTTTGTTCTTCTTAGTTGATTTCCTTTTTGTACATTTAGAAGGAATCTGGTGGGCTTTTGATTGAAGACTTGGTTTTGGTGCTCTTTAGATTTAGATTGATTTATCTCATTGTTGAACTTCCTCAACATCGAATTGTATTTACGAGTGAGTAAGGCAACATTTGCACCTCCACCAATTTCTTCAAGATTCTTATCCTCTTCTTCGATTTGACTCTCTGAGGATTGAACTTGAAGTGCCACATTCTTGCTTTTATACAATTTTTTTGATTCTCAATGTTCATCTCATATGTTTTTAGTATGCTCATCAAGATATGAAGGTCTATTGTGGCAAGATTGTGAGCTTCTTCAATAGCACAAATCTTTAAATTGAACTTTTCAGGAAGAAAATGGAGAGCGTTTTCAACAAGTTGAGTGTTGGTTAATGGTTCACCAAGCACTTGACATTCATTTGAGATGTCAATCAACTTTTCAAAATAAAATTTAATATCATCCGCTTCTTCCATCCTTAAACATTCATATTTACTCATGAGCATGCGTAGCTTAGTTCGTCGAACACTAAAGCTACCTTCACAATGAATTTGTAAAATATCTCATGCATCCTTAGCCGTGGGGAAGCTTTGAATGAGTTTAAACATGTAAAGATCAACCCATCCAAAAATTGCATTTAGGGCCTTTTCGATAAAGCTAGCATTATTGGTTTCTTCCGCAGTCCATTCGGATTCAGGTTTAATAAGAATGTCACCTTCCTCATCCGGTGGCAACATAGGAACAACGTACCCATTGGTTATAGATCTCCATGCCCTAACATCAATTGATTTGATATGAGAACGTAAGCAAATCTTCCAATAGACATAATTTGAACCATCTAAAATAGGAAGTCTACCAACATGACAACAGGACCAAACACTAATTGTGTTAAGTGTCGGCTCTGATACCACTTGTAAGGGGTGTCACAAGATACTTAAAGTAAAAATAAGAGATGAAATAAATGGAATGCCAATTCTGTTTCCGAATGTCAGCGACAATGTCGTCTGACACAAGTGACAGCACTCGATAAAGCAGAAAACCTTTAATAGTAAAATGCAGCGGAAAAAATAAAGAACACAAATGTTTTATATTTTCATAAGTTATATCAACTTATGATCGTCAATGACCAGAAGTATTGTAAATATTTCATATACAAATATACAAATTAATTTTTTTACAATTTTACACGATAAAACAAAAAGGAATTAAAATGTGAAGTCGCATATGACTTCTGTCTGAAAAATCTAACTAAGTAGATATAGACAACATCTAATTACAATCGCTCCATACAAAATTAATCTAGAATCTAAACAACAATTGTAATGTTGGACAGAATGTTGTCAACACACTCAGGCAACACTTGTGATCCAGATTTCTGGGTTGAAATCCCGAGAGCTCTCTTGGTATTTTTGCAATCTAATTCTGGATGATCGATTCACTGTTGTGGCCTCTCTATTTATAGTAGAGAGTCTTCCTTGAAAAACTCATCGATCAGTTGAGGAGGTTGAGGGAAATGTGGCAGCCGGTGTGTTTGTTGGAGAAGATCATGAAGTTGAAATCTCAACAACTTTGACTTGTTCTTCACTCGACTTCTTCCCCAAACTTTGACTCTTTCTCCCACGTTTTACACATCTCCAATTCACCACGCCTAAGTCGTTTTTACCCCACAGTAAAATATTACTGCTTGCCGTGAAGTAAGACAAAACCGTTTTACAAAGATGCTGGTCCAAATGTTGTGACATTTGTCCCAACATTTTTATGCATTCAATTAAGTCATTTAGAAGATTTATTGGGTCAAATGTCATAACACCAAACTCAACATTAACAATTACTAATATGTCTATATTTTAACGGTCAAATAATTATCTTAAACTCCGAATTTAATTAGATATCATCGTCACATATATAAAATAAAACGAGTGAAGCTAAGTATCAAAGTATCAATGTGAGTGACAGTGATAGAAATATTTATGCTTTTATTAAAAAGTAATCAAAAGGCCAAAATTGGCAGAAAAAGATCACAAAACGCCAAGAAAACCAAATAAATCTGATTTTTCAAACTTTATCCAATTAGGATATCGAAGCATACAATGGAAATAATATGGAATCTCAAACAAACAAACACTACCTTTTTTCATTATTCTCTTTTTATCCCTTCCTTTGAGTAGTACTATGAAAAAAGGTAGCAATTTTTTCCCTTCAACAACAAGAACCTTCTAATTATTTATCTATGTTAATCTTAATAAATTAACACTAAACTATATTAAATCACAGAAAATTGTTAGAATTTTTGTACCACAACCTTTCTCTCTCCACCATTTTCACTGCTACAACTCTCCGGTTTTTCATCTTCGATACTCTCCGATGATCGGTCACCGTTATGACCGGTTCCTTGGGCATCGGATTCGGGTGAGCTATGAGAATGTGATTTTGAGGGTGGCTTGTACATATGGCTGCCGTGATGGTACAACTGTTGGTGGTGCTGGAGGTGGTGGAGTGATTGTAACGGTTGTGGCGTACTATAAAATTCTTGAGGCACTGCTTGTGGGGCAGCAATATAGTGGGGTGATGGTGCATGGCTAGTTGAATGTGGTCCGTAAAAGGTGGCTGCAGGTGGTGCACCACCGTGTGCGGCCGCATACTCTAGTGGGACCCATATGCCACCTAAAACCACCAAGTTGGGTGGTGCTGTTGTTGCTTGTGGGCTTGGACTTGGTCTTCGGGTGTGAAGTCTGTATTTCTGTATAATCAAATCAAATGAATCGATTTAAATATTTTATAATATTTTTATGACTATGAGAACATGTCACTAAGTGTAAAATAAAAAAATTAAATTAATATTTTTGATGGAATTTCACTGAGCATGTTGTATATTTTTAAATATATAAATATTTTTATTTTATTTTTAAACAAATTAAAAATGTAAAAGTAAAAGTATTATGTAATACCATTACGGATATATGCACAATTACCAGTGTAGTAGTGTGTAACCTACAACTTTTTTGCATGATTAGTTTTTTTTCTTGGGAAGAGGGGGGTTGGGGGAGGGGGTTAAGGCTGCAATTGGTTATGTATACCTGCAAATGGCTTTTAACTTCATCATTGGTCAATCCATCAACCTTCATCAACTCTCTGATTTGTTTTGGTGTGGCCACTGAAAATCATTACATATCAAAAGATTAGCCTGCTTGTTTGATTGCTTGCAAAGTAAGAAAAGAAGACAACCTAATGATGACATGATAATTCTTTTTGACTATCAACAAATAGTTTAAAAGTTTCATAGACCAATTATCTTACTAGCTCCTACGTTTTCTATGTATATTTGGAAATCTAGAATAAATAATAGTACTTGTAACTAGCTAGACCTTAACAAGTTAAATATCTAAATATATATGTTTGACAAAAAAAAGAGTTTTTTTTTTATATATATCCATTGTGTAATTCTTTTTTTTTTTTTTGTATAATTAGATCACTCACAACGTAATTACAAACTTTACATTACATAGTAATAAGCTTTGATTTTGGAAATCTAGAATAAATAATAGTAGTAGGTGTGACAATAATATGTTAAATTAAGCTAACAATATAAAGATCTTATACTATCCGTACATCAAATTTAAGAAGGATAGTCTGGTGCATGAAGCATCATGCGTTCACGCATGGTTTAGAAAAAAGTCACACCCAAAGGGTGGTAGCCTATCTTGGCGCAGGCACCAATATGGCTGATTTCAGGGACATGAACCCGTGACCTATAAGTCACATGAAAACGACCATACTGTTTCTCCAAGGTTCCCTTCATCAGTACATATAACCTAAACAAAATAGAAGAAGGAGATTGGTTTGGAGAAATATATTACCTTGAGAACCACCTAGCATTTGAAGAGCATTAACAAAACGCCTATGCAAATCAGGGGACCAACATCTTCTTGCCTTTCTATGTGGTTGTTGAGTACTTGTATTTGTACTGTTGTTGCCACCTCCATTAATAATGCCTTGAGAATCTTGCTGAATATTAATATTCACTTCTTCCAAATTCTTGTTATGATCTTCCACTACTATTTCATTCTGTTTATTAGATGAAGCAAGTGCTAATGTTGGGCTTGGACATGAAGAATTGTTGTCCAAGGCTAATTTTGGACCAACAGAAAAGCCCATGTGATCATTTTCTTTGTTAGAAGATGTTATAGTAGTGGATATTTGTTGTTTTGTTTCTTGATCACTTGCTGTACTCCATAATTGTGCAGACGTCATCCAATTTGCCTTATTATCAACAGTAGTAGCTATGTTATTTGCTGCTCCTAATTCGGCAATTGCATTATTCTTAAGTGGAATGAATTCTTCAAGAACTGGTCTGTTTCCCACATGATTATTTTCACTATGAGATTGAATTTGTTGCCTTGAAGCCTCCATAGCTGTTAATTCCAAAACACACACACACACAAAATATTAGACTTGCAACAAGAAATAAGAACAAAATATACTCAATTAAGGTTTAAGCTAGCATATGTGAAAAAGTTCTGCTTGTGTGCTATTAAATGAAGGATTTAAGTTATATACCTGATAGTGACTAAGAATTCTCATACCTTACTGGTGCAGTTTAACCTATAATAACATGTCATGTACCATTTTTATTAGGTTATTATATTATACCTGATGATGCTTATCGTACAAATTTACTTGTAATTATCTTGTAAGTAATTATATTATGTCGTTTTTTTCACACCTTCGCCATCAGTGTATACAACTTATACCTCAAGTGATATAATCAAGAATTGACCGGTACATAATTTTTGAGACCTACTATTCTTGATCTGATACATCTCACACATAAAGTAGTGCACAAGAAAAGCCATTTAATTTCAATCTTACGACAAGCTAAAAAGAGAATAATTAAACGGAAGACCATACTCAATGAATATCCGCTTTTATATTTACCTTATATGATTATTTATTGTCTACTGTTATATATATCTTATAGGAAAAGAAAAACTTGTATATCTATGAAGCAATTATCTTGATATTAATTTTCTCGTGAAGAATGAATAGATTAATTACGTACCATTGGTTAAAAGTTGCATGCAAAGTGGAAGTTCACGCTTAAATGCATCAATCTTGACCCTTTCTTCTTCAAGTCGAGCTAGGAATTCTTCAAGATTTTGTGTTTGATCAATTTTCTCCCCAAATGATTTCAAAAGCATAGAGTAGCTTTGATGGGTTTTGCATTCAAGGCTTAGTTCTGAATTTGATGCCATATTCAGGATGCCAATATTTATCAAAATTCAAGATTCAAAAACTGGAAAAACGAGACTTCAAGGGCTAACTTCGGTGCATGTACAAGTGTCAATTAAGAAATTTCGCGTATATAATTCTCAAACTACAAATGGATTTGTTTTCCTGCTCAAATAGGAAGATGAGAAAAAAAAAGTTTGGTTTGAAACACAAGTGGTGGGATAGAGAGGAAAAAGGGAAGAGTTGTTTGTTTATGAACACAAGATGGATTCAAATATTGTGAAGAGGATGGTGGTCTTTTTAGAGGGTTGAGTTCGAGGGAGAATAAAGTAAGATTCTGGAGAGAGGAAAAAAAGTAAAAAGTAAAAGCAAAGGGAAGGATAAATAAAACAAAGAAAAAAGAAAAGAAGGGATAGTAACTCTTGCAAAGAGTAAAGGCAAAAAGCCATTTGTTGGTAGTCATGAAAGTGTGAAAGGGGTAGGCTGTCGTGAGGTATTTATGGATATGATTTTAATTATATACATAGGAAGCTGATTTGTTACACTATCAATGTTTATCATCCTGTTGTGGGAGTCTAATAGGTGTGGGTTATTATTTTTATCATGTTACTAACTCGTAAGGTTTATTGCCGAGGTTCTATCGCAAAATAACCTCTCTATCTTTCGAAGTAAGAGAAAGGTTTGCGTACATACTATCCTCTCCAAGTTCACTTATGAAATTACACTAAATATATTGTTGTTGTACTACTAACTAATGCTTATTATAAAGGTTACCTACAACAATCTAATATGTGACTTGATTATGTACATTTCTTTTTATACCGTCAATACTTCTAGAACTTATGTTGTACGCGATGACGAAGATTTTTTTTTACTGTCCATGAAATTCAACGTCGTGTGATAGCAGTTTATTATTATTTTTACCAAGTTACCAACTAATGTTCTTCAAGAAATTTATTCATAGTTACTTTATAAGATTCACATCGTTCCATAAAACCTAACTAAACCGGTATGGTTATAGATCACGTCAATACACATCGACAATATAAAAAAAAGTTACACTATTATGTCACCTAAAGAATAACTATATCGAAAGTACATAAAGCACTAGCACTATAGGGTCGGTTTATTCGAGGGATAGGCTTGTGAAGAAGTAAGCTTATATATTCATTCCCCGACCGACAGCTGCTAGATTTCCCTATCTCTTCTAAAAGATTTCCAAGTCATTGGTCTGAGCTGTATGAGGTAAAAACTCATCCCACGTACAGTTTGGAGGTCGAGGCACCTGTCACGCCCCAAACCCGACCTTGGACGTAACAGGGATCCAATACCATGAACAGCACCAGAAGCACCTTATGAATTAATACTATCAAGTTACTGCTTAGTCTTTCATTAATAATTTCAATTAAGTTACAAATAACTAAGTAAAAGTTATGGTCAAAATTTATGAAATAAAATCAGTTGAACTCGGTAATAAATAAGTTGTCTAAGTGTAGCAATGCCCATGAGAGTCGAATAACAACCTCAACCAAATACCCACAAAACAACGTCTATCTATGAAGCTTCTAAGATGATAAAAGGAAATAGTCTAACTTCAAGACTCAGCCTGAAAGCTAATACTAATAAAATAAAGATAGAATGGTGCCCCACGAACAATCATGGGGCTCACTGAATAGTTTCGAAAGCAACAAGTTCTCATAAGTCGTAGGCGTATCACGAATCTGCTCTTCTTCGTTAGCTGACATACCATAAAAAACAACAATGGTATGCCTGAGTACTGGATACTCAGTGAGTGTCTCCGGAACAATAAATAATATAAAATAATATAATATTAAGTAGTAAAATGATGTAAGTAAGCAATTCAAAATCTAGAGATAGAACAGTTTAACAAACTTAGAGAAACTATTAGTAGAATCAATTAAGAGAGAATTAAATCACTTTCAATCCAGTATACCACTTATCAAGATTAAGTTCCATTTATGAACTCAAAATAAACATCAAGTCACTCACGAACAATCACAATCATGTCAATACAAGCCAAATCAATGAAATGAAGGAATGACCATTAAGGTTCCGTAAAATCGCATAGAAGCACCACATCGGGATTGTCACCCTCGATGGCTATCCTTCCTCCCGAATAGCTAGGCAAACCCTACCGGGACTATAGTCCCTCGCTGACTATTCTTCCTCCCAAATAGCTAGGCAAACCACACCGGAGCTATTGTCCCTCGATGACTATCCTTCCTTCCGAATAGCTAGGCAAACCACACTAGGATCCATAGTGACTACCCTTCCTCCAAAGTAGCTAGGCCAAACACAGACAATAGAATCATGGCAAAATAGCTGAATCACAATCATAGCATAGAAGCCAAATCACTTATTATGAATTATGTTCATCATCCCGTTATTAGGGTACGTCAAATCATTTATGAGTTTAGAAACCAAGTTCAAGTCATTAAATAAATTTCATGTTCAACAAACCCGTTCAAAAAGTAAAACAAATGAAATATCCGAGCTTCCAAAAATCAAGTTCGAGGCATCCTTATCGGCGTAAATCACATTCAAAGTTTATAGCTTTATACACAAGTTTCAATAACCCTTTATTAGAAAAAATCATGAATACATATATATAGCATGATACACCTAAGGTTCCATGAGGGCTTGTCCCTCACACACATGAAACCTTCCCAAAGATTTTTTTTTTAAGGTTGGAAAGTTCATTCGAAAAGAGACATACAAATCATCTTTAAAGTTAAAAGGATTTTAAAAAGAGACATACCTCAAATCCCGCTCTTTTAAGCGCACTACAATGTTCGTCACCCCTTTCGACCTTAATATATAGCAATATAGGGATTCAATATTAGTAATAATACGCATGATTTGGTCATCTAGACATTTTATCAAACACTTGGTGGGCATGAAGCTCCACAAGCTCTCATCAATGGAGTTTCTACACGCAACAACTCATCCCTTTATTTCTAGATGATTCTAAAATCTCATGATGATACAACTAACATCCTTCTTCATTACCCATAAGATAACAACAACCCTAAGTCAACAATCAACAACCCAAACATATAATTGTTCATATTTTTCTATCAAACCCATCATATTTTTCCAAAGTATAATTCAATAACTTATGGTCTCCAAATACCAATTACATAACTATATTCGAGTGTAGGATGAAGGTCTTACCTTTAGATACCCAAGTCTTGAATTTCATATTCTAGGGTTTCTTGTACAAGATAAAGACTCAAACAAGAATCTATAAATTCTCAAGGTTTAATCATGTTAAGAATCATGAAACTAATGCTAAAACTGATTAAGAATAATAGAAATGATCTTATCTTGATGTAGGAGGATGATAGGAAGAGGAATTTTGTGCTAGGGTTTTGGGTTGTTTTTCTCTCTCAAAGTAATCCAAAGAAAGTGTGGAATGACTCTTAAAATCCCTAATTTTCATACTTAATATATTTGCTTCAGCGTCGTCCGTCGCAGTGGCCAATTTTTTTGGTCCCTGCAGCGTTCTCCGCTGCCTAAGGAATTTATTTGCACCGTCGCAACGATCAACTTTTTGACTGCTGCGAACGCTCGCTACTAATTTCACCCCAAACATTCCAATTCTTTTCCAACTCAATTCCATTCCACTTTCAAACACTCATAATACTCCCAAACATAACCTTTGAGTGTTGGAAATTACTTTAGCCATAATTAGAGAGTGAACACCTATGGGCTTTACGCCTATCTTAATGGATTTAAACCTGACCTGAATTCACGAAGTGTTACAGCACCCCATCAGTAAAGGGTGCGACTTAGGTCAATTAACACAAAAATTATATAGTTCATTGATCAACCATTTCGAACTCCCTATGAAGGAGCGTTGTTTTTGCGAGGTCTTGATAATTTTCTTAGACCCCATTTTCATTCAATTTTTGCAAATTTGATGATGTATAAAATGTCTCTAACGAGCTAATGTCTCATATTTGAGCATGATAAATCAACGACTCATATTGAGCATGATAAATCACTTCGTGTCGACTTATTGCTCAAAAATTATTGTGTTAGCGATTCTTCATCCAACGATAGATAAAAATGTTCTAACTACCCCTGGAATTAGTTTCCTGAAAAATAAAGTAGTTAACTTACTATAAAAGATAAAATTACATCGATAATGTAAAAGTTATTTATATTGTACTTATTAAGTAAGTTAAATGGTTGGGATGGGAAAGAAGGAACCAATTTAGAGTCATGTGGTTAGAGAAAAGAAAGAATCTGATTTTGGAACCTTTGGGACTTTAGGACAGTATATGAAATTCTAATCACTCAATATAAAAGATGATTCTCTTCTTCTTCTCATGGGGTTACCTTTTCCTTTTAGCCTCTTTTAATCTTTAACCTACATTTTTCTCATATCTTTAACTAATAATATGCTACAAAAGATTCATCTAGTAAGTTGTGTTATTCAAGATTCTGATTATAATTCTCCTTTGGCTTAATGGGTATCTTACAGACAGTATGCCACTAAGAGAAACGTTTTCAAGATAAGAAATTCAACTATTAATTAAATTATATTCTTGGCGTATACGGTTGATAGTAGTACTTGGACTTGTCCTTTTAACGAATTATTCAAATGCACCACTTCTTTCAATTAATGTAAATTTTGATTCCAATTTTATGGTTGATTATCAACTATAAAGTTTCCTTTCTTCAAGAGCATATACACCGGTTACGTTCTTCTTCTTTTGAAAAATTGCACCTTTAGTCCCTTAAATGTCATTAAATTTTGATTTAATCCTTATGATATTTGACTGAGCATATATATATTTAACCTTCATTAATTTGAAATATACACATTTGATCTCTCTTCTTGCGAATCTTCATAATTTTAATGAATAATTAAGTATTAACCATTACATCATTTAGTTCCTTATGTTTTATGTTACGTTTGTATAACAATATTACTCCATATTTGTGGTTAATGCAGTTATTAAAAATAATCTCGTTGTTACATATTTTCTAAATAAGGGATAGAAAATACATATTTTAGTTAATAAAAGATTAAATATATGTAATTAAATATCTTAATGATCAATTAGAGTTTATAAATACTTCAGAGACCAAAATGCTATTATCTTTTTTTAAAGACCATTTTATAGTAAGTATGGGAGAGAAAAAGAGGACATATAGTGCTTAGTATATCAATCCACCAAAGCAACTTTCTTTTTTGCTTCAAAAGTTGCATAATTATTTTCTAGAATTGTGTGCATAATGCGGGAGAGAGGAGAATATCTAATCTATTCAATCAATTGGGAGAGAGACATTCAAATTCATTCATTTGCAAAGAATATAATATTTGCTTCAAAGGAAAGAATATCTGGAATTCCAATTCTACGACTCTAAATTAAGGAAAGCTAAGTAAGAGTGAGGGATCTTAAAAGGAACAAATTATGTCTTAGAAAAAGTATATTAAAGGAGCTAACTTAAGGGATTGAGAATCTTCTTCTGCTAAATAACTTTAATAAAGTGGATAGGAAGGTAGCTAGATTCTCTATATACACTATATATTTTTCTAATTAAATTCTTGGGATTTTTTTCTAAAATTTAACTTGGAGTCTTGGTCTTGATAAATTTTTTTGGATCTTGGCCCAAACTTGTGGCATAATTTTCTCAAATCAACATTGCACAGTAAAGTTTGAGAAAAATGACTATCTCTTCTTATATTTTCAAGATTGATTTTGGGGAAAATGCACAAATAACCATTTTTGGATTCTCATTTGAAGAATAATTAAAATTTACAAAGTTCTTAAAGTTTAATCGTCTCAAATTAGCTTCAAACATGCAGGTCTGAAGTTGAAATTTCAGATCTGAATCATGTATGATGTTGAACTGAGTTTGAATGTAGTTCAAATTCAGACATAAGGTTTTGAAGTTAGACATTGACAAAGTAATGTAGTTCAAATTCAGACATAAGGTTTTGAAGTTAGACATTGACAAAGTCTAACTTCACGCCTTTAGTTTAAAGTAAGGTTCTTCTACTTTATGACAACAAAGAAAAAGAAACTGACATAAAAACTTCTTTTAGATCATGCTAAGGTAATTCAAAAACACATAAAAAATTTATCTATGTACATAAACCACAAGTGTATGCGTGAAGTTGCAAATATGGGCTAAATTTTAAGTAGTTTTTACAAACCGACGATGGTTTGATAGGGTGCCATCACAAGTAGCTATCAGTGTCATTCCTACGTTAATTTCACGTGTGGTCGTTGAGTTTTACCCGTTATAACAGTACAATCATGAAACATTGTTTGTCACATTAAAATAACTAAAATTTATCCAGTATAATAATAAATTCACAAAACTTAAAAACCAAATTAAAAGCACCTTGTTGGGTAGGTTTATAGTTATAATGCGCAATTTTTTTTGCCTTAGTGTTATATTGGGTACATTTTAATTACTTTATTATGAAAAAATAAATTTGTAATTTTAAGTACTATTATAGCAGGCAGTTACTTTAGTGTGATAAAAGATAGTGTAACTGAGATTTTACTTCCATAGTGAATAAACAATTTTTGGGAATCGCTTATACTTTCTTTCCTCCTCCTACTAAGATGTTTTAGTAT
Organism: Anisodus tanguticus; assembly: GCA_034509755.1. Taxonomy (NCBI): domain Eukaryota; kingdom Viridiplantae; phylum Streptophyta; class Magnoliopsida; order Solanales; family Solanaceae; genus Anisodus; species Anisodus tanguticus. The sequence continues at coordinate 4,869,332 of CM067558.1, forward strand.
TATCTTTTGCCTGTCCATGAATTCAACAACAATTTAAAAGGTTATTGCCTTATTATAATTTTTTTTTATCTATGCTTATTTTCAATTTTCCCAAATATTTCATTGATTACTACGGCTAATTTCCTGCCATCCTAAGTAAAACCAATCCTCTATTTTCATATGGTTTCTAGCTATTTGTGAATATAATATAAGGTCAAATGAGAAGACCGCTCAAGAAAAGGGAGTTTTGTGGTTCTGGATTGTAATTCGTTTTTGAAGACAAAGCTTCCTTAAACCTCCTAATTCATTTGTATCTTGATGTGAGGTCATCTCATTTCATGAATAGAAGAATTGCACTTTGTCGAACCAGAGTTTTCATGTAGCCTTTTTGAAACGATGTAATAGAATATTTCCCGAATATTCTTTCATTAATGGTATATATTTTATTTTAGGTAGAATTGTATTTCTATTGTAATTAGATCTCCTATTTTAAGTAGAATTATATTTCTTATTGTAATTAGGTTGATTAGTTACCTAGTTTAAATATTCTTGTACTACTGTATATATTGTACATTATTGATGAATACAGGGAACATATTCTTGTATGGTATCAGTAGCCTAAACATACCTCCACCGCTGCTGACCATAGCTCTTGGTCGCCACCCCCACGGAACCCTATTGTTTTTTCCCCAGCTATTCTCTCTCCCTTCTCCTCCTAAATTTCATCTTCCATGGTTGACAAAACCAAATTCCATCATGTACTTACAGTAAACAACATCAAAACCTTCATCTCTATCACCCTTGAGATGGAAAAGGGTCAATACTCCTCGTGAGCGGAGCCGTTTTAAGATTTATTGTCGTATTTACGAAGTTATCGACCACATCATCTCTCCTACACCAAAGTCCACAGACCTACTCTCGACTTCGACTTCTGATGATACACTCTGGTCTCGTTTGGACGCAGCCGTCCTCTAGTGGATATACAACACAATCTCTAATGATCTGTTGCACACCATCATTAAGACCGATGCTACTGCCCACCAAACGTGGAAATGTTTGGAAAGTATTTTTCACGACAACAAACCTCAACGAGCGTTATACCTTGAAAATCAGTTCAAGGACGTTCATCAGGACAATTTTCCAAACGTGTCTGCATATTGTCAAGAACTCAAGATGCTTGCTAACCAACTCTCCAACGTCGGTGCACCAGTCACTAATCAGTGATTGGTCATGAAACTTATTGCAGGCTTGAACGAATCCTATAATGGCATTTCCACCATCCTTCAGCAATGCACACCGTCACCTCCGTTTTATGAGGCCTGTTCAAAGCTTATTCTTGAGGAAACCCGGAAAATAAAGTGTAGCACCACTCAGGCCAGCACTGCCGACACCACCCTTACCACCACCATCGGGCCTCCAACTCCGGCAACCAGAACCATCGGCCCGAGGACCCACAATAACCCGCATCCACTCGCCATAACTGCCGGAGCAGGCAGTCCGGCAAGGGTCGCGACGGACGACATTTCGGCAACAACGGCGGTGGGAAGGGGCAGTCCCCACCGACAGGAAATAGCCAGCAGCAACCGCGGTAGTGGCAGCAGCCTCCGTCGTGGGCTGTCTACCAGTCTTGTGCCGCGTGAGCCCCACCATCATGGGCCTCTCCTCCTATCCCATATCCGACATCCCCATGGACTCCATCTCAGAACCGACAGACCCACCCTGACATACTCGGCCCATGTCCCTAATAGGCCTACACAACACAGGCCCCTCGGCCCTCAACATATGCACCGATTGACATTGAGGCAGCTATGAACACAATGTCACTCAACGCTCCAGACGAAAATTGGTATATGGACACAGGCGCCAAATCTCACATGATGACATCACAAGGTACTCTTTCGTCTTATTCCAATTTGAGTAATTTAAATCGGAATATTATTATTGGTAGTAGACAAGGCATTCCCATTCGCAATTTTGGTCATTCATCCTTATCCCCACCACATCCACCACTAATCTTAAAAAATATCCTTTATGCCCCTAAACTCATTAAGAATCTAATCTTTGTGTGACGTTTCACAACTGATAATAATGTTTCCCTTGATTTGATCCTTTTGGTTTTTCTGTGAAGGATTTTACAACAGGGAGACGAATAATGAGATGTGACAGCACCAGAGATCTCTGCCCTATTTCAAATGCCGTCAACAATCCAGCCTCAGTTCCATCAACCTCTGCTGCTTTTTCGTCTTTCTTATGGCACTCTAGATTAGGACATCCGAAGATTCTATTTTACGCTCCCTTAGGAACAACAACAATAATAACATATCCAGTAAAATTCCACAACGTGGGATCTGCGGAGGGTAGAGTGTACGCAGACCTTACCTTTACCTTAGTAGGTAGAGCGACTGTTTACTCTCCCTTAGGAAAAATAATTTTATTAATTGCAACTGTATTTCTAGGACTCATATATGTGAATCCTGCATTTTTGGGAAACATGTTAAATTACCATTTTCTACATCCATAAATTGTACTTAACTACCTTTAGATATCATACATAGTGATTTATGGATGTCCCATATTTTAACTACGGCTGACCATCAATATTATGTGTTATTTTTGAACGATTATTCCAACTTTTTATGGACTTTTCCAATTGGCAATAAATCCCAGATCTACCCCATTTTTTCCTTATTTAGTGCTCTCGAAAAAACAAAATTTGAAAAGAGCATTAAATGTTTTGAATGTGACAATGGCATGTAATTCAATAAAAATATATTCAAACAGTTTTGCTCCAATAATGATCTTACCTTTCATTTTTCCTGCCCTCACACCTCCTCCCAAAATGGTAAGGCCGAATGGAAAAGCTGAACCATAAACAACCTAATTAGTGCCCTACTTGCTCACGCCTCAATTCCCCCTCAATTCCGGCATTACACACTCTCCATGGCTACTCATCTCCTAAATATAATCCCAAACAAGTCTCTAGCTCAACGGTCGCCCACTCAAGTTCTGTTTCGTAGTAACCCCTCCTACCAACACTTGCGTATCTTTGGATGTTTCTGTTATCCTCTCCATCCGACCACTTACAAACTCTAACCCCGAACTTCCCCGTGTGTGTTTCTGGGTTACCCCGCCAATCATCGTGGTTACTCGTACTATGACTTGTTAAGCCGTAAAATTATTATTTCACGTCATGTCCTATTTGATGAGTCTCAATTCCGCATTGCCTCCCTAAACTCGCCACATCGGCATTCCCACAACTTCCTAGATGATGGCCTGAACCCTCTTCTAATTCATCATTTATATAGTCCGCCATCCTAGACCCCGGCACCGACCCCCACCTTAGACAGTCCGGGACACACTGCCTACTCGGTTCTGCTGACGGTGGCCCAGAACAGCCCACTTCAGGGTGATTATGTAGGCACCTCTAGGCAAACTGAGCATCGGCCATCCGGTCCCGCCACATCTGCCCTCCCTCCTCTTCCCGATAGTCCTGCGGCACATCCCCCTCCCATCCCATGTCCCGAGACATGCTCTCAGACTATGGAAACCCGTGCCATACACAGAATTCATAAACCTAAATGGTTGTTTAACCTATCCATTTCAGTTGTCTCTTCCTCTATCCCTCAAAATCCGAAGTATGCCTTGTCCGACCCTAATTGGAAAGCCACAATGATTGACGAATATAATGCTCTTATTGATAATAAGACGTAGGACCTAGTACCCCGTCCACCTAATGCTAACATTGTTCATTCTATGTGGATTTTTAGACATAAAAAAATTGATGGTTCTTTTGAGAGGTACAAGACTAGTCTTGTAGGTAATAACAGGTCTCAACAGGTGGGAGCGGATTGTGATGAAACGTTCAGCCCGGTCGTAAAGCCCGCAACCATCCGGACCGTCCTCAGCATTGCTCTATCCAAGTCTTGGCCCATTCATCAGCTTGATGTCAAGAATGCCTTCTTACATGGGGATCTTCATGAAATGGTATATATGCATCAACCTATGGGTTTCAGGGATCATATTCATCCGGATTATGTGCGTCTGTTGCGGAAATCACTCTATGGACTGAAACAGGCTCCTCGAGCATGGTACCAGCAGTTCGTCGATTATGTCTCCTCAATCATTTTTTCACAGATCAGATTTGATCATTCCTTGTTCATCTACAACAAGGGTACATACATGGCTTACTTATTGTTATATGTTGATGATATCATCCTCACCATGTCATCTGATGCTCTCCGCCGGTCCATTTTGTCTCTCATTTCCTCTGAGTTTGCTATGTAGGATCTGGGCCCCCTGAGTTATTTCTTGGGCATCTCTGTCACTCGACATTCAGGCGGCCTATTTTTGTGTTAGAAGAAGTACGCCGATGAGATCCTTGACCGTGTAGGAATGACATCTTGCAAACCATTCCACATGCCGATAGACACCAATTCCAAGCTCAGCGTTGATTCCAGCCCCCCATATTCAGACCTGACTCACTATCTTAGCCTGGCTGGAGCCCTGCAGTACCTCACATTCACGAGACCTGAGATATCATATGCCGTGCAACAAATCTGCCTACACATGCACAATCCAACGGAAGCACACATGCATGCCCTCAAATGTATTTTACGATACGTCCAAGGTACACTTCACTTCGGATTACATCTATACAGGTCCTCGCTCACTGGTCTCACTGCTTATTATGATGCTAACTGGGGTAGATGTCATGACACCCAACGCTCCACGTCTGGTTACTACATTTTCCTCGGAGATAACCTATTGTCTTGGTCATCCAAAAGGCAACCTACACTATCCCGATCTAGTGCCGAAGCAGAGTACAGATGTGTCGCTAACGTAGTCAGTCTTGTTGGATCCGTAACCTTCTACTTCAGCTTCACTGCCTGATTCAAAAGGCAACACTGGTCTAATGCGATAATATTAGTGGGATATATCTTTTCGGCAATCCCATCCAACATCAGCGCACTAAACACATTGAGATGAACATTCATTTCGTTCGCGAAAAAGTGGCTCGTGGTCAAGTTCGTGTCCTTCATGTTCCTTCAAGATATTAGATTGACGACATCTTCACCAAAGGACTTCTGCGCATACTATTTGATGATTTTCGAGCCAGTCTCAGTGTTCGTGAATCTCCCGCTTCGACTTCGGGGGTGTAATAGAATATTTCTCAAATATTCTTCATTAATTGTATATCTCTTATTTTAGGTAGAATTGTATTCTTATTGTAATTAGATCTCCTATTTTAGGTAGAATTATATTTCCTATTGTAATTAGGTTGATTAGTTACCTAGTTTAAATATTCTTTTACTATTATATATATTGTATATTATTGATGAATACAATCAATCGAACATATTCCATGAATTGGAATGAAAAGGGCACATTTTTATAGACTTATGAATCTAAATTATTGATTTAACTAGGATAATATCAACAATACCATCCATGAAATGGCCTATAAATGACACTGTAGATATACATCTATTATTAGTTTCCCGTTCCTAGCGTGTTTTCTTTTAAAGAGATTTCCATCAGTTATCTAATTGTAATTTTTAACTTGGTATCTCTATGACATATGTCCTAATTTTTATTTTTAATAGTATGATATTTCAAACTGAACGATCTAATTGATTCAAATTCGTGTCACACGAGGCTTATTTAAGGAGATGCAATTTTTTCATTTTCGGTTTTCGGATATGAGACTTCTGATTAAGACTACTACAGGATAAATATTAGTTGCTCACTGATTATAGCAATACATAGAAAATGAGATTAGTAAACTTTTTTCTTGCTTCAAGTATATATCCAGGAATTCATTTTAGTTCGGATTCGTGTCCTAAAAGGTCGACCATGAGAAACTTTAATTCTCCTTACCAAGAGGGCTCTGTTCATAGAGTTCAAACCCGTATCCGAAATTATTGGTTCGATTAATTCGACTTCACCCCCTTTAAAAATGACTATGAGAAACTTCAGTACTCATTATCGAAGAGGTTTATGTTATTAAAGCTCAAACTCGAGACTTCATCATAATAACTACTGATTAAATATACAATAACAACGAAAACAAATTCAGTGTAATCCACAAGTGGAGTCTGAAGAGAGTAAAATGTACGAATCCTTACAGCTACCTTTATGGTGTAGAAAAGTTATTTCCGGTTGACCATTGGCAACCCTCCTCCTTTATTCAGACTTGAGACTGTCAATATGAACGAACTCACACAGACGGAGTTAACTAGTTAAATATACATTGATACTAAAAAAAAAAAAAGCAATTTAAATTCATATGAAATTCCACTCATGTTGTAACAGTAACAACATAGGCCTTTTTATAAGAGGAATATTACACAAAGTTGAAAGAGAGAGAAAGAGAGAGGCTGCATCTAATTCCCTAGCTTTTGGTCATTGCCAAAAGAAAGAAAGAAAAAAGAGGTGTTTTGAAGTGTATTGGGTGAATGATGAAGCTTTAATTTGTTGCTTTCTATGATCAGTGTTCAGTTACAAGACTCCTCAGCTCTCCAAAACATAACTTTTTTTTGTAGATTCTCTCCTCCTGTCCTTTCTTTTTCTCATATGTCCTCTTTTAGTTTTCATTGAGTGTTCTGTAGTTATATTGGATTCAGATTAATTTGAATTTTCAACACGTAATAGTTATTAAAGAGGAAAGTATTTTCTATTATATTTTTTTATACCAAGAGCTCGAACGCAAGACCTCTAGTTAAGGGTCAAGAAATTCTGTCTATCCCACCACAGTTCTTAATGATGTCCGTAAAGAATGAATTTTGGGCCTAATTCAACCATAAAAGCTAGCTCATGAGGGGAGGATTGTCCAAGTCCATATAAGGAGTCCAAATTCTCATCCCATTTCCGATGTGGGTCTTAACACTCCCAACACGTTCATACCCTGTTAACTGGAGTGTGAATGACATAATTTGGGGACCCAACATCGGTGAATAGAGACTTGGAATGAGCATGTCTCTGATAACATATAAAGAATGTATCTTGCGTCTAACTCAATTTCAAAAGCTAGTTCATGAGGGGAGGATTGTCCAAGTTCATATAATGAATCCAAATTCTCATTTCATTTTCGAGGTGAGACTTTTAACATTCTCTTCTATTTAATTTGTAAAGCAAAAAAGAGTTTATACTCTGTATACTGTCGATGTATAGATCTTACATCATTAGATCAATTTTTGTTAGTAACTTGGAAATAAAAAATTGACAAACTATAACCGGTTGAATTGATTTGATGATTATAAAGGAATTTTACACCACTGGTATATATTAATTTCTTTTTAAATGTTAGTGTCTCTGTCCTATGCATGAGATTCTCCTAGTGACACGTTAAGGTGATATTCCCCAAATATATATCTATAGGTCCTTCTGAATATCCCTTTTGTCTGGAAGTCCAATTTAGAGAATGTTCTATCTTTCCCCTCATTAGAAATAGTTCAACCCCACCATATATTTATTTTATATATACTACATTATTGTGAAAAATGGAAGCCGCTATGTGTATGTTGTGTATATCTCATGCAATATTTTGATGGAAAATTTGAGCTCTCAGTCCTCAAAATATCAAAGATTTCTAATTCTGATCCTCATAATATATGATTAAATATATCTAATTTTTAATTAATTAAAAATTAAAATTGAAAAAGGAAAGGGAAAACCCTCGTAAGTATAGCTCATTTTCTATAAAAGCCCTTTAACTTTGCTTTATCTAATATCACCAATAATGATTTTCTACTTAATTTAGTCATGTCAAGACACGAATTTGTTTTTTGGTAACTGAACTTCTTAGTGTCAAAAAGTTTAAGTTAAAAAAAACAAGAAATGTGTTTTTTCTTTGTCAAAACAAATGTATACCAATGAAAGAAATACTCTAAAAAAGAAGCCAATAGTTCAAATATACTTTCATTTGTCTAAAAGTCATACACTTACAAGATACAAAGCATATGTGTTCAAATAAAAACAAGCTAATTAAGTGCTTTTTACTTGAAAGGATTAACACATAACAATTTAATTATTTAAAAGATTAACGTGTATGTATATCATTGGTGCAAAATTGAGGTAAAGACTGGCCTCAAAGTGCCAAATTAGAGGAAGGCTATGGTCTAATGGAATATCTTTTTTTAAAAAGCTAAGTAGGACGTATGTATTTTATTATTTATATTATAGAAAAATTAAAGATCACCTTCGGAACCAAAATCCTTCCAATTGTTCCAAAATATTCCCTTCTGCCAGCTTTTGCTAGGCCTTTTTTTTTCTTGCATGCATTATGAAAGTATGACATGCATGTTGTGATTTCTGACACGTAGATAATTAAATACCTCTACCTTAAAAAGTTTAATAAACTCATTCCAAAATCTACTAAGTACGATATAGTTTGTCAGATTTTAATTCTACACACTGATAATATAAAAATATTTATAATTTACAATTTGATTACTTTTAGGCAGCTATAGGTAAAATTTTCACAACTAGAAATAGAGGTTTTTGTCATCGACATTCAGTGAAAAATTTGTACTATATAACATGATTTTTCCACCTCATTCCCACTGAACCGGCTCACTTGAAAAACGCATGGCGGGAAACAGGATTCCCATTGAAACGCTGGAAAACTTCTTAATTTTTTCGTATGAAAATACTACTATTTAAGTTTTTTCCACCGACATTCAGTGAAAAATATCCACAAAATATTTTTCAGTGGAAAATTCAATGGGAGAATATAGATTTTTAGTAGTGTCTCGATAAACATTAATAGAGAATCTAGAATCTGATAAAAATTGATAACTGACCTGCTGTTAAAAATTAAGATCCACTAAAACTGTAGATTTTTTAAACTTAAATCCATTTTCTAATTAAACTTCGTTTTGTATTACATAAGATGTCAAATATGTTGGAAATTTGCCTTTGGTGGGGAGGTGCGTCCACCCATATTTAATGACTTAAACACTAGGGTTCCGCATGTTGGAGGCTTTCTCTCTTCACACGTGCATAATCTACTAAGTGAGTAGATGACCGTAGGGCCAAAGATCATCAAATTTCGTTGAGAAATGAAAGAGATATTGATCCACGAAGTAAGGTGTTTGAGGCATGAAAATGTGGTGTGGGACAAATCTACCACATCGGTGGGAAAATGAAGAATTGTTCTCTTTATAAGTCTCAAAATTGGCTAAGGGTTTGGGACCCCAAGGGGTAACCCATGTGTTTGAAGGAGGGAGGACCTAGATGCACTTGGGTTCAAGGCTAAGCCCATACGCGCGCCGCCGCCACCCGCCCGTCTCATCCGGTCCGGGTCTTGGGCTTTGGGCTTCTTCTGATAGACCCCAAATTGTTTAATATTTACAGTTTGGTCCCTAGAATTTCTGAAAAGATGAAATTGGGAACGACGGAAGGCTGAAAGTTTCTGCCTATCGTTTGAGTTGATTTTTGGAGCGTTATTGCACATTAACCGGCCATTACTTGGCTGATTAACTCCCTCCTTCAATGGCCATAAACAACCATTACTTGACTGATTACTCCCTCATTCAATGGCCATAAACAACCATTTCTTGGCAGTTGAGAAGTCTCCCCTTATGTTATATATTGATGTCTTTTGGCTCAATTGTGGGTGACAGAAAAACGAGACAACACAATATACACACAGAGACAAACAGAAGAGAGAAACAACACAAATTCTGTCCAAAAACGTGAGCAAAAACAGTGTCTAAAACAGAAACTCTTCCTTCCTTTTTCATTCTTCAGCAAGTCGTTTCGTGTTTGTTTTCTTCGTCAGAATCAACCTATTTGCTTTGTAGTGTTGATTAGTTGTTGTTTTATCTTGGGAGACTATTGCCCGTTAACGTAAAAGCATATATACGGGGCAATCTTATCTTAAAGACAGAGAGCCATCTCTCAAGTTAGCCACAGGTGTAACAATCCAGATTTAGTGTTTCTTGATTTCAGGTTATCAAGATTCAAGACTCAACAAGCTTGCGGCAGTTCTGAATTGCCTATTTGTTTATCCTTTCGAACACTTGTAATATTTATTTACTTTCCGTATTTCTTTACATATCCAACAAAATATACTAAAAACACGCAAATAATTCCGACAGAAATTTTCGAGGTAAGTCCGTCGTAATGCGTAAATAAGGAATTTCCAACAAAATGTTGGGTGAAAAAGCTTTCGACTAGCCAATTTTCAATAGATATCCCTCGGAATGTACTTCCGTAAAGCAATTTGCAGATGTTTAGCAATTATATAATTATATATACCTGTAAATTAGTCTTGAGCTGAGGGTCTCTTGGAAACAACCTCCCTATCTCCCAAGGTGGGGGGTAAGATCTGCGTACACTCTATCTTCTCAGGTCCCCACTTATGGAATTATACTGGGTATGTTGTTATTGTTGTTGCTTGTAAATTAAGATGATGAAATTTGAACTCACATAAATCATCATATTGAATAAAAGAACTTCAGTACTTTGAAGGAGTATTAGTGGTATGATGCTAAAGTATACTTTTGAAGGATTATATAAAAGTTTACTTTGCTGGGAGAGATTCGTTTATTTTCAATATACTTACTTAGGTACTTTAATTAGTGTCTCCTACATATAACAATTGATGGATATCTTAGGCATGGGATATGCAAGGCAAGGAAAACTTAACTACGTGCCAATCAAAATAAACAAATGACTCCTACATGATGGAAACATAATTGTGTTCTCAAAAGGTCTAGCAAATTAAAATACACTTATTTCATGTGTAAAGTATATAAAATAAGGGAAAAGGGCAAAAATTTGCCCCATACTATTCAAAACTGAGTTCTTTGCCCTTCTTCCGATTTTGACCTAATCTTACCCTGCCGTTAGGAAAAGTCTTGACCTTAATGTAACGGAGCGCTAATTTGAGAGAAATTTAAACAATAGTCGGGATCGGCCCAACATGAGCAATGATAGACAGATCAAAGACTTAAGTAGTCCTTGTGTGCTTGCTTGAGTAGTAAATTTAGACATTTCTCTCGAAGAATTTGAACACTTAGAATCCACTCATTGAGCAACTTTGTCCTTCTTTAATTTTTGGTCTAATCTTACTCCGTCGTCGTTACGAAAAGTCGCATTTTTCCCGCTTAACCCCTAATAGAGCTCTAATTTGAGAGAATCTAAACCATATACAATTAAGAGGCAAATTTGGACCTCTTTTCTCAAATAATTAGCGCACGTGAAATTTACTCATTTTTTTCCGGAGCTTCGTTAATGGTAAGAACAATTTGAAATAGTATAGGGGCAAATTTGGATCTTTTCAATATCCCTATTCTGTCTCCAATATATAGCCAACTATATTACCCAAATGGCCAAATCGATTTGAATATTTTTACCAATAATTCAAAATTCTCATATTCAATCCTATCCAAGCCTAAAGTAATAAAAATAGAAAGGGAAAGGTTGGTATTTAACTCTATATTTTGCATTATAATGAAAAATTATTCTCTTTTTAGGCTTTGTGGAAAGCGAATGAAATGTACATTTACGGGTTGTAAGGGCTTCTTTAAGAATCTTTTAACTGGCAAAGTATTCAAATGATGAATAAACTGATTATTCTATTAAATCCCATAAAATCCATTTTGGATAATTAGATTCTTCATTTCTTTTCTTTTCTCATATTAATAAAGGTCTCTTTATACGTCAATCATTAATATCTTTTGTTAGAACCATTGACCTACAACAATTTTTGAACCGTGTTTGTCACTATACTAATATCCTCCCATGTATTAAGCGAAAGAAAAATCTTATTTGCACAATATGATTTTCAGCGAATTTTATTGAGCCTCACTCGTTACCAACACCTAGCTATGCTCCTAAATGTTGGGGCCAGCCGGACCGTTAGCGCGGTATATATATGCCTATATGATCTTCCCGAGAAGTTAGCACCGGCCGAAATCAACATAGAATGAAGGAGACACCCCTAATTTTGTGTTGATTTTACCAATATTTGGGTCCCTTTCCAAGATATACGTATAATGCTACTAGTCTTAAGGAATTATTTAGTATTCAAAATTCTATTTGGGCTTTGACTTAAGTATAATGCATCAAAGAGCATATATATAAGCATCCAAAGCATGTGAGAAAATGGAGAGCGGAATAAGAATCACTTTGGTCGGCCTCTTAGCAAAAGATATAGAGTATTGCTGAAGATTGGAAATCAATTGGGCAATTAAAAGTAAGTTCACAAAATAAAATAAAATATACAAGAGGAAATATATTTTACACATCAATCAACTATGCTTTCATTGCAAATTAAGTTATGTTAACATTTATATCTATTATAGAAGGTTATCTTATCATAACTATATATAATATTTGCCCAAACCAACCATCTACTGCTACCCTCTCTTTTATGAGTTTACAAACTCATGTTAAACATTAGTTGTCACCATAGTGTCAACTAAAAAGACAAGAATAATTAGTTTTCTACACAATTTTTTGGGGAAAAAATTAAAAAATATACAATTTGCTCACTTATATTGTAAAAAAACTGTCCAAAACTTACATTGCAAAGCTCGGACTTAAAAATACTTTTATACAGTGTTATACACTTATATACAAAAGACATGTGTATTATGTATATGGATGTTTAAAGATGTATAATATGTAGATATATACACTAAAAAATATAAGCATACAATATTATACACAAAAATATCCACATATACATATTTATACACAACTTACTGCATCCGAACCCCTGTATGAAGTGTTAGACAAAACTCTTAAAACATCAATTACGTCAACAGATCAACCCAATCATTGAAAATTCACTATGTATTATATTAACCACTATGCCATTTGTAACTTGAAGGAATCTTAATATACATTAACGTAACAGATAATCCACAAAAAACACTCGAAGAAAGATCCGACCTTCATTATTTTCATTAATGTAAAATGTATATATCCATGATATACAATATTTAATTATGAAAATTAAATTTATCTTTTCCTAATATAAGACTACTATTTTTTTCTAATACAATACAACTACCATAATTACATTTGTATAAATTCTAATAGGACTATACAAAATATATATGGAATATACACGATATATACGTGTATATTCTTTCACACCCCACAGTCATAGCGGGCGATTGTCGTACGCTGAGACTGTCCCTAAAATATTCAAACAGAATTAAGGGAAGACCCTAGTAAAGATGTCAGCAATTTGGTACCGTGAAGGGACATGCAAGACACGTACTTGTCCACGAGCTACCTTTTCGCGAACAAAGTGAATATCCATCTCGATATGTTTAGTGCACTGATGTTGGACCGGATTCCCAAAGAGATAGACCACATTAACATTATCGCAATAGACCAGTGTAGCTTTCTGAATAAGAAAGTGAAACTCTAATAGGAGATTACGCAGCCAACAGGACTCAGACACCACATTGGCTACTCCTCGATACTCGGCCTCCACACTGAAGCGCGATAAAGTAGACTGGCGTTTAGCTAACCAAGAGACCAAGAGACCAAGTTATCACCAAGAAACATACAATAACCAGATGTCGAACGTCTGGTATCTGGACATCCACCCCAATCAGCATAAGTATAAGACATGAGAGTAGATACGGAGGATAGATATAAGTGCAAACCATAATCAAGAGTGTCTTGAATGTAACGCATAATGCGTGTGAGAGCGTGCATGTGTTCGTCCCTTAGATCATGCATAAATAAATACACATGTTCCACTGCATAAGTAATATCGGGCCTCGTGAATATAAGTTACCGAAGAGCCCATGCAAGACTGCGATAGTGGGAGAGATCATCGTAAGGTGTGCTAGAATTAGCACTCAACTTTAGTTTGGTGTCAATCGGAGTAGGAGATGACTTACAAGATGACATGCAAGTCCGTTCAATAATCTCAGTTGCATACTTTCTCTGGGATAGAAATAGACCACCTGCATGACGAGTTACAACTATACCCAAAAAATAACTCAAAGGCCCCAAGTCTTTCATAGCAAATTCAGAGCTGAGAAGAGACATGATAGACTTGCGTAGTTTATCAGAAGAGGCAGTCAATATAATATCATCCACATATAACAAAATGTATGCCAGAGAAGAACCATGATAATAGATGAACTGAAAATGATCATACCTGTTGTGAGAAAACCCAATAGTAGACACATAATCTACAAACCTTTTGTACCAGGCATGAGGGCCTGTTTTAGCCCATACAAGGACTTCTTCAGCAAACAGACATGGTTAGGATGATTGGGGTCCATGAAACCCAAGGGTTGATGTATGTATATCATTTATTTGAGATCACCATGTAAGAACGCATTTTTCACATCTAGTTGATGAATGTGCCAAGCTTTGGAGAGAGCCAGACTGAGAACAATGCGAATAGTTGCTGGTTTGACTACCAGACTGAATGTCTCGCCACAATTCACACTAACATGTTGAGTTTTGCCATCACCTACAAGACGGGTATTGCCTCTCAAAACAACCATAAAATTTTTCCTTATGAGTAAAAATCCATATAGAACGAATCACATTAACACCAGGCGGACGGGGCACCAACTCCCACGTCTTATTTTCAATAAGAGCATTATATTCATCATCCATGGCCATTTTCCAATTCGGGTCATGAAGGGCAGACACAGAGTTACATGGTAGGGGTGATTCCGTGATATTAAAATATCATTTTTGTTTAAAAATACCCCATTGGCTATGAGTAATGGGTCATTGACTCAGAATAGAAGTGGGACAGACCTGGATATGTGTGGTGACGTCGGAACTGGCTCAGTTTAAGAGGCGCAGGCTCGGGTTGGGAGGTGGGCCTGCTAGCCGAGAAGCTGGACTGTTGGACTGACTGGATGGGCCAACATGCAGTGGGCCTGCTGGCTGGAATTGAACACAGGAAGGACTGTCTGGGCCAGTGGGTACTGGGCTAGCCGGTGTCTGCTGGTCCAGATCCCGAGACGGGGGTCGGGTCAAATGGTGGAGCACATACGGTGAGAGCTCATCATCCAGAAAATTATAGGAATTAGACACGGAATTATGCAACTTAGCAAACGAAAATTGGATTTCATAAAAAATTACACGGCGACTAATGATGATTTTATTAGAGGATAAATCATAACATTTATAACCACGATGATTAGAAAGATAAGCTAAAAACACACAAGTGATAGAGCGGGCTTGTAGTTTGTTTATTGTAATGGACATTCTTTCCTGCCTTTGGAGTTGATGAAATGGACAGTTCGCACCGAGCTAGTTAGCGGGTAAGATCAAATAGATCTTTTTTTATTATGAAAAAAGGTTCCCCCTTCCTTGCCCAACTATTTCGGGTATCAGCAAATTGGGAACCTACGGGGGGCTTCAAGTAGGGCATCCCTTGGCTTGGATAGGGCATTTAGTCCATATTGCTAGGAAAAAGAGGATAGCATAAACATTCAAACACCCTAAGATGAGAATAGGACGGATCTTTGTGATAAAGAATATTGAATGGAGATTTGTATGCTAATCCTTTGCTAGGGAGTATGTTAAGAAGGTAACTGGCCATTTGTAGTGCATGATGCCAAAATGAACGTGGTAATGAAGCATGGGCTAGTAATGTTCGAATAATATTATTAATGGTGCATATTTTTTGCTCGGCTTTCCCATTTTGTGAAGATGTATGTGGACAAGAAAATCGGAAAGATATACCATTAATGTTACAAAATTCTCTAAATGGCCCATTATCATATTCCCTTCCATTATCACATTAAATATTTTTAATTTCCCTTTCAAATTGGGTACGTATGAATGCTATAAACAATAGGATTGTGGAATAAACTTGATAATTTTTAGATAACGGAAAAGAACACAAAAAATTAGAATAATCATCCAAAAATAACACATAATAACGGTGGCCCAAAGAGCTCAAAACGGGTGATGTCCACAAATCACTATGAATAATATCAAATGGCAATAAAATACTAGAATTGAAGGCAACAAACGACAATTTAACATGTTTACCAAACAGAAAAGGACAATCAGTAGTACTACGCGTACTATTACACTCAATAAAATTATATTTTTAAGAGAGGAAAAAACAGATGCTCCCGGATGACCCAACCGTGCTTGCCATAAGAAAGGTGCTAAAGCGGCAAACGTAGACGGCGTGGCTTGATTAGTGGTGATGGGATATAGCTCGCCCTGACTATTACATCTCATTAGAGGTATCCCCGTCATGAAATTCTTCACAGAAAATCCAAAAGGGTCAAAGTCAACAGAAACCCAGTTATCAGTTGTAAATTTACGAACATGCATCAAATTTTTTATTAGTTGAAGAGCATGAAGGACATTTTTCATGGCTAAAGGTAAGTTCGGGGAGATAAATTTGTGTGACCATAACCACTAATTGGAATTGAATTACCATTACTAACAATAATGCCACGATTTTTGCTCAAATTGAAATAAGACGAGAGATTACATGGCGTGGACGTCATATGAGAAGTGGCACCCGTTTCTTGTACAAAGGGATCATTGTACTCCACCTCCATTATTTGGGTATTCTCGTCGTCTTAAAAATGACGTTAAACAACTTAGTCAGCCACTCCAAACCTGCCCTACCTGCGCTCTTCCAAAATTCAATTGGGATCTTATCAGGCCCGACCGCTCGTCCCCTGCGCATCATGAGAACAACACCCTTAACCTCCTCAACCTTAATGTTTCTACAATACTCAAAATATCTATACCTACCAGATTGCTCCAGATCTTCCAGCACAATGTCTCTATCTCTTTTTTCGTTCAAGAGTTTATGGAAGTAAGACTGCCATCTCCGCCTATTATGCGTGTCCTCCACTAGTACTTTGTCATACTCATCCTTGATGCACCTCACATGATCCAAGTCACGTGACTTCCTCTCCATCGTCTTGGCTAGTCTGTACAATTTCATATCCCCGCCTTTCTCCTCTAATTCCTCATACAAATGTTCAAAAGCCGTCGTTTTCGCCACCATAACTGCAAGTTTTGCTTCCTTCCTCGCCATCTTATACAGTTCCCTATTCGTCCACTTTTCCACCTCATCCTTGCTTTTTACCAATTTCGCATACGCCGCTTTCTTCGCTTCCACATTCTCTTGGACTTTATCATTCCATCACCAGTCCCCTCGATGCCCACCACGGCTACCCCCCAAGACCCCAAGCACTTCTCTAGCTACCTCTCGAATGTAATTGGCCGTCCTGTCTCACATACAGGTCGCATCCCCACTACTCCCCCAAGCCCCATTGGCCATCAACCTCTCCCCCATCTTCTTTGCACTACCCATTGTCAAACTCCCCCATTTGATTCTTAACCTGTCATCCACAACCTTCTTCTTATTCTTCATCTTGATCTCCAAATCCATCACCAAAAGCTTATGTCGGGTTGTAAGATACTTCATCGGAATAACTTTGTAGTCTTTAGAAATATCGTTGTCAACCTTCCTAAGGAGCAAAAAGTCTATCTGAGTCTTAGCCACCGAACTATGGAAAGTCACCAAGTACTCCTCCTTCTTCAGGAACCTCGAATTGGCTATCACCATCCAAGAAGCTCTAGCGAACTCCAAAAGTGAGACGCCTCCCACATTTCTATCCCCGAGGACAAAGCCTCCATGCACGTCGTCATAACCCCCGAAAGTGACCCGATATGTCCATTGAAATCCCCTCATAGAAGAAAATGGATTCTAAAGGATGTTTAAGATATTTTACCTTCAAACCCATGTCAGTAAATCTGATCTATAGTAGGTATTCTGGACTAGTTTTATACAAGACATATACATTATGTATATTGGTGTATAAAAATATATAATAGTGTATAAAAGGTGTGTATACACCCATATACACTATTATACAATATTAAACACTATTATACACCCACTATTCCTGAACTTATCGGTTTCTCCAGCGCCGACTCAATCACTTCCGGCGACTTCCCTAACTCCAGTAACTTCATCTCCACTACCTACCTCCACCACCGGTGAAAGAAATAATCTCCTTGATTATTTTCATTAATTTAATAGATATATATACAAGTTACAAAATAGGAGAATCATATTCCTATTCTATTCCTAAAATCTTATTCTACCATAATT
Source organism: Anisodus tanguticus (assembly GCA_034509755.1). Taxonomy (NCBI): domain Eukaryota; kingdom Viridiplantae; phylum Streptophyta; class Magnoliopsida; order Solanales; family Solanaceae; genus Anisodus; species Anisodus tanguticus. The sequence continues at coordinate 4,887,408 of CM067558.1, forward strand.
CTAACTCTACAATTATAGTAGTGTATAATCCTAATTTTGGTAACAAATACATTACAATATACTACACATATATTTTCCTAATATACAATATTCTTACATTGTCTAATATGTCCAAAATCGAGAGCCAAATCTGGGCAGAATCCGAGACCTTATACACACAATATACACATATTGTGTGTATATTGTATATTTAACACACTCCTGCAGTCATAGCGGGCAGTCTTCGAATGTTGAGACTGTCCCTAAAATATTCAAAAAGGACCGAGGGAAGACCCTTTGTAAAGATGTCTGCAATTTGATAACGAGACGGGACATGGCATACGCGAACGTGACCCCTAGCAACCTTTTCACGGACAAAGTGAATGTCCATTTCGATATGCTTAGTGCGCTGGTGCTGAACCGGGTTACCTGACAGGTAGATGTCACTAATGTTATCGCAGTATACCAAGGTTGCCTTCTGAATGGGACAATGAAGCTCCAAAAGTAAATTACGTAGCCAACATGATTCGGAGACCACATTTGCTACCCCTCGATATTCGGCCTCTACACTTGAGTGTGATAGAGTTGCCTGACGCTTCACCGACCAGGAGACCAAGTTGTTGCCAAGGAATATATAATATCCTGACGTAGACCGTCTGGTGTCCGGACAACCACCCCAATCCGCATCTGTGTACGAGACAAGTGTGGGTGTAGATGAAGGATACAAGTGCAAACCATAGTCCAGTGTACCCTGAATATACCGAATGATGCGTTTGATTGCATTCATGTGCTCAAATCTGGGATCATGCATGAATAAACATACCTGCTGAACAGCATACGTAATATCCGGTCTGGTAAAGGAAAGATACTGGAGGGCCTCTGCAAGACTGCGATAGCGGGTCGGGTCCTCGTATGGTGCACCTGCCGTGGCACTAAGCTTGGATTTTGCATCAACTGGAGTGGAAGTGGACTTACAGGATGACATCCCAACCCTCTCTATGATCTCAGCAGCATACTTTCGTTGAGACAAAAACAAACCATCTGAGTGACGCTTGACGGCAATCCCCAAAAAGCAACTCAAGGGCCCTAAGTCTTTCATAGCAAACTCAGATCTAAGCATGGCCATGATAGATTGGCGTAATGCATCGGAAGAGGCAGTCAAAATGATATCATCCACATACAACAGAATGTAGGCCAAGGTCGAACCACAACGGTAGATGAACAAGGAATTATCTGACATGCTGTGAGTGAACCCAATAGTCGAAACAAAGTCAGCAAACCTCGTATACCAGGCCCGTGGAGACTGCTTAAGCCCATATAAGGACTTCTTCAATAAACATACATGATGAGGACGGTTGGAATCCCTGAAACCCAACGGCTGATGCATATAGACTGTTTCTTTGAGGTCACCATGTAGGAAAACATTCTTGACATCCAACTGATGAATATGCAAAGTCTTTAAAAGAGCCAAGCTAAGCACAGTGCGAATAGTAGCCGGCTTGACCACCGGACTAAACGTCTCCCCACAATCTATCCCAACCTGCTGAGTCTTACCATCACCCACAAGTCGCACCTTATGTTGAGCAAATGAACCATCTGAATTCTCCTTATGAGCAAAAATCCACATAGACCTGATAACATTAATACCATATAGACGGGGCACCAACTCCCACGTCTTATTATCAATAAGAGCATTATATTCATCAGTCATAGCAATTTTCCAATTAGGGTCATTTAAGGCGGACACAGGATTACGGGGCAAGGGGGATTTAGAGACATCAGAATGTAAATTAAAATGTCTCTTAGGTGTAAAAATACCCCGCTGAATACGAGTGACCGGTCTATGACTCGAGGAAGAATTGAGTGAATTTTGGGAATTTGCTGGGCTCGGGACAGACTGGCCAGCACGTAGTGGGCCTGCTGGCCCAAATCGGTAACCTGGAGCATCCACTGGACCAGTTCCGAGTGGGTGGGGTCCGGCCCAATTTCGGGACCGATCCAAGAATCGGAACATGGGATGGTACAGTAGGGTCAGCGGGCCCACTGGAGAGTTTTGGGTGCGGGAGATGTCCGAAAAATGCTGAATAATATACAGGGATATTTGGTCATCCAAAAAATTATACGACCTAGGCTCGGGAGTATGAACTTTCGTAAAAGGAAATTGGGTTTCATAAAAAATGACATGGCGATTAATTATGATTTTCTTGGAGGATAAATCAAACCATTTATAACCCCGATGATTAGACGGATAACTCAAAAATACACACGGAGTAGACCGAGCCTGAAGTTTGTTAATTATGGTGGATGAGAATAACAGATAACACAAGCACCCAAAAATTCGAAGATGAGAATAAGAAGGGTTCTTATTATATAGGATTTGGAGGGGGGAAAAATAAGTCAGACCTTTGGACGGAATTATGTTAAGGAGATATGTTGCCATTTGCAGAGCATGATGCCAAAAATACGGGGGTACGGAAGCATGAAGTAAGAGAGTGCGGACAATGTTATTTATGGAACGAATTTTGCATTCGGCTTTCTCATTTTGAGAAGATGTATGAGGGCACGAAAAATGAAAATTGATCCCATTATTATCACAGAACTCCCGAAACACTCTATTGTCATACTCTTTCCCATTATCACACTGAATATTTTTTATTTCTCTTTCGAATTGTGTTCTAATGAATGCTCTAAATTTTATGGAGACAGAAAACACTTGAGATTTATTGGAAATTGGAAACGTCCACAAAAATTTAGAATAATCATCCAAAAACATAACATAATATCGATGACCTAACGAACTTAGAACAGGAGACGTCCATATGTCGCTATGAATAATATCAAATGGTTGTGAAGTATGAGAATTTGAGTCCACAAATGGCAACTTAACACTTTTTCCTAACGAACAAGATTGACAAATTTGAGTACGACTCATACCCTTACCAGAAATAAAGCTATTTTTATCTAAAACTGATAAAATAGAAGAACCCGGATGACCAAGGCTAGCATGCCACACGGAAGGAGAAGTGGCTGCAAAAGCTGACGGCAAGGCTTGACTCGATGGACTGAAACCGGGCATGATAGGATAAAGATCCCCCTACTATCACACCTCATGAGATGACTCCCCGTCTTGAAATCCTTCACAGAGAAACCAAAATGATCAAATTCAACAGAAACAGAATTGTCAGTAGTGAACTTTCGGACAGACACTAAATTTTTAATCAATTTGGGGGCATGTAAAGTATTTTTCAAGATAAGGGGTGGATTGGGGGGAGACAACGTTTTCTGACCATAACCCTAAATTGGAATAGAGTTTCCATTACCAACAATTATACCCCGAGGGGTGCTCAAATTGGAATAAGATGAGAGAGTACCTGAATCGAAAGTCATGTGAGTAGTGGCACCAGTGTCCATATACCAATTTGGGTCCAGTTGAGTCAATCCCAATGTGTGCATTGCAGCCTCGATATCGGTCTGAGTGGGACTTGCTGCGTGGTGGGCTTGCGGAGGTCGGGGCCTAAGTATTCCAGGACGGGACTAAACTGGGCCGTAGCTGCTGGAACTGGCGTTCTTTGGGCCGCGGCCGGTGGGCCGCCACCGCTGGCCGCCTTGGGCACGAAAGGCTGGCCAACCCACTGGCTGCTGGGATTCGCTGGAAGGTAGGGGCTGTTGAACCACGACCCACTGCCCCAGCCCCATCTCCACTGCCATGGGCCCCACTGTTGGGACCACGGGGTGGTGGGCCACTATTCACTGGATGGGGCCCACTGCCTTCTTGCTAACCACCGGAACCGCCGCGTTTGTCCCCGCGGTTTTTATTATTATTCTTACGATTTTTTTGCTGCCACCATGATTATGGTTTTGGCCTGAATTATTAACAAAACCCAAAGAACTTGGGGAGGACGCCATTATGACGACGGGGCTTGCTCCGGTAGCCGCCTTTTTAGCCAAACCAGTTTCTTCCAAAGTAAGCATGGAGCGGGCTTGATAAAAGGCGGGAAGAGGGTTGCTTTGACGAAGGAGAGTCCCAACACCATTATAGGCCTCCGAAAGGCCGGCAACCAATTGTAGAACCAGACGATTATTTGTTACAGGTGCGCCAACATTACGGATTTAATCCGCCAATTCCTTGAGTTTCTTGCAATATGCCGATACGTTTGGAAAGTCTTCCATGCGAACGATAGAGAATTCTTGTTCGAGTGTGACGACACGTGAATGTTGGTTATCTTGGAATATGTCACCCAATCTATTCCAAGTAGCCATAGCCGTGGTATTCGGCTCAATAATCGTCTGTAAAAGGTCAACCGAAATAGTGGAATAGATCCACTGGAGAACGGTAGCATCAAGCAAAATCCACAATTGAGGATCCTCCGCGGGAAGAGGTGTAGCGGGAGGAATTATGTGATGGATAACTTGATGGGAGATAGCGTGATTTTTAAACAATTCTGCCCACGTCGCATATTGAACGTTTTCCATTTCAAGTACAATAGGGATACTGTTCTTGACGTTAGAAACCATGAGGGCAGGATGATAATTGTTCTTAGACATATTGAAAGAACAAAGAAGGAGGGGAAATTTAAGAGAGGTTTTTGAGAGCGGAATACGAAATTTGGGAGAGAAACCCGAGGGGGGGTCTCGGCCGAGATAGGGCAAAAGTTGGGAGAGAAAACTTTTGTTTAGACCTAGTCTCTTGATACCATGAAAGAAATAATTCCCTTGATTATTTTCATTAATTGAATAGGTATATATACAAGTTACAAAATAGGAGAATCCTATTCCTAAAATCTTATTCTACCATAATTCTAACTCAACAATTATGGTAGTGTATAATCCTAATTTAGGTAACAAATACATTACAATATACTACACATATATTTTCCTAATATACAATATTCTTACATTTTCTAATATGTCCAAAACCGAGAGCCAAATCTGGACAGAATCTGAGACCTTATACACACAATATACACATGTATATTGTGTGTATATTGTATATTTAACAACCGGCTAGATCTTCAAGGATAAATCTAGATCTAGCGATTTAGATTTCAATTTCTTTCCTTTATCTACCCACTTCTCCCTCGGCGACTGGACCATCAGTCATCACATCGGGTCACCGGCGCGGCGACGACGGTGTTGGGTTGATGTCGGTGAGGGAGACAGCGGAAGAGAGAGAGTGTGTGTGAGAGAGAGAGAGGAGGGAGAGATAGAGTGAGAGAGAGTGAGAAAGAGAAAAGTTTGGGTAATTTTTTGTAAGATTTAAAAAGGTGGGTCAATTTTGATAGCATTGTTACCTTAATTAACATACATCATAATTAAATCTTTTTTTAATATGCGATGCCATGCTCATGCAGACATAACCTTTGATCTAATTGCTTCAGGCAACAACTTGCGTTCAAAGGCTCAAATACAAATGCTCCATCAATAACTATTGGTATCTATCCGTAAAAAGGTAAAATTAATAACTAAAAAAATAAGACAGTTCCAGTATCGACAAGTTAAAATACACTAAAAGTCTAAAGCGTGAAAAAATGTTTTAACTAACCATGTATATAAGTTAAATTCTTTAATTAACCATACAAATAAGGTTCTTTCTTAGCAGTGTTCTATACAAAAAGAATGTTTTCATTTGGGATAAACATGCTAGTCCTTTCGTAACGACCATTGCTAAGAAATTCAGCATGGGTCAAGAATTTATTCACTGTGGATCTTCAGGAGTTGGGTCTTCAACTCTTCATCATTTGTTATTTTGGACTAAATGTACGCGGAAGACATTCTCAGAGAGGCCCAATTCTATTTTTTGACCAATCCAAGGAATTGTGAATCCAATGGTCCAATAAAGGAAAAAGAAGGGAAACTTATGCAAATATACCCTTCATCCAACTAGTTTACCAACATGGTTGAAGTGTATACTGCATATACACTTCGGGTGTATATGTTGTGTATAAATTTATATATATATATATATATATATATATATATATATATATATTATATGTATAGTGTATGTATATTATATGTATACTTAGTATAAAACATACACTGTACATATTTTGTAAATTAGATAGCCGAATGGTATTTGACTGTAAATATCCCGGGAAAAAATGCCTGCACTTGTTGGCACTCAGGCTTATGACTTAAAATACTACGGAATAGTAGTTTTGACGGAGTTCAACTGTCTAGTTCAAACCCCGTGGAATTGAAGGACTATTAATAATTTAGGAATGTACAATAAACAAAATATGCAATTATATATTTAACACGGCCTCAAGGTCAATGTTCAAGTTCAATCACATACTAATCATCTGGATTCCTCTAAGAGAAGGTACTGTTGGAATATAAAGTAGACTCTTCGTAATATCACAAGGCACAATGAGAACGAAAGAGCCGGGGATAGACATTAAATTCAATTCATGAGCAAAATTCTAGTGAAAATTGCAGTCACATGGAAGCTCAACTTGGCCTTGGGATTTGCACTTTAATAACCTAGCTATTAGATGACCCAAGTTGCAAAAGTTAACTGTAATGTGACTATGAGTTCAAGAGTTTAAGTTGGGAAAATATTCTCCTATAGAAATACAAAGTAAGACGACATTCATTATTCAATATGATTGGATCCTTTTTTGAATTCGCAGCAAGAGCTTAGTACATTATGTTGTTTCTTTAGTATCACTTATGTGTGTAGGATTCAATGTATTTATGGACATAATATAGAGCTTGTTCAAAAGTCATTTCTGCATATATATATTATTTTGTTTATTACCTTGTTTTGGATCCATACATAGCAAGAACTCAGTACATTATGTTGTTTCTTTAGTCTTCATATAAGTGCTAACATTATGCAGATATGACTTTTGAACAAGCTCTGTAATATGTTTGAAAAAAAAATTTCATTGATTATTTTCATTAATGAATGATTATATATACAATTTACAATTTCCATAATATGGAAAATCCTATTCATATTCTACTCCCAAAACCCTATTCTATTTGTACAAGAATTCTATAATTATGGTAAGTGTACAATGCTAATTAAATACAACAATATATTACCAAAACTACCTAAATATACACAGCTTGTGTTTTCGTGATATACACGGTATACACAGAGCAATGTATATACCGTGTATATCACGAGTATATTTATCACACCCCCGCAGTCATAGCGGGCGGTCGTCGTACGCTGATACTGTCCCTAAAATCGTCAAATAGAACCGAGGGAAGACCCTTCGTAAAGATGTCTGCAATTTGTATCTGGAAGGGACATGGCAGACGCATACTTGTCCACGAGCTACCTTTTCGCGAACAAAATGGATATCCATCTCGATGTGTTTAGTGCGCTGATGTTGAACCGGATTACCAGAAAGATAGACGGCACTAATATTATCACAATAAACCAAGATAGCTTTCTAAATGGGACAATGAAGTTCTAAGAGAAGATTACGTAACCAACATGATTCAAATACCACATTGGCTACCCCTTGATACTCGACCTCTTCACTTGAGCGTGATAATGTAGACCGTCGCTTTGCAGACCATGAGACAAAGTTATTACCAAGAAACATACAATAACCAGACGTGGAGTATCTGGTAATTGGAAAACCACCCCAATCAGCATATATATACGAGACAAGCGTAGAAGTCGATGACGGATATAGATGCAAACCATAGTCAAGTGTTCCCTAGATGTATCGTATAATGCGTTTGAGCGCATTCATGTGCTCAACCCTAGGATCATGCATAAACAAACACACATGTTGTACGACACATGTAATATATGATCCCGTTAAAGTAAGATACTGAAGAGGTTCAGCAAGACTACGATAGTGGGTGTGTTCCTCGTAAGGTGAGCCAGCCGCAGCACCCAGCTTGGGTTTAGTATCAACTAGAGTGGAAGTAGAATTACACGAGGACATACCAACCCTCTCAATTATCTCAACGGCATACTTCCATTGTGATAAGAATAACCCTCCTGCATGACGAGTGACAACAATCTCCAAGAAGTAACTTAAGGGCCCCAAGTCTTTCATAGCAAACTCAAAATTGAGCAGTGTCATGATAGACTTGCGTAAAGCATCAGAAGAGGCAATCAAGATAGTATCATCCACATATAATAGAATATATGCCAGGGAAGTACCACGACGATATATGAACAAAGAATTATTAGACCTGTTGTGAGAAAACCTAATAGACGAGACATAGTCTGCAAATCTCTTATACTAAGCCCGTGGGGCCTGATTATGCCAATATAAGGAATCATTCAATAAACAGACATTAGTAGGATATTTGGGGTCTAAAAAATCCCAAGGGTTGATGCATGTAAACGGTCTCCTTAAGATCACCATGTAAGAAAGCATTCATCTAACTGATGGATGGGCCACACCTTTGAAAGAGCCAGACTGAGAACAGTGCGAATGGTAGCCGGTTTGACCACCGAACTAAATGTCTCACCACAATCCATGCCAACCTGCTGAGTTTTACCATCACCTACAAGACGAGTCTTATGTCTCACAAAAGAACCATCAGAATTATCTTTATGAGTAAAAATCCATATAGAACGAATAATATTAACACCAGAAGGATGGGGAACCAACTCCCACGTCTTATTTTCAATAAGAGCATCATATTCATCGTTCATAGCCAATTTCCAATTCGGGTCATTTAATGCAGACACTGGGTTACGAGGTAGTGGGGATTTAAGAACATTAGAATTTAAATTAAAATGTCTTTTTGGTTTAAAAATACCCCGTTGACTATGAGTGATAGGTCTGTGACTACGAGTGATAGGCCCACTGCATGCTAGCCCAACACTGGAAACTGGACGTGTAACTGGGACAGAAGCTATCCCGGTATTAGGCTAGGCAATCGACCCACTAGCTGAAAGTGGGGCAGAAGCAGTAGGTGGTGGTGGGCCAGCAGGCAGTGGGCCTGCTGACGTTTCGGGGTCATTGGATCGGCCCATGAAGTGGTGCATAAAGTACGGTGAGACCTCGTCATCTAAAAAAGTATACGAACTAGGCTCGAGACTACTCACTTTAGCAAACGGAAATTGGGTTTCATAAAAAATAACATAACAACTAATTATGATTTTATTAGACGACAAATCAAAACATTTGTAACCACAATGATTAGATGGATAATCCAAAAACACACAAGCGGTAGAACGGACTTGAAGTTTGTTAATTGTAGTTGACAGAAAGAGTGGATAGCATAAACACCCAAAGACCCTAAGATGGGAATACGAGGGATTCTTATTATAGAGGATTTTAAGAGGAGATGCATATGTCAACCCTTTGGTAGGAAGTATGTTAAGGAGATAAGTAGTCATTTGTAGAGCATGATGCCAAAAGGAAGGGGGTACGGAAGCATGTACACATTTGTGAGGACGTACGAGGACAAGAGAAACGAAAAATGAAAAACTATGTCATTAGCATCACAAAAGTCCCGAAACAACCCATTATCATGTTCTTTGCCATTATCACATTGAATATTTTTTATTTTCCAGTCGAATTGGGTACAAATGAATGCTCTAAATTTTAAGAATGTGGAAAAAACTTGTGATTTTTTCGCTAACGGAAAGGTCCATAAAAAATTAGAATAATAATCCAAAAATAGAACTTAATAACGATGGCCCAAAGAACTGAGAACGGGAGAAGTTTATAAATCGCTATGAATAATATCAAAAGGCATCAAAGTACGAGAAGTAGAGGCTACAAATGATAATCTAACATGTTTTTCTAAAGGACATGAATGACAACTTGGAGTACTATGCGTACCCTTACAAGAAATAAAATTGTTTTTATGCAAAGAAGAAGTAATGGACGACCCAGGGTGACCCAAACGTGCATGCCACAGGGAAGGAGCTAGAGCTGCAAATGTCGATGGCAAGGCTTGACTTGAGAAACTGGTGGCGGGCATGATTGGATAAATATCTCCCCTACTATTGCATCTCATGAGAGGAATTTCCGTTTTGAAATCCTTCACAGAAAACCCAAATGGATCAAAATTAACAGAAACTCAATTATCAATGGTGAATTTACGGACATACACCAAATTTTTAATTAAGTTAGAGGCATGAAGAGTATTTTTCAAAACAAGAGGTGGATGGGGAGGGGGGGAAGACAAAGTTGTATGACCGGTACCACGAATTGGAATTGAGTTGTCATTACCAATAATAATGCCATGATTAATGCTTAAATTGAAATAAGACGAGAGAGTACCTTGGTTGTACGTCATGTGAGAAGTGGCGTCGGTGTTCATGTACCAATTCGCGTCTGGAGGATTTAATCCAAGTGTATGGATAACGACCTCAATATCGGTGGGTGTCGATATCAGATTCAGGCCCGCAGCATTGAAGGTCTGCTGGGGCCGAGGCCCAAGCACACCAGCCTGCTGACCCGACCCGGAACGCTGCTGGTAAGAACCCGAGTGATTGGGCCAGTGATGGGGCTGGACCGAGGCCCAAGATTGCTGGAAATAATTGGGAGGGTAGTAGGCGGGACTGGACCACTGGTCCAGGCTCACTGTTAAGAGGCCCAAGGCTGAGACCAGATGGGCTGGGCCTAGAACCACGAGTCCTACCCCTGGTGTTGTTACTGTTCCCACCGGCGTTGCTACTGTTCTGGCTGCCGTTGTTGTTGCCGCATTTTTTGCCAAACCGTCTTCTTCTAACGTGAGCATTGAACGGGTTTGATAAAAAGGTGGAAGCGGATTACTTTGACGGAGGAGAGTCCCAACGCCATTATAGGCCTCAGATTGGCTTAGAACCATTTATAGAACAAAACGATTATTGGTAACAGGCTCTCCAACGTTACGGAGTTGGTCCGCCAATTCCTTGAGCCGTTTACAATAAGCTGAAACATTCGGGAAATCTTTCATGCTGACTTGTGAAAATTCTTGCTCAAGGGTGACAACTCGGGAATGTTGGTTATCCTAAAATATATCACGCAATCTATTTCAGGTAGTCATAGACGTAGTGTCTGGTTCAATGATCGTCTGTAAAAGGTCGGTAGAAATAGTGGAGTAAATCCACTGAAGGACGGTAGCATCAAAAGTGATCCATAACTGAGGATCCTCCGCGGGTGGAAGGATAGTGGGAGGAATTATGTGATGGAGGACTTGATATGAGATTGCGAGAATTTTGAACAATTCTGCCCACGTAACATATTGGACGTTCTCCATCTCAAGAACAATAGGGATGCGGTTCTTGATGTTGGAAACAGTAAGGGCAGGATGAAACATGTTCTTTGACATAGACATAACGAAAGAACAATAGGTGAAGGAGAGATTTGGAAGAAAATCTGGGAAGAGAGGAGCTAATGTTGCACGGTTGCCGAGAATGGACATGAAAACCGAGGCAGCAGAAGAGAGGAAAATATGTAGAAGCACCTAGAGTTCTGATACCATGAAAGAAATAATCCCTTGATTATTTTCATTAATGAATGAGTATATATACAATTTACAATTTCCATAATATGGAAAATCCTATTCTGGCGCTTGCCTGGATCACTATCTTACTAGCAGTAATGTTGTTTTCTATTTGAGCCTCCCTCCAAAACCCTATTCTATTTGTACAAGAATTCTATAATTATGGTAAGTGTACAATGCTAATTAAATACAACAATATATTACCAAACTATCTAAATATACACGGCTTGTGTTTCCGTGATATACACGGTATACACAGGGCAGTGTATATACCGTGTAAATCACGGGTATATTTATCAATGTCCATCAATACATTGAATCCTACACACACAAATATATATATTGTTTTGTCTATTATCTGGATTTGATTTTCCGTTAAATATATTGAATATATAAAGCTCATAAAATGGAAAATTGGTGAAGCAAAAATACCTTTCAACCACATGATTCAACAACTGATAGCAATTGTCGATTAAGCCAAGTGGAGCAGAATGCACTTAGCTTACAGTATTTTTATGACAACAATTGGGAAAAGAGGGTCGGCCTCTATTTATGTATAAACAAGTTTATCCATCAATGTTCAATAGTTAATGTTATTAATCTGTATTTCAAAAAAAAAACCAGTAAATAATAATAACTGAAAATAAACAGAATCAGTGTTGAAAATAAGAATAATTTTTCAGAATATAATCGAGCCCATTTAGTTCAAAGTGTGTCCTTAAGGAAATTATTCCCCTCACAGTACTCGAGGTTGATGGAATATCCCCTCCCAGGATAGAAAGATTATCTTACCAGAATAGTAGTACTCCAAATTCAGGTAGCGGCGAACCACTCAACGGCAGTATATCACACAGAATTTATTTGTGCAGAAGAAGAAGAAGTTTGTGTTGTTCAGAAAATTAGTAAATTTTTTTTATGAGGAATCAAACGAATTTATAGCCATGGAAGTACTGTTTCAAAAGGTTTGCAACCCTTCTGAACAATCACAAATATGGTGGGAAAAGGAATAACGCAGGGAATCACTAATTAAACTTCGGAACTGGAATTTCCGCATCGGCACCACGGTGCTGCAGAATTAACTAATTAAAATTAAAGAAAAATTTGGTCCAAAAAGATTATCAATCAATCAGATAATTTGACCAAATCCAAATCCAAATCTGAAGCCGAGCCGAGCGACGACGACGGCGCGAGGGGTCCTTGCCCCCCTCAACCCTTTTAGTGACTAGAGAAGGTGTAATGTAATATATACACCTCTCTTTTCCTTTCTTTTTCCGATGTGGGACAACTGGTTTACCCAAGGCAAAAGGGACCTTTTACATTCCCTTCATTTTTCATCCCATCATTTCCCATTCACCAATATCAATACCCAACAATCCCCCACATGAATGGGAATGGCTATAATATAAAAGAATGCGCGGACAAGAGTGATATACAAGCGAGGATTGACGGCATCTGGATAAGTAGGTTTCCCTTTGAACTTTCCGTAGTGAACTTATATCGGACATATTCGATCAATCAGTAGATTTGATATCTTTGAACCGTCGAACTTTGTTGTATACCTAGACAACATAAGTCACACAATCAACCCTCAACCGTTTATGGTTCTCACGGTTGTGTTCGTTTCAGCCATGAACACCTTCTGGTTTCATGAGTGCATAGAGAATGGGCCTTCACTGTCATTCCCCTTTAAAGCGGCTTACACTTAACACTCACATAGGTGATTTATAAACATGTGGTCCTATAGCCACATTATCTGGTCATACACTGCCAGATTTAGATAATCATTAAAGAACCTTAATGCTTTATTAACTCATTAACAAGCCATAAGGTTTTATCCTTATTTCTGAACATTGTCTTCATCCGAGAATGGGTTGAGTTATTTGACAATGTTGAACCGTCAGTCACAACTTTGTTTGATCTCCTTGAACCTAGCTCTTGGGATCTCCAGTCTGCTAGGTAGAGTTACCACCATGATGACTTGTCCTCGGCCTTAACCCCATTCCCATTGATGATCTACTAACTCCCTCTCCAGATAAGCCTTTTGTAAGCGGATCCGCCACGTTATCTCTTGAATTTACATAGTCAATCGTGATAACGCCACTAGAGAGGAGTTGTCTAACGGTATTGTGTCTTCGTCGTATGTGACGAGATTTTCCGTTGTACATTACGCTCCCTGCCCTACCTATTGCTGCTTGACTGTCACAATGTATACATATAGGAGCCAAAGGTTTGGGCCAGAATGGAATATCTTCTAAGAAATTCCGGAGCCATTCATCTTCTTCATCGGCCTTGTCTAAAGCTATAAATTGAGATTCCATTGTAGAGCGGGCGATGCATGTATGTTTTGATGATTTCCAAGACACTGCTCCTCCACCAACGGTGAAAATATATCCACTCGTGGATTTAACTTCAGATGATCCGGTGATCCAGTTTGCATCACTATATCCCTCAATTACTGCGGGATATTTATTATAATGCAAAGCATAGGTTTGGGTGTGTTTTAAATACCCCAAGACTCGTTTCATTGCCATCCAATGAGTTTGATTGCGATTACTCGTGAATCGACTTAGCTTGCTTATAGCACATGCTATATCTGGTCGTGTACAATTCATAATATACATTAAACTTCCCAAAACTCATGCATAGTCCAATTGTGAGTCACTTTCACCTTCATTCTTTTGAAGTGCAAAACTTACATCAATTGGAGTCTTTGCAACATTGAAATTTAAATACTTAAACTTGTCAAGTACTCTTTCAATATAATGAGACCTGCGATAATGCTAGACCTTGTGGAGTTTTATGAATTCTGATGCCTAAGATCAAATCAGCAACTCCTAAGTCCTTCATATCAAATTTGCTAGCCAGCACACGCTTCGTAGCATTTACATCGGTAATATCTCTACTCATTATCAACATGTCATCAACATATAAACAAACAATGACTTCATGATTTGGAGTATTTTTAATGTAAACACATTTGTCACACTCATTAATCTTAAATCCATTTGCCAACATTGTTTGGTCAAATTTCGCATGCCATTGTTTGGGTGCTTGTTTAAGTCCATAAAGTGACTTAACAAGTTTGCACACTTTCCTTTCTTTACCGGGAACCACAAAACCCTCAGGTTATTCCATGTAAATTTCTTCCTCCAATTCTCCATTTAAGAAAGCTGTCTTGACATCCATTTGATGGATTTAAAGACCATATACGGCCGCCAGTGCCACTAACACCCGAATAGATGTTATTCTTGTTACCAGCGAGTATGTGTGAAAGTAATCAAGGCCTTCTTTTTGTCTATAACCGTTGACCACAAGTCTTGCTTTATATTTGTCAATAGTGCCATCAGCTTTCATTTTCCTTTTAAAAATCCACTTTGATCCTAAAGGTTTATTTCCAGGAGGAAGATCAACCAATTCCCATGTATGGTTGTTCAAAATTGATTCAATCTCACTATTGACGGCCTCTTTCCAAAATGCTGAATCAGAAGAAGACATCGCTGCTTTAAATGTTTGAGGCTCATTTTCAAGAAAGAATGTCACAAAATCTGGTCCAAAGGAAGTAGATGTCCTTTGACGTTTGCTACGCCTTGCATCCTCTTTACTAGGTGTATTTTCCTTTGGTTCTTCCCGCGGTCGTTTAGATATTTCACTTGACGACTCACATTCAGTTTTATACGGATAAATGTTTTCAAAGAATTCAGCATTATCTGATTCAATTACCGTATTAACATGAATTTTGGGATTCTCCGATTTGTGAACCAAAAACCGACAAGCTTTACTGTTTGTAGCATAGTCAATAAAAACACAATCCACAGTTTTTGGTCCAATTTTTACCCTTTTGGACAAAGGAACTTGGACCTTTGCTAAACACCCCCACACTTTGAAATATTTCAAGTTGGGTTTTCTTCCTTTCTATAGTTCATATGGAATAGATTGTGTTTTGTTGTGGGGTACCCTGTTGAGAATTCGGTTAGCTGTAAGGATAGCTTCCCCCCACAAGCATTGCGGTAAACCGGAACTTATTAGTAAGGCATTCATCATTTCCTTTAATGTTCGATTTTTCCTTTTCGCAATTCCATTTGATTGTGGTGTGTAAGGGGAAGTAGTTTGATGAATAATTCCATATTCTAAACATATCTCTGCAAAAGGAGATTTGTACTCTCCACCCCTATCACTTCTAATCATTTTTATCTTTTTATTCAATTGATTTTCCACTTCGTTCTTGTATTGCTTAAAAGCATCAATTGCTTCATCCTTACTATTAAGCAAATACACATAACAATATCGAGTGCAATCGTCAATAAAAGTTATAAAATATTTTTTCCCACCGCGAGATGGTATTGACTTCATATCACATATATCTGTGTGAATTAAGTCTAAAGGATTTGAATTTCTATCAATAAACTTATATGGATGTTTAACAAACTTAGATTCAACACATTTCACATTTAGATTTATTACACTCGAATTTAAGCAACACTTCTAAATTAATCAATTTTCGCAAGGTTTTGTAGTTGACATGTCCTAAACGAACATGCCATAAATCATTTGAATCCAATAAGTAAGACGAAGCTGAATTTTTATTAATACTGTCAACAACCATTACATTGAGTTTGAAAAGGCCCTCAGTGAGGTAGCCCTTTCCTATGAACAAATCATTCTTACTTATTACAATTTTCTCACTAACCAACACGCACTTAAACCCGTTTTTGACGAGTAGTCCGACTGAAACTAAATTCTTCCGAATTGTTGGAACGTGTAGAACATTGTTGAGAGTCAGAACCTTGCCGGAAGTCATATTCAGAAGTATCTTCCCATATCCTTCAACCTTGGCTGTTGCAGTATTTCCCATAAAGAGTACCTCTTCGGGTCTAGCGGGAGCATAGGTTGCAAATGCTTCTTTTGTAGCGCAAACATGTCGAGTGGCACCAGAATCAAGCCACCACTCCTTTGGGTTTCCAACCAAATTGCACTCTGATAGCATTGCACACAGATGATCCATATCATCATTCTTTTCCACCATATTGGCTTGTCCTTTTCCCTTGTTCTTTTCCCTTGTCCTTTTTCGGGAGACGACAATCTGGGGCTTTGTGGCCAGCTATCCCACAATTATAGCAGTTGCCCTTGAATTTTTTCTTGTTGGAATCCTTCTCCTTTCCAGAAGGCCTCGTCCTTTTCTTGTTCTTTTTCAGAGCAACATCTTCAACGATGTTTGCCCCTTCAATTGGTGAAGTCTTACGGTACCTCTTCTCAGCGGTTTTGTTATCTTCCTCGATCTTGAGACGAATCACAAGATCTTCCAACTTCATTTCCTTTCTTTTGTGCTTAAGATAATTCTTGAAATCTTTTCATGAGGGCGGCAACTTCTCAATCATTGCAGCCACTTGGAACACTTCATTTACTACCATAACTTCAGCAATAAGGTCATGGAAGATAAGTTGAAGCTCTTGAACTTGGGTTCCAACGGTTTTTCCATCCACCATTTTGTAGTCTAGGAATTTGGCAACCACAAACTTCTTCAAGCAAGCATCTTTGGTTTTCTTAAACGATGAAGATTTTATTTCTTCAAATCGCAGTATAATTATGAAACTTTAGTATTCCAACGAAGTTTTTATATCTTCGAGTCAGAATACTAATATTCATATGGAGTAGAAAACTGCACAAGTTTTAATCTCCAAACCAGAATACATCAACGATCAAGTTTTTATGTTCTTCAAATCGTTGTACAAATATGAACTTTAATATTCCAACGAAGTTTTTATGTCTTCAAGTCAGAATATGAAATTTCATACGGAGTAGAAACCACACAGGTTTTAGTCTCCAAAACAGAATACAGATTAATCTAAAAAATATAATTTCCTTACGATTGTCAGTAATCTGTATTCCAAAAAAAAAACCAGTAAATAATAATAACTGAAAATAAACAGAATCAGTGTTGAAAAATAAGAATAATTTTTTAGGATATAATTGAGCCCACTTAGTTCAAAGTGTATCCTTAAGGAAATTATTCCCCTCACAGTACTCGAGGTTGATGGAATATCCCCTCCCATGATAGAACGATTATCTTACCAGAATAGTAGTACTCCAAATTCAGGTAGCTACGAGCCACTCAACGGCAGAATATCACACAGAATTTATTTGTGCAGAAGAAGAAGAAGTTTGTGTTGTTTTGAAAATTAGTTAAAAACAGATTCTGAGGAATCAAACGAATTTATAGCCATGGAAGTACTGTTTCAGAAGGTTTGCAACCCTTCTGAACAGTCACAAATATGGTGGGAAAAGGAATAACGCAGGGAATCACTAATTTAACTTCGGAGCTGGAATTTCCGCTTCGGCACTGCGATGCTGCAGAATGGCACCGTGGTCCTGCATGAATTTCTCTTAATTAATTAATAATAATTAATTAACTAATTAAAATTTAAAAAAAAAATTGGTCCAAAAAGATTATCAATCAAATCATTTGACCAAATCCAAATCCGAAGCCGAGCGAGCGACGACGACGGCGCGAGGGGTCCTTGCCCCCTCAACCCTTTTAGTGACTAGAGAAGGTGTAATGTAATATATACACCTCTATTTTCCTTTCTTTTTCCGATGTGGGACAACTGGTTTACCCAAGGCAAAAGCGACCTTTTACATTCCCTTCACTTTTCATCCCATCATTTTCCATTCACCAATATCAATACCCAACAGTACTCTCCTTTGCTCCATTTATCTTACTATTTTGCTCCTGAATTATTTTCTTTCAAATCTATTTTGAAAATATTTTCCTGAGACGAAGGTCAATCAGAAGCAAAACCTCTCTACCCCACAAAGGTGGAATAAGGTCAGCGTACATCATACACTCTCTTCAAATTCTACTTGTGAAATTACAGTGAGTATGTTGTTATTATTTGAAAGAAGCAAGCTAGTACTACAATAGACATATATATTAAAAGAACTATAGGATGAAAGCCTCTACCCAATCGTGTTATTTAACGGCCAATAAAGTGAAATGAATTATAAAAAGAATTTAAATTTCAAACATGATTTAACGGAATAAAGTAAAATGACTAATAGAAGATTTGAAGGTAAATCTTAATATAAAAATGCAGGTAAGCTGACCCTAATATTATTGTTATAAAAAATATTCACCCAAAAGAATCCTAGTGAGTCATTTATTCTCAAAGCTGGTTGGGAATCGATAAGAAATCGAACGGGCATTCAAGCTTGGACTCAATTTGTCTGGGATAAAGCCATTCCTACAATAATTAGCATTTTTGCATGGAAGTGTTTTGCCAATGAATGATTTCTCGCAATAGAATGTTGGAACTAAAAACATTTCCAATACCGGCAGGAGCTCCCTTTTTCTAGTCTACTTGAAACTTATCTAAATCTATGACACTTGCCTTGGCCTCCTTCAGACGAAGCGACAAACAATTCCCGAGATGCGGGAAAGGCTCTCTCTTTGCTGCCTCATTGGTAAGGCTAGTA
This sequence comes from Anisodus tanguticus, assembly GCA_034509755.1. NCBI lineage: Eukaryota > Viridiplantae > Streptophyta > Magnoliopsida > Solanales > Solanaceae > Anisodus > Anisodus tanguticus. The sequence continues at coordinate 4,906,281 of CM067558.1, forward strand.
CTGGAGGGGGCAATTGGGCCAGACCACATTGATAGCGGAATTTCCGTGCTAAGGTACAAAACTTTTTGTCTGGGTCTTGGGCTAGAAACTGGTAGTTGATAAGCTGCCAACCATGAGCTACTAAAAATCATTAGTCAATGTCATGTTTCAACGTAAGGAAGATTTAATATATAAATATCTTTATCCTCTCATAAAAGGTAAGGAAGATTTAAAAAATAAAACAAAGACTTTGTTTACTGGACCCTTTCCTTGACAAATTATACCAAATCTCATAATAATATATCCATTTTTTTTGTATAAAAATATCTCATTTGAATAGTTTGAATTGGTTAACCGCCTAAACACTAATATCAACTTCAGGTACATGCAAATAGAAACGGATTCAGAGTTTGAAATTTATTAAACCAATATATGAGGTACTGGATAGGATGAATAATCTATACATACTAAATTAATTTCTCAAGTCAATTACATAATTTAGGCTAAAGTTATTGAATTATGCCGATTGTATTCGTACCTTATATTATACATCCGCTCTCTCATGCAAGTAAAACATGAATGCTAATTGCTAAGCTAAGGTTATGCGTTCTCCATATTTGTATTTTCGCTTTTAAATAAAACTATAACTGTAGCAACGTAAGCTTAATTAATTTAACTTGAACAAGTTGAGAAGACTTGGAAATAAATCCAACTGTCGAGATATACTCGTTCAAAAAATAAATAAAAAATAAAAAAATGTATACAAAAAGACCCATACACATTCAAATTGCACGATATGTGGCTAGGATATGCATAATTCTAATTCATAGAATTATAATCTCTATCGTTTCAATATTTGAGTAATCTCACCTATATTTTTTTGTAGATTCTAAACAGGAAATGAGAATAATTTTTAACTTAGTCAAAAGTTGAGGGATTTGAACTTTTTTGTCCCTGAAAATTCGGATACATGGGGAGTTCATCCAATTCAAGCTGAAGTTTTTTTTAATGAAAAAAAATACGAGATAATTTGTTAACAACAAATACATAAATAAACAACTACAAATATTATTTAGACCTATTTTCCTCCTGGAAAAGTCCAAATGGGACAATTAGAATGGTGTTGACAACTTGACAGCCGTTAGTACGCAATCAAGCCCTAATGTTATTTAATTCTTCAAGTTTGAGCTTATCGTTGGTATGAAGATGAGTGGATATATAGCTCTTTCAGTGTCACTATCTTTCTAATATGGGGCTATCACTTATCAGTGATTACTCTATTTTTTTCTTCAAAAAGAATCTATGTAATTTTGATCCCGCAACAATTTTTTTTAATTTTCACCCAATATTTGATACTCGTATTGGATCCGACTGTATAAGCAACGAAAATATGATATTTCTGTACTCTTTTATGGATCAACTTTACTCATCCTCATTTGTACGAACTTAAAAATAGACATTTCATAAGGTAGCTAAAATAATTACTAAAATGACTTTCCCGGCCCACACTTGAAACTAGTCTTCATAATTTGGGTTTCTCCTTTTTAGCTAGAAGAGTTGTAAAATAAGAAGCTATAATCTAACGTGCTTGTCTGAAAAAATAAATAAGTGAATTTGACTATTTCTGTGAAAAATAAGCTTATACTTTATCACTTAAAGTGGGAGTCTAATAAACTTGTAGCAATTTTATTCTCCTGTTAATGAAAACAAAATTATAATGTGACATCCAAATATCCATTTGTACTTTAACTTGAAATACTTATATTTTCATTTTCAATGAAACATTATGTAAACGAATCCTGGGTGAATTGTGTTAAAGTTGCATAAATATGTTTATTGTAAAATTTGTTGAAGTACGGTCACAAAAGTTTCCTTCTAGCTTGAAGAATGCCGTGAATGACACTGTCCTTAAGGATTATTCATCCAATGTTGGTGTATTTCTAAGATTCAAAACACTCTATTAGTATCGACTAAAAGCATAAACAACAAAAAGTAACTTCGTAACAGAAAACCAAACTGATTAGAAGAGAGAAAGAGAATATTTTCTGAAATGGTGCTCTTCTCATATGAACGAATGCGTGTATATATAGGTGAGATATTCAAAACATTATACTCACTCACTCACTAACTGATAGAACGTTATAGTCCAACGGTCATGATTCTAAAATAATGACAATTAGTGGAAGTTAAGACACATTTACTCAAAGGAAGGTAAGCGCAAATGAACTAATTGCAAAAATTAAAATCGGGATCAGGCCTCACATGTATTTCACGCGCAGGTAAAGTGGGCATATCCACCCCTTTTGCCTTCATGCCCATTTCACGTGCGCAATGCCACTCTCTTTTGCTAGCTTTTTACAAGTCCACTAAAAGATAATTCCCTATAAAGTGGAATAGATATTTCATTTTAATCCGCGGGACATTTTTTTGGAGATAACCTATTATTTTAACAGATAGTTCCCAAAGATTTTTTCCCACATCTTTTTTAGAGTTATTACAAGAAAAAAGAATATACAAACATGAAAGTCGTGTAAGACGGTGTCTTAAGAATCTGTATTTTATAGTAAAGCAACACTACAGCTATTGTAGCTAACAGACAGCAAGCAATGTGAAAACCCAAAGCAAAAAACAGTATGTAGATTATAGCAATATAAAAACCTCGATCATGCCAGAATCATCTCTTAAAGTTAAAAAAGCTTGCCTTAACTACAATACCTACAAACAATTACAATTATATCCTGTTTCTGTAAGGTGAGAGTGGAATTTCTCCTTTATTTTGTCCTTTCCATTCACTCGGATTTCTTCCGTTTCATCGATTTTGTCCGGATCCCACCTTTCTTCCGAAAAAGGGAAGGAGAAGGATCTTCTTCAGTGGATCCATCATTTCCAAATTTCTGCTGTGTTATTCACATCATCATAAGCGAGCTTTCCAAAAGCTCTGCGAGCCACAATTCTTCCTGATATAGAAACATAATCATTGCCGGAAGTTGACTAGCAGTGTGAGTCCGATCCCACTTGTAAGCATTGGGTTCCAAGCCATTGCTTCTCAATTCTTCCACCTGACAGAACAATATTAAGCTACATTTTACAAGCATGCTCTCACAAGTCATAGTTACATCTACACAAGCTTAGATATAGTATGCATCTGGATGTCCAAGGTCAGGAAGAAACTAGCATATGTACTCATAATAAAGCCAAGATCCATGAAGACTTTGACGTTTAGAGATCCACCAAGCATTGAGGTCGAATGTTTTTATACTGAGAAACTAGAACACATGCTCATAATAAAATCAAGATCCATACCGAGAAATTCTAAATAGGTTCACAAATACTCCTTTTACCTCAATAAAAGAATAGTTACAGATGCAAACTCCATAGCTAAGTACTAGCTTCACCCAATTTATGTAACACTTTTTTCCTTTTAGGACGTCCAAATGTTTAAAACCATTCCGTTCCTTTACTATTACCTTATTAAAGAAAAAACATTCTGTTCCTATACGACTTACGCAACTTTCAAAAATTCAATTTTATTAGACCATTACTATAATATATAAAACTTGAACTTCGTACTCAATCCAACACTGTCAAATGGGATGAAGGGAGTAGTTAGTTGAAAGAGGGTGTTTTACTAGTGAATTCTAATCTTAAAGGCCCCAAGTACATCAAAAAAGCATTTCTTATGATTATTTTTCTTGATATGTCAACTAACTTTGAAGGGGAGCCTTGAAGTAACTGGTAAAATTACTGTCATGTGATCAGAAGGTCATGGGTTCAAGCCATGGAAACAGCCTCTTGCAGAAATGTGAGGTAAGACTGCGTACAATAGACACTTGTAGTCCGGTCCTTCCCCGGACCCCACGCATAGCGGGAGCTTAGTGCACCGAGCTGCCTTTTTTTTATAAGTAAACAACTTTATAAACGTAAACTGCAGCAAGTAGGTGCTGATATGTGAAGCAAACCTTAGCGCCTTTTATAAATGCAGGTTGCTGAGGAAATACCATCAATGTCTAGTTTAAATGCATTTAGCATTTCACACCAAATAAGCTATGGAACATGTCCCAGGTTCTTAAGCCATGCATGGGAGTTAGGACCACACTGTAAATGCAGTTCCAGGATACATAAAAGGAATCTGCCTTATAAGCATACTAGATGGACTACGAGCACGGGCCCACATACTGGGTTTCGATGTAATTTTTTTCATAGTTATGTTTAGGTTTATTCCAATAATAAAGTTAACAAGTTTGCACACTTTCCTTTCTTTATCAGGAACCACAAAACCCTCAAGTTGTTCCATGTAAATTTCTTCCTCCAATTCTCCATTTAAGAAAGTTGTCTTGACATCCATTTGATGGATTTCAAGACCATATACGGCCGCCAGTGCCACTAACACCCGAATAGATGTTATTCTTGTTACCGGCGAGTATGTGTCAAAGTAATCAAGGCCTTCTTTTTGTCTATAACCTTTGACCACAAGTCTTGCCTTATATTTGTCAATAGTGCCATCAGCTTTCATTTTCCTTTTAAAAATCCACTTTGATCCTAAAGGTTTATTTCCAGGAGGAAGATCAACCAATTCCCATGTATGGTTGTTCAAAATTGATTCAATCTCACAATTGACGGCCTCTTTCCAAAATGCTGAATCAGAAGAAGACATCGCTGCTTTAAATGTTTGAGGCTCATTTTCAAGAAAGAATGTCACAAAATCTGGTCCAAAAGAAGTAGATGTCCTTTGACGTTTGCTACGCCTTGCATCCTCTTTACTTGGTGTATTTTCCTTTGGTTCTTCCCGCGGTCGTTTAGATATTTCACTTGACGACTCACATTCAGTTTTATACGGATAAATGTTTTCAAAGAATTCAACATTATCTGATTCAATTACCGTATTAACATGAATTTCGGGATTCTCCGATTTGTGAACCAAAAACCGACAAGCTTTACTGTTTGTATCATAGTCAATAAAAACACAATCCACAGTTTTTGGTCCGATTTTTACCCTTTTGGGCAAAGGAACTTGGACCTTTGCTAAACACCTCCACACTTTGAAATATTTCAAGTTGGGTTTTCTTCCTTTCTATAGTTCATATGGAATAGATTGTGTTTTGCTGTGGGGTACCCTGTTGAGAATTCGGTTAGCTGTAAGGATAGCTTCCCCCCACAAGCATTGCGGTAAACCGGAACTTATTAGTAAGGCATTCATCATTTCCTTTAATGTTCGGTTTTTCCTTTCCGCAATTCCATTTGATTGTGGTGTGTAAGGGGAAGTAGTTTGATGAATAATTCCATATTCTAAACATATCTCTGCAAAAGGAGATTCGTACTCTCCACCCCTATCACTTCTAATCATTTTTATCTTTTTATTCAATTGATTTTCCACTTCGTTCTTGTATTGCTTAAAAGCATCAATTGCTTCATCCTTACTATTAAGCAAATACACATAACAATATCGAGTGCAATCGTCAATAAAAGTTATAAAATATTTTTTCCCACCGCGAGATGGTATTGACTTCATATCACATATATTTGTGTGAATTAAGTCTAAAGGAATTGAATTTCTATCAATAGACTTATATGGATGTTTAACAAACTTAGATTCAACACATTTCACATTTAGATTTATTACACTCGAATTTAAGCAACACTTCTAAATTAATCAATTTTCGCAAGGTTTTGTAGTTGACATGTCCTAAACGAACATGCCATAAATCATTTGAATCCAATAAGTAAGACGAAGCTGAATTTTTATTAATACTGTCAACAACCATTACATTGAGTTTGAAAAGGCCCTCAGTGAGGTAGCCCTTTCCTATGAACAAATCATTCTTACTTATTACAATTTTCTCACTAACCAACACGCACTTAAACCTGTTTTTGATGAGTAGTCCGACTGAAACTAAATTCTTCCGAATTGTTGGAACGTGCAGAACATTGTTGAGAGTCAGAACCTTGCCGGAAGTCATATTCAGAAGTATCTTCCCATATCCTTCAACCTTGGCTGTTGCAGTATTTCCCATAAACAGTACCTCTTCGGGTCTAGCAGGAGCATAGGTTGCAAATGCTTCTTTTGTAGCGCAAACATGTCGAGTGGCACCAGAATCAAGCCACTACTCCTTTGGGTTTCCAACCAAATTGCACTCTGATAGCATTGCACACAGATGATCCATATCATCATTCTTTTCCACCATATTGGCTTGTCCTTTTCCCTTGTTCTTTTCCCTTGTCCTTTTTCGGGAGATGACAATCTGGGGCTTTGTGGCCAGCTTTCCCACAATTATAGCAGTTGCCCTTGAATTTTTTCTTGTTGGAATCCTTCTCCTTTCCAGAAGGCCTCTTCCTTTTCTTGTTCTTTTTCATAGCAGCATCTTCAACGATGTTTTCCCCTTCAATTGGTGAAGTCTTACGGTACCTCTTCTCAGCGGTTTTGTTATCTTCCTCGATCTTGAGACGAATCACAAGATCTTCCAACTTCATTTCCTTTCTTTTGTGCTTAAGATAATTCTTGAAATCTTTTCATGAGGGCGGCAACTTCTCAATCATTGCAGCCACTTGGAACGCTTCATTTACTACCATAACTTCAGCAATAAGGTCATGGAAGATAAGTTGAAGCTCTTGAACTTGGGTTCCAACGGTTTTTCCATCCACCATTTTGTAGTCTAGGAATTTGGCAACCACAAACTTCTTCAAGCAAGCATCTTCTTCAAAAACATTCTTTGCTGCCATCCTTTAAAGTTGGCATCGGTGAACTTCGCACGTTTCTCAGCCGGTGGCACAACGGCACGGGTTGTAGGAGTAACAGCTGGTGCAGTATTCGGAGAGGTAGTTCCGGTCTCAATTGCCATTATTCGTTTGTCACTGTCAAATCGACAAACTGTTTTAGTTAACAAAACCAGAATAGCAATTCAATCACAGACTTAAACGATGAAGATTTTATTTCTTCAAACCACAGTATAATTATGAAACTTTTGTATTCCAACGAAGTTTTTATATCTTCGAGTCAGAATACTAATATTCACATGGAGTAGAAAACTGCACAAGTTTTAATCTCCAAACCAGAATACAGCAACGATGAAGTTTTTATGTTCTTCAAATCGTTGTACAAGTATGAACTTTAATATTCCAACGAAGTTTTTATGTCTTCAAGTCAGAATATGAAATTTCATACGGAGTAGAAAACCACACAGGTTTTAGTCTCCAAAACAGAATACAGATTAATCTAAACAATATAATTTCCTTAAGATTGTTATTAATCTGTATTCCAAAAAAAAAAACCAGTAAATAATAATAACTGAAAATAAACAGAATCAGTATTGAAAAATAAGAATAATTTTTCAGAATATAATCGAGCCCAATTAGTTCAAAGTGTGTCCTTAAGGAAATAATTCCCCTCACAGTACTCGAGGTTGATGGAATATCCCCTCCCAGGATAGAACGATTATCTTACCAGAATAGTAGTACTCCAAATTCAGGTAGCGGCGAACCACTCAACGGCAGTATATCACACATAATTTATTTGTGCAGAAGAAGAAGAAGTTTGTGTTGTTCAGAAAATTAGTAAAAAAAATTTCTGAGGAATCAAACGAATTTATAGCCATGGAAGTACTGTTTCAGAAGGTTTGCAACCCTTCTGAACAGTCACAAATATGGTGGGAAAAGGAATAACGCAGGGAATCACTAATTTAACTTCGGAACTGGAATTTCCGCATCGGCACCGCGGTGCTGCAGAATGGCACCGCGGTGCTGCATGAATTTCTCTTAATTAATTAATAATAATTAATTAACTAATTAAAATTAAAGAAAAATTTGGTCCAAAAAGATTATCAATCAATCAGATCATTTGACCGAATCCGAGCCGAGCGACGACGACGGCGCGAGGGGTCCTTGCCCCCCTCAACCCTTTTAGTGACTAGAGAAGGTGTAATGTAATATATACACCTCTCTTTTCCTTTCTTTTTCCGATGTGAAACAACTGGTTTATCCAAGGCAAAAGGGACCTTTTACATTCCCTTCACTTTTCATCTCATCATTTCTCATTCACCAATATCAATACCCAACAGTTAATTATGACTCAATTATCTGCACATTTTTTTAAAGAAACAATCAGGCCATATATATATATATATATATATATATAAACTTTTCAGGGTATAACCAATAAATGTAAAGACAAATCGACTGTCATATGATATTAGATCTTCCAGAAAAAATGAAAAGAAGTTAAAATGAGAATCTTCTATTCTTGACCAGACTAATTGTTTAGTTAGTGTCATGTTATTATAAACTGAGAGGACTCTATTACTTTAAAAGCATTGTACTTCTTATTGCTGGTTTTATACGACTTCGTGGTAAAAATATCTTCAATAATCCACTTTGCTTTTTGATAACAATCCACGTGTACAGGGACGAAGCCAACCAATTTTTTTCGAGGGGACTAGTACTATATTATACAAATTTTAAAAAGTAGGTAATAATTTAAATTATAAATAACATAAATACAAATCGTTCAAGAATAATGAAAATATAATCATAATTTTTCTCGACGAGATTTCATAGCAATTGGCAAAGTTAATGCTAGGGTAAGAAGCGTGTAAACCAAATGATAGATTCTGTGTCTTTTTGTTTCCACCATCTTCTTTGCAAGATCTCCAATGCCAACAATTTCTGAAAACTCAATGCTACTACGCATATCAATAATATAAGTCTCAAGTTGATTATCAACTTTTCATTCATGTTAGGGACAACAATCTCATGATTAGAACAAAACAAAGAAACTTTATTAACCGGAGAATCCCATCCATTTTCTCTCAAATATTGCAATCTTTGCTTTGAAATCTCCACTAATCTTATAGCATTCTCTATCTCTTGCTCTCTTTTTTTGCAATGCTAATGACAACTCATTGGTAATCGCCAATACCTTTTTCATCAAATGCATAGCAAATGCAAACTCAAATGATTGTAATGCATTTAAAAACATGTTCGCATCAACTCTTTGCTCCGGATCATCCATAATAAGATCAAGTACTTCAATAACAGATGAAAACATGCCAATGAGTCTAACTAAAGTATTATAATGCGATCTTCAATGAGTCTATCTAAAGTATTATAATGCTAGCTCCAATGAGTATCACCTGGACGTTGCAAGTTAGTTTCTTGGTTTAGCCCACGCCCACTAACAAGTTCTCCCTTAATTAGTGCTTCCATTACTTTTTGACTTTGTATGTCTTTGAGAATATCATGCCTCTTACTCGAACCTCCAACCATATTTACAACCCTTGATGTAATTTCAAAAAGATATTGAGGAAGAAAGTGAAACTTTGCAACCGCTACTAAACTCAACTGAAGCTGATGAGCAAAGCAATGAACATAAAAGACACATGGATTTTCATTCAAAATAAGAATTTTCAAACCTTTAAGCTTACCTTGCATGTTGGCTGCTCCATTATAGCCTTGACCTCTCAACCTTGATATGCTTAAACCATGATCAAAGAGTAATCATTCGACAATCTCCTTGAGTAAAGGTGCAGTTGTATTTGGAACTTGTTTTATACCAAGAAAACGTTCAATTATCCGTCCCTCATTGTTCACATATCTTAAACAAATTGTCATTTGTTCCTTCATTGATGCATCACGTGACTCATCAACCAAGATTGTACTTTTAATCAGCACATACGCTTACTTTGTTGTGTATTCATAGACTAGTACTTTTTTTTTCTTTTGTTGGGCTTATGGATTTCCTTTTGCAAATTTATTGGGCTTGGATAATTTAAGAGTAGCAAAAAGTTGAGGGCTAATGTTTTTTGTGTGTGAGGGATTTTTGACAATTATTAATATAATAATAGTAATTTTTTTTTGTTGGGGTCTATAGCCCCTAGTGGGGCATGTGAAGCTTCGTCCCTGCACCTGTACTTAAATTAAAAAAAAGGCCTTGACAATTAACAATAATAGACTAGCTAGTAGAGCGATATGTATGGAAGACAAAACTGCTTTATAGTTTGCTGATTATAATAATGATTAATGATCATGCGACCAATTACAGAATATGATTACAATAACATCATCACCCGAGACTATGTTTGACTACTATCCATGTTACTGCTCTGCATAATTTTAGTTATAATCCAAATATTGTTGAAGAAAATGATCCATCTAAAATGGTAGGGACCTACGTTCTACAAATAGACTTTCTTCTCAAAACAAAACTGGACAAAAACAAAAAATAAGTGATCTACATTCTCCACATATTTAAAATCAAGGATTAATTAATATATAGACCTATATATTCCTACTTATAAGAAAATCTAGGACTAATTAAAAGAAAAGGTCGTACTTCTTCCTTGTGTTTGAATTAGACGCAGTGATCAGTTCGACCAAACACATTGCATCTCCTCTGAATCGGCCATTACTTCTTCCTCCAATGAATTTGTGTTAACACTCAAAAGTAATTTAAGTGTTTAGTCGAATTCATTAACAGTCGAACTGTTCCAGAGCCGAATTTACTCCTAATCCTCGACTACAAGAACTTCATCGGCTACTAAGGCATCTTAGCCGAGTTGTTAGTTAGAGGTACGACTGTGACTCACTCAGATGCAGACGCCTCAACAACCAACTCAATTTGTTCTCGCCCCGAATTATGTTCTCTGTCATTTTATCGGCTGATGAAATCGGGAGACAATTTGATTCCTTAACTTAAGCGATTTGGGCTGGAAACAGAACTCTAATTTCCAGCAATGGGTTACTCAACTACTCCAGAAAGCGTTAGGACATGAGTAAACTAAGAGGTAAGAAACATGAATGCATCTCAGTACAGTAAATTAAAGGATAAAATAAAGTAAAAGGATAAAGATAGATAAAAATTGAGTTTTTTGATTGATTGGTAGTATTTGTATATACAAAGAACGATCCTATTTATAGTACAAAAAAGGAAAAAATTGTACAACGTGACCCCCCCCCCCATGTCAGCCATCAAGTAACCCACTAAGTTCAATGGCCGACTACGGGGGAGGTGATGCCGATTTTCTCGCCCTCTACTCCTCTTGCTCGGATAATGGCCCTTTCTTTTAGCTGTTGTTGGCCGTTACCGCTTATAAGGTCCGAAAACCCTTTTGACTTGGTCATTGAGGCTTCTGCATCTTAGTGGGTCCCAGTCGTACTTCTAACTAACAACTCAGCTAAGATGCCTTAGTAGCCGATGAAGTTCTTGTAGTCGAGGGTTAGGAGTAAATTCGGCTCTGGAACAGTTCGGATGTCACTGAATTCGGCTAAACACTTAAATTACTTTTGAGTGTTAACAATTGTCCTCTTACATTAACTCGAGTATGATTGTTGAGTTGATGTATCCGAAAGTAGCCGTCGTTTCAGTCTGACAGCCGTGCATGTCATTTCAATCGTCTCGTCTCCAGTGCATGCAATGATGGTCTTTAAAAAGATCTTCTTTCCTTCCACAGAAACGTCTCGGCTTCCACAAACACTTTATAACAGATTCTTAGCTGCATGTTTTGGCGAAGAGACCCCCTGCAGAATGTCAATCATATCCTCATGAAAGAGGAAATACTTTAGGAGAGACGTTCCACACAAGGTTTCTCATTCAATCTTATCGGTCATTCCCAAATTCCTCGCCTTTTTCCAGAAAACCCTGTTTCTTCATCAGAAAAAACCATGTCTTCATCTTCTTCTCTATCTCTAGGGTCGGATAGCACCGGGGTTTGGCTGCTGATGACCTAATCCCTACTTTTGCCTTCGTAGATGAGAAACTCGTTCTAACTCCTTACGGTGGACCAGAACAAGGTGATTCTCTCTTGTTTAAGTACCTCAGCCTGATAAACCATGACATTATTTCTACTTGTGATTGGTTCACCGGCGGCCGCTATTCGGCTAACGTTCGTACTTGGCCGACTAAAGTCGCTCATTATTTGGGTTGGTTGGACCGAGTGAAGTTGGTAATAGAAGACGAATGGAGGCGCATGGGTCCTTTTGATGCCGCCACACTGTCGGAATTTGATTTCCACTGTAACGCTGGGCTCGGGTATGTGCGACGCCTCTGTTTTTGTGCTTGGTTTACTTGGATGTGGGAATCCATATCCCATCCTTTAACTTCAGCATTGCTCTCAACATTCTTGAGCAAATTTAGAATAAATCTCGCAGATTTGATGGGCCATTATCTTTGACCACTTGGGATGACGTTTCTTCGCCTGAGCTGTGCGACCAACCTTATGACACATGCGTGTGAAAGAAATGACTTTCTCTGTATTTTCTGACCGGGCAGCCAGACTATGACTGTCATTTAGCCTTACATCTCCCATCGGAGAGAATTAGCTTACTTTGTGCGACCAGGCAGCCGGTCTGTGGCTGTCGTTTATTCATGCATGCCCTAAATCGAAGGATAATACTTTTTTAGATACTTATCGTTTACATTCCTGTCCATTTCTTCGTCATGCATTTGTCGTCACATAATATATTCCACATCCTTTAACTATACACATCAACCTCAATTAGAACATGTCTGAAGTTTTACGGCTTATTGAGGCTACTGCGAATAATTAAAGAAAGTGAAATAGTTTAAGTGTTTAACTTATCTACATAACGAGCGTTTGAGATAACACGAGCAAACACTTTTTCAAAATTTGAGCCGAAATTATTTAATAAAATACTAATTTATCATGTGTTCAAATATTCAATCGGCATATACAATAGCTCATGATTCTAAATAAAATTCACTAACAAATATAATTTAAGGGCTCGTCGATGTGTGGCGCCAGCAATATATATATATATATATATATATATATATATATGTCGATTGTTGATAGGGCTGGCAATGGATCGGAGGTGGATCGGGTGGAGCTCAATCCGCCTCCACCCGCCAACCATTCATCCACCACCCGACCCATCCATCACCCTATTTTTTCTTCATCCACATCCGATCCACCCATCATCCACGGGTGAATCGGGTGGATCGGGTGGATCGGGTGCTTCGCGGATATAAATTATAGCACAATCAGTTTGGTACTTTTGGTTTATTTTCCAGTTTTCATACTATCTTGCTTTTCATACTATCTTGCTTTACCATTATAATTTAATCTTGATTCCATTGTAATATTCCTCAACCTATTATATTGCTAACAGTTATAGTCATATATAGAGTGATGTTCAACATAGAAAATGTCAATTATGTATAACGTAGTACAAAAATAACATTTTTGATACTAGGAATCATTGTTATTGTCATGTTGAAATTGAAAAAGAATTTCCGTTCACTTTAGAAAAATAAAGACAACTATTGGAAATAAAACCAAGTACTAGTAACGACATGAGTCAGGGGTATGTTATCACTGAACTACACAAAAAATAACTAATTTATAAACGGGTTGATGGATGGGTCGGGTGGTGGATTGGATGTATGTCCACCCGAATCCGACCCGATCCGTCAGCCGATTAAAATCCATGTTTTGGCAGTTTTTCATCCATATAATCGGGTCGGGTGGATGGATATCCATCGGGTTAGGGTGATATTGTCAGCCCTAATTGTTGACAACCAGGTCATGATGTCGAAATGTCCTTTGACGACAAATGCATTCAAAGATGTCGACATTCTTTTGTGCATGAATTTCTTGAGTATTCAACTTAAGAGATTGACAGACCCCCAAACATTTTGAGATGACCATGTTCTAATTCGTAAAAGTGAGCCTTTAATATAAGTCAATATACGATTTCAATAATTAGATTGGGCTAAGTCCTACGAATTATGAGCCTTTACTGTAAATTCTGGCTAATACTACTTAATAAAAAATGAAAAAAGAAGCTCCTAAAATTTTTCATTTTTCGGGGCACTGTGCGGTAGTACAGCTCACACGGCCCCCGGGAGGTTGACTACATACCCTTTTATGAATGATAACATTTACTACATCTTTACATTCGTTTGCAATTGGATCTTAAACAGGATATTCATAATATTTTACAAGATGCACAGCTTTTGGAGAAAAGGAAAAAGCAAACTATTTATCCTTACAACAAGCATCTTATGATGTTGTTTGAGCCTGTACATTCGTGACGCTCAACAGCGCAACTCTGATGTTCTAACAAGTACTATTTATTTTTGTTAACAAGGTCCCGTCACCACTAAAACTTATTTATTCAATAATTACAATGGCCAAATTGTAGAACAAATTTCTATGCCTTGAAGAAATTAACAAACCCCCACTTTTTATTGTGAGTGAGTGATGATCAAATTGGTTAAGTGATTAAATCTTAATCAATTTTTAAAAAGCTTTGTACTGTCTTGACGCTGGTTACGCATGAACGGTGATAAAAATTCCTTAAACAAATCCAATCTAATGGACCAATAGAGCGATATATACAATTATACATATATGGATTGGACAAAGCTATTTTATATATATTTGGTTGATTATGATAATCATGTGATCATATATTACCTATGGAAATAAGAATACGATTACATCAACTACAGTCGATATCGCTGATTTGTATATGTTGTTTAGATATTGTAAAAAATAATACATCTAATAAGCTAATGATATCAAACTCCCTAACACCATAACAGAGACCTCAGCCGCAAAAATGTTTCAAACTACACATATTCCTATTTAAAAATATAATAAAGGACTAGGATAAAACCAAGATTCATACTTCTTCCTCCTTCCTGCCTAAAATTTCCTTATGTCTGGATTAGACAACAATAAGTTTGACCAAAAATGCTGCGTCTACACTAAATTCACTACTGCCAAGAACCTCGCAGCCGGAGCATAATCATAATCTCCTTCCAAGGATGCTGCAGGAGCATAGTCATAATCTCCATCATCATCTCCATCTCTCTCTAAGCATGGTGCTGGAGCATAATCATAATCGCCATCATCATCTCCATCTGAACACGATCTTCTCTTCTGGAACCCGATAATCTTGAAAATGCTAGACATTCTATTTCTTAGAGAAATATGAGATAATATTTGATGTAATTGTACCTCTTTGATAAGATGTGAAGATTAATGGTGTTTGTGGTTTGAATAGGTGAGGAAACCATTTGCTTATATAAAGGAAAGATCCAACTATTGGACTCGTTTAGACACGTTAGGAAGTGTGTTATGTTAGCTGAAGAATGTGCACAACCATATGCTTGGCTGAATTTGAGCTACTTTTGGGGCAGCCACATCGAAATTCACTTTACATGTAATTGTATTTGTATGTGATGAGTGTTGAAAGGTTACATATTCTCCATATCCTGGTGGATTAATAGAATCTCTCTATGTTTTAATTTCTCTCTTTAACTTTTTGGAGGTAAATAATTAAACGAGCTAAAACAAAATTTAGCCCGTGCAGAGGTGTGCATGGCACGTAGAAGTGTGGTTTGTCTACGTGGATGCTTAGTTGGCATGCCACGTAAACAAAGTTACACTTGAAGAACAAAATAAGTGCAATACATTGACAACTCCTTAAAATTGATAGTAAACTTTATTTAGACACTTACACTACAGTCCGTTTCAATTGAGCACCGAATACATGATAAAATACGTATTCCTATTAGACACTTCCAACTCAAATTTTCGAAAAGCTTTTGCACGTATTGTCAAGCGTCCATTACGTAGATAAGTTAGCCACATAATATATCCCAACTCCTTTAATTAACACATTAATTAACTTCAACTGGAACATGTCCGAGGTTTTACGGGTTATTCAGAATAATGTGAATAATTAAAAAAAGTTATATAGTTTAAGTGGTTAACTTATTTACGTAATGAACATTTGAGAACACTCACAAAATGTTTTCAAAATTTTTGCCGGAATTATCTAATATATAAGAATACTTTATCATGTGTTCAGATACTCAATCAGCATAAACAATAGTCAAGTATTTAAATAATTTTTACTAAGAAATACTCCCTCTGTCCCAATTTAAGTGTCTTAGTTTGACTAGACATGGAATTTAAGAAATAAAGAGATACTTTTGAATCTTGTGATCCTAAATTAAAGATGTATACCATTAAATGCCAATAAGGCTTCATAAATTGGCTTCAATAAATTTACTATAATAACGCACTTTATATTTAGAGGCGTTCATAACAAATCTCAAGTTGCTACTTTATTTGTTCATAATATGATTATTGCATGGTGTTCTGTAAACAATTCTTACATGCTATTCAAGTTTTCCGAGTCCTCGTAAGCTCTACGAAGAATTATCTACATTATATAAATGATAGCAATACTGGAGTCAACAATTTTCCTAATGAACAAGACTGACAAAGTGGAGTACGACTCGTACCCTTACAGGAAATAAAGCTATTTTTATCTAAAACTGATAAAATAGAAGATCCCGGATGACCCAGACGAGCATGCCACATGGAATGAGAGATGGCTGCAAAGGCTGATGGCAAGGCTTGACTCGATGGACTGAAACCAGGCATGATAGGATACAGATCCCCCCTACTATCACATCTCATGAGATGGCTCCCCGTCTTGAAATCCTTCACAGAGAAACCAAAAGGATCAAATTCAACTGAAACCGAATTGTCAGATGTGAACTTTCGGACAGACACTAAATTTTTAATCAATTTAGGAGCGTGTAAAGTATTTTTCAAGAGAAGGGGTGGATTGGGGGAGACAACGTTTTTCGACCATACCATAGAATTGGAATAGAAACTGTCATTACCAACAATTATCCCTCGAGGGGTGCTCAAATTGGAATAAGATGAGAGAGTACGTGATTCAGACGTCATGTGAGTCGTGGCACCAGTGTCCACATACTAATTTGGGTCCGATTGAGTTAACCCCAACGTGTGCATCGCGGCCTCGATATCGGTTTGAGTGAGCCCTGCTACATGACGGGCTTGCAGAGGGCGGGGCCCGAGAATTCCAGACCGTGATGGAGCTGGGTCGTAGTTGCTGCTCCCGCTGCTGCTGGGCCACTGGCCAGTGGGCCGCCACTGCTGGGTGTTGGGCTCGGACCGTGGCCGCCCCACCGGCCGCCGGAACTTGCTTCGCCGGTTGGTAGGGGGGCTGTTGGCCCACGCCCCACCGCCTGCCCCCACTGCCATGGGACCCACTGCTGGGCCCAGGGGGGTGGTGGGCCACTGTTCCCTGGATGGGACCCACCGCCTACTTGCTGACCACCGGAATCGCCACCAGAACCGCCGCGTTTGCCACCGCGGTTTTTGTTTTTATTCGTGCGATTATTCTTACCGCCACCATTATTATGGTTTTGGCCCGAATTATTCACAAAACCCGAAGAACTAGGAGAAGACGCCACCATGACGACGGGGCTTGCTCCGGTAGCCGCCTTTTTAGCCAAACCGACTTCTTCCAACGTAAGCATGGAGCGGGCTTGATAGAAGTCGGGAAGAGGGTTGCTTTGGCGAAGGAGAGTTCCAACACCATTATAGGCCTCCGAAAGACCGGCAACCAACTGTAGAACTAGACGATTATTCGTTATTGGTGCACCAACATTACGGAGTTGATCCGCCAACTCCTTTAGTTTCTTGCAATATGCAGAAACGTTCGGAAATTCATCTATTCGAACGAAAGAAATTCCTGCTCGAGTGTGACGACACGGGAATGTTGGTTGTCTTGGAATATGTCACGCAATCTATTCCATGCAGCCATAGCCGTGGTATCCGGCTCAATAATCGTCTGTAGAAGGTCCACCGAAATAGTGGCGTAGATCCACCGGAGAACGGTAGCATCAAGTGTAATCCATAACTCAGGATCCTCCGCAGGAAGGGGTCTAGCGAGAGGAATGTTGTGATGAAGAACTTGATAAGAGATAGCGTGAATTTTAAATAACTCCGCCCACGTCGCATATTGGACGTTTTCCATCTCAATGACAATAGGGATACTGCTCTTGATATTGGAAACCGTGAGGGCAGGGTGATAATTGTTCTTAGACATATTGAAAGGACAAAGTAGAAAGGGAAATTTAAGAGAGGTGTTTTTTAGAGCGGAAGACGAATTTTGGAAGAGAAACCCGAGGGGGTGGGGGGTGGGGTGTCTCGGCCAAAGGGAGGACAAAAGTTGAGAGAAAAACTTTTGTTTAGACCTAGTCTCTTGATACCATGAAAGAAATAATCCCCTTGATTATTTTCATTGATTAAATAGATATATATACAAGTTACAAAATAGGAGAATCCTATTCCTATTCTATTCCTAAAACCTTATTCTACCATAATTCTAACTATACAATTATGGTAAGTGTATATCCTAATTATGGTAAGTGTATATCCTAATCTAGGTAACAAATATACTACAATATATACAAAATATACTTTCCTTAATATACAAATCTTGTCCACTGTTTTGCTGCCCCAAATCCCGTGATGGGCTGGACGAGTTGGGCCAAATCCCGTGATGGGCTGCCACTGTTTAACAACAAGTACTATTTATTTTTGTTAACAAGGTCCCGTCACCACTAAAACTTATTTATTCACTAATTACAATGGCCAAATTGTAGAACAAATTTCTATGCCTTGAAGAAATTAACAAACCCCCACTTTTTATTGTGAGTGAGTGATGATCAAATTGGTTAAGTGATTAAATCTTAATCAATTTTTAAAAAGCTTTGTACTGTCTTGACGCTGGTTACGCATGAACGGTGATAAAAATTCCTTAAACAAATCCAATCTAATGGACCAATAGAGCGATATATACAATTATACATATATGGATTGGACAAAGCTATTTTATATATGTTTGGTTGATTATGATAATCATGTGATCATATATTACCTATGGAAATAAGAATACGATTACATCAACTACAGTCGATATCGCTGATTTGTATATGTTGTTTAGATATTGTAAAAAATAATACATCTAATAAGCTAATGATATCAAACTCCCTAACACCATAACAGAGACCTCAGCCGCAAAAATGTTTCAAACTACACATATTCCTATTTAAAAATATAATAAAGGACTAGGATAAAACCAAGATTCATACTTCTTCCTCCTTCCTGCCTAAAATTTCCTTATGTCTGGATTAGACAACAATAAGTTTGACCAAAAATGCTGCGTCTACACTAAATTCACTACTGCCAAGAACCTCGCAGCCGGAGCATAATCATAATCTCCATCATCATCTCCTTCCAAGGATGCTGCAGGAGCATAGTCATAATCTCGATCATCGTCATCTCCTTCCAAGGACGCTGCAGGAGCATAGTCATAATCTCCATCATCATCGCCATCTCTCTCTAAGCATGGTGCTGGAGCATAATCATAATCGCCATCATCATCTCCATCTGAACACGACCTTCTCTTCTGGAACCCGATAATCTTGAAAATGCTAGACATTCTATTTCTTAGAGAAATATGAGATAATATTTGATGTAATTGTACCTCTTTGATAAGATGTGAAGATTAATGGTGTTTGTGGTTTGAATAGGTGAGGAAACCATTTGCTTATATAAAGGAAAGATCCAACTATTGGACTCGTTTAGACACGTTAGGAAGTGTGTTATGTTAGCTGAAGAATGTGCACAACCATATGCTTGGCTGAATTTGAGCTACTTTTGGGGCAGCCACATCGAAATTCACTTTACATGTAATTGTATTTGTATGTGATGAGTGTTGAAAGGTTACATATTCTCCATATCCTGGTGGAATAATAGAATCTCTCTATGTTTTAATTTCTCTCTCTAACTTTTTGGAGGTAAATAATTAAACGAGCTAAAACAAAATTTAGCCCGTGCAGAGGTGTGCATGGCACGTAGAAGTGTGGTTTGTCTACGTGGATGCTTAGTTGGCATGCCAAGTAAACAAAGTTACACTTGAAGAACAAAATAAGTGCAATACATTGACAACTCCTTAAAATTGATAGTAAACTTTATTTAGACACTTACACTACAGTCCGTTTCAATTGAGCACCGAATACATGATAAAATACGTATTCCTATTAGACATTTCCAACTCAAATTTTCGAAAAGCTTTTGCACGTATTGTCAAGCGTCCATTACGTAGATAAGTTAGCCACATAATATATTCCAACTCCTTTAATTAACACATTAATTAACTTCAACTGGAACATGTCTGAGGTTTTACGGGTTATTCAGAATAATGTGAATAATTAAAAAAAGTTATATAGTTTAAGTGGTTAACTTATTTACGTAATGAACATTTGAGAACACTCACAAAATGTTTTCAAAATTTATGTCGGAATTATCTAATATATAAGAATACTTTATCATGTGTTCAGATACTCAATCAGCATAAACAATAGTCAAGTATTTAAATAATTTTTACTAACAAATACTCCCTCTGTCCCAATTTAAGTGTCTTAGTTTGACTAGACATGGAATTTAAGAAATAAAGAGATACTTTTGAATCTTGTGATCCTAAATTAAAGATGTGTACCATTAAATGCCAATAAGGCTTCATAAATTGGCTTCAATATATTTACTATAATAACGCACTTTATATTTAGAGGCGTTCATAACAAATCTCAAGTTGCTACTTTATTTGTTCATAATATGATTATTGCATGGTGTTCTGTAAACAATTCTTACATGCTATTCAAGTTTTCCGAGTCCTCGTAAGCTCTACGAACAATTATCTACATTATATAAATGATAGCAATACTGGAGTCAATAATTTAACTCAAAAGAATTGACAAGTTCACTATTCACAATTTACATCTTCTGAGATGGTAGGAAGATTTGTGAGAAAAATGAAGAGGAAAATGAGGTATTTATAGTTGAGATAAAGTATAAATATACTAACTTAGAGGTTAAAAATAAATATTAAGGGGGTAGGGGGTTTATGGGGTGGGGGTAGGGGCAAAATGGCCGTTATTAGCCGTTGCCAAAGGCTAAAATCAAAATTTGGCCGTTGCGCAATAGTTATTTCTGCAAGGGGGGAGGGAGCCCTAGTCTCGTCCCGAGTTCAATCCCCTTAACCGACGGTGGACATCCCGATTTTTTTGGGGGGCCGGGGCGGGATCGGCCGTCCCGGCCCATTGGACACCTTTAGCTTAATGTACTAAAATGTCCTTTGAATCTTTTAGTTTAATGTACTTAAACCCTATTCTATTTGTACAAGATTTCTATAATTATGGTAAGTGTACAATGCTAATAAAATATAACAATAAACTACCAATATTACTGTGATATACACTTTCCTTATATTGCTCGTGTTTCCGTGATATACATGGTATACATAGGGCAGTGTATATACCGTGTATATCACAGGTATATCGGTAATATTTATCCAGTAGAACCTCTCGTATTGCAACAAGTACTATTTATTTTTTGTTGACATATAGTTTCGTCGCCACTAAAACTTGTTTACACAATAATTACTATGTTCATATTGAAGTGTGTGATCATTTCATCTAAAAGCTTCTCAGAACCTTTGCATGCTCTGATATCATATTGAAGTGTGTGACGATCATCTCATCTAAAAGCTTAAACTGTTATAGAGCACACTTTTATTATTTAATTATATTTTTGATAGACCAAATTTTCAGTACCAACCTGATTCTCTAAATTTAATATATAAATATATTTCTATCCACAAACTCCCACTTTTTATTGTGAGTAAGGGATCTAATTGGTTAAGTGATTAAATCTTGATTGTTATTTAAAAGCTTTGTACTCATGATGCTGGTTACACATTCATTGTCATAAAAATTCCTAACCTAATGGACTAATAGATCGATCTATACAACTATACATATATGGATTAGAGAAAGCTATTTTATATATATTCGGTGATTATAATAATATTATTATATATGGAATAAGAATACGATTACATCAGTACTTGAGACTATGTTTGACTACAATCTATATCACTGCTTTGTCTATGTTATATAGATATCGTAAAAAAAAATACATCTAATTATTAGCTGACGATCTCAAAGTCCTCCCCAACACCTTGACAGAGACCTCAGCCGCAAAATATTTCAAACTAATATATAAAAAGGACTAGGATTAATATTAAAACCGAGGTTCATATTTCCTATGTCTGAAACTGACAACAGTCAGTTTGACCAAACTGCTGCCTCTTTCTAGATTTGCCAATGCCAAGAACCTCTAATGAATTCACGCAGCAGGAGCATAATCATAGTCTGCATCATCGTCATCTCCTTCTAAGGATGCCGCAGGAGCATAATCATACTTACCATCATCCTCATTGCCTTCTAAAAATGATGCGGGAGCATAGTCATAGTTTGCATCATCGTCGTCACCACCCCCTTCCAAGCAAGCTGTTGAAGCATAATCATATTGCTCGTCGATATCATCATCTCCATATGAACACGACCTTCTCTTCTCAAGTCCAATAATCTTATAAATGCTAGACATTCTATATATCTCTTGATTATTGGACTATGGAAATAGTGAAGTATGGTATTGGATGTTGTATATATCTCTTTGGTAGGATATTAGAGGAATTGTTTTTGTGGTTTGAATATATGAGGAAACCTTATGCTTATATACAGGTAATAGCCAACTATTAGACTCGTTTGGACACGTTAGGAAGTGTGTAACATTAGCTGCAGAATGTGTTTGAGGCTGCCCCATCCATAATTCACTTTACATGTCAATATTTATGGAGTAGTATATATTTTTTTTTTTGGCACAATATATATATATATGTGTTACAGGCTTACAGCTTATTCTCCATCCTGGTGGAAATAGAGAATCTCTCTCTCTCTCTCCAACTTTGTGGGGTATATAAGTATAAACCATCAAAATCCATTAAAAGGAACATACATAAAAAAAATCCAGACTCACCATCGTTAATTGTTGCTACCTTTTCACTATCATAACGCAGTCTCTTCGCCACAAAAATTAGGACAGAGCTTAAAGTAAAGTCTTTTGAAATGGGAATAATGGTTCTAAGGTGCAACTTGCTATAGAAATTGAAAGTGTGCATGCCACATGGAAGTGTGTATTGCCGATATGGATGCTTAGTTGGCATGCCACATAGACAGGGTTGCACTACTGCAGAACGGATATGTCCTTTAATTTTATGAATAATGTAAAAATGTCGACATTATTCTTCAGTGCATGAATTCTCAAGTAGGACATCTTTACTGCAGCTTAATGAGTTTAAAGACATCTTTACATTCGTTTGGAATTATTGGATCTAAAATGAATTTTTATGAGAGTATTGAAGGAGGCAGGACTTGAAACTTTATGAGTTCGTGTGTTAGTAATTGAGTTCTGAGTTTAATTTTCGTACATGTTTAATAAATTTCTTGATACAAATATAATGTTTAACCTAAAATTACTCAATTCTGCCGAATCCGTATGTAAACTTGTAGTTACACCCCTGCATAAGAGTTATTCTAGATGCAGAGATTTTGTGTAACAGAAAAAGCAAACCATTTATTCTCTTACAAATAAATCTCTTACTAGTAAGCATTAATCGAGATTTTGATAAAAATGGTGACGATTCAATTAAAATTCACTGACAGTATAATTAGAAAAATTTTGCACTAATTGTTATACATATAAGTTAATTAAGTAATGTTTTCAAGGAAATCAAAAGAGATATTTTCTAGGTTACATAACACACCTTTTTATCTATGTAAGATTACAATAACGCATCACTGCTCTGCGTGATATGAGCTTTTCTGAAAATGGAGACAATTCAAGGATGTGTTCGGTATGGAGGAAAATATTTTTCATGAAAAATGTTTTCCTAAAAATGAGTTCTTGGAAAACAAGTTGTCATGACCCCTTTTCAGAAATCGTGGTGACACCTACACAATCTCAACCGGTAAACGAACCACTTTCGAATCATTCACATGATATAACATAAATAGAAGTGGAATATAACAGAATACTATATAAATTGTCTCATGATATAAATACTAAATAATAAGGCTGAACATCAAACAATATCCCCCAAAGATCTTGCCTGTGAATACAAGAGCGCAACAATCTGATGCAAATTTGAAAGCCAAGGGCAACATAATGCCAAAACTGAATACATAATCTGAACTGTCTGACATGTCTCTCAAATGCAATAAAAGACAGGATAAAGGTAGAACATCCAAGGTATGCCGAAGATAGCATCCTCACCCTGAATACTAGAGATCGCCCTCTCAGACTTAGCCACGCGATCCCGCACTGGAAGAATGCACTGAATCTGCATCCAAATAGAATGCAACAAGTGTAGTGTGAGTACACAACGTATCCCCGTAGGCATCATAGGTCGACAACGACGAAAGATACGTAAAAAGAGATAAATATCAAGTTGACACCAAGTAATCCTATACTAGCAGTTCAATAACCCAATTATTATCACATTATTCATAGAATGGTTCACAGAATCAACGTAAGGCAATGTTCATACAAGAGTTCATGATCACATGTCACCCAGTTCTAATCATTGAGTAAATAGCATGCTTCATTTATCCAAGAATTCAATTAAGTTATCAATAATCAATTCAACACTTGTTTCATCAACAGATAATCCATGAATGTTATACGTATGATATGTTATGAATGCAATGCATATGTCAGGTACCTTTATCATTCAGTACACAGACGCTCAAATTTTTATTATGAGACGTACACTCACGGGGAACCCGCGAAGTTCATATACTCCTCCAAAAAATTCATCGGAGCCCAGCTCATAGCTGAATAATAACTATTGCAGACATGCAAACCGTTCCCTCGAATATCATCATCATCATCATCATCTCAATGTTGCCATAGTCTCATAAGTAATCTCACATTTTCGGTGTCTTGGACCCACAATATTACATACCACTATCATATCAATATCTCAAAACCATGAGTGTATGAATACAAATGACAATGTAAGGCAAGAAATCATGATGTAATGAGATGCAACCAAGTATAGAGATGAAAATCACATGCTTCCAAGAATTCAACAGCATAACAATGCAAGTACAAATTAGGTTATCATATCAGAAGCAGGTGTGATGAATAAACAAACAATAACAAATATGACGACAAGCCTACATATGGCGACAAACCCAATCAATCAGCAGTCGAAACCATCATAAGGCTGATTCCCCAAATCACCAATCATCACAGTTCAACAACGATACTCACTCAAACGTTCATCATAGTCGGCTGAGTGGGACCCTCAAACACACCCAATACCCTCAATATTTATGACTAATTACTTACTTCTATCGGAGTCTAGTGAAAGTAAATCGTAGCCTACCTCTGGGCTGAACAAGAGTGCCAAATAATCAAGCCTTGGTGATAGCCTTTCCCTTCCGCTGCGCCTCGTGATAATTGAAGTCTAATCACGCATATACTATTCGTTAATAAGAGGCTTACACAACATACAAGGACACAATCCTTAACAAGGCAAGACTTTAAATACCAATCCCATGCCCACGTCACCAAGTCTCAAACTTTAATATTAAAAAACATCAATACATACTAGGTAATCATATCCTTATGTTAATTAGAAAACTATACTCATGAACCTTCAATTGAACATTATACAAAAGCCCCAGTTTGAAAACCCTAGGATTTTCTCCCATATCAAATGGTTTTCTATACTCAAATTAAGCTCTAAAACATGATTGTCTATCAATTTCCATCACTTATTCTTAATATCAAGGCAATCTAATCCATGGAACAACCCTGAATCAATGATATAACTCTTTTATTCTCAAATAAACTTATACTTCATCATTCCCAACTTACAACACAATATATCACCATTAGAGCACCTTAAATCATGAAACTAAATTATAAAGGATTGAATTATTACCCCAGGTGAAGGAATTGGTCTTAGACCTCTAAAAACTCTCTTTGCTGCTCTAGGAAAAGTGGTCTGACCTAGGGAATTTTAAAGGACACCTGATCCAGCGATTCCGCTGCCGCATGAAAAGACCTCACTGAGGTGGTGTCACTTGACACCTCACCTTAGCGCAGAAGTTCACCCGCCCCTGCGGAAGTCTCATCAGCTAAGGTAGAAACTTAATCATTATCAGAAATCCGCTTCTGTGAGCCAACCTCCCACAAAGGCAAAAAGCAGTGTCGCCGAGGCGGACACCAGACACCAACAATAGAAAAACTAGGCCAAACCTCCACTAAATACCTAAAATACTCTCGAGACCTCCCGGCCACAAATCAAACATGCTCGCCTAAGTTAAACGGCGCTACAAACTCACTTGTACCCTCAGATTTCCCATTTGACTGAGTTAAGACATAATTTATTAAAGAACCATTCGGGAAAACTAAATATCCAAATTCCACAAATAGTATCACAAAATACATCTGATTATCTCAGGAAGCGAACCAATGACTCAACTAAGTTATAAATAAACCTTCGGAGCTATTGGAAGCGACGAAACTCGAAAAGGAATCCATCTACTCAAAAGTCAATCTTAAGTCAAACTATCAAACTCTAAGATTCTAGTTTTGGGTTTTTTATCCAAAATTCATGTAAATGAACCTCGGGATCTGTGTCACCCATCCCTGCGCATCACAAACCCCACATAAAATCTACGAAAAGGGTAAAATAGTCAAATAGAGGTCTCCGGCTAAAAATGATCTGATGGGTCGTTACATCAGATACAAATTAAATAAATATTCATCCCAGAATGGAGAGAAATGAATAGAGGAAACGTACCGGAAGTAGTAAACAAGTCAGGATATTTGCTCCGCATGTCATACTCTGTCTCCCAAGTCGCCTCTTCAACCGGACGATGCTTCCATTGAACATTTACAGAAGCTACCTTTTTCGACCTCAACTTCCTCACCTGCCTGTCCAGAATAGCCACAGACTCTTCCTCAAACCCCATATTCTGATAAAAAAATACGGAGTCCCACTGAATGATATAAGATCATGATACTTCTTTAGCATAGACACATGGAAAACTGGATGAACGTCTGAAATAACTGGTTGCAGAGCCAACTCATATGCCACCTCCCCAACTCTTCGAAGAATCTCAAAAGGTTCAATATACCTCAGACTCAACTTCACTCTCTTACCGAACCTCATCACACCCTTCATGGGTGAGACCTTTAGAAGAACTATATCATCAACCATAAACTCTAAGTCTCGGACCTTCCGATCCGCATACTCCTTCTGCATACTCTGAGCTGCTAGGAGCTTATCCTGGATTACCTTCACCTTCTCTAATGAATCTCTCAATAGATCAGTACCCCAAGTTCGGACCTCGAACGCATCAAAGCAACCAATCAGAGACCGACATCTCCTACCATACAAAGCCTCGAACGGTGCCATATCAATACTAGAGTGATAGTTATTGTTGTACGCAAACTTTATCAAAGGTAAGAACTGGTCCCAATAACCACTAAAATCAATCATAAAGGCTCGTAACATATCCTTCAAAGCCTGAATAGTCTGCTCGGACTAACCGTAGGGGTGAGGGTGAAATGTTGTACTGAGATCCAAGTGAGTACCCAACTCTTTCTGCAAAGTCCGCCAGAAATGTAAAGTAAACTAAGACCCCGGTCTGAGATGATAAAAATTGGAACCCCATGAAGACGAACAATCTCACGAATTTAGATTTTAGCCAACTTCTCTACATTATAAGTCGTCTGGACCAGAATGAAATGTGTGAACTTGGTCAACCTATCAACAATGATCCAAATAGCGTCGAACTTCCCAAAACTCTTAGGCAATCCCACAATAAAATCGATGGCAATCCTCTCCCACTTCCACTCAGGAATGGGCATTCTCCGAGACACACCACCTGGTCATTGGTGCTCATACTTGACTGCTGACAATGCTGACACCGAGACATAAACTCCATAATGTCTCTCTTCATTCTCTCCCACCGATAGTGCTTCTTCAAATCACGGTACATCTTAGTATCACCTGGATGAATCGAATACCTAGAGCTATGAGCCTCTTCCATAATCAATCTGGTCAAATCACCCACACAAGGCACACACACTCTATCATTAATTCTCAAAATCCCTTCACTATCAATCACAACCTCTTTGGCTTCTCCACTCATCACCTTATCTCTGATTTTGCACAACTTTCCATCATCATACTGTTGAGTCCAAATCTGATCCAAAAGAGACGACCTCGCCTCCACACAAGCCATAATCCTGCCCGAATTCAAAATATCAAGCCTCACAAAATGGTTGGCTAGAGTCTGGACATCCAATGCCAAAGGACACTCAAAAGTGATCAAACTAGCTAAAATCCCCATGCTGACTGCCTTTCAGCTCAAGGCATCCGTCACCACATTGGTCTTGTCCGGATAGTACAAAATGGTCATATCATAGTCTTTCAACAACTCCATTCACCGAAGTTGCTTATAATTCAAATTCTTCTGATTAAACATGTACTGAAGACTATGGTGGTCGGTATATACCTCACAATTAACGCCATACAAGTAATGCCTTCAAATATTCAGAGCAAACACAACACCAGCCAATTCCAAATCATGAACATGGTAATTCTTCTCGCTCACTTTCAACTGTATTGATGCATTAGCAGTAACCTTACCCTAATGCATCAACACACAGCCCAACCTAAACCTAGAAGTATCACAATACACAATAAAGTCCTTTCCCTCAACCCGAAGGGATAAAATTGGGGTTGTGGTAAAAAAAGACTTGAGCTTTTGAAAGCTCTCATCACACTGATCGGACCACTAAAAAGGCACCTCCATTTAAGTCAAACGCATTAGATGAGAAGAGATAGAAGAGAAACCCTTGATGAACCGACGATAATAGCTAGCAAGACCCATAAAACTTCAAATCTCTGTCACAGAATTCAGTCTAGGCCAGTCCCTCACTGTCTCTATCTTCTTTAGGTCAACCATAATCCCATCCTTTGACACCACATGTCCCAAGAATGCCACAGAATTCAACCAAAACTCACACTTTCATAACTTATCATACAACTTCTTCTCCTTCAATAACCCAAGGACCACTCTCAGATACTACTCATACTCTTCCCGACTCTTCGAATAAATCAAGATGCCATCAATGAACACAATTACAAAAGAATCCAAATACGGCTTGAATATTCCATTCATCAAATTCATGAACGTTGCGGGGGCATTGGTAAGACCGAATGACATCACCAAGAAATCATAATGACCATAACAAGTCCAGAAAGCCACCTTGGGAAAATCCTCAACTCGAATGTTCAATTGATGATACCCATACCTCATGTCAATCTTCGAAAACACTGAAGCACCCTAAAGCTAATCGAACAAGTCATCAATACGAGGGATCATGTACTTGTTTATGATGGTGACCTTATTCAATTATCTGTAATCAATGCACATATGCATGGTGCCATCCTTCATCTTCTCAAACAAGATAAGAGTACCCCATGGAGATACACTCGATCAAATGAAACTCTTACTCCACAAATCCTAAAGCTACTACTTTAACTCTCTCAATTCTGCTAGAGTCATACGGTACGAAGGAATGGAAATAGGTCGAGTACCTGGATCGAGATCAATACAGAAGTCGATATCTCTGTCTGGCGGTATACTTGGTAAATCTGAAGAGAAAACCTCAGCAAACTCGCTAACTATCAGAACAGACTCTAGGGAAGGAGTCTTCGCACTCGTACCCCGAATATGAGCTAGATACGCCAAACAACCCTTATCTACCAACTTCCTAGCCCGAATGAAAAAATAATCTTCTTAGGAGCAAGACTGGGTGCGCCTCTACACTCTAACCTCGGAAGTCCAGGCATCGCTAATGTGTCTATTTTGGAATAACAATCCAAAATCGTATGATACGGTGATAGCCAATCCATCCCCAGAATAATATCAAAATCAACCATGTCTAAGATGCCCAAATCTACCCAAGTATCGTAACCCATAAAAGTAACCAAGCAATGCCGATAGACTTGATTTACAACAACAGAATCATTGACCGGTGTAGACACACAAATAGGGACATCAAGCATACCACACCATATATCCAAATTACCAGAAAAGTAAGCAGACACATGAGAATATAGACCTTGGATCAAATAACACTGAAGCAGACCGATGACAGACTGAGATGATACCTATGATAACCGCATCCAATGCCTCAACCTCTAGTCTACACCGGGAAAGCATAACAATGAGTGTGTCCTCCCTCATACTGAATACTCTGCCGGCCACCTCGACCTGAATGATCTTCATCTGTCCCTGACTGGGATCAACCATGACCAGTCTGATGACCACCACGGCCTAACTGAGATCCTCATCGACTAACCTGACCACTATCCCTAGATGGTTGTGTTGGGGTCCTAGGTACATGGGATACACTCGATATAGATTTGGGGCAGTCTCTCCTGAAATGCCCAATCTCACCACACGTGTAACAAGTCTTAGCTATTGAGGGCTGCTGAATAGAGATAGAAGAACTTGAACTACTATGATTAAAATACCGAGACTGAGAACCCTTCGAAGACTGGCTTCCACCATAACCGCTCTGCTCCACAGAGACTCCATTGGTAATCTAAAGAGCTTCATAAATTGGTCGACTATGCTGCGACTGCTGATATCTACCCTGCTGCCCATAACCACAAGAAGTAGATCCGTTGAACTGTCCATGTTGCCTCACCCTCTTATCTAACTCATAGTTGGGTATCTTGCCCCTCACAGACTCCACCATCCTCGCATGCTCAGCTATAGTCTTAAAAGAATCCCCAACTGCCACTATCTATAATGTAGCCAACTGGAGTGGAATACTCAAACCTCTCACAAAGCATTGTAGGTAATAACGGCATTGCATAGCGCAATAAGACATTGAAGCGAGTCCCATAATCTGCAACTCAAGAACCCCTCTTCTCAATCCTCTGAAACTCATCATGCTTGCTCAGATAAAAACTAAGAGGCACATACTTCTCCAGAAATATGCAGTAGAACCTAACCTATGACAGTGGAGGCGACCCCGCTGGTCGACAATCAATATAAGCTCTCTACCACTATTTAGCATCTCTCAAAAGTTGAAGGGCCACAAAACTAACTTTGTGCAACTCGACGATACCTAAGGTATACAACCTCTCATGGCTGCTCACAATAAACTCATAAGCATCCTACTCAGGACGACCATAGAATATCGGAGGCTTCATATTCGAAAAGTGCTCCTATATCTTTCGCTCATCGCGGGTCATAGTTATCCCTTCAATCGGCCAGGGACCAAACTCTAGAGTAAGAATCTCATCAATATGGAGAGTTGACATCGCCGCTAGCTGAACCTCGGGAGTACGAAACTCAGGAGTATGAGTTTGTCCCTCTCCCACACGGGTGTGAGAACCACCCCCAGTAGTTTGATATACGCCCGCTTGGGCAAAACCATCTTGAACACTCAATAATCTGACCAATATATCATGTAGAACCGGAGTAGTAATGAATTCAGGCTGATCCTAGGCTAGCCCTATCTCATCCTCAAGTAACTCATCTTGAGGCTATACAACTCGTTTAGGGGAGACTGATCTATCACGAGTCTGACCGACTTCATGTGCCCCACTCCCAACTGGTGCAGCTCCTCGAACTCTACCACGGCCTCGAGCATGTCCTCTACCAAGATCGCACATTATAGGTGCAGGTGCCTCATCTCTCACTGTGTCGGTATGAATCCACACTATCTTTGAAAGATTAGAAAAGGGCAGATACTAATTTGATTCAACTTAGCACGAAAGGAATGAAGAAAGTGAAATTTCCTAAATGTCCCATAGTTTCCCGAAGATAAGTACGGAAGTCTCCGCATTGATCCGCAAAACTCTACTAGACATTGCTCTTGTATTCAAGACCGTATAACCTAAAGCTTTGACACCAACTTTATCACAACTCCTTTTTAGGAATCGTGGTGAAATCTACACAATCCCCACCGGTAGGCAAACCACTTCCGAATCATTCACATGATATAACATAAATAAAAGCAAAAAATGATAGAATACTATATAAACTGCCTTATGATTTAAATATGGAATAAATAAGGATGAACATCAAACAACATCCCCCAAAGAACTAGCTTATGAATACAATAGCGCTACAATCTGATACAAGTCTGAAAGTCAAGGGCAACATAGTGCCAAAACTGAATACATAATCTGAATTGTCTTACATGTCTCTCAAATGCAATAAAAGACAGGGGTAGAATATCCAAGGGTATGTCGAAGATAGCATCCTCATCCTGAATGCTAGAGATCGCCCACTCGGACTCAACCATACGATCCCGCACTGGTAGAAGGCACTGAATCTGGATCCAAATAGAATGCAACAGGTGTAGTATGAGTACACAATGTACCCCCATAGGCATAATAGGTAGACAACGACAGAAGATACGTAAAAAGAGATAAATATCAAGTTGACACCAAGTAATCCTATAATAGCAGTTTAATAACCCAATTACCGTCACATTATTTATAGAATGGTTCACGGAATCAACGTAAGACAATGTTCATACAAAAGTTCATGATCACATAAGTTGCCCATCTCCAAATAGTTTAGTAACAAATTCCAAGTATCATTAAGTAAATAACATGCTTCCTTTAAATAGGAATTCAATAAAGTTATGAATAATCAATTCAACATTTGTTTCATCAACAGATAATCTATGAATGTTATATGTATGATATGTTATGAATGCAATGCATATGTCAGGTACCTTTATCATCCAGTATACAGGTGTTCAAGTTTTTATTATGAGACGCACACCCATGAGGGATCTGCAAAGTCCATATACTCCTCTAAAATTTTCTATCGGAGCCCAGCTCTTGGCTGAATAATAACTATTGCAGGCGTGAAACTCGTCCCCTCGAATATCATCATCATTATCATCTCAGTGTTACCATAGTCTCATAAGTAATCTCACATTTCCGGTCTCTTGGACCCATAACATTCCATACCACTCTCATATCAATATCTCAGAACCATGAATGTATGAATGTAAATGATAGTGTAAGGCAAGAAATCATGATGTAATGAGATGCAACCCAGTATAGAGATGAATATCACATGCTTCAAAGAATTCAATAGAATAACAATCCAAGTACAAATCAAGATATCATATCGGAAGCGGGTATAATGAATAAACAAACAATAGAAAATATGGCGAAAAGCGCATATATAGCGATAAGCTCAATCAATCAGCAGTCGAAACCAACATAAGGTTGATTCCCCAAATCACCAATCATCATAGTTCAACACAGATACCTACTCAAACGTTCATCATAGCCGGCTGAGTGGGACCCTCAAACATGCCAAATACCCTTAATATATATGACTAATTACTTACTTCTATCGAAGTCTAGTGAAAGTAAACCGTAGCCTACCTCTAGGCCGAACAAGAGCGCCAAATAATCAAGCCTCAGTGATAGTCTTGCCCTTACGCTACACCTAGTGATAATCGAAGTCTAATCACGCATATACTATTCGTTAATAAGATGCTTACACAACATACAAGGACAGAATCCTTAATAAAGCAAAACTTTAAGTACCAACCCCGTGCCCACGTCACCAAGACACAAACTTTAATATTTGGAAAACATTAATACATACTAGGTAATCATATCTTTATGTTAATTAGAAAATTATACTCATGAACCTTCAATTGAATATTATACAAAAGCCCCAATTTGAAAACCCTATAATTTTCTCCCATATCAAATGGTTTTCTATACTCAAATTAAGCTCTACAACATGATTATCTACTAATTTACATCACCAATTCATAATATCAAGGCAATCTAATCCATGGAACAACCCTAAATCACTGATATAACTCTTTTATTATCAAATGAACTTATACTTCATCATTCCCAACTTACAATACAATATATCACCATTAGAGCACCGTAAATCATGAAACTAGATCATAAAGGATGGAATTTTTACCCCAAGTGAAGGAATTACTCTTAGATCTCTGAAAACTCCCTCCTTACGGCTCTAGGTTCGAGGGTTTCTATTTTTGGAAAAGTGATCTGACCTAAGGAATTTTAAAGCATACCTGATCCAGTGATTTCGCCTAGCGAAATCGGCCTTGCTGGCACGGATCGGCTACCATGTGAAAGACCTCGCTGAGGCGGTGTCACTTGACACCTCGCCTGGCGCACACGCCCATGCGGAAGTCTCATCCGCCAAGGCGGAAACTCAACAATCATCAAAAACTTGCTTCTGTGAACCAACCTCCAGTCGAGGCGAAAAGCAGTGTCTCCAAGGAGGACACCGAAATAATAGAAAAACTAGGACAAACCTTCACTAAACACCCGAAATACTCTCGAGACCTCCCAGCACAAACCAGACATGCTCGCCTAAGGTAAAAAATGCTAAGAACTCACTCGTACCCTCGAATTTCCCATTTGACCGAGCTAAGACATTCTTTTCTAAAGAACAATCCGGGAAAACCAATTATCAAAATTCCACAAATAGTACCACAAAATACATCTGATTATCTTGGGAAGCGAACTAATGACTCGACTAAGTTATAAATGACCCTTATGAGCTACCAGAAGCGGAGGAACCCAAAAACGAACCCATCTACTCAAAAAGTCAACCTTGAGTCAAACT
Source organism: Anisodus tanguticus (assembly GCA_034509755.1). Taxonomy (NCBI): domain Eukaryota; kingdom Viridiplantae; phylum Streptophyta; class Magnoliopsida; order Solanales; family Solanaceae; genus Anisodus; species Anisodus tanguticus. Next base: position 4,940,704 of record CM067558.1, read on the forward strand.
ATCCAACTCTAAGATTTTAGTTTTGGGGTTTTCATCCGAAATTCATGTAAATAGACCTCGGGATTCGTGACACCCATCCCCGCACATCATAAATCCCACACAAAATCTACGGGAATGATAAAATAGTCAAATAGAGGTCTTGGGCTAAAAACGACCAGACGGGTCGTTACACAATTGAACTTCTTACTTATTTTCTCATGTTTGTTTGGTTAGTGGAAAATAAGTGGATTGCTTACGTATTTTCTCATGTTCGGTTGGTTACTAGAAAACATATTTCAGAAAATACTCACTCAAGCCCACCAATCCCACACCCACCCACACCCCAACCACCCATCACCCACCCACCACCCACCCCCACCACATTCTAACACACTTCATCTTTACCATCTCCTACCCCACACCATCCCACACCAACCGTTCCACCCAACCCCCTCCTCCCAATTTTATATTTTATAAAAAATAGAAAATATTTCTTACCCTCACCCCGCCCCTTCTCCCCCAACCACACCAAAATTTTCATTTTTTATAAAAAGTTATAAACGTAAAATACAATATATCAACTAGAAAATTCGGGAGGAGATGGGGTTTGTAAAAGCCCAAAAAAAACTCTTAAATTATTTTTTTCTAAAAAGTTAAAATATTTTTAAGGGTGGTGGGGGGATGTGGTGTAGAAAACCAAAAAAACTAAAACTTTTTAAGAAAAATATATTTGATGGGGGTGGGATGGGGGTATTCGCACGGGAGGTGGGGGAAAGTAGTGTAGAAAATTAATAATTTTTTTTGGGGTGTGGGGGTGGATGGGGTTGGGGGTGCATAGGGTGGGGTTTGTTGGGGTTGTTGGTGGGTTGGGTGGTGGTAGGATAGTAGGTTGAATGTCACTTGTGAGACTTGGTTTCCCTATTTTCATTAGGGAAGTCATTTTCCTCATTTTTAAGTAACTTGTTTTCCTAAATAAAATATTTGGTCAAACGAACATGAGAAAATAGAAAAACATTTTTAGAAAAATGTTTTCCTTCATACCGAACACACCCTAAGTTAATTTTTTCTATTTTACGTTGAATAGTAAGTTTTAATAGTCACACAAATGGTACGATATATTTACTATTACACATTTCAAGATCCTTTCATTTCTTTTTTTAATTTTGTGTTCAATCGAACAAAATCACATAAAATAAAATGAGCAAAGTTTCTGACACCACGACTGATCATAATATGATCCAACACACTTTTGGCAGCTATAATGGAGAACCATGGACACCTTCCTCCCCTAAAGGAAAATAATTAACTATTTTGGCTGCGTTCTATCTTAAAGGAAAATAATTAACTCAACAGTTAATGAGTATATATAGTTGTCGGTATTAGCACGTGTACTACTTTGTATTTTATCATATTTAGTCTTATGTAATTATGGTAGAATTAGGATCCCTATTGTATAAGGATTTCATATTGTACACCTATATATATTTTGTATTAATGAGAAAGGCTCCCCAAGGGAGATTAATACAATCCTACATGGTATCAGAGCCGAAACCCTCTCCCCATCTTTTCTTTTCTCTGAGCTTGGTCCGCATAAGACATCAATTGTCTTGTCTTTTCCCTGCAACATTGTCCTCTCCCAAGAATCTTCTTTCTTTTTTTACTGTTTCAATTTGCAGAGAAAGCATGCTTTTTCTGTTTTCTGTGTTTGCTTTCGTGTATTCCCCACTGCCTGAGAATCATATTTTCTGCTTTCTATTTTCTTTCTTTTCTCCTTACCCAAAAATAATTAAATGTTTGTCCTTTACCCGAGAACAAATCAATGGCTTCCTTAACCCGTCAACAGCTCGATAATGTTTGGTATATGGACACGGGCGCCATGTCTCATCTCACCCACAATTCTAGTAATCTTTCTCAGCTGCGCAAGCTACAAACTCCACAGTCTATTATGGTCGGTAACGATCATTGCATCCCGATTCAAGGATTTGGCCACACCCTTACCCCACCACCGCATCCCCACTTCTCTCTTAATAACGTCTTTTATGCCCCACACATCATCAAAAATTTTATTTCTGTTAGAAAATTTACCATCGATAATTCTGTCTCAATTAATTTTGACCCGTTTAGATTTTCTGTAACGGATCTTCGTACCGGAAAACTCCTTACAAGATGCAATAGTGAGGGGGACCTATATCCTTTGGTACTCACATCCGATGCTAGTGTCACTCCTCCCATAGTTTTCTAACAAACCATATCTCCCTCAACGTGGCATAGTAGACTTGGTCTTCCGGGGTCTCACATTTTTTATTCTTTTAGAAACCAAAATTTAATCCAATGTAACAAAAGGAACCTTTCTCATAGTTTCTCCTCCTGTCAGTTAGGGAAACACGTTAGATTACCCTTTACGACTTCTATGAGTACCACTTTCTCTCCCTTTGATATTATTCACGCTGATTTATGGACCTCTCCCATAACTAGCAACCTAGGCCATAAATATTATTTAGTATTTTTTGATGATTTCTCCCACTTCCTTTGGGTCTATCCACTAAAACTCAAATCTCAAGTGTTCTCCAAATTTGTAGAGTTTCATACACTGATCAAAATGCAATTTGAAAAATACATAAAATTGTTTCAATGTGTAATGGTCGTGAGTTTAATAATTCCTTCTTTCATAAATTATGTGCGGCTAACGTCATGGTTTTTCATTTCTCGTGCCCATAAACCTCCCCTAAAAATGGTAAAGCCGAAAGAATTCTTCGAACCATTAATAATATGATTTGTACCCTCATTTTTCATCCGTCTCTGCCTCCTACTTTTTGGGTATATGCACTAAAAACGGTAGAACACATTCTCAATATTTTACCTACCCGTGCGATTCAAAATAGGACACCCACCGAAATTCTCTACCGTCGGATCCCTACCTATGACCATCTTAGAATTTTCGGTTGTCTATGTTACCCTAATCTGACATGCATAGGCCCCCACAAATTGGCACCTAGATCTACTCCGTGTGCATTCCTAGGTTTCCCGTCAAACCACAGAGGGTATTTGTGCTATGCACTATCCACCGCCAAAATCATCATTTCTTGCCACGTCACCTTTGTTGAGTATGTTTTCCCGTTTGACAACATTAAAAAATTTCGAGTCACTGATTATCAATTCCTCGAAGATTCGGACCCATCTCCGCTTGTCCAACAAACATTCCGTCAGACTGCCACTGTTCCGACGGCGGCAGGCGCACAAACACCCACCGCCAGTAGTCCGGTTATTAGCTCTCCATCCCCTCTAGTCCGATCTGCCACCACCACTGCTTCAGTGTCCACCACCACTACCAACCAAGAATGGATCTTGGGCCTAACTCAACTCCAAAAGCTAGCTTGTAGGGTGAGGATTGTCCAAGTCCATATAAGGAGTCCATGTTTCCATTCCATATCCGATGTGGGACTCTTAACACTCCCCCGCACGCCCAGACCTTGTTAACTAGAGTGTGGATAATATAATTTGGGGGTCCAACATCGGTGAATAAAGAATTGGAATGAGCCTGGCTCTGATACCATGTAAAGAATGGATCTTGGGCCTAAGTCAACTCCAAAAGCTAGAGTTGGGTTAGGCCCAAGATTCATTCTTTTCATGGTATCAGAGTCAGGCCCATTCCAATTCTTTATTCACCGTGTTGGACCCCCAAATTATATTATCCACGCTCCAGTTAACAAGGTCTGGGCGTGCGGAGGAGTGTTAAGAGTCCCACATCGGATATGGAATGGAAACATGGACTCCTTATATGGACTTGGACAATCCTCACCCTACAAGCTAGCTTTTGGGGTTGAGTTAGGCCCAAGATCTATTCTTTCAGCCGGATTACTCTGTGCATCAAAACTTAGATAGACGAGAGGAAAAATCACTAGATGTTTTACCTTTTTTTTTCCTCGTCTTTTTGAAATTTATTTGAACTTTAGTGTCCCGCAATTTTCATCCACTACTTTTAAGTCCCACCCTTTTAAGTGCAACAGAGATTTCCTTTCTTGCAGCAATTCCAAAAAAAAAAAAAAGCAATCCAAACACACAAGACACAACCACACATAAAATCATACTAGTACTAAACAGTGATGAACGACAGGCTGAATTTGGAAAAATCGTACTCATCCTTCTTCCCACTTTTAATTGTGAGAGAGTGATCGAATTGGTTTAAGTGATTAAATGTTGATCAACTTTTTAAAAGCTTATTACTGTCTTGATGTGGTTACACATGAGTTGTGATAAAAATTCCTTAAATAATCCAACCTAATGGACTATTGAGCGATGTATAATTAATGAAATATATACACAAAGCAAATTTAAATATAGTTGGTCGAGTATAATAATAATGTGACAAATTATGGAATATATAAGAATATGATTACATCAGTACTTGAGACTATGTTTGACTATAATCCATGTCACTGCTCTGCATAGGCTATTCAAATTTTGTCAAAAAAAGATACATATTCTAAAGTACGTTTAATATATAAACCTAACACCTTGAGGCTTGATGTAGACCTCAGCCGCAAAAAGATCTCAACTATAGTATATATCGACCTATATTTTCCTACTTTAAAAAAAAGACTAGGATTAATTAAAAACCAAGGTTCTAATTAACTTCTTCTTCATTCTTGCCTAAGACTTTCACTTGACTCTAAATTAGATCGAGCACGTTGTATCTACTCAAGATTTGCCACGATCAAGAACCACCAATGAATTAATTCATGTTGGTGTTTACAAAGGTTGCAGGAAATGGAAATTACAAGTAACTGCTAATGTAAGAATTGAAATTACAATTCAACTAGAAATCTGAAAATTACAAAGATGAACAAGAAAAACTGAAAAACTGTTTTTGCTGAGTCGAGTGTGGCACTCTGTCCTTAAGACAATATTGCCCCGTATGTATCCTTTATACGTCCTGGACAATTTGTCTCCCAAGATAAAACAGCAATGGAACACTTGAGCAAAGGAAACTCAAATGCTACCGTGAAGAATATTGAGCAATGAAATGATGCTAGGAAGATGTAGGAAGAAACTGTTTTGCTTGTGTATTTTCGTGTATATTGTAAGTATGTTTTGTGTGCCTCAACAATGGTGTAAGGGGTGTTTATATAGGTGAGGGAGGGTTGTTTAACTGCCTCCATAACAACCATTATTGGCCAAATAATGGCCATTATGGAGGTAGTAAAGCCACCAAAATAAATGGTGAAAGATCAACGGATTTGGCCATTATAGGAGGAGTAATTCAGCCAAAATAAATGGCTGAATTGAGTTCTTGGCGTTTCGTTCGACCGTCGAAATTTCGATTTTCGAAAACTTCGGGGACCAAAATCGTACATCATGAAACTTCGGGGACCAAACTATACATCCGAAAGAATTCTCGGTCCAAACTGTACTTCTGAAACTTCTGGGATCAAACTGTACTTCTGTCAAAGTTCTCTGGCCCAAAAAGATAATATCAGAAGGCCCACAACCCACGACCCACGACCCGTGACCCGTGAATCCGAGAACCCGGAACCCGGAACTCGGAACCGGAACCGGACCGGACGGGCGGGCGGCGGCGGCGCGCGTGTGGTCTTTCCTCGAACCGAAGCACATCTAGGTCCTCCCTCCTTTAAACACATGAGATACCCCTTGGGGTCCCAAACCCCAAACCAATTTCGAGTCTTATATACACAACAATTCTTTCTTCCTCTACCGATGAGGGAGAATTGAACACAATACCACACTTTTCATGTTTCAAACACCTCACTTCATGGACCAATATCTCTTTCATTTCTCAATGAAATTTGACGATTCTTGGCCCTACGGTTATCTACGTACTTAGTAGATCATGCATGTGTGAAGAACCGGATTCTCCAACATACGTAACACTAGTGTTTAAGCCGTTAAAGTTGGTCGGTCGCAACTCCCGCCAAAGGCAAATTTCCAACAATCCCCTCTTGAAAGAGATTTTGGCGCACTCACATGGTGTCTTTTCATTTCCAGCAATATTTCAGCGGACCGATGTTGCATAAGGAGAGGTAGCTTCACTTTGAACCTTCCATAGTTGAATACCATCGGACTTACTTACGCGCGCGGTGAACGTGATGTCTTGAACCGTCAGTGTTTAGTGTAAGCCAAGTCAATGGTACCAACACAACAAATTTCCTTACTCTCTTCTTCGTAATGTTTTGTCCGTTTTGTCCATGGACAACGTCTTGGATTCTTAAGTGCGTTCATTTTGAGGCGGCCCGTCCTCGCACTTAAATAAGTGGTCTCCTACAAGGTATCCTGCTATACCCCACTTCACAAGTGTTAGGAACCATTAAAAGTTTCCCAAAACCTAACCTCAACTCGTTGAGGAGCATTACAGTTTTGAAAACTTAACCTTTACCCACACTGCAGATAGCACTTAAAGTCTATCACGGGAACGGCTTTGGATTTAGTGTTTCTTTTCAGAAATCACTATCCGAAGTGCTCATACTTCCACCGAAGTGATCAACTGAACCTTTACAACTTAGTTTTCCCATTGAACCAAATTACTGGGATCTCCAGTTAGTAAGGTTGGGTTACCGCTGTATTAGTCCTTATATTTTGGGTTTTAAGCCCATTCCCCTAGATAGGCAAGCGATCTGATCTTTGGGTAAGCCCTTTGTCAATGGGTCTGCTATATTATCCTTTGACTTATTGTAATCAATGGATATTATACCCGTGGTGATCAGTTGCCTAACGGTCTTATGCCTCCGTCGAATATGATGAGACTTGCCGTTGTACATAGCATTCCGTGCCCTTCCTAGAGCCGACTGACTGTCGCAGTGGATCATTACCGAAGGTACGGGTTTGTTCCAACACGGAACATCCTCTAAGAAGTCATGAAGCCACTCAGCTTCTTCTCATGCTTTGTCTAAAGTGATAAACTCCGATTCCATTGTGGATCGGGCGATGCATGTTCGCTTAGAGGATTTCCAAGACACAGCCCCACCACCAATTGTAAATACATACCCACTGGTGGACTTGGTGTTCTCTATATCAGATATCCAGTTTGCATCACTGTACCCCTCTAGTACAGCTGGATATCTCGAATAGTGTAACCCGTAATTTAACGTGTATTTCAGGTATTGTAATACCCGATTCAACATCTTCCAGTGATTATCACTCGGATTACGGGTGAACCTAGCCAACTTATTGACTGCATAAGCAATATCAGGTCGGGTGCAGTTTGTTATATACATCAAACTACCGATCACCTGTGCATATTGCTCCTGGTATACAGGTGCACCAAGATTTTTATCAAGCTTTTGATTTGTATCCATTGGTGACGTTATCGGTGAACTGTCTAACATCTCAAACTTTCTCAAAACATCCTCGATGTAGTGAGACTGAGATAAGACCAGTCCGTCAGACGTCTTAGAGATTTTAATCCCTAAGATGACATCTGCGATACCCATATCCTTCATGTCGAAGCATTGTTTCAACATGTTCTTAGTCTCTAGGATTACCCTATGACTGCTTCCTGTGATTAATATGTCATCTACATACAGGCATATCATAACAAATGAGTCAGAGTTACCTTTCGTGTAAACACATTTATCACACTCATTAATGGCGAACCCCTTCGATAGTAGAATACTATCAAATTTTTTGTGCCATTGCTTCGGGGCTTGTTTCAGCCCGTACAGAGATTTGACAAGTCTACAGACTTTCTTCTCTTGTCCTTGAACCACATACCCCTCGGGTTGGTCCATATAAATTTCTTCTTCCAAATCACCGTTTAGGAAGGCTGTCTTAACATCCATCTGGTGTATCTCAAGGTCACGCAAAGCTGCGATCGCAATGAATACCCATATGGATGTCATCCGGGATACCGGAGAGTAGGTATCAAAGTAGTCAAAGCCTTCTGTCTGCCGATAGCCCTTGACTACCAACCTGGCCTTGTACTTGTCTATAGACCCATCTACCTTGTATTTCCGTTTGAGTATCCATATACAACCCAACGGTTTATTTCCCGGAGGAAGATCAACCAACTCCCACGTATGGTTATGCAGAATGGAGCCTATTTCACTCTCAATAGCTTCTTTCCAGAGCGGTGCTTCTAGAGTTGACAACGCCTGAGAAATTTTCCTTGGTTCATCATTAACCATATAAGGTACAAAGTCAGGACCGAAGGATTTATCCTTTCTGTCCCTCTTACTTCGCCTTAGATCCATCTCTGGAGTCTCCAAGTTCTGAGAATCTGGAACACTAGATTCCGGATGTTCAGCCACCTCGAGATTTGCTAGATCTGAACCATTCAGATCCGGGCAGTCAAGGACTCCCGGATCTTGAGAGTTTGTGCATAACTTCGTTTCAGAGAGGTTATGTCTTTTTCCTTTCTAGGAAAGGTACTTTCAAAGAATAGAGCATTCTTTGATTCCATTATTGTACCCTGGCGGATATCTGGAATATCTGACTTATGCACTAAGAAGTGATAAGCACTACTGTTATTTGCATATCCGATGAATATGCAATCTACGGTCTTAGGCCCAATCTTGACTCGCTTTGGCTTGGGTACCTCAACCTTTGCCGTACAACCCCACACCTTAAAATATTTGTAGGTGGGTTTCTTTCCCTTCCATGATTCATATGGAGTTTTGTCCTTACCCTTATGTGGGACTCTGTTAAGAATCGTATTAGCGGTAAGGACGGCTTCTCCCCACATATTCTGGGGAAGACCGGAATTGATAAGCAAGGCATTCATCATTTCCTTTAATGTGCGGTTCTTACGTTCCGCCACACCGTTTGATTGAGGTGAGTATGGAGCCGTCGTTTGATGAATAATGCCTTCTTGGGCACAGTATTCCTCAAATGGCGCTACATATTCTCCCCCTCTATCGCTACAAATGGATTTAACCCGTAGGCTAAGTTGATTCTCAACTTCTGCTTTGTAACGTCGGAACGCTTCAAAGGCTTCATCCTTACTTTTCAACAAGTAAAGGTAACAATACCTTGTGCTATCATCTATAAATGTCACAAAGTACTTGTTCCCCCTCTAGTTTGTGCAAACTTCAAATCACATATATCTGTGTGAATAAGTTCTAGAGGAGCGGTATTCCTTTCGACGGATCGAAAAGGAAGCTTGGTGAGTTTGGCCTCTACGCACACCTCACACCTATGTTGAGGGTTTACGTCGATAGAAGGCAACAACTCCATCTTTACCATCCTTTGAATAGACTTATAGTTTACGTGTCCTAATCTATGATGCCATAAATTAGAAGACTCAAGCAAATAAGAAGAAGGTTCAACTTTATTTCCTTGACGCAATACAGACATGGCATTCACTTTGAAGAGGCCTTCACAGACGAAGCCCCTCCCTACAAATGTGCCATTTTTAGTGAGTACAAACTTATTGGATTCAAATACTAGCCTAAAACCAGCATTAACCAATAAAGGTCCAGAAATTAAATTTCTTCTAATCTCTGGGATGTGCATCACTTCCTTCAGAGTAAGTTCCTTGCCGGAAGTCATCTTCAGGACCACCTTTCCAACCCCCATCACGTCGGAAGAAGCGTTGTTGCCCATGAACAGCTTCTTGTCAGCGACTAGTGTGTACGTGGAGAAGGCATCTTTGTTGGAACAGATGTGCCTAGTAGCACCTGTGTCCACCCACCACTGCATCGGATTCTCCACCAAGTTGGCTTCTAGCACCACTGCAGAGAATTCCTCGATCATGTCATCCAGGAGCGTGTCCTTGACAACGTTTTCTTGAGCCTTGCCTTTAGACTTGGCTTTCTGCTGTTGCTCAGTCTTGAGCTTGCGGCATTTCTTGATCCTATGACCACGTTTTCCACAGTGATGACAATTACCTCTGAACATCTCTGCTGCAGGGGCTTTGCCGTCTTTCTGAAACTTCCGCTTCTTGCTTGAGTTCCCTTTGGCCTCGCCCCATTCGCCTTCGCCTCGCCTCGCAGTTGTCTACCCTTTGGCAAGGTCTTCTTATTATCTTCCGGATTTGCGTTTGATAACAAGCTCTTCAAAGGTCATCTCCTTTGTCTTGAGTTTCAAGTAACTCATAAACTCATTCCATGAAGGAGGTAACTTTTCAATCAGCGATGCAACTAAAAACTGGCTCGTTTGGTTTCATCCTTCCAAATCCAGGTGATGTAAAATCATTTGGAATTCCTGGACTTGGAACATCACTGTCTTACTGTCCACCATTTGGAATTTTAGAAATTTCCAAACGATGAACTTCTTAGTACCCGCATCTTGTGAGTTGTACTTCTTTTGCAGTTTTTCCCACAGCTCTTTGGCAGTGCCAACGGTGCAATAGACCATGTAAAGAGGGTCTGCCAAGCAGTTCAGTATATAGTTCTTGCACATGAAATCGCTATGATTCCATGCGTTACGAACCATCTTCATGCCATTAATGACATGGATACCAAGGCCCCCTTCACCCGTTTCATTAGGCGAAGAGTCCATTTCATCTCCAGCTTGTGGAGGATCTTCCATAAGGAACCGGGTCATGCCCATAACTGTTAAGTAAAACAGCATCTTTTGCTGCCATCTTTTGAATTTCGATCCCATGAATTTTTCGGGGCGATCATGGTGGTGTGAAGAAGAGGGTGGAGCCAAAGAATCGGGAAGGCAGCAGTGTTATCGCTTGAACAAGAAGATGGCAGCAGCAGCAGCAGCGAAGGCGGCGGTGCACGCCTTGAGCAAGAGAGCAAGCGTGGCGGGGAAGGCAGCAACGTTGCCTCGAGAGGCAGCAGCAGTAGCAGCAACATCGGTCATATTTCCAGTCATGTTATAGCAGTTGTAGTAAACAAATATTGTCTTAAGTTGTTGGTGTTTACAAAGGTTGCAGGAAACGGGAATTACAAGTAACTGCTAATGTAAGAATTGAAATTATAATTCAACTAGAAATCTGAAAATTACAAAGATGAACAAGAAAAACTGAAAAACTATTTTTGCTGAGTCGAGTGTGGCACTCGTCCTTAAGACAATATTGCCCCGTATGTATCCTTTATACGTCCTGGACAATTTGTCTCCCAAGATAAAACAGCAATGGAACACTTGAGGAAAGGAAACTCAAATGCTACCGTGAAGAATATTGAGCAATGAAATGATGCTAGGAAGATGTAGGAAGAAACTGTTTTGCTTGTGTATTTTCGTGTATATTGTAAGTATGTTTTGTGTGCCTCAACAATGGTGTAAGTGGTGTTTATATAGGTGAGGGAGGGCTGTTTAACTGCCTCCATAACAATCATTATTGGCCAAATAATGGTCATTATGGAGGTACTAAAGCCACCAAAATAAATGGTGAAAGACCAACGGATTTGGCCATTATAGGAGGAGTAATTCAGCCAAAATAAATGGCTGAATTGAGTGCTTGGCGTTTCTGTTCTGACCGTCGAAATTCTGATTTTCTGAAAACTTCAGGGACCAAACTGTACATCTGAAAGAATTCTGGTCCAAACTGTACTTCTGGCAAAGTTCTCTGATCCAAAAAGATAATATCAGAAGGCCCACAGCCCGTGAACCCGGAACTCGGAACCGGACGGGCGGGCGGCGGCGGCGCGCGCGCGGTCTTTCCTCGAACCGAAGCACATCTAGGTCCTCCCTCCTTTAAACACATGGGATACCCCTTGGGGTCCCAAACCCCAAACCAATTTCGAGTCTTATATACACAACAATTCTTTCTTCCTCTACCGATGAGGGAGAATTGAACACAATACCACACTTTCCATGCTTCAAACACCTCACTTCGTGGACCAATATCTCTTTCATTTCTCAATGAAATTTGACGATTCTTGGCCCTACGGTTATCTACGTACTTAGTAGATCATGCATGTGTGAAGAACCGGATTCTCCAACATACGTAACACTAGTGTTTAAGCCGTTAAAGTTGGTCGGTCGCAACTCTCGCCAAAGGCAAATTTCCAACAATTCATGCAGCTGGATCGTAATTATAGTCTCCATCATCGTCATCTCCTTCCAAGGATGCGGTAGGAGCATAGTCATACCCATCATCGCCATCATCATCTCCTTCTAAACACAACCTTCTCTTCTGGAACCCAATAATCTTGAAAATGCTATACATTCTATTTATCTCGTCTCTTGGAGTATAGAAATATTAATTATGATACTGAGTATTGTATGATCTCTATGATAAGACGTGACGAATGGTTTTTGTGGTGTGTATGATAGGTGAAGAACCATTTGCTTAATATATAGGTAAGAGCCAAGTCTATAGTAGTTTTGAAGTAGATTGGCACGTTAGGAAGTGTGTTATGTACCAGAAGAATGTGCACATCCAATAAGCTTTGCTGCATTTAGCTACTTTTGGGGGCTGCCACATCAAAACTTTACTTTACATCTCATCATATATGATGAGCTTTAAAGATTAGTCTCCATATATCAAGTTGGTGGAGATAGAATCTCTCTCTGTGTAACATTGTGAGGGCAGAAATTAAGGTGGGATATAAGTATAAACCATCAAAATCCATTAAGAGAAACATATATAAAAAATCATAATCAGCATCATATATTGTTGCTCCTTTTTCGCTTTCATAACGCTGTCTCTTCGCCACATTCAATTTCCTCCGTATAATTAGTAGGTGTTTGGATATGGTTTGGTTGAAATCTTAGTCCTTCATCTGTCTCTCTGTCCCAATTTATGTGGCACTATTTCTTTTTTTGTTTATAAAAAATTATCATCTTTCTATATTTAAAAATAATTTAATTTTATGGAATGATTTATAATCACGCAAATATCTAAGATTTATGTTGAACTGCAAATTTCAAAAGTCCTCATTTCTTTCTTAAACTTTGTACCAAGTCAAATGGTGTCAAATAAATTGGGACGGAGGGAGTATTATATATTGAGGTCGGAAAGGAGTATTTGAAAATTGTAATTGTGTTTGGACATAATAAAGTTGAAGTTTTGGAGTGAAAACTTTCCTCCTAAAGCCTGTTTTTCAAATTATATATTTCAAGTTTAAAATTGGAATAATGAGTACCTTTTTGATAAACAAACGTTTTCTTTTTTATTAATGTTCAAATATATTTTTTAAAACTTTGGAACAAAAATCTATGGTCAAACAAGGATCAACCTTTAAAGTTTACCTGTTCAAAAGGTGCAACTTGTAGATATTAAAAGTGTGCATGCGACGTGGAAGTGTGTACTCCCTCTGTTTTAATTTATTCGACTTTTTTTTTAGTCTGTTTCTAAAAATTAACATATTTTTTTATTTAATAATAATTTAAATTTAAATTTTATTTTTTTACGTGTAACATACATTGAGTTCTTTCTAACCAAAGTTTAGTGACCAAAGTAGTTCTTCATGCAAGATATATATATACAAGTTGATTTTTTTTTTTTACTTTAATGGGGAAGTCAAGATACATATATTTACCGAAATTCCTGGAGTATTTAATACCAAGTTGGTTTGTAATTAATGTTTGAATTTCTTCTTTTATTATCTATGTTTGACGGTATATCACGCATCACTGCTCTGCCAAAAGTTTAATGTAAAAATAAAAAATGCAGCTCATAATTTATTGGGATCATTTTTGTGCATGAGTTCTCAAGTATAAATGTATCCCACTTAAAGAGAGATTAACTACCCGTCATACATTATAACATTTGCTCTGTCCATTTCAGTTCATGTAACCTTAATTTCTTTCTAGTATATCCCTCAAAAAAATGATCCTTTCTCAAAACAGAGACAATTTAATTTAAATTTTCTATTTACTATTAATCATAAATTTTTATAACCATACAAATGTCATAATATTCTTTTAGTTTACGCCATGTGCATGTTATTTATAAACCTATATATTCCTAAAGGCGAAAGATTGAGAAATTCTCAACCAGAAGATAATCAAAGCTTCGTACTGTCTTAGTAGGTGTTTGGCCATAAAATCAATTATTTTTTTACTTTATTTGGATTTTTTTGAAGTTGGAGCTGTGTTTGGTTATAGTTTTTACAAAAAATATTTGGCTGCTTGAATGTACCAAAAGTAAAGAAAGTGAAAGTAAAGTTTTAGGTGTTTTTCAAATTCATTGTATTTGCAATTTTTTTGGAGAAATGTTAATTTTTAAATAAAGTAAAAAAATCTTTCGGATTAAAAAATGAATAATTTCCATGGCCAACATGCACTTAATATTGGTTTTATATGACTTGTGATAAAAATATAAAAAAGCCTCAACTGGATAGCAATATATATGGAATATATAGAGAAATCTACTTTATAGACTGATGACAATAATCAGGTGACTACCAAAAATAACATACCCAGTGAAATTCACAACGTGAGGTCTGGGGAGGGTAGAGTGTACACATAATTTACCCCTATCAATCGAAGTACAAGAAATAACAGATAGTAGCAAAAATCAAAGCACCAGAAACTATAGAGCGATACTGCGACTACTAATATGAAAGGATAAACGAGACTACCTACTAGCCTTCTACCCTAATCTGAGTCCTCAATAACCTCCTATCTAAGGTCATGTCCTCGGTAAGCTATAACCGCGTCATGTCATGTCTAATCACCTCTCCCCAATACTTCTTCGGCCTACCCCTACCTCTTCTGAAACCGCCCATAGCCAACCTCTCACACCTCCGTACTAGGGAATCTTTGTCTCTCCTTTTCACATGCCCAAACCATCTCAGTCACGCTTCCCGCATCTTGTCCTCTACCGTGATCACTCTCACCTTGTCCCTGATAGCCTCATTCCTAATCTTGTCTCTCCTAATGTGCCCACACATATATCACAACATTCTCATCTCCGCCACTTTCATCTTTTTAACGTGAGAGATCTTAACTGGCCAACACGCTGCCCCATACAATATAGTCGGTCTAACAACCATTTTGTAGAACTTGACCTTAAGTTTTGGTGGAACCTTCTTATCACATAGCACTCCGGAAGCGAGCCTCCATTTCATCCACCTTGCACCAATACGATGTGTGACATCATCGTCAATCTCCCCATTGCCTTGTATAATAGACTTAAGATACTTGAAACTACTTTTCTTCTGGATGGCCTAGGTACCAAGTCTCACTTCTATGCCAGCCTCATGAGACGCATCACTAAACTTGTACTCCAAGTACTCTATCTTGGTCCTACTCAACTTGAACCCATTACACTCCAGATTTTGTATCCAACCCTCCAACTTAGCGTTAACTCCGCTGCGAGTCTCATCGATCAGGACTATGCCATCGATAAAAAGTATATACCATGGTACCTCACCTTGAATTTGTTGCGTCAATCCATCCATCACCAAGGCAAATAAAAATAGGCTAAGAGTTGATCCTTGATGCAACTCCATCACAACTGGGAAGTGTTTTGAGTCTCCTCCTACTATCCTTACCCTGGTTTTGGATCCATCATTCATGTCCTTGATCACTCTAATGTATGCCACAGGTACACCTCTAGCCTTCAAGCATCTCTATATGACCTCTCTTGGAACTTTGTCGTAAGCCTTTTCTAGGTCGATGAATACCATGTGTAAGTCACACTTCCTCTCTCTATACTACTCTACCAATCTCCTTACAAGATGAATGGCTTCTGTAGTTGAGCGCCCCGGCATGAATCCGAACTAGTTCTCTGAAATAGACATGCCTCTCCTCACCCTCATCTTCACTACCATTTTCCACACTTTCATAATATGTCTTAGCAGTTTGATACCTCTATAGTTGTTGCAACTCTGGATATCACCCTTGTTCTTGTACAAAGGAATCATTACACTCGACCTCCATTCTTCGGGCATCCTTGTCGTCTTAAAGATGACATTAATCAACCTAGTCAGCCACTCCAAACCTGCTATGCCAGTGCTCTTCTAAAATTTCCCGGGAATCTCGTCAGGCCCGGTCGCTCTTCTCTTATGCATCCTACGGACAACACCCTTAACCTCATCAGCATTAATACTCCTACAATACCTAAAATCGCGACGCCTCTCGGAAAGTTCTAAATCTCCCAACACAATGTCTATGTCTCCTTCTTCATTTAAGAGTTTATGGAAGTATGATTGTCATCTCCGTCTAATGAGAGCTTCATCTACCAATACTTTGTCATCCTCGTCCTTGATGCACTTTACTTAATCTAAATCACCTGCCTTTTTCTCCCTCCCCTTGACTAGCATGAACAACTTCTTATCCCCACCTTTGTCCTCTAGTTAAATATATAGATGTTCAAAAGTTGTCATTTTTGCCATCGAAACCATCAACTTCGCCTCCTTCCTTGCCATATTATATAGTTTCATATTCGTCCACTTCTCCACCTCATCCTTACTTTATACCAACTTCGCATGCGCCACCTTCTTTGCTTCCACTTTCCCTTAAACTTCTCCATTCCACCACCAGTCCTCTCGGTGCCCACCACACTTACCTCTCGAGACTCCCAACACCTCCTTAGCTACTACCCTAATGTAACTTCCCGTCCTATCCCACATACCGATCGCATTCCCGGTACTCTCTCAAGCCACCATAACCGTCAATTTCTCCCCCATCTCTAGGGCACTAGTCATGGTCAAACTCTCTCATATGATCCTAGGTCGGTCATCCACGACCCTCTTCTTCTTCTTCTTCTTTGTCTTAATCTCTAAATCCATCACAAGAGCTTATGTTGGGTCATAAGGTTCTCGCTCAGAATAACCTTACAGTATTTACAAAGACTTTTATCGTCCTTCCTAAGTAGCAAAAAGTCTATCTGAGTCTTAGCCACCAACTACGGAAGGTTACCAAGTGCTCCTCATTCTTTGTAAAACTCAAATTGGCTACCACTAACTCAAAAGCTCTTGCGAAATCAAAAAGTGAGACTCATCCTCCATTCTTGTCTCCGAAGCCAAAACCATCATACACATTATCATAACCCCTCAAAATAGACCCGATGTGTCCATTGAAATCACCTTCCACGAATAGATTCTCAGTAGGCAATATTCTTCCCACCATCTCGTCCAAATCCTCTCAAAAGCGCCTCTTCTCCTCTTCGTCCAAGCCCATTTGCGGCGCGTAAGCACTAATAATATTCAAAGTGAGTCCTTCAACGACCACCTTTATCGACATCATCCTATCAATGACCCTCCTAACCTCTACCACCTGATCCTTTAGCTTACTATCTACTAAAATGGCTAGCCCATTTCTATACTTTGACCTACCAGAGAACCAAAGCTTATACCCATCTACCTCCTTAGCTTTAGGACCTACCCATTTTGATCTTTTGGACACAAGCTATATTAATCCTCCTCTTCTTAAGAATCTTAACTAGCTCTATGGACTTCTCCATTAATGTCCCAATGTTCCAAGACCCTACTCTCAGCATAGAAGCTCATTTAACCCACTTACCCCCAACCCTAGCCCCGTCTCTGATAGAGAACATGACCTTAGTCTACCATCAGTTACCAAAGCCACTAAAATCAATAAAAACTAATAAACTAGTCAAAGGTTTAGCCTAAAATAGGAAGGAATCAAAGTGAAAGCACAAGTTATCAAGAATCTAGAGGCAAGTAAAATCACAATGCCAAGAATGATATAACTAAAGACAAGAAGAATAAAAAAGTCAAGAATCAATACAACGAAAGCAAAATTAAACAACAGGAATGGATACGAACAACCGGAGGTACCAACTCCAGTTGAATCGAACCTGTTCGCAGCCGAAAATCATTGTTCGACATTGGAGTTACTGTTCACTGCCGGAAGCTACTGTTCACCACCGGAAGTTGCCGGAAAACTTGAATAGTTGCAGAGACCTGAAAGAAGTAGAGAAGAGAAAAGAGGGACAGGTTTGGCTGAAAACGTACTATCCAGAGCAGTTTGGCCGGAAACACTCGCCGGTGTTTGATCGGCCTTACTGATCGGCTCCGCTGGTGACAGAGGAGAGGTCGGCGAGACCTAGAAGGGGCGGCGGGAAAAGAGAGGTGGTACCGTTGAAGGAGAGAGAGAGTCGGGATTAATAAAGAAACTAATTGTTCTTCTTTCGTTCTCACACAGAAGAAGTTCTCAAACATCACAATAATCAGGTGACTAATTTTAAAATATGAATACAATTAATCTTATCATCAAGTGAGACTATCTTTGACTACATTCCATGTCACTGTTCTACATAGGCAATTCAATTTTTTTTCAAAAAATAAAATATCTAGATATAAGCTAGTGATTCCATCAACCCTTAATAGCACCTAGCTACATGTAGACCTCAGCTTCAAAAACTAATATTATGAACCTACATATTCCTATCTAGAGAAAAAGAAAAAATACTATGAGTAATTAATTGATCATTCCTGCCTAGACACATAAGGAATTTGACTTAACACGCTTTTAGTCTAGATTTGCCGCTGCCAAGAACCTCTATTAATGAATTCATGCAGCAGGAGCATAATCATAGTCATCACCTTCCAAAGATACACCAGGAGCATAGTCATATTCTCTGTCGTCGTCATCTCCTTATAAGGACGTTGCGGAAGCATAGTCATAATCTGCATCATCATTGTCACCACCTCCCTCTAAGCATGCTGCTGGAGCATAGTCATAATCTCCATCATCATCTCCATCTGAACATGACCTTCTCTTCTCGAACCCAATAATCTTGAAAATGCTAGACATTTTATGTATCTTTCTTGGACTATAGAAATATTAAATATGATACTGGCTATTGTATGATAGATCTCTTTTTGGTAATATGTGAAGAATGGTTTTTGTTTTGTGTATAATAGGTGAAGAAACCATTTGCTTATATATAGGTAAGAGCCAAGTGTGGACTCATTTTGACACGTTAGGAAGTGTGTTATATTACCTGAGGAATGTGGACAGCCAGAAGCTTGGATCAAAATTTCACTTTACATGTCATTGTATTTGTAAGTGATGAGTGTTAAAAGGTTACATATTCTCCAGATCCTGGTGGAAGAATCTCCCTATGTTTAATTTCTATCTCTCTAACTTTTGGGGGGGAGATAGGTGGAATTTCAGTAATTAAACCATCAAAATCCTTCAACAAAAAACATACAAAAAGACTTTGAACATAGATGGAATATACGGGGATAATATATAAATGGAATGTATGGGGATGATATAAAGTGTTTGTATTAGATAAATTTGAATAACTTTTATATTTTAACATTGGCCTTTTTAAAAGACTTTGAAACAACGAAGAGGGTATATTTGTCATTTGATTGTTTTATTCCATACATAGCAAATCTTGGAATTGCCTATTATAAAATAAAAAATTTCAATCAAATACAGAATAAAATAGCTTCACCCTTTTATCCCAAGATTACTATTCTTATTCTTGAAATCAAATGACCCCTTCAAGTATAGCTAGCTTCTTGAAAGGGTACTAGGAGTCTAGGAGGATTTAAGGGTGCAACTTTCTGTGGAAACGTGTGCATGGCACGTGGAAGTGTGTAATATCTACGTGGCTGCTTACTTGGCATGCCACCTAGACAGGGTAACACTACTGGAGAAATAATATGTTGACTACCACATCGTGATGTAGATATGTCCTTTGACTACAAATGCAAAAATGTCGACATTCTTTTTTGCATGGATTCTCACTTATATGAGGTTAACTACCCTTTCATGCATGATAGAGGCAGATTTAGCATGTAATGCATGAGTTTAAGTTATATATAGGCTAAATACATAGACAAATTTTTAAACTTGATTCAATTTTCCATTTTAACTCAAGCTTGGTTCATTTAGATCCTTCAACACCATCTCAACTGTATCTTTTAAATACAAAAAAATGAATTTGGAACCAAATGAAGAGAGTGGCATGGCAAAAATAACCAGAAAAATACTAAGGAATCAGCAGAATATAACTTTCGTTGTTTTCTCCTTTGTAAAAGAAATCAGTAGAATCGTGAAACATCAAAAGAACTGAAATCAATAATTTCGACAACGGACAGTGGAGAACACTGACCAGAAATATACTAAGGAAGTATTTTACTCACTTGAAACTGTATTTATATTCTCTTCCGATGCTTTTCTCCTTTATTTTTTGAATACCCAATTTCAAAATCTTGCTTTTCATGGCCTATACAACACAATTAATCTAAACCCATCTTACAAAAGTTCAAATTTGCAAGGTTGAATAAGTATCAGAATCAGTATATTTTCAATACCCACTGCGAAATTCTATCAATTCGTATGCTTTCTTTGATAAGAATTCGCAGAAAAACTAATATTGTCATCTTTAATTTTGTGGCTGTTCATTCCTTCTTCTGAAGGTGGTCTAGTCGTGCCAGAAGGAGGAAGCAGACTGATGGTGACAATGAAGTTGACAATGTGAGTTTTAAGAAGAAAAGAAGAAGAAATAAATATGTGTGGTATTAAAAAGAAGAAGAAATAAATAGTTGGAACAAATAACACTTGTATATGACTATGAGACAATTAACACTTGAAAGTTGAATTTCTTTTTATTTTTCTTCACTCTTACATGCTTAAAAGACAGTGTATCTACATTCTTTGTCATGCCACCGTTCACAAGTGTGAAGGCTATCAAACTGTCAAATCCCTATTAGGACAAAATATAATTCAGATGTTCATTGCATAAACCGTTCAAATATAGTTTTAAAATGTCCTTTGACGACAACTGAAAAAATGTCGACATTCTTATGTGCATGAACTCTCAAGTATACGAGTACTCCAATTAAGAGGTTAAGTATATCCTTCTTGCATTATACTTACATTTAAGTGCAACTTAATGAGTTAAGACATCTTTACATGCAATCTTTTAGAATTGGATCTAAAACAGTTATTCCAGATGAAGAGCTTTGGGGGAAAAGGGAAAAGCAAACTATTCATTCTTACAGCATCTTATAATGTTGGTCCAGTCTGTACACATCACTACTAAAAACACTGAAAACCGACCTCAGGATAAAACTGAGGTTGGTTTTTAATGATGGGTGTTTGATCCGATGGTGCATTTTATAATGATGTAATATGTTTCTTTCAAATGAATTTTTTTGCAATAATCAACCCCACAGGTCAATTTTTTGAACTATTTTTAAATTTTAAGAAAAACCGACTTTCAGAGGTCCCTTTGCACCTTGCCAATTTTTGGCGCCAAAACACACTACAAGAAGAAAGACATTTGATAATAATATTTATTGTTGTCATATGTTGGATGTTGTTGTCAAAATTACTTTTAGCAATAACAAAAAATGTTGCATGCAATAAATTCCGATGCGAAAAGTTTTCACAACAACAAATTGTTGTCATTTACCTTTTTTTAGCAACAATAAATTGAAGTGTTGTTGCCATTATATTGTTGTTAAAGTTTTGTTGTCAATTCTATACTTTCTTATAGTGACATCAACATCCGGTGATTGATTTCTTTAAAAAAAAAAAACCAAAAAAACGCTGGAGGTCGGTTTTTTACCGACTTCTTTTGAAGGTCGTTTTTTGACATTTTTTTTAATAGTACAAGCGACACATAATAGCACTAAATGAGATAGTGACACACTTCAACATGATAACATAATAAACATAGGCCGTGAATTTCAATTTTACCACCACCCTATTATTAAAAAGAATCTTACATGTTTGGCCCATTAAAAAAATGAAGCTCCCACATGAATGGGAGCGTTGAAGACATAATTAAACAATAAAAGCTAGTTTAAATTATTAGATATAATGGTTACACATTTCAACACATAACTAAGAAATACAAATGACTTCTCGCTATTGATTGCACCAGTTTAACATTGTGCTCACTTTTTAGTTCACCAATTTCATGGAATATGAATATGATCACAGCATCAGTACGTGAGACTTCATAAATGTTTTATGTTCGACTACAATCACATCACTGCTCTGCCATGTTATAAGCTAGTGATATTTCAAAGTCCCTAACACTTTGATTAGACCTCAACTGCAAAAGCAAATGGTTTCTGCTAACATATAAAATTAGATAGTCCTAAATAAAAAATATAGACTAGGATTAACTAAACCAAGATCTTAATTACTTCCTCACGTCTGAATTAGACATAGTGTTCGATCCAACACCCTGCTTGTATCCTAAATCCACCATGATTGAGAATCTCCAATGAATTAATTCACGCAGCAGGAGCATAATCGTAGTCTCCATCATCGTCATCACCTTCTAAGGATGCTGCGGGAGCATAGTCGTAGTCTCCATCATCGTCATCTCCTTCCAAGAATGTTGCTGGAGCGTAGTCATAGTCTGCATCATTGTCGTCACCATCTCCTTCTAACCATGCTGCTGGAGTATAATCGTATCCATTGTCACCATCATTATCTCCGTCTGAACATGACCTTCTTTTCTGGAACCCAATAATCCTAAAAATGCCTGACATTGTAATATCTCTTCTTAATTATATTGGACTATAGAAATATGTGATGTTGAGTGTTGTACTGTTGTATCTCTTTGATATAGGATATATGAATGAAAAATGGTTGTATTTGTGGTGTGTATTATAGGTGAAGAAATCATATGCTTATATATAGGTAAGAGGCGAGTGTCGACTCGTTTGGACACGTTAGGAAGTGTGTCATGTTAGGTGAAGAATGTGCAAAGCCATATGCTTGGCTGCATTGAACTAATTTTTGGGGCTGCCACATTGGGAATTCACTTTACATGTCATAACTCATAATGTATGAGGAGTGTTACAGATTATTCTCCATCATTGCTGAAAGTAGAATCCCAAGTGGTGAAGATGCCACCACTTCTGTGATTTAGTTTAAGTGATGTAATGCGCCTTGGATATTAGTTACTACTAATTCGTAATAGTTTATTAAGGGTTTATGAAATTTAGTAGTATATATGTTGCTATAAAGTAATGTATTCCATAGACGTAGTGTTTAACCCAATTAATTATAGATATTTGGGATATGAAGTTCCAACAGCACATGCACTATGTCAACTTCAAATATTTGATTTGAAGTTAGGCTTGGCAATTCTTAATTTCAAACTTATGTGTCTGAAGTTGGAAGTTTGAAGTTTGAAACTTCAGTTATTAATTTCGACTATATTTAAACAAGGATCCTAAATAGGGTTATTTGTGTGCTTTCCCGTCTAGCTAAGATAATTAAAAGGCAGCCCAATGCATAAAGTATTTCATATTAGCAGGATCCGGGGAAGGATCGCACCCCTTGAATGTTGACATAGACAGTCTAACCTAATACATTACATTATTGACTGCTTCTACGACTCGAATTCATAACCTATAAATCACACAAAAACAATGTTATCGTTACTCCAATGTTCCCCTTCCCCATATGATTATACCAAGAAAAATAATATAGGTAGTATTACTCTGATATTTTAATTTACATGTGATTTTGAAATGACTTTTATTTATTTTTGGAAGTTCCCTTTCATTTTTATTTTGTTAAACCCGCTCGCTTCCCCATCCCTACTCCCTGGCCAAAACACAGAAGAGTTTCTCTCAGTTCAAACATCAAACACCTAATAGGCGCTAAAATGGAGTACCCACATTCCTCTTCTTCCTCTTCATCAGACAATTTGCTTCGAACCCTAAACACCAAAGGCGGGTGTTTCCGCGATATATATATAGTAGCTAAATGATTATTGTTACTTCCTCCTCGTCCTAATTTTTGTGAAGGTGTTTTACTTAGAACGCAGTTTAAGGAATAAAGGAAGGTTTTTATAATTTGTGGTCTAAAATAAGTCAAATATATTTGTGTAGCTATAAATCATCTCATTAAAGGTAAAATAAGTATTTTAAAGTTAATTGTTACTAAATATAGAAATACGTATTTTTTTTTAATTTCTCTTTACATATTTTTGTTGTAAATAATGTATTTTGCATCATTTTGTGTACATAATTGATTTTAGTGGTAGTAGCCAAATGATTATTCCTATGAGGCAGATTCAGTATTTCGATTCTGTATACACATTTTTAAAATTACTTATATGGGCGAATTTGATTATACCTGCCTTTAGTGGACTACCTAAATTAATGGGAATAAGGGCTTATTGCTTAAATAGATTAACTTATCAATAGTATCCAAGTTCAATGGTAACTAAAATCAAATGGTTGTTGTTCCATGTTGGCTAAAAGTTTCTCAAGTTGTGTTTATTTTTCACAAGAAAGAAGTTTGTAAGAAAAATAGGTTCCATTAACTGTGTGAGATCACTGAATTTCTTATTGTTAAGAGTCTCACCTCGGATATGGAACGATCCCACCTTGGATATGGAATAGGAACATGGACTCTTTATATAGATTTGGACAATCCTCACGCAGCCGCAGCTCCTAGCTTGGGCTTGGTATCAACGGAAGTGGAAGTAGACTTACACAAGGACATATCAGGGCGCTCAATTATCTCAGCGGCATACTTCCATTGTGATAAGAATAACTCACATTCATGACGAGCGACAGAAATCCCCAAAAAGTAACTCAAGGGCCCCAAGTCTTTCATAACAAACTCAGAACTGAGCATAGTCATGATAGACTTGCGCAAAGTATCAGAAGAGGCAATCAAGATAATATCATCCACATATAATAGAATATAAGCCAGGGAAGTACCACGACGATATATGAACAATGAATTATCAGACCTGCTGTGACTAAAGCCAATAGACGAAACATAGTCCGCAAACCTCTTATACCAAGCACGTGAGGCTTGCTTAATCCTATACAAGGACTTCTTCAATATACACACATGATGAGGATAGGTTGGGTTTCGAAAACCCAAGGGTTGATGCATGTAAAAGGTCTCCTTAAGATCACCATGTAAGAAAACATTCTTCACATCTAACTGATGAATAGGTCATGCCTTTGAAAGAGTCAAAATGAGAATAGTGCGAATAGTAGCCGGCTTAACCACCCGACTAAACGTCTCACCACAATCTACACCAACCTGTTGAGTTTTTCCATCACCTACATGACGGGCCTTTTGTCTCGCAAAAGATCCATCAGAATTATCTTTATGAGTAAAAATTCACATAGACCGAATAATATTAACACCAGACAGACGGGGCACCAACTGCCACGTCTTATTTGCAATAAGAGCATCATATTTGTCGGTCATAGCCAATTTCCAATTTGGGCCATTTAACGCAGACAATGGGTTATGAGAAAAGGGGACTTAAGAATATTAGAATTTAGATTAAAATGTCTTTTTAGTTTAAAAATACTCCATTGACTACGAGTGACCGGTCTGTGACTCGAGGGAGAATTGAGTGGATTTTGGGAAAAATTCGAATGGGTGACAGACTGGCCATCAGGCAGTGGGCCTGCTGGCCCAACACGGGATGCTGGATCGGGACTGGAAACAGTAGTAGGGGTAGAACTGGGATAGATAGTCGTCCCAGCAGCTGAACGTGAGACCTGAGGGACTGGCCCACTGGCAGAGTTGACGGAATAAGAGGGCCAGCAGGCAGTGGGCCAGCGGGTGGATTTTGGGTATGGGACAAGTCCGATAAATGGTGGATAAGATATGGGGAGACATCGTCATCTAAAAATTATACGAACGAGGCCTGGGACTACGTACTTTAATAAATGGAAATTAGGATTTATCAAAAATAATGTGGCGACTAATTATGATTTTATTAGACGATAAATCAAAACATTTGTAACCACGATGATTGGATGGATAACCTAAAAACACACAAGGGGTAGAACGGGCTTGAAGTTTGTTAATTGTAGTTGACGAAAATAGCGGATATCATAAGCATCCAAAGACCCTAAGATGTGAATACGAAGGAGTCTTATTATAAAGACATTGAAGAGGGGATAAATATGTCAAACCTTTGGTAGGAAGTATGTTAAGAAGATAAGTATCCATTTGTAGAGCATGATGCCAAAAGGAAGGGGGTACGGAAGCATGGACCAATAAGGTTCGGACAATATTATTAATGGTACGAATTTTTTGTTCGACTTTTCCATTTTGTGAGGACGTATGAGGACAAGAGAAACGAAAAACTATGTCATTATTTTCACAAAATTCTCGAAACAACCCATTATCATATTCTTTGCCATTATTACATTGAATATTTTTTATTTCCCGATCGAATTGGGTACGGATGAATGCTCGAAATTTTAAGAAAGTGGAAAAAACTTGAGATTTTTCGCTAAGGAAAAGGTCCACAAAAAAATTAGAATAATCATCCAAAAATAGAACATAATAACGATAGCCCATAGAACTTAAAACGGGAGATGTCCATAAATCGCTATGAATAATATCAAATGACATTAAAGTACGAGAAGTAGAGGCTACAAATAGTAATCTAACATGTTTTCCTAGAGGACAAGATTGACAAATTGGAGTATTATGCGTACCCTTACAAGAAATAAAATTATTTTTATGTAAGGAAGAAACATTAGACGACCCAGGGTGACCCAAACGTGCATTCCACAAGGAAGGAGCAAGAGTTGCAAAGTAGTAGAAGGCAAGGCTTGACTCGAGAGACTAGATGTGGGCGTGATAGGATAAAGATCTCCCATACTATCACATCTCATGAGAGGTATTCTCGTCTTGAAATCCTTCACAGAAAACCCAAAAGGATTAAAATCAACAGAAACTCAATTATCAGTGGTGAATTTACGGGCAGACACTAAAATTTTAATTAAGTTAGGGGCATGAAAGCCATTTTTCAAGACAAGAGGTGGATGGGGCGGAGACAAAGTTTTATGACCGTAACCACGAATTGAAATTGAGTTGACATTACCAATAATTATGCCACGATTTTTGCTCAAATTGAAATAAGACGAGAGAGTACCTTGGTCGGACGTCATGTGAGAAATGACATCGGTGTCCATGTACCAATGCGCGTCTAGAGGATTCAATCCAAGTGTATGCATGACGGCTTCAGTATCTATAGGTGTCGGAATCAAAGAGGGGCCGGCAGCATGATGGGCCTATGGGCGGCCGAGGCCCAAGCACACCTGCTTGCTGACCCGGCCCAGCGAAGTTACAGAAGCTAGTGGATGAGGTCGAATTGGGCCGAAAGGATTGCTGGCCACCCCCACCACCGCCAGAACTACCACGATTGCCACCGCAATTTTTTCCATTATTTTTTTGATTTTTTTGCGTCCACCATGAGCACGGTTTTGGCCCGAATTATTAATAAAACCTTGAGAATCAACGGAGGACGTCATCATGACCACGGGACTAACGTCAGTAGCCGCCTTTTTGGACAAACCAGCTTCTTCTAACGTGAGCATCGAACGGGCTTGATAAAAAGGTGGAAGCGAATTACTTTGATGGAGGAGAGTCCCCACACCATTATAGGCCTCAAATAGGCCTGCAATCATTTGTAGAACAAGACGATTATTGGTAATGGGTGTGCCAATGTTATGGAGTTGGTCTGCCAATTCCTTGAGCTATTTACAATAAGAGGAAACATTCAGGAAATCGTCCATGCGGACTTGGAAAAATTCCTGCTCAAGGGTGACAGGGTGGGATTGTTGGTTATCTTGGAATATATCACACAATCTATTCCATGTAGCCATAGCCGTAGTGTCCGACTCAATAATCGTTTATAAAAGGTCGGTAGAAATAGTGGAATAAATCCACTGAAGTACAGTAGCATCAAGAGTAATCCATAACCGAGAATCCTCCGCGGGAGTAGGGGTAGTGGGAGGAATTATTTGATGGAGAACTTGATGGGTGATGGCGTGAATTTTGAACAACTCTGCCCACGTCGCGTATTAGACGTTTTCCATCTCAAGAACAATATGAATGTAGTTTTTGATGCTGGAAACATTAAGGGCATGATGAAATATGTTCTTTGATGTAGACATAACGAAAGAACAATATGTGATTTGAGAAATTTGGAAGAAAATTTGGGAATAAAGGAGGAAGAACTCGGCACGGAAACCGAGAAAGGGCTCGGATATCGAGGCAGCCGAGACAAGCGGAAGCTTGGTAGAGAATGAGGTATGTGAAACCTAGACTTCTGATACCATGAAAGAAATAACCCCCTTGATTATTTTCATTAATGAATGAGTATATATACAATTTACAATATGGAAAATTCTATTCTTATTCTACTCCCAAAACCCTATTCTATTTGTACAAGAATCCTACAATTATGGTAAGTGTACAATGATAATTAATTATAAATAATATGGTACAAAAACCTCTCTAAATCGTGATATACTTACCATGTATATCACGGTCAGTTTGGTAAGTATATCACTGACCGGTTCCTTGTGTTTCCGTGATATACACGGTATACACAAGACATTGTATATGCCGTGTATATTGTGTATACCACGGTATATTTTCAGTTAAAATTCACAATTTTTTCATCAGAGTTTGCTAGGAAGTTCCATTTGATATAGTTCTTATACCCACTTTCAGGAACAAGAAGATTTTACAACGACATCGGCAGAGAACATTAGAATGAGCATGTTCACATTTGAAAGAGATCATGTTGGAGCGCATGGAACAGCAGGATTTAGAGGAAGAGGGAGAGGACGAGGTAGAGGAAGGGGAAGGAGAGGCTGACTTTTGCCTACCATTCAGCCTTTCCCTTTTTTTTCTCTAAGTTAGACTTTTAGTTTTTTAGATATCACAAACCTTTCGAAAAGGCATCACATATCTTTTCTTTTTCTGGTGATTGCTGTTTAGTCAATTTAATTGGTAAAGTGTTTTATCTTGGTAAGCTTGACATCCCGAAGAAACTTTCTTTCATCTCTATGTATTTGAATCTGCTTGCAATTTTTGTTCTCTCCTGCTAGCTCACTTGGCTATGTTTCTTCTGTTTGGGTAGGGGCCAGGTCCTGTCTGGGATGTGTTCCTTTACTTTATCATTCCCTTATCCCTTATTTTTGGCCTTTCGTCTTTTTTGGCTATTTGGTGTTAGTAACTCTTTTGTCAGAAACAGTATCATGTGATATGATATGTCTGCTTGCTTAGACGAGATATATGTTCCCCTTTTTTTTTATATCCAGCTTCCCGATTTATGCCAGACTATTTCTGAAGATAGTAGTCTCGGTCCCTCAGCACTACTACTAGTAAATCGCGGGATGTGTCTGAATGACCAGGGTTTGAGAACAGAGCAACTGATATCACCTACAAGGTCCTACCCCTGAAGAGAGCAAATTATTCCTACCAAGATTCGAAACCACGCTGCAGGCCTCCAGCTGGATTTTAAGTTCCCCTCATGGATGTTCCCCTTTTTTGATCGTCTATCTTATGCAGGAACGAATGAACTTTAGTGTGCATGCGATTTCGCCTCTCTTACCTCCGTTCTGCCTTGTGTTATGCTTATACTGAACTGTATGTACTAGTAGTTGCACTGCCAAATTGTAAGCTATTTTTATTCATTCTCCTCCGTTATTCTGAAATTCCTTTTTCTTCTTCTTATTCCCTTTTATCTTAATCCGGTTTTTCTTTACGTTGTTAATGTTGTGAGAGATGCCTTTTATATTACTATTCGGACTGCTTAAGAATGTACTAACATTAATTAATATGGATGGTTGTTTACAGCCATACCAGCAATATTGCATTTCAAAAAGTAATACTCCATAAGTATTTATGCACTTAGACCACTTGTAGAGATATTCCAAGAAAGTGATAGTATTAGAGATGTTACCCTGTGGTATCCATATAATTAGAGGTGGAGCAACCTTCGGCTAAGAGTGGTTAGTCGAATATTATTTGTCGGAAAGTTATACCGTGTATATAGATTAAATATTAATTTTTATATAAATGAAAGTAGCTTTAGAGCAATAGTAAAGTTATCTCGATGTGACTTATAGATCATGCGTTTGAGTCGTGGAACCATCCATTGATGCAAGCGATCTTGATTATCTATTAAATCTTGAATACTCTTAGCGAAATTTTTGGATTTCGCCACTGCATACAGGGTTCTTTGGGACGAGGTTTTAATTATGAATACTCATCTCGAATGGCTCATTCATTACTTCGATTTGTTGCTTGTTTTTTACTTCATTGGTCAACAAAGGTTGTCACAATGTTTGCTTCCTCGTGGCTCTCTTTTTCTTTTTCAATCTTTCACTCCTGGAACTCTCCTATTTTGATTGAACATGTGAATCAAGATTCAGGGGTCCCATGTGTTATTGATCATGTGAATAAAAGACAAAGGAGATGTCTAAGATGGACAAAGTTTTTTTCTGAAATTTAACAAAAAGTGAAAGAGAACTCTTGAATTGGAATCTAAAGATTGGACACAAAATTGAAAAAATTGAATAATACTTTATCTGCAAAGGGGTAATAAAAATTACACATGTCTTTTTATTCTAAATAAGTGACTAATCATGTTATTATTAAGTGTAAAAAGATACTAAATGTAAATAATTTTTTAAAGGAAATAATGTCATTTTTTTCGGATAAACTATAAAAATAAAGTGAATCATATAAAATAGTACAACTATTGATTTGACAAGTGGAAAAAAGTGTTCAAAGATAATAACATAAAAGAGTCTTTCCTTGCCACCTGTTGCTCCAAACGAGATTTTGGAGAAAGCATAACCCAAAATGATATGTTCTGTTTGCAATGAAAATTGTACTCCACAAAATTTGACTTAAAAATATGAAAGAAAATCCACAATTTATAAGAAAAAAGAAGAAATAAATAAAGAAAAGCTAACGAAATGAACGAAAAAAATAGAAGAAAAGGAACCGTAAAGAATGAAATTTATGCAGGTCAATCGGTGGAAGAATCGGATACTCAATCAACATTAAGAACTTTTCATATCGAAGGAGTATTGAGTACTGCTAAACATGTGCGAGCCCTATCTAATGTAAAAGAAAGAAGAAAAGTGCACCTTCTAATTCTACGGAAGAAATTTAAAAAATAATTGAGAAGGGGATAGGTACTATGTATTCATATCGACAGACTCTTTTTTTTAAAAAAGAGTTGGAGACGGAATAGACGGTGTTCCGTTAAAATAACTCGTGGAAGGCTACACAATAAATTCGTTTTAATTTATCGTGTAGCGCACAACTCTTTTTTTTAATTTTTGCTTAAAATAGGTGTCATTTAGGCGTCAAACTCTTATCGATTATATGAATGCAAGTGTCTTTTAGGTGGGGATCATAGTAGTTCAGTTGGTTGACTACGTGAACTTTCACCTTATTGGTGAGAGTTTGATTCCCCAACTTATAATCTCCTACCTCATTTTCCCTTCCCCTATTCCTATGTAATAAAATTAAATTATTAAAAAAAAGTGTCTTTTAGGTCATCTTGTTACCACATAGAACAAATTAGGAAATTTCTTTCTTTGGTGGAAGTGATTGACAAATAATTATTAACGGAAGAAGAGGAGAAAATAAAATAAAACTTTTGGTGAAATTCAAACGTTGGAGCCGTTAAAATTTTGAGGAAAAAGAAAATTGAATTAGCGTATAAAACTCTATTATTTATACCATGTGCAGTTTCTAGTATAGTTCTCTGTATTATTAACAAAATGTCAACCTGTTTAATTTTTGTATTAAATTGTGCATTAGTAATTGTAATAATGAATAAAGTTTCAAAGATAAACTATTCATAAAATAGGTATTCATATATTAACAATTTATAAATAATTTTTTAATGTATTAAAAAACTATGTATTATTGTACGAACAGAGCTATCTTTAACAACAAATTGAATTAAATTCCCTCAATAGTAATTACACCGTATAAAAAGGATAAAATTAGTAAAAAATGTTGATTCTTCTTTGTAATACAACTTGTCGTGTAGCAATAGTGGTTCAAAATTTACAAAAGTTACACGTCCAAAACATCGCGTGACATTCTTGTATTTTTTTAATCCCTTTATTAAAATTTATTTATGTTTCCATTGGCATATAATTGCTCAATAGTAAATTTTATATAATTCTTACGTTTCACTTTATGTGTCCTTTTTATCAGAATATCGCCATTTTTTTTTATTCTAACGAGAATAGAAGAATATTTTAATACATTTTATATCTTCCTAATTTAAAATTTTCAAAATTTAGCCAAAGTGTGAACATTACTCTACCACGTCATCATCCACCTCAACAAGTCCCTAATATTTTATATAAATACCGCCTTACCCCCTCAAATTTTGAGTCTTGAGTCTTTTCATTCTCAGAGCAGCTTCGCAACTTAGCTGCAGCCTTACATTACTAGGGTTTCCGAAAAATTCTTCATCACAAAGGAGATTTTTTTATACCTGTTGTTCAGATCGGTTACTGTAAATATCTGGTAAAGTGATTACGAAAGATTAACCTAATTTTATTTGATCTGTTCACTTCAGTTTATGTATAGCTTTAAACTGTTTTTGATTGTATTTTTTGTTGTTTAAAATGAGATTTTAGATGTGGGTTTTGGTTGTTTTAGTGTTTATTTGCAAAATTTGATTTGGGTTTTGTGTTTGACGTCAAAATCATGTCTTTTTATTTGTTCATTGCAGATATGTATAGTCTTAAACTGCTTTTGATTGTGTATTTGTTGTTTAAAACGCGATCTTAGATGTGGGTTTTTGTTGTTTAAGGGTTTATTCACAAAATTTGATTTGAGTTTTATGTTTGGCGTTAAATTAGGCCTTTTTAATCAGACAACTGGAGAGGTGTTTAGTGTTTGTTTTTAGATGTGAGGTTTGGTTGTTCTTAGGATTTATACATTTAATTGGATTTGGGTTTTCTATTAGAAGTCAAAATCAGGGCTTTTAAATAGGATGACTGTTTTGAGTTTAATTTATTAAATTGGTTCTAGGTTTGATATTTGAAGTCAAATTAGAGCTTAAGTAGTGGAGATGTGCTTGAGTTCATCTTTTTGAGCCGAAATGTGTTGAAGATTACGGTCGTTTTAGTGTTTAATGCAAAATACATATTGTTTTTTGTAAGAAGTGCTTGAGCGAATATTTCAAGCTAAAATCTATTGAGAAATCCTGAGCTTGTTAAAGTTGGGAAGCGAGAAGTGCTAAAATAGATTGTTGATTATGTTTCTTTTGATATGATCTTTGCTTATAGTTGTGGATTTTAAGTTGAAGGGAGAAGAATTACACACATGACAAGTCTTGAACTTTTTATTCAATGTTCCGAGGAAGAAGAAATAAACGTCTGGTGTGCAAATTGATTCAGAGTTTTTAGTTGGGTTTTGCAGCCTCACTATGTTGTAGAGTTTCTGCTTTAGCTTATGGTGAGCCAGATGTGCTTCGGCTTTTGCTTATGGTGGGCCACATGTTAGGATGGATGCTCCCGTTGGTTTGGGCTGATGCTTGTGAAACATAGAAGTGTGTTTCATCAGGCTCTAAGTGACCCGGGCGTATTATGCCGAGGAGTTGGGTGGAAATTCAAAGTTATATTTTATTAGTTGCAGGATAGCTTGCATACAATCCCCATATGAAGTGAAAATTTTGGTCAGGATAAGTGAGATACCTATACATTAATTGAGAGTGAATATATATCTATTGGGTGTTACAATGCCTGGGGTGTATTATAGTTGGAAGTTCCAAACAGCACCCGTTTATTTGGATTAGATGCAACTTGGTTGTACATGGATTTGGATAAATTCAAAAGGAGATGAATTTATTTGGCTAATAAAGCCTTTTTCATCTTGCAGGCTTCTCCCCCCCCCCCCCCCCCCCAACAACCCCACCCTCACCCATGCTTTGCAAACTTAGATCTTGATTCTCAATCTCTATGGGAATGTGTACAATGATCTCGAGATATTCATGTAGTGTTGAATACTAAAGATATGCGGTCCAGTGGTTGTCATGTATTCATTACGGGAACTGCAGTCTACTCTGGGTTGACTTCCTTTATGAGTTTTTCGCTAAATACTTTACAGGTATATGGCCGAACAAGATTAAACAGGATTAGAAATCATCAGATAAGAGGATATAAATAGCACACATAGTGGATAAAATGAGAGAATATTGCTTAATATGGTTTGTTCATATCCTATGTAGACCTTCATGTGCACTTGTTACATGTCTGACACTGATAATTGGGGATGTTCTGAGAAGAGATGTGCTAAACCTAAAATTACAGAATGAAAGACGTATGATCTCTGCATTGATCTCTGAATGCAGACTTGGTTAAGAACGGAACATAATGTAATAAAATGGTAGGCATCACCTAGTAATTGGAACTAATTAGATCTGGTGCTTGCTAGTTGTCTGTATGAGGTTTCTTTTTTGTCTAATTGAAGTTTGTATCTCAGCATTGGGGTAACTATGAGAAATAGAACCTTAGGTCTAGACAGCCCCTAATTGTTCTTTAAAAAACTTATTTACTAGTAACTTGTCCAATTTTATTTTTTTACTGGTATTGGGATGGAATGGACCCGAATAGTGAGGACATTATACATAGGATTCACTAGTTCCCATCTAATTTTGGGATTTCATGCTTAGCTGATTGTTGATTATTCACCGATGTTCAGTTCTACAAAAGAGCTGGAAGTTATATGTGTCATTAATTCCTGATTTATTCGTGATGTATGTAAACTGGTCAGATGATGTAGCTCAAACTAATACAATGTTACTGTACGAACATTTTAACCGTTTGGCTGGGGCACGTGATGTTGACCCATGTATCCTTTATCCTTTATTGAAAATTCTTTTCAACTTGTAGCTTGCACGCACATGTTATTGTGATTTTTATTTCAGCACTGCTTACATCATTTTTTGTCATTTGACAGTTCTATATTCTTATAGAAACTAAACATGCCTAAGGAGAGAAGAGATAGATCTGTTTCTTTTGATAGGAGCAGAGCTTCTCCTTACTCTTGTAGCTCGAGTCACTCAAGGCTATCTTTGTCCAAAAACCCTTTGGAAAATGAGGAAAATGTGATAGACTGGGAAGATGCCCGATGCCCAGTGTGTATGGAACATCCTCATAATGCTATTCTCCTTTTGTGCGCCTCTCATGAGAAGGGCTGCCGTCCTTTTATGTGTGACACAAGTTACAGGCATTCGAATTGTTTTGATCAGTTCAAAAAGTCGTTCGAAGAAGCTTCAGCGTCAACAACACAGCAAGTGGAAATCCCAGCTTCAGCTTCTATTGCAGAACCTACTACCGCAGCGATATCAGAAGCTCTGTCTGAACTGCCAGGTGAAAGAACCGAAGGCGGTTCTATATCCCTAGGTACTGCCTTGTCTTGCGAGAACCATGAAATAAAGAAGATGCTATGCCCTCTCTGCCGTGGCCAGATAAATGATTGGATAGTCGTGGACTCTGCCCGTTGTTATATGAATGCTAAGTTAAGAAGCTGCTCTAGCGAGACATGCGAATTCACTGGCACATATACAGATCTCCGTAAGCATGCTAGGCAGGAGCATCCCCTTGTACGCCCTACAGAAGCGGACCCCGAGAGGCAGCGCAGTTGGAGGAGGTTGGAACGGCAGAGAGATTTAGGAGATTTGCTCAGTACATTGCAGTCATCTGTTGGAGAAGAGGGTAGTGAAAGTACAAGTTTAACCTTCGACGAGGGTGGTTTGCTGACTGTTTTTCTCTTTGTTCGGATTCTCCAACCTAGGAGTAATTCTCGGAGTAGTAGCTGGTCAGGTTCATCGAGAACCCGAGCTCAGGCAACTGGGAGGAGACGACCTTCGAGAAGACTTTGGGGTGAGACTTATGATGGGGAAATTGATTCTAGAGATGATGACAATGAACACTCTGATGGTGGGTCCGGTCCCTTTAGGCGCCTCGAGATAATCCGTCGACAACCAACACCAGAAAATTAGGTCTGGCTGCAAACATGTATTTGCTTGCTACTCCTCTTGGATATTACCGCTTATATTCCCTCCGTCCCAATTTATGTGACTCTTTTCTTTTTTAGTCAGTCATGACTCCTTGCTATTTTAGTAATAATTTAACTTTAAAATGCCCATTTTACCCTTAACGAATGATTTGTAGCCACATAAATTTCTATAGTTTATTTTTATCACAAATTTCAAGTCTTCCTTTTTCTCTCAAATTTCATGCTTAGTCAAACACTTTCACATAAATCGGGACGGAGTAATTCATTTTTCTGCTTGTATACCTTTTCATTTGGGAAATTTCTACAGTTTTGAGTGTTTTTTTGGTGATCATTTTCAGGTGGGGAAGGTGGAAGGAACCTCGTGTTCCAAACGTGGCTTGCTGGAGCTGGGCAATTGTTCCGGGCAGTTGATTCTTCGATTTAGAAGGGTTGGAAGAGTGGAAATGGAGGATTGTGTTTAGTTAGTAGTATAACTTGTATACGTCATGTGTTTCTTGATGAAATCTCATCTCAGCCTGTGTGTGCTGCAAATGCTTTAAATTTTATTCTCTTGAATTTATAAAGTTGGAAAGCAATTGCAAATTCTGCTTCTACTCTTATGAATAAACCCAAATACTGCAATTAAAATATTGTGTTTCATCATTGTTCAGCTTTAGCCACAACAGCATGAAAGGAATATTCACTTTTCATGGTTCTTCAATAAATTTGACATGCAAGTGTCAAGAGAATATGAATCAATCTCAGCCTTACTTAAAACTGAAAGGCACATATCATTGTCCATCGGTAAGTTCACTGTGCAGATTTCCGCAGATTATGTAGCTTGAGAACAAAGCATGAAGAGGAACAGTAGATAATAGAGTAAATAATAAATTAGGTTTAAAACCTTTTAACCAATCATTGCACATCAAGATTGATCATTATATAAGACAAACTACTTGCTACTATAGGTAAAGATAGAGTAAAATTCCTAAGCAGTATCAGTGTAAATAGGTTACACTTATTTTATCACAAATTCTATTAGAGTGACCTTACGGTGTAAGAGAGGACTAGTTATTCCTTGTGTTCCTCGATCTTTCTGTTGATCCACCTAACCAAAGCCACAAATTTATAAGTCACTCAAGCATCACATAGATGACAGATATTCTTCCATTTCGAAAAGAGCTCAATCTTAGAGGAGACAGTGATTGAATTGATGACTTCGTTTCGATCTCTTCGACTGAACCTAAAGAAAACCTGGATCATTTCAACTTTAACTTCCGAAGAAGGGATCAGGCCACTTGAAATTTTGGAAAGTGAATTCTCTTTCAAATCCTCTCCTTGGCAGAACTTGCCGTTAATTGAGATTTCGATTGAAAAGATGTTAGCCGGTTCCTCATGTGTTTCAAAATACTAGGCGGTTTTTTTCATCTGTCCTAGCTTTGGTGGATAGAGTTACCTGATATTTGTTGCTAGTGGGAGGTGTTAGATACCCCATGAAATTAATCGATGTGCGCGCAAACTGATTCGAACACCACGATTTTAAAAAATATATATTTTAGATCTACCATTGACCAACAAGCTAGCTACCCCGCTCATCAACAACTAGAGTTGAGATGTCGTGAGTTACCTTAGATTGGGCTAATGTATTCATCTTGCATAGAAAGCCCATAGTCCATCCATTTTCTCTAGCTGAGCATGCATCTTCATTTTGAGTCTTCTCTTCTCTACAAGAATTATTTCGCAATCTTTGACCAATAATCCATGTACATAAGTAGAGTCCAAAACCACATGTCACACAAAGAAAGGCAGGAAAAAAAAAAACAAAGAATAGGATAGCAATTCACTACAAGAAAACCAAAAAGAGGAGCTAACATCTTATATTATTAGGGAAAAGGACACAACTGGCCATCCGGGTGAAACTATTGACACCGGATGGCCCAAGAATCTTAAAAGTTATTTTTTAGCCTCTTCAAAATAATTTTATTTTATAGCCATTTTTTTTATTAATTTCAGCATATGTATAGAAATTGTATATTTGTTGTATAGAATATGTATCACTATTGTATATATATAGAAAATGTATCATACGTATAAAAACGGTATCATTATTATATAGAACATGTATCCCTACCGTATATGTTTAAAATGTATCATTATTGTATAATTTGTGTATAATAAATGTATAACCAACATACACTCACTAATTATATATATATATATATTATACAATTATTATACACATATTATACATGTTTTCAACCGCAACAAGGTCTATTTCAACAATAATTATGTTCAGACAAAAACTAGGTCCCACTCCATTGTTGATAAGCAGCTCAATATCTTTAATATATTTAGATGATCATATAAGTTATAACCCTTTAAAACAAAATCAACAAAGCACTTCGGGGAAAACAAAAACTCAAAAGCAACGTTCAGACAATTTTAAATCAACCAACTAAACTATGTTTTGAAGGCAACAAGAATAGCCAAAAGTTACTTGCAACTTGCATTCAATGTTGAATCAAATCGGTAGGATATAATATAAAGTACTATTCACAAGTTGAGACATTAATAACCATACATAAATCATCCAATTTATGTATAAAAGATATTTTATTGTTTTAATACAAAAATAGTGTGTGAGTAAAGTCTTTCTTTAACAAAATAAAACAACGTATTAAATAATGTCACGCCTAATAAGTTCACCTTCTCTCTTTTTCATGAACTTATACCCACTGCAATTTCTTTTTTGTCAAAACCCAAGAGAAGACATACAGAATTAAGAATTTTGCTTTTTGGATTTTGATCAAGAAAGAAAAGAGATGATGGAAAATGGGCAGCAAAAACAACACAGCGAGGCAAGATTTTTGGTGGTGGAGGCTAGGGAAAAGTGTGAGAGTAAATTTTGGCTAGTGTTTGTCTTTATTTTGGCCCTAAGCGCTATTTCAGGTTATTTGCTTAAAGTTAGGTCTTTTTAAGCCTTTTCTTTTGGTTAAACAACACAAATTATCCATTAAAAACAAAATATTTACCCCCTGAAATTTAAGTACTGCGCTACCTATACGGACTACAATAATTAGTAAAACTTAGACAAATGACTACACTTTGTTTTTTTAGGCATAGCTATACTCTGATAATTGCATTTCGTAGCTACAGTAAAATGTATTTTTAAAAAATCGTTGTATTCAAGTCAGATGTATTCATTTAAGCTGTATTCATTTGTAGCTACTTTTCAATTGTATTTAATTTATTATATTTAAAATATGTATTCAAATTCACTTTATTTATTTGTATACAAAAAATACATAAAGAAACACTGAATTTTACACTAAAAGATTAACGAATGCACTCACATACTGAATATAAGAAATAAATACACCTTCAAACACTGAATTTTACACTAAAATTAATTAATACACTTAAAAAACTGAATACAAGAAATAAATACACCCTCAAACATTGAATTTTACACTAAAATTAATGAATACACTTAAAAATTTGAATACAAGAAATAAAATACACCCCAAAATACCGTATTTTACATTAAAATTTTACGAATACACTAAAAAATTGAATACAAAAAATAAAATACACATCAATCTGAGATACAAGAAAATAAAATACACTACTCTGAAGTTCGTTCATCCATCGCCGCCGAAGCTCCGGCATCACCATGTCTCGTCATGATCTTCACTTACACCATAATAGAGCAAGCCGACAAATGCTCTGGCTTCAACCAACATCTTCACATACTAGTTTTCCTAAATTCTTTAAGTTGAATGTTTCCGCTCCAATTTAATCATCTTAGAGTCTTGGACCAAGTTCTTAGTTCAATACAGTGAGACGATTTCCTTAAATTTTAATGTTGTTGCATTTGGATATTGTGTGCTCAGATCTGGCGATGACAACGACTCAGATCTCCGATGGCTCAGATCTGGCGATGACGATCAGATTCGCCGGAGAAGCTGAAGGACTTGTTTATTTCGTCGTCGGCGGTGGGTCACGATGGAGTGGAAGATCAGATTTGATATCATGAATTTCACCGTAGCTTCGACGGCAGTTTATGGTGGCCGGCGGCGGCAGAGAAAAGAAGCATATCAAAGTCTAACCCTAAGATTCTCAATCAAGATAAAAATAATATAAATAAAATATTTTACTTTAAATATATAATATAGCTATAATAGGTAATTCAAATATTCATTATAATTATGTTTTATAATTTATTTAAATAATCACGACTAAAAATAAATATATTCTAGATTCGATGTAATTATTACTATAAAATTCGCATAGCCCCATCTTGAATTACGGCGAGCATATCGGCGGCGGTTGTGGGATTGCGGCTGTCTCTTCCTGCCTTTTCTTTTTTATTTCCTTCTATTCTCCTTTTATCCTTTTTTCTATTAATTTCCTTTCTTTCTTGTTTTGTTTTGTTTTCCATTTTTGGGTGGTTTATCTTTTTTTCTTTGGTTCCTTACTCTATTTTATCTTTTACTTTTCCTTTTAAAGAAAAAAATATAAAATTAAAATATTAACTAATTATTTTTATATTAATACAAATATAGTAATTAAATAATTAGATAACAATAAGAAATAATTAAAAAAACTAAAGTAACTAGCTTATTTATATAAATATATTGATAACAAAATATTTCTTATATAAATAATATTGCAAATGAAAACAAAATCTATATCTAAAATATTATATTTTTATTTTTTTTCACAAGTAAAATTTGCATATAATGATATAAAAATTGAAGTATCTAAATTAGGCTTAAACTCTATTTTTTTTGTATTTTTTAATAAATCCTTTTTTCTTTTGAAGAATTGAACATGTCCTTGTGATACTCTGTCGGTGTATAATGTATATCACGTGAGTCATAAAATAGTGAAGAGTTATTTCGAAGGAATGAATCTATCATTTATGGTACACCGTCAGTATATATGATATATACCATGTGGGTATCATAGAGGATTGAGTTGTGTTTCTTTCATGAAGAAATGGACCAATTTTGGTGATACCCTATTTATGATATATACCATGTGAGTATCCTAGAGGTTTGAGTTGTGTTTTTCTTGAACGAATGAATCAGTCCTATATGATACACTGTCAGTATATAATATATATCATGTAGGTATCATAGATGATTGAGGAGTGTTTTCTTGGAAAAACGATTAAGTATGTATGATACTTGTCAGTATATGATATATACCACGAGGGTATCATAGAGGACTAAGGAGAGTTTTTTTAAAAGACGAATCATTCATCTATGATACTATGTCAGTATATGATATATATACCATGTGGACATCATAGAGGACTGAGTAATATTAAAATGAATCTATCGTCCATGATATTCTATTAGTATATGATTATATATCTGGTTGGTATCATAGAGGACCGAGCGTTTTTCTTGAAGGAATGAATTGTCAGTCCTCAATGATACTATGTCAGTATATGATACACCAAGTGAGTATCATAGAGGTCTGAGTAGTATTTTTTGAAGGAATGAATCAATCCTCTATGATACCCTATCAGTATGTGATATATATCATGTGGATATCATAGTATACTGCAATAATATACTTCAATTGCTACTGATTTGATATATATATATATATGCTAAAATAAATTATTTTTTGGGATATAGAAAAAATAAAAAGATAATATATCAACTATCCTTTTTATTGATATAAAAAAGTAAAATAAAGGAACCAAAAGATGTGTAGAATTAGATTATAAAAAAATAGAAATAAAGAAAAAATAAAATTTGAAAAAGGAGAAAAGTGTAAATGAAAATCACCAAAAATTAAAAAGAAGAATACATAAAAATAGCATAAGTGAATAAAATTAGATTATGTTTTTCTATATTTTTTAAAAATAATTAGTTATTATATTTATTTTATTAAAAACATAAAAAGATAAAAAAATAACACAAAAACAAATAAAGAAAAGGAAGAGGTAACCTGAAGCTTTCCCAAATAAAACAAAAAGACAAAACATAAAAGACAAGACGTGATGCTGATGTCAGCGTGGCGTCAGCCCGAAAGAGTGAATGGGGGCATCTCGAGTTATTATTTTAGGGGGCATGAAAGTAAAGAGGTATGAGTATGTAAATAGTTTATCTTCATTGGATATGAGTGTTTTTTCCTCTTTCTTTTTGCCGGTGGCCAGACTATGTCATTTTCCCTATTATTAATGCATAAATTATTTTAATTACTCGCTACTATAACCAAGTAACACGTTTACACCACAAAGAAGTATGAAGAAATATATGAAATCCCTTCACATTTAACTAGAGATCTTGAGTTCGGCTCTAGTAGGAAGTGAACACGTATAAAGAATCATTTACGGCATAAATCTTGATTACTTGGACCAAGTGGTTCTAAATACGAGATGGTTATACCCAAAAGAAAGTTGCAAGTGCACATTACTATAGGCCATGGCGAGCTGGGGTGCAATACGAGCTTCCTTCGGCGAAACTTACAAGCCATATATACAAAATAAAAATTACTTTTATGTATATACAATAGATATTGAATTTCCTAAACTTTTTTATGTTGATAATTCTTTATATTTTGAATATCTTTAATAAAAGTTCTGGCTGCACTATTAACATAGGCAGATGTGAATATACCCCCTTCTTCTGGCTCAATTTATACATATATACCATTAGGAGCACAATTTTTTAAATCATGATTTTATAATTTGATTTCAAATCTCATTTGTTTATGTATTTTGGACATAACTTGAACTTCAACTTCATGTCATGGTTTGAAATACCAAATCATCCAAAAAGGTGTGATTTGGGATTCCAAATCATGCTTTCAATTTTTTTAAAAATATAAAACTTCGCACATAAGTTTATATTTTGTAAAAAAAGATCCACAAATTAGTAGATATATACCAATTGATCGACGTTATATTGTATTGTATATAATTGTCCAATACATAATTTATATTGTATATATATAAAAATGTATGACTATGACATCACTTAGTGTACAACTCAAGACCAAACTCCTTCAACCAACCATTTGTTTTCACAATTAATTACTATAAAAATTTGGTAATTTTTTTAGAAAGTCATTCGAGTTACGTATTAATTTTGTTATGAACTATGACTTGTTCATTTGGTAAGATTGCAATAATTAATAAAGTTTTTATGATTTTCACAACTTGTGGGGTTTTATATTAATGAAAAAAGATACAACTTAAGAAACCTAAATTGCATGTACAAACAAAACTTCAACTTCAAATCCTATGATTTCAAACCACGATTTCAAATCATGTCCAAACGGCTTAGGAGAGAGGATTCAAAAGGATGAGAATACCATATAAAGATGAGACATAGTTAAATTTTTCAATAACATCCTTGTGTGTGTGTTAAATCTAGATTCATTTTTACGAAAATGTTTCGTGAAGTATATATTTCATATTCGTTGATCACTTCATTAAAATCTTGAGTTCTCTATAAACGACACCCAATGTTCTACACCCTATCTTTAATTATTATAAGATACCGACTTTATGGTCAACTTCATTAATGCTAGAAGATAATTTAAGAATAATTTTCTCCTTAAAGCATATATCCTGTCGTCCTCAAGATGGAATAAAATTAATTAAAGCTCCACATTTTCAGCATAAATTGAAGATTGAATCTACAAAGATAAAACTTTATGATTTGTAAATTGAACCACGTGAAGACCATTTATCAGTTGGAAATATATTTTAGAAAATAGGGTTTACTAAGTGACAAAATAGGACAAATAAATGTCTGAGACCCCATGAGTTTGAAGCTGCCCATGATAATATGTCCCCAGACAAAGGCTAGGATGTTTCGCAGAAAGACACATACAATTTCTAAGTATATACATCCATGTCCCTTTTTAATTAATTGTTTTCCACTTTCACTGAAATTAATTTATGTCCTTCTTTTATCCAATTTTTGGATAGTAGCATTGTAATGCAGGGATTAAAGACAAAGTTATTCACAGATTATATAATCAGGGGTGGGTCTAAGGTATTATTAAAAATATACACAGATTATGTAATTAAATCACTAAATATATACATTATTGAATATACACAGATTCTTACATAATCTGTGTATATTTCTAATAAGTATAACCTATATATTTT
Organism: Anisodus tanguticus; assembly: GCA_034509755.1. Taxonomy (NCBI): domain Eukaryota; kingdom Viridiplantae; phylum Streptophyta; class Magnoliopsida; order Solanales; family Solanaceae; genus Anisodus; species Anisodus tanguticus. Next base: position 4,984,406 of record CM067558.1, read on the forward strand.
TGTGAACTTAATACATATATAGTCACTCTTCATTTACGTACCTTCATTCATATCAGGGACATGATCAGATACTGTACACTTTTGAAAGGCTAGTGGATTCATATAAAGGCTGAATTTAGTTTTCGTGAGGGAGAGAAAAATCTACAACATCGGTGATAACTAACAAAACTGTTGCTTTCATTGATTATGTTTTACGATATGGCCAATATTGCATTACGGACCATGTAAATACCAGAGCAGCTAAACTCCCATTTGTTGTTGTTTCTTCCTCAAAGCTTACTCTTCTACCTTAAAACTTTTATCCATTACAAAACTAAATATTTGAAAGACCGACCGTGTCTATCATGGTCCGAATTTGTTTCCATAAATTGTATATTGGTCTTTCAATATTAAACCTTCAAATACTACAAAAAAATCTAATATATAGATTAGACCCTCAAAGCTGCAAAACTTTCTGTTCCACAATATCTCGTAGTTCTCAAGAGTTCAATGAAAATAGGCCCAATCAAACTTTATACGCATAAAATTTCAATTTTTTTTTTTGTTTTCAATTTTATTGGTTGTCTACTTGCGCTTTTATTGCAATTTAATTTATATCAGTGGACTGTGCAAATTTAGTCGTGTTCAGTAAAAAAAACCATAAAACAAAATAAAAAGACTAATATATTATAGTTTAACACGTTTAATAAAACAAAAAAAGAAGAAGGTAATATACGCTAGCTAGCTAACCAACTTTACATAATACTGTAGACAACCAAATATGCAAAATTCAGTTAAACAGTCTTTAGGGGAAAATCCGAAAAGAAAAAAAATTGTTTGATATTGAGTAAACGATTTAGCAACGAATAACTATATAAGCTGAGCATGCATGCACTCAAATCCACATCGTCTGATTAATTTTGTTTTACTTTTTCTTCTGTATATCTGAAAATCTACTGCTCTTGTATGGCTATATATACCAACGTCTAATTAAGGGTTCTATCTGAAAGAAATAATCCCCTTGATTATTTTCATTGATTGAATAGATATATATATACAAGTTACAAAATAGGAGAATCATATTCCTAATCTATTCCTAAAACCTTATTCTACCATAATTCTAACTCTACAATTATGGTAGGTGTATAACACTAAATATGGTAAGAGTATATCCTAATATACTACAAATATACTACAATATACATTCCTTAATATACAAGAATTGTCCTACTTGTTTTGTGCCCTATTTCCGTGATGGGCCATTTCGTCCTGTGCCATTTGGGCCGTCTTTCGTTGGGCCGCCATCGTTTTGTCGTTTTGTATACCGTGATATACCGTCGTATATACAAGAAGTATATCACGTGTATATTACCTCTCGTTTAACACACCCCGCAGATTATAGCGGGCGGTCTTCGAACGCCGAGATCGTCCCTAAAATCTTCAAAGAGAACCGTGGTAGACCCTTTGTAAAGATGTCTCGCAATTTGATAACGAGACGGGACATGGCAAACACGAACTTGACCCTTTGCAACCTTTTCACGGACAAAGTGAATATCCATTTCGATATGCTTGGTGCGTTGGTGTTGAACTGGGTTACCTGACAGGTAGATGGCACTAATGTTATCGCAATATACCAAGGTTGCCTTCTGAATGGGACAATGAAGTTCCAACAAACAAATTACGTAGCCAACATGATTCGGAGACCACATTCGCTACCCCTCGATATTCTCGCCTCGCACTTGAGCGTGATAGAGTTGCTCGACGTTTGGCCGACCAGAGACCAAGTTATTGCCAAGGAACATACAAGAGCGAAGAAGTCGACCGTCTGGTGTCGGGACACCCACCCCAATCAGCATCCGTGTAAGAGACAAGTGTGGATGTAGATGACGGATACAAGTGCAACCCATAGTCTAGTGTCCCCTGAATATACCGAATGATGCGTTTGATTGCATTCATGTGCTCAACTCGGGATCATGCATGAATAAACACACCCTTTGAACCGCATATGTAATATCCGGTCCGGTAAAGGTAAGATCTTGGAGGGCCCCCGCAAGGCGCGATAGCGGGTCGGGTCCTCGTATGGTGCACCCGTCGCGGCACTCGGCTTTGGGTTTGCATCAACCGGTGTGGAAGTGGACTTACGGGATGACATCCCGCCCTCTCGATGATCTCAAAGCAAAGATACTTCCGTTGAGACAGAAACAATCCACCTGAATGACGCTTGACGGCAATCCCCAAAAAATAACTCAACGGCCCTAAGTCCTTCATAGCAAATTCAGAACTGAGCATGGCCATGACAGACTGGCGCAAAGCATCGGAAGAGGCAGTCAAGATGATATCATCCACATACAACTGAATATAGGCCAATGACGAACCACGGCGGTAGATGAACAAAGAATTATCTGACCTGCTGTGAGTGAACCCAATAGTCGAAACAAAATCAGCAAATCCTGTATACCAGGCACGTGGAGACTGCTTAAGCCCATATAATGACTTCTACAACAAACAGACATGATGAGGGCGGTTGGGATCCCTGAAACCCAACGGCTAATGCATATAGACTGTTTCATTGAGATCTCCATGTAGAAAAGCATTCTTGACATCCAACTGATGAATCGGCCAAGTCTTTGAAAGAGCCAAGCTAAGTACAGTGCGAATGGTAGCCGGTTTGACCACCGGAATAAACGTCTCACCACAATCAATACCAACATGCTGAGTCTTTCCATCACCAATAAGTCGCGCCTTATGCCGAGCAAAGGACCCATCTGAATTCTCCTTATGAGCAAAAATCCACATAGACCTGATAATATTAATACCATATGGACGGGGCACCAACTCCCACGTCTTATTATCAATAAGAGCATTATATTCATCAGTCATAGCAATTTTCCAATTAGGGTCATTTAATGCGGACACAGGATTGCGGGGCAAGGGGGATTTAGAGACATCAGAATGTAAATTAAAATATCTTTTAGGTGTAAAAATACCCCGCTGACTACGAGTGACCGGTCTATGACTCGGGGAAGAAGTGATGGAATTTTGGGAATTTTCTGGGCTCGGGACGGACCGGCCGGCCAGGGCGGGGCCTCCGCCGGCCCAAATCGGTACAAGTCGGAATCGATTCGGGAGCAGTTCCCAATTGGGCCGGACCGGCCCAATAGCCGGAACTGTTTCAAATGGGTGGAACAAGCAGGGGCGACGCGCCTTTGTGGGACCAGCGGGCAGTGGGCCCGCTGGAGGATTTTGGGCACGGGAGTTGTCCGAAAAATTCGAATAATATACGGGGATATTTGGTCATCCAAAAAATTATACGACTTAGGCTCGGGAGTATGAACTTTCGTAAAAGGGAATTGGGTTTCATCAAAAATGACATGACGATTTATAATGATTTTCTTGGAGGATAAATCAAAACACTTATAACCACGATGATTCGACGGATAACCCAAAAATACACACGGGGTAGACCGAGCCTGAAGTTTGTTAATTGTGGTGGATGGGAATAACGGATAACACAAGCACCCAAAAATCCGAAGATGAGAATAAGACGGGTTCTTATTATATAAGATTTTGAGAGGGGAAGAATATGTCAGACCTTTAGACGAAATTATGTTAAGAAGGTAAGTGGCCATTTGTAGAGCATGATGCCAAAAATACGGAGGTATGGAGGCATGGATTAGGAGAGTTCGGACAATGTTATTTATGGAACGAATTTTGCGTTCGGCTTTCCCATTTTGTGAAGATGTATGAGGACATGAAAACCGAAAATTTATCCCATGAGTAGCACAAAATTCTCGAAACTCCCTATTGTCATACTCCTTCCCATTATCACATTGAATATTTTTTATTTCTCTTTCGAATTGAGTACGAACGAACGCTCTAAATTTTATGAAGAAGGAAAACACTTGTGATTTATTCGCAATTGGAAACGTCCACAAAAATCTAGAATAATCATCTAAAAAGAGAACATAATATCGATGACCCATTGAACTAAGAACAGGAGATGTCCATAAGTCGCTATGAATAATGTCAAATGGCATAGAAGTATGAGAATTGGAGTCTACAAATGGCAACTTAACAATTTTTTTCCTAATGAACAAGACTGACAAATTGGAGTACGACTCGTACCCTTACAAGAAATAAAGTTATTTTTATCTAAAACTGATAAAATAGAAGATCCCGGATGACCCGGCACGAGCATGCCACATGGAAGGAGAGATGGCGCAAAAGGCGATGGCAAGGCTGGACTTGATGGACTGAAACCGGTCATGATAGGATATAGATCCCCCCTACTATCACACCTCATGAGATGACTCCCCGTCTTGAAATCCTTCACAGAGAAACCAAAAGGATCAAATTCAACAGAAACAGAATTGTCATTTGAAAACTTTCGGACATACACTAAATTTTTAATCAATTTAGGAGCATGTAAAGTATTTTTCAAGCGGAGTGGTGGATTGGGGGGAGACAACGTTTTCTGACCATAGCCTAGAATTGGAATAGAACTGCCATTACCAATAATTATCCCCGAGGGGTGCTCAAATTGGAATAAGATGAGAGAGTACCCGAGTCGGAAGTCATGTGAGTAGTGGCCCGGTGTCCATGTACCAATTTTGGTCCGGTTGAGTCAATCCCAACGTGTGCATCGCGGCCTCGATATCGGTCCGAGTAGGGCTCGCCGCATGATGGGCTTGCGGAGGCCGGGGCCCAAGAACTCCCGGCCATGCCGGACCGGCCCGTAATCGCTACCACCGCCGCATTTGTTGGGCCACCGGCCGATGGGCCACCACCGCCGGGCATTGGGCTCGGATCGTTGGCCGCCCCACCGGCCGTGGAATTCCTCGCCGCTATTGGTATGGGGGGCCGGCCCACGGTCCACCGCCATCGCTTCCACCGCCACGGGCCCCACCGCCGGGCCCATGGGGGCGGTGGGCCTTGTTCATTGGATGGGACCCACCGACGTTTTGCCGACTATCGGAACCTCCACCATTACCACCGCGTTTGCCCCCCGCAGCTTTTGTTATTATTCTTGCGATTATTCTTGCCGCCACCATTATTATGGTTTTGGCCCGAATTATTAACAAAAACTGACGGATTAGGAGAGGACGCCCATCATGACAACTGGACTTGCTCCGTAGCCGCCTTTTTAGCCAAACCGGCTTCTTCCAACGTAAGCATGGAGCGGGCTTGATGGAAGTCGGGAAGAGGGTTGCTTTGGCGAAGGAGAGTGCCAACACCATTATAGGCCTCCGAAAGACCGGCAACCAACTGTAGAACTAGACGATTATTTGTTATCGGTGCGCCAACATTACGGAGTTGATCCGTCAATTCCTTTAGTTTCTTGCAATATGCAGAAACGTTCGGAAATACATCCATTCGAACGAGAGAGAATTCCTGCTCGAGTGTGACGACACGGGAATGTTGGTTGTCTTGGAATATGTCACGCAATCTATTCCATGCAGCCATAGCCGTGGTATCTGGCTCCATAATCGTCTGTAGAAGGTCCACTGAAATAGTGGCGTATATCCACCGAAGAACGGTAGCATCAAGTGTAATCCATAGCTCAGGATCCTCCGCAGGACGGGGTCTAGCGGGAGGAATGATGTGATGAAGAACTTGATAAGATATAGCGTGAATTTTAAACAACTCTGCCCACGTTGCATATTGAACGTTTTCCATCTCAAGGACAATAGGGACACTTAGCTTGATATTGGAAACCGTGAGGGCAGGGTGAAAATTGTTCTTAGACATATTTGAAAGAACAAAGAAGGAGGTTAAATTTAAGAGAGGTTTTTGAGAGCGGAAGACGAGATATTTGGAGAGAAAACCCGAGGGAGGGGGGGTTCTCGGCCAAGGAGACAAAAGTTTGAGAGAAGAAAACTTTTGTTTAGACCTAGTCTCTTGATACCACGAAAGAAATAATCCCCTTGATTATTTTCATTGATTGAATAGATATATATATACAAGTTACAAAATAGGAGAATCCTATTCCTAATCTATTCCTAAAACCTTATTCTACCATAATTCTAACTCTACGATTATGGTAGGTGTATAACACTAAATATGGTAAGAGTATATCCTAATATACTACAAATATACTACAATATACATTCCTTAATATACAAGAATTGTCCTACTATTTTGCTGCCCTATTTCCGTGAGTGGGCCATTTCGTCCGTGCCATTTGGGCCGTCTTTTCATTGGGCCGCCACTCTCATTCGCCGGGCCGCCACTTTGTTTTGTGTTTTGTATACCTGTGATATACTGCTGTATATTCAGTGTATATCACAGGTATATTACCTATGTTTAACACTATCTATCCTTTTAATCGTCGGGTATCTTCTCTACTTTTGGTTTACATGAGATCAGGATGGCATTGCTATTGCTCAGCCTCGCCCCAGCCACTTGATGACGCTTTTGAGGTACAACCTCCTCTATCAACATGTGTGTCAAGTGAGGAGTCCGGCTAGTGTCAGCTCATTCCCTTTTGAACCATTTTCTAGGGAGGGGAGTGTAGTATCTGCTTGGACATCTTTAATATTGGAGAAATAGGATCATCGTTCATCATTTTGAATTTTCACTAATTTTTTTTTACTTTAGGTGTATACCTCACACACATGTTTAACAATAATATATAAGTGATTTTAGAATATTTATACTATTTGACATGAGATGCACGTGGGGCCCACGGAATGTCCGTGCAGGGCATGGGATGCACGTGGATCAGATGCAGCAACTAGGTTTTACTGAATATATTTGAGACTTCTTATTAAAATTTGACTTTACGTCACCAACTCCATTGAGCCGCCCCTGCTTAGTAGCTTTAATTTTATCCAGATTATATCCACAAAATATCTTTAACTTTGAAGCCAATTATTGTCGTATATTACTTTGAGATCATTGTATGAAATTATAAACTTAAAATCAGGAATCTGTTTTTTCCTATAATATACGAGTTAGTTATAATGCAGGAATTGAGTAATGAAGAGATTATTTCTTGTTAGATATTTTCAAGAAAAATGAAGAAACAAATATAAAGTGTGAGTGCATTTTCATCATCTTTTTAATCCTCGTATATTACTAATATTCGTTTTCTTATTTAATATTTCTCTTCCGTCTAAAATAATAGAGAAATTCTCATGTAAATTGTGCAAAAACCCGGGGTAAAAAGAACAATGTATAGTACCGAAGTTTTATGCAGTAATTACAACATATTGGCAATTCCGGGATTTAATTAATTTGAGTTTTTAAAAAAAAAAAAATTGGTGTACATCACATTACTTTATTTGTGTATAATTCTTCTTTTGGGATGTCAGCTATGCCATCTTCAATCTGTGCATTTTTCCATTTTATTGTATGGTGGAACCCTGTATCAATACAGCCTTTTTTTTTTATTTCTTATATATCCTCGTTCCATTGTTAGCTTTATCTTTCTGGTTTTTATCCAAGATTCTTGATAAGATTTATTTTTCCTTCTTTAATTAATTTTTATGGTTTTTATAGATTGCATCCTCTATTATTCAAAACTTTCGATTAGTATTTTGCACCCACCGACTTAAAATTTTGAAGCCGCCTCTAATTATAACTTTAATTTCAGAATTTGTCATATTGAAATTTGTAAATATGGCATATTTAAGCAATTGCTTATATACGTTCATTGAAAAATTGGCGTTCATTCATTATTATTAATTCAACGTGAAACTAAGAAAGAGCTATGTGTCTATGCCAGTATGTAAACAAACTGTGCACGTACGTTAAAAGAAGGGGAGAGATGTTCACAATTACTATAAAAAGAAGCCGCTCACTACCTTCTAAAGGACTTGTCACTTTCTTTATAGTTTCTTGACTTAGGCTTCCAACTGAATTTAATGATTTTGCAATTAAACATGACATCGATCGACACTCTCAATATACCATTCCTTTAAGAAAATTGACTATCAAACTAGTTTATAATACCAAAAACCCAAAGAACTAATATATAAAAAACTATAAAAGAATGAAATTTTGTAAGGATATGATATTTTGGTCAAATTAAAAGATTTGGTAATAAGAAAGATGTTTGGTAGGTGTTGTGGGATTTTAGTAGGCAAGGGAGAAGAATGTATGGGGCAAGTTATGGAGATTTGAGTTTTTCAATATATTTGCTACCTCTGTTATATACTAGCATATATATGTCTGCCAAAAATGCAACCAAAAGTGAAAATGATAAGATCATGCAGGCACAAAGGAGAAAATTGAAACAAATGAATTAAAAAACTTTGTTATACTGTATATTTTTTGAAAGCTAAGTACAAATGAAAAACTTTTTGGCTTTTGAAAAAGTTCAATCAAAATAAGGAGTCAACATATATATTTTGTGATCTTTGTCTCTACAAAAATATGAGATCTTGTGTACGAAATATTACAATAATGTTTTGGTTATATCAGTTATTGTTATAGAGGATTATCTTTCAAAGACAATTAATAATTTAAGTCAGTGAGTTTGGAGTATGTGTACTCAAAGCATTATTCCTCTATGAAAATAAGAACATGCATATACTTTACCTAGGTATTTCTTTTTTGAAAATTTTGAACTATGTAAAATTTTGTGCTCACGCAAGTTTGGGGAAAGGTTGCACTTCAAGAGGGTATGATCATTAGAGATAGATTTCACATCTAGAAAACTCGTGATCAATAAATCACATAAAGACAGCTTTATCATTACTCTAGCCTCCAAGTCTCCCCTTTACTAATGGAGAAAGGGTAAGACAAAAAATAGTATTGAATTTAAGTTTTATGCACATAAAATATCTATGCAATCATATTAATGTAGGATAAAGCTACGTACAATAAATTCATGTGGTCCGGTCCTTTCCCGGACCTCGCACATAGCGGGAGCTTAGTACAACCCTTTATTAATTATAAGGTTATAAATAAATTATTATGATAAAAGAATCTATTAATAACCTAATAAAAATAATAATTAACCTACTATCTTAAATTAAACTACACAAAAATGATATTAAAAATCTTTGTACATACTGTATGCTTATATAACTTAAATCCAAAATTAAATAATGTCCAAAGAAGTTGAGTTCCAACTCTAAGCAATATCAAAGACTTATCCTAAGCCAATGTTTAAATCAATCAATAGAGCATCTCATGTGTTTTCACATTAAGTTATCATTACCAAAGGTTGTGGTAGAATGTTAATATTCATTCTATCCTTAATTAAATATTTTAAATTCAACTTTAGATATATAGTTATATTTGATAGGGAGTTCGTTACCCCAAACTAAAATATTCTAACACGAATCTAAACCAATCAAGCTCCAAACAAGTATCAAATACCGAATGATAAACCAAAAAACAAGGACTTACCATCCTCTAGAGAAAACGACAATGAGTTATATTGGTACTAGATCTGTCCAAAGCTCGGGTGAGAGCCGGGTCGGGTAGCTTTTTTTTTCTGCTTGCCTGATCCTGACCCTATTTTTTTAAAAAAAAATCCGACCCTGGCCCTGAGCCTTCGGTGACCCTACGAGTCACGGGTCAGCCCTGACCCATCGGAAGGGGGACGGAATTTGACGGGTCGGGTCGATGAATTTTATTTTTTTAAATTGAATTTCCAAAACTGAAATTGACATTCACACCTACACTATCATGAAATTTCGACATTGAAATCTATTGTGTATCGTGAGATGTTTACTAAAGAACAAGGAAAATTAGAAATCGATTTGGGGTAAAACACAAATTGATTGGGAAAACGGACGTTTTCTAAAAATTAGCTGTGCCAAACCGCCTTGCGGTAGTTTGGTCGGCCGCATCTCGAAAAAATATGCAAAATAAAAAAAAAGGGTAAAACGGACATCCGAGCGCAGAGTTATGACCATTTAAAGTTTCACCAATTTACAACTACTTTCTCTCCCTACATTATGCTTCCGTGATATTAACAGAACGACTAATAATATAAACATATAATTAATAATCAGCTACCCTTTTTATCTTATTTTATGTCGAGCTCAATGTAGATTAGAGCAATACATATATTATAAAAACATGCATTATATCACTTAAATATTAATGACAGAAATATATATAAGTACAAAATAAATATTAATGAAGAAAAAATAATATAAATTATATTAAAAAAATACGCTGGTCGGGTTGGGCCGGGTCAGACGGATAAAATATTTTGACCCTGGCCCGACTCTACATAAGATCGAGTCCCGCTTTTTCTGGTCGGGTGACTCCCGGATCAGCTATAAACCGATCCTGGCCTTGATTTTTTCTGGTCGGGTCATGACAGACGGGTCCCCGACCCGTTGGACAGGTCTAATTGGTACTAATATACTTCCAAACAACAAATATTTTGTCATAACCATATCTTGATTAACCTTTATACAAAGGTAGACCTGTCCACCGGGTCGGGGACCCGCCCGGCCCGACCCGACCCGACCCAAAAAATCAGGGCCACGGTCAGCTTATAGCTAACCCGTGAGCCACTCGACCCGAAAAAGCGGGGACCCGATCAGGGTCAAGGTCGGACCAGGGTCAGAATATTTTACCCGTCTGACCCGGCCCGGCCCCGACCCGCATATTTTTTTAATATAATTTATATTATTTTTCCTTCATTAATATTTATTTTGTACTTATATATATTTTTGTCATTAATAAGTCATATAATGCATGTATTTTATAATATATGTATTGCTCTAATCTACATTGAAGCATAATGTAGGGAGAGAATATAGTTGTAAATTGGTGAAACTTTAAATAGTCATAACTCTGCGCTCGAATATCCGTTTTACCTGTTTTTTTTTATTTTGCGTATTTTTTCGAGACAAGGCCGGTCAAACAGACATAATGCGGTTTGGTGCAGCCAATTTTTAGAAAAAACGTCTGTTTTACCAATCAATTTGTATTTTCCCCAAATCGGTTTCTAATTTTCTTTTTATTTAGTCTGATCTCACGATATACAATATATTTCAACGTCAAAATTTCGTGATAATGTAGGGGTGAATGCAAATTTCAGTTTTGAAAATTTAATTTTTGTTTTAAAAAAAAACCCTGACCCGATCCTGACCCGCCAAAAAATTCCGACGGATCAGGGCCAGGGTCAGAATTTATTTAAAAAATAGGGTCAGGATCGGAAAAAAAAAAAAAAAAGCACCCGACCTTCGGACAGGTCTATACAAAGGATAAGCAACTAAGTACCAAAACTGCAAGCCTAGAAGAGTAGGTGAAAAATCTAGGTACTTGTAGCCACTAGATTTCCATTGGATCTTTGATAAATAGCTATAGATTCCTTTACTTTTTTGCTAAAATTCAGTGCATGTTAAAAATGGTAAACTTTGTAGGTCGAAGTGCACATTCCCTTTCCAAATTTGAACTTCCAAAATAAAATACACTTAAAATTAAACAAGTTCTGATAAAATTCTGCATCTCAATCATAATTATTTAAATAGCACAAGTCTTATCTTTTGGTCAGAAAAAAATAAACTTTTATTTCTAATTGAGCAATTACTTGATAGCCTTAGGACTAGTGCGATCCAGTTGATTGGCAGTATATATATAGTTCTTTCTTTTACCAAAAAAGGAATGTTTTTAGATCAATTGATAAAATATAATAACCATAAACACAAAGGTTAAAACTGCACTTAGTAGTAACATGCATCTGGAAATTTTAAATATTTGTGTGAAAAGGAAATCTTGTTAGTCGGTGAATTTTGATTCGTATCAGATATATACAGTATATATTTTTCATATTGATTGTGGTCGGCTAATTTAAATGTACATGGACTATTTCATCATTGTTGAATGTTGACAGTAATCAAAATATACTACTCCCTCTCTAAATTGTGGTACAATCTTTTTTTTGGCATGTTCCAGAAATAATGTAATCTTTCTATATTTAAAAATATTTTAACTTTATGAGATGATTATAGTCATATATTTATATAAGATTTATTTTGGATCATATATTTTAAAATTCTTTCATTCTTTCTTAAACTTCATGCCAAATCAAATGATGACACATAAATTAAAACGGAAGAATGTAGTTTTTACTGATTTCCCAAGAAACCTGATAAACTACGACGTACCAAATAACCTCTAAGTAGCCAAACTCCTAGCAATGATAATATATGCCTAATCAATTTTTTATTTATAAACCATCTGTTATTCAAAATATACTATCCCGCTACTTCATATTCAAAAAATGTTTTTTTATCAAGAGTTTTTTCATTCTCAAGCTCGAACTTGAAACATCTAATTAAGGATGAAGGAATTCCATCTATCCCACCACACAGATAAGAATCCAAAGTTCGAACTTTATAGGTTTTGCATTCTACAATAACAACCTCAAGTATTAGTAACTCGTTTTCAATTTAATTTGTGTACATATTTAGTGGATTTATTAACATCTATACATAATTTGAACTATAACTAATATATTGAATCTAGATGTTAAAGGCTTAAAGCCTACCTCCGCCCCTTGGTGGTAATTAATGATACCTTAATCTAGCGAATACGGTTAATTAACACTCCAAGAGCTTAATATTTTTAGAATCTCACTCTAAGCGTTTAGTATACAGTATGACTTATCTTAGTTATATTTATTAAATACTAATGTATAGTTTTTTTTTTTTTTTGGGGGGGGGGGGGGGGGGGGGGGGGGACCATTAAAACTCCTTATATTTTTTTCCTTTAAAAATTAAACATCCTGTGATGACCCCTACATTATCTCAGGACTTAAAAGTAATTGGTTAAAAGATAAAGATCCAAAAATAATTGTTGAAAAATGTGGGAGAAGAAAATAAAGTCTCAAACTTCTCATGATCAATTTATTCTGGTTAATAATTGGACTGGTAATGTCAAAAGTAACTCAAACGGAGGTTGGGTGTGTATATTCACATGTATTGACAAGTAAACAATAAATACAAAAAATATAAAATATAAAAAAACTCAAATAGAATTGAGCTTAAATTCTACACATTGATGGTGTAAAAATATTAACATAATTACATTACTTATCGATAATTATTAGTAATTTTTATGATAATGTAAATTTATTTAAATATTGTAACTTAGTAAAAATAATATTTAATTTACTCTCGCATGCTAAATTTACCAATAGTCAATATATATAACTTAAATCCAATAAAATTCACCTATCATTAATCTACATAGTGATTCCATAATTGAGTACGTGTGTACTATAAGCTAGTGGGCTATGAATAGGGCACGGGTATATCATGTACTCTTTCTGCTTTATTACTGCTTTTATGAAATGCATTGTAATTATTATTTTTTCTGTCAAAGTATTTTTTTCATAGTAAATTTCAGAACTTTTGACCGTCAAAAGTAGAAAAAGGCGTATTTTTCATATATAATCATCATGAATATTGTTGTTATTGGAGTTGGAATTATTAATAGCTTTAGCATAATATATTTATTTCACACACAATAATAACAACATAATAATACATACTTACTGATAATTATGATGTTGATTCTGTAAGATAAATGGAGTCATTTCGACTTTAAAATGGTCATTACAATATAATTTGACACTCAATTATATCAAAATCTTTTTAGTTGTAATTTCCCATGATTCATGGCATAAATTTCATAATCTATAGAGTAATAGGTAGCTTTTGCCCGAGAAATATGCATGCATTGTCAAAATCACATGTTTGTGTAATTATATCAATGATGCCATGAAATGGACATTGCACTTAAGAAAACATACCAAAATTCACCTTTTTCTTATTACCACCGTCTCATGTGATACTATTTAACTTGACATGAAATTTAAAAAAAAAATAAAGACTTTTGAAAAGTGTTGTCCAAAACAAGTCTTATATAAATGTGTGGTTATAATCATCTTATAAAATTAAATTATTTCTAAATATATAAATATGACATTTTTTTTAACAGTTCAAAAAAGAAATTTCATCACATAAATTGGGTGAGTATTAAAGTACGTAAACTTTTCATGATACTGTATTTGCGATAAAACGAAAATCTAGTAAGTCATCTTTAAAACAGGATAAGTACAAAACCAGCTAAAGATTTTCATCAAATCGTAAAATATCATCCTCATAGGTACTAAATATTCAGACTCACAACAATAGTTAACTCCACTTCCTAATTACCAACTCTAATATATGTACAAACACTGAAATTTCGTAACTCAACCGAATTAAGGAGCAATCTACTCCCAGAACCATCCTCGGAAGAGTAAAAAAGGAGAAGGGAATGGGTATTTCTCACTTCCAAAGAGTATACAAAAGATGGAGTGTCATCCCCAACAACCTAGACGCACACATCAAAGCATTCTGCCAATGAGTGAACGCGAATGTGATGACGTTGCGAATAGGGGCAAAGCTAGAAGCTGGCATAAGGATTCGGCCGAACCCAGTAGCTTTAGTTCAAGAAATTCATTAAATATTTAGAACAATTAAATTCAGAACTCAGTTACTAATACCTGACATCATTATCCTAAAATTTAGAAACCAAAAAAATTAAATTCTAGCTCCGGTTTTGATTGTGAACTATATGAGCTATGACGTAAAAGATATGCTGCAAACTAGCGAAATCTTAACTCCACAGAGCTAAATAAAGTTTTATTTACAAATTACTATTGTAGTTACGTTCTTTGTTGGGGGCTAAAAAACACCCCAAAAGGAAAAACTTTTTGGAGTCAATTTACTAAAATACATCTTTGAACGTAGCAAACCTAACCAACTAAGTTACATAAACAAATAAAAAATAAATCGATCGAGGTGTAGTCTAATATGTATGTCACAAATGTGGCACCATGTGTTAAAAGAAGTAACATGTTCCAGCCATTTCAAAATTCCCTCTTTTTGTTTAAATTTTCTTCCAATTACTATAGATTGGATTTGTTACCTAGTGTTGGGAGATTTTGCTCTATGGTACTTTATAAAGCAGTACGGAAAGTATTTAACTATTACAAGTATTCGAAAGGATAAACAAAGATTTCAATAATTCAACTAGAAATCTGAAAATTACAATATAACAACAAAACTGAAATTACGATTTTGTTGAAGACTGAAAAATGGAAACTGGTTTATGCTGAGTCGAGTGTAGCACTCTGTCCTTAAGACAATATTGCCCCGTATGTATCCTTTATACGTCCTGAACAATTTGTCTCCCAAGATAAAACAGCAATGGAACCCTTGAGCAAAGGAAACTCAAGAGCTACCGTGAAGAATATTGAGTAACGAAATGATGCTTGGAAGTTGTAGGAAGAAGATTTTTTTCTTTCGGTTGTGTATTTTCGTGCATATCAAGTGTGCTCAACAATGGTGTAAGGGGGTGTTTATATAGGTGAAGGAGGGGCTGAAAAACGCCTGAAAATCGCCTCCATAATAGCCAAATAATGGCCATTATGGAGGTAGTAAAGTCACCAACATAAATGGTGAAAGACCAACCGTTTTGGCCATTATAGGAGGAGTAATTCAGCCAAAATAAATGGCTGAATTGAGAGCTTGACGTTTCGTTTTGACCATCGAAATTCGAACTTCGGGGACCAAACTCGTACATCTTGAAACTTCGGGGACCAAATCGTACATCTTGAAACTTCGGGACCAAACAAGACATCCGAAAGAATTCGGTTCAAACCGTACATCCGAAACTTCGGGATCAAACCGTACGGCAAAGTTTTTCGGCCCAAAAAGATAATATCGAAGACCCACCCGCCCACGACCCGTGAACCCGTGAACCCGTGAACCCGAGAACCCGAACCCGAACCGGAACCGGACCGGACCGGACGGGACGGGCGGGCGGCGGCGCGCGCGTGTGGTCTTTCCTCGAACCGAAGCACATCTAGGTCCTCCCTCCTTTAAACACATGGGATACCCCTTGGGGTCCCAAACCCCAAACCAATTTCGAATCTTATATACACAACAATTCTTTCTTCCTCTACCGATGAGGGAGAATTACACACAATACCACACTTTCCATGCTTCAAACACCTTACTTCGTGAACCAATATCTCTTTCATTTCTCAATGAAATTTGACGATTCTTGGCCCTACGGTTATCTACGTAATTAGTAGATCATGCATGTGTGAAGAACCGGATTCTCCAACATACGTTACACTAGTGTTTAAGCCGTTAAAGTTGGTCGGTCGCAACTCCCGCCAAAGGCAAATTTCCAACAATCCCCTCTTGAAAGAGATTTTGGCGCACTCACATGGTGTCTTTTCATTTCCAAAGAATATTTCAAATGCGGACCGATGTTGCATAAGGAGAGGTAGCCGGCTTTGAACCTTCCATAGTTGAATACCATCGGACTTACTTGCGCGCGGTGAACGTGATGTCTTGAACCGTCGGTGTTTAGTGTAAGCCAAGACAACGGTACCAACACAACAAATTCCCTTACTCTCTTCTTCGTAATGTTTTGTCCGTTTTGGCCATGGACAACGTCTTGGATTCTTAAGTGCGTTCAATTTGAGGCGGCCCGTCCTCGCACTTAAATAGGTAGTCTCCTACAAGGTATCCCCGCTATACCCCACTTCACAAGTGTTAGGAACCATTAAAAGTTTCCCAAAGACCTAACCTCAACCGTTGAGGATCATTACAAAGTTTTGAAAACTTAACCTTTACCCATACCGAGATAGCACTTAACGTCTATCGCGGAACGGCTTTGGATTTGGTGTTTCTTTTCGTAAATCACTATCCGAAGTGCTCATGCTTCGACCGAAGCGATCAACCGAACCTTTACAACTTAGTTTTCCCATTGAACCAAATTACCGGGATCTCCGGTTCGTAAGGTTGGGTTTCCACTGTATTGGTCCGTATATTTTGGGTTTTAAGCCCATTCCCCTAGACAGGCAGAAAACTTGATCTTCGGGTAGTCCCTTAGTTAGTAAATAAGGAAGTGACACCCGTGATGATCAACTGCCATACGGTCTTATGTCTCCGACAGATCCTGACAGATATGTCCAGACGCCGTCATCCGTGTCCTTCCTAAAGCCGACCGGCTAGCCACAGTGTATAACTGTTGAAGGCACGGGTTTCTCCCAATAAGGGACGTCCTCTAAAGAGCTGTGAAGTTACTCAACTTCTTTCATGCTTTGTATAAAGCGATAAACTCCGATTCCATCATGAATCGGCCGATGCAAGTTTGCTTAGAGGATTTTCCAAGAACCACCATACACATTTACTTGTGGCTTTGGTGTTCTTCAGATCTGATGTCCAGTTTGCATCACTGTGTTCTCCCAGAACCGCTGGACATCCAGAATACAATAATCCGTAGATAAGCGAAAAATTCAGATATCGTCATATCCGACTTAACGCCTTCTTTTGATCATGTATTAAGATCATCAGTGAACCTTAGTTCAACTAATATGTTTGTAGGATGATACTGTGTCGGTTGTAGTGTGTACAATACATTGAACTACACGTGACCCGTGCATATCACTCATTGTCTATGGGTGCACCATGATTCCAATCGTTCTATGATTCATATCCATTGGTGGCTTCAACGAGACTCGTCAACTATCGACCATCCGTTAGATGTCTTAGAAATCCAATTCCTAAGATGTCATCTCGTGATACTCATATCTTTCATATCGAGACTTTGTTTCAATATGATTTTCACTCTAAGACCGTTGGTTTTCCAACCGTTGGCTTTCTAACTTCGTAGTCAATGTTTCGTGATCGATTCATTGTTTCGATTTATCCGAGACTTTCAGACCAAAATGTTAACATTTCGGGGACCAAAATGAAAGTTCAGGAAGAAGCCCAACAGTTCAAAGCAAACCAATTTCGATCCTCTTCTTCCAACTCTCCGATTTGGAAGGTGTTTCAACACCCATGCCATGTAAGATTACAATGGCCCCGGATGTGAAGCTACTCACAGGGAGCACTTTTTACAACCCAAAGGTTCTTTTCCGGAGGAAGATTAACTATTACACACGTATGGTTCTATATATGGAATCTATTTCTCCTTTTAGCTTCTTTCCAAAGCGGCGCTTTTGGAGATAACAATTATTTGTTAATTGTCCATGGTTCGTTCTCAACCATACAAGCTAGAAGGACCGGAACAAGTCTTTGTCCCCTCTTTGCTCCGTCTTGGTTCAACATCTAGAATCCCCGAGTTCTGCAGATCCGGAATATTAAGTTCCGGATAGACAAGAACTTTCGAGTCATGAAGATACGGAACGTCTAGTTCCGGACAGTCAGTCCCTCGCGGGTTCTTGTTAACCTTGAGCAATTACTCCTTTTTCCTATTTCAAGAAAAGTTATCTTCAATGAATTCAGCATTCTTTGACGCCAAGAGGCAATCAACACTACTGTTATTTGCAGATCCAGTGGATATGCAATCTACAGTCTTAGGTCGAACTTGACCTGTTTCGGTAGCCCATCTTTTACCAAGCTACCCCACATAATTTGGGCGTACGACTTCGCGCTTGGCTAACACCGTTAGACTGAGGTGAGTAATGAGCAGTCGTTTAATAAACGATGTTTCATATTCTCCCCCTCTATCACTACGAATTTTTCAATCCGTAGGCTTAGTTAATTTTCAAATTCTGCTTTGTAGCGCTTATCCGCTTCAACAACTTCATCTTTGCTTTTCAACAAACAAAGGATTCCATACGTTGTACTATCATCAATGAAGATCACAACGTACTTGTCTCCCCCCTCTATTTTGTATAAACTTCCAATCACCCAAGTAGGTGTGACTAAGTTCTAGAGGAGCGATGCTTCTTTCGCTATTCCCTTTGACGGAATTTGGAAAGGTGATTTTGCCTCTTCGTCTACCTCACATTCATTTTGAGGGTTTATGTCGACAGAAGGCAACAATCTCAACATTGTTAGCTTTTGAATGACTTGCTATTTAACGTGTCTTAATCTATGATGGCATAGATGCACGGATTACAAATATATCATTCATATGGCTACAGACATACTGTACCATTCTTAGTTATTACAGACCTGTTGGACTAGTCTCAAACCAGCTTGACCAACAGCGTCCCTTAAACCAAGTTAGGGATATGTATCACCTCATCTTAGAGTGATCCCCATCCATGAAGTCCTATTGACGACAGCCTCTCCAACCCCTTCTGCTTTAGAGGTGGCGTTGCTTCACATGAACAACTTCTTGCCCGTGGTTAGGCGTAACCGGATCATATGTGATCTGGATACTCTGGCCCACTGCAGTTGCTTTGCAGACTGAGTGTCCAATTTCTTTTCTGCCTTTCTTTAGGCCTTCAGATCATTTCAGACCTGGAAACTCTGGCCCACCTTACTAGGTGTCAATTACTTTTCCTATGAAATGGATTCTGGCCCCACTCCAGTCGCCCGGAGGCCTTATATGACTGAGTGTCCAATATCATCATATCAAAGGAATTTCAGCCCACTCTAGTCGCCCGGAGGCTTTGTATGACTGAGTGTCCAATATCATCCTATCAAAGGAATTTTGGCCCACTCCAGTCGCCCGGAGGCTTTGTATGACTGAGTGTCCAATATCATCCTATGAAGGATCTTCTGCCAAATAATATGACAGGCTCAACGTCATTAACTTTTAGACTTCTTCCGTTATGATTGGTGCCCAGATAATTCTTGGCGCTTACTTAAGAGTGGTAACAGTTTTCGCACAGTCAGTGGATCTTACTCCCTCGTATGTGCGAACATACTTTACACACTTTCCCAATTACACTTAAAAGAACGGATCTTTTTAAGTCATTTACAAAATCCAATCTTTAAACGGAAAAGAAGATGAGATTAAACTTCTGATTTGTTAAAGCATAAGGAATATAAATTATTTTCATATTCCTCCTTACTTTAATCCATTTTTAATCAGACATCATTTAATCTTTATTCTTGACAAGTAAGAACAATACTTATCATTTACTCTTTATTCTTGACAAGTAAGAAAAATACTTATCCCAATTTTTGGATTCTGGCTCACTTCAGTCACTTCATCAGACTGAGTGTCCATTTCCTTCTCACCATTATTCGGATCCTTTGTCCGGGACAGATATAGGCCTCTCGCTACAAGATAGAATAACATCTTCGGTCTTCTCCTCTTGTCCCAGTTGACATCCTCGTGCTCTCGAGAGCGTTTGTTTCCACCAGTCTTGGTGGCGGTGACACCATGAACACGTTCATCATCATCACTCTCTTCTACCAGAAAACCATTTCCATATCCAGATTTGGTCACACAATTTTTGACCGACATCTTTCGAATACTAATAGTAATACAATACAAAAATTGTCTTAAGTTGTTGGGAGATTTTGCTCTATGGTACTTTATAAAGCAGTACGGAAAGTATTTAACTATTACAAGTATTCGAAAGGATAAACAAAGATTTCAATAATTCAACTAGAAATCTGAAAATTACAATATAACAACAAAACCGAAATTACGATTTTGTTGAAGACCGAAAAATGGAAACCGGTTTATGCCTTTGAGTCGAGTGTAGCACTCTGTCCTTAAGACAATATTGCCCCGTATGTATCCTTTATACGTCCCGAACAATTTGTCTCCCAAGATAAAAAAAGCAATGGAACCCTTGAGCAAAGGAAACTCAAGAGCTACCGTGAAGAATATTGAGTAACGAAATGATGCTTGGAAGTTGTAGGAAGAAGATTTTTTCTCGGTTGTGTATTTTCGTGCATATCAAGTGTGCTCAACAATGGTGTAAGGGGGTGTTTATATAGGTGAAGGAGGGGCTGAAAAACTGCCTGAAAATCGCCTCCATAATAGCCAAATAATGGCCATTATGGAGGTAGTAAAGTCACCAACATAAATGGTGAAAGACCAACTGTTTTGGCCATTATAGGAGGAGTAATTCAGCCAAAATAAATGGCTGAATTGAGAGCTTGACGTTTCTGTTTTGACCATCGAAATTCTGAACTTCAGGGACCAAACTGTACATCTTGAAACTTCGGGGACCAAACTCGTACATCTTGAAACTTCGGGACCAAACAAGACATCCGAAAGAATTCGGTTCAAACCGTACATCCGAAACTTCGGGATCAAACCGTACTTCTGGCAAAGTTTTCTGGCCCAAAAAGATAATATCAGAAGACCCACAGCCCACGACCCGTGAACCCGTGAACCCGTGAACCCAGAACCCGGAACCGAAACCGGACCGGCGGGCGGCGGCGCGCGTGTGGTCTTTCCTCGAACCGAAGCACATCTAGGTCCTCCCTCCTTTAAACACATGGGATACCCCTTGGGGTCCCAAACCCCAAACCAATTTCGAATCTTATATACACAACAATTCTTTCTTCCTCTACCGATGAGGGAGAATTACACACAATACCACACTTTCCATGCTTCAAACACCTTACTTCGTGAACCAATATCTCTTTCATTTCTCAATGAAATTTGACGATTCTTGGCCCTACGGTTATCTACGTAATTAGTAGATCATGCATGTGTGAAGAACCGGATTCTCCAACATACGTTACACTAGTGTTTAAGCCGTTAAAGTTGGTCGGTCGCAACTCCCGCCAAAGGCAAATTTCCAACACATAGTCCACGTTAATTTTTCAAAATATGTTTAAAATACCAATATTGTTATGATATTAACTTTTTCTTCTCGGATGTTACTTTTTAAATTGTTATCGGCTACGTGAATATATCAATGTTATTACTTTTTCACTACCCATGAATAGGCAGTTCTGAATATTTATGGGGATATGACTTTTATAAAGATCTACGCATGCTTGAAGTTATTTAAAAATCGGCTACGAGTAACTTTATAGGAGTATATACTAAGCGTGAATTACTAACGGGAAAAATTGTTATTAATCTGTATTTCAAAAAAATCAGTAAACAATAATAACTGAAAAATGAACAGAATCAGTGTTGAAAAATAAAAATATTTTTTCAGAATATAATCGAGCTCACTTAGTTCAAAGTGTGTCCTTAAGGAAATTATTCCCCTCACAGTACTCGAGGTTGATGGAATATCCCCTCCCAGGATAGAACGATTATCTTACCAGAATAGTAGTACTCCAAATTCAGGTAGCGGCGAACCACTCAACGGCAGTATATCACACAGAATTTATTTGTGCAGAAGAAGAATAAGTTTGTAGTTTCAGAAATTTAGTAAGTAAAATTCTGAGGAATCAAATGAATTTATAGCCATGGAAGTACTGTTTCTGAAGGTTTGCAACCCTTCTGAACTGCCACCAAAATCTGGTGGGAAATTTAAATATGGGAAAGAAATCGGGTCGCGGGTCAGACACGCGGATTCCGGATCACTAACGGGTAGGATTGGATAAGCTAATTAATTTAATTAAATAATAATTAATTAAATAATTAAAATTAAAGAAAATTTGGTCCAAAAAGATTATCAATCAATCAGATCATTTGACCAAATCCAAATCCAAATCCAAATGCCGAAAGCCGAAGCCGAGCCAAGCGAGCGACGACGACGGCGCGAGGGGTCCTTGCCCCCTCAACCCTTTTAGTGACTGGAGAAGGTGTAATGTAATATATACACCTCTCTTTTCCTTTCTCTTTCCGATGTGGGACACATACTTATTTTATAAAGCAAGAGGGAACTCCCACTTTTCTTTCCACTACCGATGTGGGACAAATGCTCCATTTCCCATTCAATCTATCATTTAAACCCAACAATCTCCCTTATGAATGGGAATGACTATAATATAAAAGAATGCGCAGACAAGTGTGATATACAAGCGAGGATTGACTGCATCTGGATAAGTAGGTTTCCCTTTGAACTTTCCGTAGTGAACTTATATCGGATATATTCGATCAATCGGTAGATTTGATATCTTTGAACCGTCGAACTTTGTTGTATACCTAGACAACATAAGTCACACAATCAACCCTCAACCATTTATGGTTCTCACGGTTGTGTTCGTTTCACCATGAACACCTTCCTGATTTCATGAGTGCATAGAGAATGGGTCTTCACTGTCATTCCCCTTTAAAGCGGCTTACACTTAACACTCACATAGGTGATTTCTAAACATGTGGTCCTATAGCCACATTATCTGGTCATACACTGTCAGATTTAGATAATCATTAAAGAACCTTAATGCTTTATTAACTCATTAACAAGCCATAAAGTTTTATCCTTATTTCTGAACATTGTCTTCATCCGAGAATGGGTTGAGTTATTTGACAATGTTGAACCGTCAGTCACAACTTTGTTTGATCTCCTTGAAACTAGCTCTTGGGATCTCCAGTCTGCTAGGTAGAGTTACCGCCATGATGACTTGTCCTCGGCCTTAACCTCATTCCCATTGATGATCTACTAACTCCCTCTATAGATAAGCCTTTTGTAAGCGGATCCGCCACATTATCTCTTGACTTTACATAGTCAATCGTGATAACGCCACTAGAGAGGAGTTGTCTAACGGTATAGTGTCTTCATCGTATGTAACGAGATTTTCCGTTGTACATTACGCTCCCTGCCCTACCTATTGCTGCTTGACTATCACAATGTATACATATAGGAGCCAAAGGTTTGGGCCAGAATGGAATATCTTCTAAGAAATTCCGGAGCCATTCAACTTCTTCACCGGCCTTGTCTAAAGTTATAAATTCAGATTCCATTGTAGAGCGGGCGATGCATGTCTGTTTTGATGATTTCCAAGACACTGCTCCTCCACCAACGGTGAAAATATATCCATTCGTGGATTTAACTTCAGATGATCCAGTAATCCAGTTTGCATCACTATATCCCTCAATTACTGCGGGATATTTATTATAATGCAAAGCATAGGTTTGGGTGTGTTTTAAATACCCCAAGACTCGTTCCATAGCCATCCAATGAGTTTGATTGGGATTACTCGTGAATCGACTCAGCTTGCTTATAGCACATGCTATATCTGGTCGTGTACAATTCATAATATACATCAAACTTCCCAAAACTCGTGCATAGTCCAATTGTGAGTCACTTTCACCTTCATTCTTTTGAAGTGCAAAACTTACATCAATTGGAGTCTTTGCAACATTGAAATTTAAATACTTAAACTTGTCAAGTACTCTTTCAATATAATGAGATTGCGATAATGCTAGACCTTGTGGAGTTTTATGAATTCTGATGCCTAAGATCAAATCATCAACTCCTAAGTCCTTCATATCAAATTTGCTAGCTAGCATACGCTTCGTAGCATTTACATCAGTAATATCTCTACTCATTAACAACATGTCATCAACATATAAACAAACAATGACTTCATGATTGTGAGTATTTTTAATGTAAACACATTTGTCACACTCATTAATCTTAAATCCATTTGCCAACATTGTTTGGTCAAATTTCGCATGCCATTGTTTGGGTGCTTGTTTAAGTCCATAAAGTGACTCAACAAGTTTGCACACTTTTCTTTCTTTACCAGGAACCACAAAACCCTCAGGTTGTTCCATGTAAATTTCTTCCTCCAATTCTCCATTTAAGAAAGCTGTCTTGACATCCATTTGATGGATTTCAAGACCATATATGGCCGTCAGTGCCACTAACACCCGAATAGATGTTATTCTTGTTACCGGCGAGTATGTGTCAAAGTAATCAAGGCCTTCTTTTTGTCTATAACCTTTGACCACAAGTCTTGCCTTATATTTATCAATAGTGCCATCAGCTTTCATTTTCCTTTTAAAAATTCATTTTGATCCTAAAGGTTTATTTCCAGGAGGAAGATCAACCAATTCCCATGTATGGTTGTTCAAAATTGATTCAATCTCACTATTGACTGCCTCTTTTCAAAATCCTTGAATCGAAGAAGACATCGTTGCTTTAAATGTTTGAGGCTCATTTTCAAGCAAGAATGTCACAAAATCTGGTCCAAAGAAAGTAGATGTCCTTTGACGTTTGCTACGCCTTGCATCCTCTTTACTTGGTGTATTTTCCTTTGGTTCTTCCCGCGGTCGTTTAGATCTTTCACTTGACGACTCACATTCAATTTTATACGGATAAATGTTTTCAAAGAATTCAGCATTATCTGATTCAATTACCATATTAACATGAATTTCGGGATTGTCCGATTTGTGAACCAAAAACCGACAAGCTTTGCTGTTTGTAGCATAGCCAATAAAAACACAATCCACAATTTTTGGTCCGATTTTTACCCTTTTGGGCAAAGGAACTTGGACCTTTGCTAAACACCCCCACACTTTGAAATATTTCAAGTTGGGTTTTCTTCCTTTTCATAGTTCATATGGAATAGATTGTGTTTTGTTGTGGGACATCCTGTTGAGTATTCGGTTAGCTGTAACGATAGCTTCTCCCCACAAGCTTTGCGGTAAACCGGAACTTATTAGTAAGGCATTCATCATTTCCTTTAATGTTCGATTTTTCCTTTCCGCAATTCCATTTGATTGTGGTGTGTAAGGGGCAGTAGTTTGATGAATAATTCCATATTCTAAACATATCTCTGCAAAAGGAGATTCGTACTCTCCACCCCTATCACTTCTAATCATTTTTATCTTTTTATTCAATTGATTTTCCACTTCGCTCTTGTATTGCTTAAATGCATCAATTGCTTCATCCTTACTATTAAGCAAATACACATAACAATATCGAGTGCAATTGTCAATAAAAGTTATAAAATACTTTTTTCCACCGCGAGATGGTATTGACTTCATATCACATATATCTGTGTGAATTAAGTCTAAAGGATTTGAATTCCTATCAATAGACTTATATGGATGTTTAACAAACTTAGATTCAACACAGATTTCACATTTAGATTTATTACACTCGAATTTAGGCAATACTTCTAAATTAATCAATTTTTGCAAGGTTTTGTAGTTGACATGTCCTAAACGAACATGCCATAAATCATTTGACTCCAATAAGTAAGATGAAGCTGAATTTTCATTAATACTGTCAACAACCATTACATTGAGTTTGAAAAGGCCCTCGGTGAGGTAGCCCTTTCCTATGAACAAATCATTCTTACTTAATACAATTTTCTCACTAACCAATACGCACTTAAACCCGTTTTTGACGAGCGGTCCATTTGAAACTAAATTCTTCCGAATTGTTGGAACGTGCATACCATTGTTGAGAGTCAGGACCTTGCCAGAAGTCATCTTCAGAAGTATCTTCCCATATCCTTCAACCTTGGTTGTTGCAGTATTTCCCATAAACAGTACCTCTTCGGGTCCAGCGGGAGCATAGGTTGCAAATGCTTCTTTTGTAGCGCAAACATGTCGAGTGGCACCAGAATCAAGCCACCGCTCCTTTGGGTTTCCAACCAAATTGCACTCCGATAGCATTGCACACAGATCATCCATATCATCATTCTTTTCCACCATATTGGCTTGTCCTTTTCCCTTGTTCTTTTTCGGGAGACGACAATCCGGGGCTTTGTGGTCAGCTTTCCCACAATTAAAGCAGTTGCCCTTGAACTTTTTCTTGTTGGAATCCTTCTCCTTTCCAGAAGGCCTCTTCATTTTCTTGTTCTTGTTCAGAGCAGCATCTTCAGCGATGTTTCCCCCTTCAATTGGTAAAGTCTTACGGTACCTCTTCTCAGCGGTTTTGTTATCTTCCTCGATCTTGAGACGAATCACAAGATCTTCCAACTTCATTTCCTTTCTTTTGTGCTTAAGATAATTCTTGAAATCTTTTCATGAGGGCGGCAACTTCTCAATCATTGCAGCCACTTGGAACGCTTCATTTACTACTATACCTTCAGCAATAAGGTCATGGAAGATAGGTTGAAGCTCTTGAACTTGGGTTCCAACAGTTTTTCCATCCACCATTTTGTAGTCTAGGAATTTGGCAACCATAAACTTCTTCAAGCAAGCATCTTCGGTTTTGTACTTCTTTTCAAGTGCACTCCATAGTTCTTTGGAAGTCTCTACTGCACTGTAGACGTTGTACAAGTCATCTTCTAAGGCACTCAAAATGTAGCCTTTGCACAAAAAATCAGCCTGTTTCCAAGCCTCAGTAACCATGAACTGTTGGTTGTCAGGCATGTCGGCGGCAGGCACGGGAGGGTTCTCACTGGTGAACTTTTGCATACCAAGGGTGGTAAGCCAAAAGAACATTCTTTGCTGCCATCCTTTAAAGTTGGCACCGGTGAACTTCGTAGGTTTCTCAGCCGGTGGCACAGAGGTACGGGTTGTAGGAGTAACCGCTGGTGCAGTATTTGCAGAGGTAGTTCCAGTCTCAATTGCCATTATTCGTTTGTCACTGTCAAATCGACAAACTGTTTTAGTTAATAAAACCAGAATAGCAATTCAATCACAGACTTAAACGATGAAGATTTTATTTCTTCAAATCGCAGTATAATTATGAAACTTTAGTATTCCAACGAAGTTTTTATATCTTCGAGTCAGAATACTAATATTCATATGGAGTAAAAAACTACACAAGTTTTAATCTCCAAACCAGAATACAACAACGATGAAGTTTTTATGTTCTTCAATTCGTTGTACAAGTATGAACTTTAATATTCCAACGAAGTTTTTATGTCTTCAAGTCAGAATATGAAATTTCATACGGAGTAGAAAACCACACAGGTTTTAGTCTCCAAAACAGAATACAGATTAATCTAAAAATATAATTTTCTTAAGGATTCCTTAAGATTGTTATTAATCTGTCTTCCAAAAAAAACCAGTAAACAATAATAACTGAAAAATGAACAGAATCAGTGTTGAAAAATAAAAATATTTTTTCAGAATATAATCGAGCCCACTTAGTTCAAAGTGTGTCCTTAAGGAAATTATTTCTCTCACAGTACTCGAGGTTGATGGAATATCCCCTCCCAGGATAGAACGATTATCTTACCAGAATAGTAGTACTCCAAATTCAGGTAGCGGCGAACCACTCAACGGCAGTATATCACACAGAATTTATTTGTGTAGAAGAAGAAGAAGTTTGTAGTTTCAGAAATTTAGTAAGTAAAATTCTGAGGAATCAAATGAATTTATAGCCATGGAAGTACTGTTTCTGAAGGTTTGCAATCCTTCTGAACAACCACCAAAATCTGGTGGGAAATTTAAATATGGGAAAGAAATCGGGTCGCGGGTCAGACACGCGGATCCGGCCGGGTCGCGGGTCAGACACGCAGATCCGGATCACTAACGGGTAGGATTGGATAAGCTAATTAATTTAATTAAATAATAATTAATTAAATAATTAAAATTAAAGAAAATTTGGTCCAAAAAGATTATCAATCAATCAGATCATTTGACCAAATCCGAATCTAAAGCCGAAGCCGAAGCCGAGCCTAGCGAGCGAGCGACGACGGCGCGAGGGGTCCTTGCCCCCTCAATCCTTTTAGTGACTGGAGAAGGTGTAATGTAATATATACACCTCTCTTTTCCTTTCTCTTTCCGATGTGGGACACATGCTTATTTTATAAAGCAAGAGGGAACTCCCACTTTTCTTTCCACTACCGATGTGGGACAAATGCTCCATTTCCCATTCAATCTATCATTTAAACCCAACAAAAATAAATTGAAGTATATACTCAGTTCATTCCATCGGGTAGAAATGTATTAATCTCCCTTGGGGAGCCTTTCTCATTAATACAAAATATATATAGGGTGTACAATCTCGAATCCTCATATAATAGGGATCTTATATCTACCATAATTACACAAGACTAAATATGGTTAAATATAATACAATGTACACGTGCTAATACACCCCTTCAGTTAGAGCGGGAGGAGGCCAGACGCTAAGACTGGATCTGAAGTCGAGAAAGAGTTGTCTAGGAAAGCCCTTTGTGAATATATTTGCATACTGATATGAAGAAGGCACATGCAACACCTTGACATGACCGAGAGCAACCTTCTCACGAACAAAGTGGATGTCTATCTCAATGTGCTTGGTTCACTGATGCTGAACCGAATTATGAGATAGATATATGGCGGATATGTTATCACAATAAACCAATGACGCCTTATGCAATGGACACTGGAGCTACAAAAGAAGGTTTCGGAGCCAACATATTTCAACAACAACATTAGCAACGCCTCTGTATTCTGCTTCTGCACTCGAACGGGATAACGTGGCTTGTCTCTTGGCAGACCAAGAAATAAGATTATCCCCTAAGAACACACAGTAGCCGGAGGTGGAGCGTTGCGTGTCCGGACATCCTGGCCAATCAGCATATGTATATGATAACAACCTGGTCGGTGCTGAGGGGTATAGATGCAAGCCATAATCAAGTGTGCCCTTAACGTATCGAATGATACGCTTAAGAGCAGTAAACTGAGGCTCCCTAGGGGCATGCATTAATAAGCACACATACTGAACAACATAAGAGATATTAGGCCTGGTGAAAGTTAGATATTGTAGTGCACCTGCAAGACTCTTGTAAAGGGTGGGATCTGTCACTGGATTACCATCAACTGCACTAAGCTTTGATTTAGAGTCAACCGGAGTGGACATTATCTTGTAGTTTGCCATTTTAGCCATGTAGACTATTTCCTCTGCATACTTGCGCTGACACAAAAATATAGAGTCTACAGATCTAGTCATTGATATCCCCAAAAAATAATTCAACTTTCCCAAGTCAGTCATAGCAAATTCAGTTTTAAGCAGTGTAATGATCTCATTTTTCAACAAATCCGATGAAATAGTAAGCACAATGCCATTCACATATAAAAACAAATAGGCAACGCTACTACCTCTATGAAAAATAAACAGAGAATTATCACACTTGCTGCAAACAAACCCAATCTGCATAATGTACTGTGCAAAATGATCATATCATGCTCTAGGGGCCTGTTTCCAACCATAAAGTAACTTACGAAGACGACATGCATATAGATGGGTTGTTGGATGTACAAACCCAATCGGTTGGTTCATGTAAACAGTTTCTTTCAAATCCCCATGTAGAAACGGATTCTTCACATCAAGCTGATGAATCGGCCAATGCTTACCCATATCAATACTCAGAACTGTGTGAATAGTAGCCGGTTTAACAACCCGACTGAATGTCTCACCACAATCAATACCATCATGCTGATTAGTTTCATTAGCCACAAGTCTCACCTTATATCTCTCTAGATCACCACTGTCTTTGTATTTGTGACGAAAAAGCCACATGCATCGAAGCATATTCACCCCATCCGATCTAGGAACCGAATTCCAGGTGTGTTGTTTCTTTAAAACATTAAATTTCTCACACATGGCCGCATTCCAATTTGGATCTAGTTTGGCTAATTTTGGGTTTTGGGGAATTGGGGATACGATTTGTGTTGATAGGTTAAATTGGACTTTGGGTTTGAAAATTTGATGTTGAGCACGGGTCTCCATATGATGTGTGAGGGTAGGGGCATATTAGGTATTTTGGTGGGGTGTCGGGTGTGGGTTAGATAGTGGGTCGGATGTTTGGGAGGCAGTGACTGGTGGTATTGGGAAGACAGTGAATGTGTCGGGTAGGTGGTGTGGGTGGTCGATGGAGGATGTTATGGTACTGGTGGAATCGGGTGACCAATATAGGATGGGCTGGGTACGATTGATTTGGTTGGGGTTACGGGATGTGGGGTCCGGTGACGGGAAGAGGTTTGTGACTGGGCGATGATGGGGCAATCGGTGTCGGGTGTATGGTACATTGTTAGGTTGGGGGATCAGAACACTAATGAGAGTCGCCTGGTGGGTTGGAATGGCGGACGTATGTGGTAGTGACATTGGGGACGTCGGCGAATGTTGACATTGGTTGTTGGATGTGTCGACTGGACATATCAGTGATGTCACAAGCCAATTGCCGGTGGAGACAGTGGCAGTCGACGGTGACATACGCTGGACTGGTCGACTGCCGATAGTGGCAGTGGCTGCCGGAATCTAGGAGGCAGCGATGGGTTGGATTGATGCCGGGAATTGACGACTCGATGGGGCAGGGGCGGCGACTGCGGAAACTGGCAGTGCCAAAGCAGTGGGTTCCGGGCGTGATGGAACAGTGGTGTCCAGCGGAGGAGAGAGCTGACGATGGGAGAGAGGTCTGACTCATTGAGAAACATGTAATTAGTGTTTTGGAATTTTTGGATATTCAAAAATGGGAAGATCGTCTCGTCGAAAGTGACGTGATGAGAGACGTCGATTTTACGAGTAGATAAGTCATATCACATATAGCCTCTCTGACTTGGCGGAAAACCAACGAAGACACAAGGAGCAGTGCGAGGTGCTAATTTATGGGGAGCAATGGAAGCAAGATTTGGGTAGCACATGCAACAGAAAATTCTAAGGTGGTCATAGGATGACATCCGACGGTAGAGAATTTCGGTGGGGGTTTTGTTGTGAAGAGTATTGGTAGGTAAAATATTAAGGATATATGCTACAATTTTGACTGCATAGACCCAGAATGAAGGGGGAGAGAGGCATGGAAAAGAAGGGTATGAACTATGTTGTTGATAGTACGGATGATCCGTTCGACTTTTTCGTTTTGGGGGTGAGGTATAGGGACATGAGAAACGGAAGACCATGCCATTCGTGGTGCAAAAATTATGAAACACGGAATTATTAAACTCACGACTGTTGTCACATTAGAATGATTTAATGAATTTTCAAATTATATTTTAATAAAGTTACGAAACTCAATAAACTTGGTAAAAACTTCAGACTTGAATTTTATAGGGTAAATCCAGAGAAAGTGAGAGAATTCATATAATAACACAAGATAGATTTTATGACCTAGTGAACTAATAACAAGTGATATCTATAAATCTGCATGAACAATATGAAACGGAGAAAACGTAACACTTAAGAAAGACTGAAAAGAGAGGCGAACGTGTTTGCCTAAAGGGCAAGAAAAACATGGTTGGGCAGATTTTCCTCTACGACAACGAATTAAATTATTGTTCCGAAGAAAATTAAAAACAGGAGCCCCTGGATGTCCAAGTCTATTGTGCCAGGTTGACGGAGAGATTGTTGCCAAAGCGGTGGGAGGAGAGACTTGGGCATTTAGAGATGTGGGAGGGGTGACACTGACAGCGGGCATGGATAGGAAAGGATAGAGGTCACCCTCACTATTTCATCTCGTGTACGTAGATCCGTTACGAAAAATCCAAACGGGTCAAAATTAACTTATACAGAATTATCGGTGGTAAATTTTCTAACGGAGATTAGGTTTTTGATAATGTTAGGAGCATATAGGACGTTATTTAGGGAGAATTGGGGATGCGGTGGTGGGGTTAGTGTGTGACCAAACCCTTGAATTGGAATGCGATGACTTGCTTTCAACCATAATAGATTGTGGAGTATTTAAACTTCGTAGTTGAGAAAGATTACCAGAATTGTTGGTGAGGTGAGACGTGACGCCCGTATTCATATACCACGCATTATCAGATTGTTGAGGAGTTAATGTGACGAAAGTCGGGCCCAAATTAAATTGGGAGCGAACTGTTGTGCTCCAGGAAATAAGGTCACTATAGACAAAGAGTTTGACAATTTGTTCGGAGAAAAAAAATAAAAACAGAAAAGTTTTGTTTATGGTAAAGGAAGAAAAACAAAGGACAAACAATTTTGTTCTGTTCTCGGGCAAAGGAAGACCAAAAACAAGAGACAAACAATTTTACTGTAAGGAAAAGAGACAGCGCAGAGGGGTCTCGGGCAGTGTGCTGCGTAGAGGGACAACTAAAAGTTGCGGCTGTTCCTCGGGCAGTGAGCAGGGAAAGAGGGGGAAAGAGAGAGTAGGGTTTAGGTTTTGGCTTCTAATACCATGTAAAAATGTATTGATCTCCCTTGGGGAGCCTTTTTCATTAATACAAAATATATATATGGTGTACAATCTGGAATCCTCATACAATAGGTATTCTATATCTACCATAATTACACAAGACTAAATATGGTTAAATATAATACAATGTACACGTGCTCATTAATACAATATATATATATATATATGGTGTACAATATGGAATCATCATACAATAGAGATCATATATCTACCATAATTACACAAGATTAAATATGGTTAAATATAATACAATGTACACGTGCTAATACATCTTATGTGGCACAATTTAAAGTGTGAGGACCAAATTATTCAATCTTTATGTGAATTTAGATATAAATTCTATAAATTATCTTAAATAAAATTTATATATTTAAAAATAACCTAGAATACTACCAGCCAAGATAGTTATTAAATTGAAATCTTCAAAATTAATTGAAATAATTCATAGTTCCACATAAAAAAGAAGATGGATTATACAACAAACAATTAAACCATATTAACAGCAATATTCGTGATCAGACACATGTTTTACCCTAACTTATTGAATGCAAGACACATATTTCTCATTCAAAATTTACAACACATATTTTTTATTCGATACTCACACCAACCTAATAAGTATTTGACACATTTCTTACATACACTCATACCACCAAATCATATATTAATATTAATTAATACACACTCTCACCTTAACTAAATGACTTAACCATAATAAATTAGTATGAATTGATGTAAACACCAAAATAATTTTTTACGTGTCTTTTATACATCAATTTATTATACTATTTAACTATAAGTCAGTTATGTGTACTCTCATTTTATTTTTAACTATTTAAATTAAATTATTTAATTTAATATAAGCATAGAATATGAATAGATATGTATCTGGGTTAAACTCTAAAGGGAACAAAATATTATTCACTCCGTGTCAAGTTATGTGATATAATTTAATTCCACATGAAGTTTAAGAAAGATTTTTTTAAAAAATATGTGGTCTAAAACAAATTAGGTATTTATGCAGTTGTAAATTATTTTATAAAGCATAAAAGAGAAAATTTTAAATTAAATTATTGTAAATATAGAAATGTATCATTCTATATCACACATTAATTGGGATAGAGAAGTAGGTGATTCCTTTCCATTTATCAAGTCTTGTTGAACGGAGTTAATGATACTCATGCTACTATTTCATCCGTTCATTTTTACTTGTCAACTATACTAAAAATAAATTTTCACTTTTATTTGTCACTTTTAGCACATCAATAAAAGATAAATTTTTTTCTATTCTACCCATAGTATTACTATTAATTACTCATTTTAAATTATTTTTTAAGTGCATTAAACTATGTATCAATTAATATGAAAATCATAATAAATTATAAACTTTATTTATTATTTGTATGCAATGTCAACAATGAACAAATAAAAATAAACCAACCGAATAAAAGATAGAAACATATATGACTTGAAATAATTGAGTTGCATACAAAAAAGCCCGCAACATCACGATTATAAAAATAAAATATTTACCCGGGTTAAACTATAGTACCCATGAGTAATTTATATATATATATATATATAAAACCTGCGAAAGCCGCAAGGAAAACTGAAAACGGGCTCTTCCTCTCTACCATAATGACCACCACA
The DNA here is from genome assembly GCA_034509755.1 of Anisodus tanguticus. NCBI lineage: Eukaryota > Viridiplantae > Streptophyta > Magnoliopsida > Solanales > Solanaceae > Anisodus > Anisodus tanguticus. The sequence continues at coordinate 5,018,671 of CM067558.1, forward strand.
ATTCGAGATGAATCCGACAAAGACAGCACAACCTCTTCTTCAACAATGCCGGAATATTCGAGTCGCCGGAGTTGGATGAGTAGCACCAATCTCAGCAGCATTAGCAGTCGCCGGAGCTCGATTTACTCCACAACAGAACTCTCCTATTTCTCCAATTCACACAAACCACACAAATCAAACCAAATCCCTTGGGAACTCATACGCCGGGTCCGGGTCGAATCGGGTCAAATCAAACTCGAGCATTTTCGGTTACTCCGCCGAGTCGGCGGCGGAGATTTAGGAAGTGTTTATTTATGTGAGATTAGGAACCCTGTTGTAGGTTTACCGCAATGTTTTTACGCTATGAAGGTATTGTTGATTATTTTTTTTAAAAGAAAATAAAATTAATGATAGTAAGTACTCCATTTTAGATGAAAGGGTGTGTTGATATTTATTTTCTTTGGCCCATGATACAATTTGAATTTCGGTGGTCAAACAAGAATTTTTGACAACAAGTTATTCGTATGCCAAGGGTGGAGTCAGAAACTTCGTGGTTAAAATTATTTATATATATATAATAGATGTTGAATTATCTTTAGATTTTTTCAGTGTTTATTTTTTTATATTTTGAATATTTTTAGTGAAAATTATGACTTTGTCATTGTATATGTTTTTAAAATATTTTAAATTATTAATTATTAGTATGTCTTATTGTACTAATTATAATTTTTAAATATGTGGATTTTTCTTAATTTTTTTAAAGATTGTATATCCGAATTTATGATTAAAATAGAGAAGTTTGACCTTTTGAATGTTGTCTACGAAAACGTGCTGCAGAGTAACATTTTTTAGTAAAGCGTTTTGCATTGTATTTCAAGCCTTTAATTATGTGTTGTTTATATTGTCAAACCTTCATCTTTGTATTCTTCTTCGTGTAATTGTGTTGTGTTTTTGGTATATAATTTCCAACAGGTTGTGGATAGAGAAGCGGCTGCTATAAGGAAGAAATTACAAAGAGCTGAAATGGAGAAGGAGATATTGGAGATAATTGATCATCCGTTTTTGCCGACTTTATATGCGCAATTTGAAGCTTCACATTATTCGTGTTTGGTTATGGAGTATTGTGCCGGTGGAGATTTGCATGCCCTCCGACAACGGCAGCCCGGAAAACGCTTTAGCATTTCCTCTGCTAAGTAAGTCATTAATTAATGAATTTAAGTTATATACACCGACGATATATAAAAAAAAGCTATCTCCACAATTTAACTTGTTATAAGGTTATTACTCTATCTTTTCAGTTTTTCAGGTTATTACGTAAAAATAGTGGTATACTATTAGTGCACAAACTTAAAAACTTGTAGTATGAGTTTAAATTTTATGCTTTAGATTGTGTAGAACTATTTTCACAATCAATCACATAAAATATAGTTGCATGTAAGCCTTTTTAATTACAGAGTTGAAGTTTTGTGCACTAATATGATGATTTTGTTCATTTTTTGAAAGGTAATCAATTATAAAAGCATTAGTTAGTAACCTATAATAAGTGGTAAGTAATATTGTTGTAACAAGTTAAATTGTTCTAATGATGTAAAAAGTCTTTAAACTAACAGTGCATTGACTTAAACTCTTTAATTATACTGATTGGTTACCTAGAAATAATGGTAAGTTCACTACTATAATAGGTTAAAGTACACTGATAATATAAATAAATATTTACACTACCAGTATATATAACTAAAATTAGTTGGCATAATGACATTTTCTATCCATCAGTTATAGAACAATTTTATTGTTTAGTGACTAAACATATTTAATCTTCAATTAACAGAGTTATTTACTACTGATTAAGTGATATTTCAACTGTATGCTAGAGTCATCACAAATATAGGTGTAGCTTACACCTATATTTGTTCATGCATTTATGTTTCTCTTTTTACCTCTAAGCTTTAATGACAAGTTTTAAATAATATACTCACTTTATCTTGTGACAAGATATAAATATGCAGGCATTTATATTTATGACTGATCTTTTATTTTTGTTTTTTTTTTATTTACAGATTTTATGCTGCAGAAATACTTTTGGCACTAGAATATCTCCACATGATGGGAATTGTATACAGAGATCTAAAACCAGAAAATGTGCTAGTAAGATCAGATGGTCACATTATGCTTTCAGATTTTGATCTCTCTTTTAAATGTGATGAAGTTGTTCCAACACTCATAAAATCCAAAACCAAAACCATTGTCAAAACCCCAAGAAATAATTCTTATTGTGCTATGCCAATTCAACCAGTCCTATCATGTTTCTTGTCACAAAAAACAGAACCAAAACTTGAAATCCAAGAAACAAATCAAGAAATTGTTGCTGAACCTATAAATGCTCGATCGAAATCATTCGTTGGCACACACGAGTATTTAGCCCCCGAGGTAATTTCGGGACAAGGTCATGGAAGTGCAGTAGATTGGTGGACACTAGGAGTGTTTCTGTATGAACTTATTTTCGGTACCACCCCTTTTAAAGGAGAGAACAACGAGAAAACGCTCATCAACATATTGAAGAAGCCGCTAACTTTCCCAAGAATCGGGATGAGTAGTGCCAAAGAGTATGATGAAATGGTGAAAGTTCAAGACTTGATTTGCAGATTAGTCGTGAAAAACCCGAAAAAGAGAATCGGGAGTTTAAACGGTTCTGTTGAAATCAAGAGGCATGAGTTCTTTAAAGGTGTAAATTGGGCTTTGATTAGGTCAATTAAGCCACCAGAAGTACCAAGTGAATTAGTGAAAATGAGAGGTGTTAGAGGTGCTGCTGTTGTCCCAAAATTGAGCAAGAAACAAAGGGAAGAACCTTATCAGATCCCTCAGTATTTTGATTACTTTTAAACATTGTAAATAGTTAGGGCAATTAATTAACAGGATAGCAAAGTTGTAATCAAGGAGAGAGCTAGTTGTTTTCTCATATAGATGTTCCTCTTTTTCTCCTTTTAGCTTTTGTTTCTTCTACCCCTGATGTTAAGAAGTTTGAAATGTATAACCTGATTATAAACATTATGCTCTCTGTTTAACCTAACCATAACAGAATAGATGACTTGTTTGATCATATGCATACACATTCATACAGAAAGACGCTTTTAACATGGTGTAATACAATTCACTTTAGCCTAAGGCTAACCAGTGGGATGGGACGTGATTTGGGGATGGTGGAGTGGGTCGGGATCGGGATAGGCGGGACGGGGACGGGACGGGATGGGAAGGGGACTTGGGGGACTTTTAAAAACTTTTTTTCTAGACACTTAATTTTAAAAAAATATATTTAAACACTTAAATAATTGAACAAGATAGTGAAAAAACATCCCAAGGCTAATTGCCTCTTATATTATTTAATAGAAATGTGATTTTTTTTGTACTACAATTTCAAAATTGTAATTTTTTTTCGTAGTTCAAAAGTTGCAAATCACATAGTAAAATTGGCATTAAAAAAATTACATATGCAACCATACTTTTTCTAATTTTCTGACAATCTCTTGAGGATCTTCTGTTAGAATTGGAATTTGTTGGTCAAATTGTTCAACGTCGCTTCCTGCTCCCTCAGATAAGATTTCGTTGTAATTGTAGTCGTCTTCTTCATTGATCTCTAGTTGACTGCACCTTCTACGCTCCGCTCTAATACAATTTCTAAATAAAACTGCAATCACCAAACTGTCTTCCGCCAATGATGTATGTGTTGTCCCGAAAAAATGCTTTCAGAAGCCGTAAATGACACTTAAATATTCAACACATCTCGAGCCATCTTTGATAGAGTCGAAAATGTCTTTTCATTCTCCCTCCAGTATTTTAGCAAGTCTTCACGTCAATTTTCATAGCAATTGATTCGAACGGTACAACACCCTGCAAAACATAAACATCAAACTCGCTAATTTGTGAAGCACTTGAACCACTATACATTCTATTTCGAAGGCCTTGAATACTTGAAACATAAACCGCATGTTTTATAAGGTTGAAATAAAGTAGAAGAAGATGGTACAGAAGCCGGTTGATTATTTGCACTTTGCTCTTGGTAACATATACATAGTTTTACATTGTGTTTGTATGCTAGAGATAACATCTTCTTTAGTTGGTTCTCTAGTTGGTTTTTCAGTTGGTTCTGTTGGAAGTATTTCTAGACATTCATAAATTGTTTCAATAAGAGCATTACAACCGTCTACTTTAATAGTAGGATTGAATACAACACCAATAAAATAAATAGTGGGAATAGAAAAAAATATTTTTAAAATTTTACAAACATTTTTGTAATAGCTGGAGCGTAAGTTGGTTTTTTCATATATTCATTAAATAAAAAAATATTAGAGCTATATAAAATAACATATATGAAATAGTAGGATAATAAATACCAGAAAATCCTTAGTAGCAAGAAATTTTTTCTCTAAGAATACAATAAGTTCCAAAATTTTATTCCAATCATCATCTACAAGCATATCCGAAAGATTTTGATTATGGGCGTTAAATTATAAAGTTATAGGTCTTCTATACTTGTGAGCAACAACTAATTGTTCATGCAAATAATTCCACATAGTTGCAACTTCTTCTGGAATTTTTCTATAAGGTAATTCACAATCATGACATATTTTTTAAACTCTTTACGTCTTTGTATTTTATTACCTTTAAAAATAAAGTTGATAGCAAATTGTACTTTATCAAGAATAGAGCTAAAAAGTTTTAGGCCATCATTTGCAACTAAGTTATAAATATGACATGCACATCTAACATGAAAAAAATCGGAAAAGGATGGATTCATGAAGTTTTAAAAATGTTTACATCATAATCATTATAAGAAGCATTATCTAATGTAATAGTCATAATTTTATCAGTAATTCCATAATATTCACTAATTCCATAATATTCACTAATTTCATGAATATTTCTTGAAATAAAAATTCTAGTGTGCCTTTCATCAATATATCTATATGCTAATATACGTTTTTGCATAGACCAATTATGATCAATCCAATGACATGTAACAGTTAAATAATCATTACCATTAGTACTACGGCCTATGTAAGAACTGATAACCACTTTGTCATTAAAATGATACAATGCATAACGTAAATATTGTTGATATTCATGCACAAATTTAAAAACATCTCTTCTAATAGTTGATCTAGGAAAACCGTTAAAAGCATGATTATATGTTTCTCGAATGTAATGAATAAAATCAGGAGATGAAGGAAATGAAAAAGGCAAACCCTTCACAACAACTAATTTTGCTAAATTTTCCCGATCTTTGTGTTTATCATATTTCGTAGCTATAACTCCCCCCATCATCGGGTTAATTCGACCCTGTAGAAGCTCGGGGACACTATGTGAACCTTGTCCCGACTCAGAAGGCATTTGCACACCCGTTTTTTCAGCCAAGTATTGGTTATACCTTGGTTTGTGATCCTTTTCCACATGTCTCATTAAACCTCATATCTCACCTTGACCATTTCTAGTTTTAAATTTATAAACTTTGCGACAAATTTTACAAATAGCTAGTTGATTAGGAATGCCCCTTTAAAAAAAAATCACATGCATATGATTTTAATTTTTGGCCTCTTCTCATACTAGGAGGGATTCCAGTTTCAGTTTCAGCCTGAGACTCAGTCTGAGCCTAAGACTCAGTCTGAGCCTGAGGTGGAGCTGCACTAGTGTGTGTGTTATCTAAATTATCTTCTAATTCATTTCCTAAATCATAGTCTGGTTCAGATGCAGAATATACCTCATGATCTAATGATATATTAATATCAACATTGAAAAGTTCAGTTTCATCTACATGAGTGAAATTATCATAATTAGGATTACTAGAAGATGCACCCTTACCCTTGTTATCCCTACTACCTCTACCAGAAAAACGTTCACCTCGTTCCATTATAATTATGCAACTAAAGAATTAAAGTTAAGAAAATTAAGTACGATAATTAAAATTAACAATAATAATTTAAATAAAGAAGGAACGAGTGTACCAAACGCCGACGTAACGTCGACGTGTAATCGATGTTGAAAATTGAATCTTTGCTCGATGATCCTCAAGCTAGTTGCCAACTTCACTCCCAATTTTTGAACTTTGATAGAAATTACTAAATAAAATATAATATTTAGTGTGAAATTTAGACTTGTAGAGAGAGAGAGATTAGAGAGATGGTAGGAAGATTTGTGAGAAAAATGAAGTATTTATAGTTGAAAAATAGGGTTAATATGTAAGCATACTAACTTAGGGGTTAAAATAAATATTAAGGGGTAGGGGGGTTTATGGGGTGTTGGGGGCCAAAATGGTCATTTCTAGCCGTTGCCAACGGCTATAATTGCAAATGGTCGTTTGTGCAACAGTGACATTCTGCAAACGGAATGGGTCGGGGCGGGACCATCCCTAGTCCCGTCTCGATTTCAAACCCGAATAGCGACAATCCTCATCCCATAATTTACCCAGCAGGATCGGGATGGGGCGGGTCGGGATCGGGATGGGCCGAGGCTAGATTGGGACGTATCGGCCCACTAGACAGCCCTACTTTAGCCCAAGTCGCAGGGTTTTTCGCAAAGATCTCACTTTATTTAATTATTAACTCCGCCTGTGTGAGTTTATCACATTGTTGATCCCAGCCTGAATAAAAGAAGAGGTTTGTCGAGGGTCAATCAGAAACAACTATTTTACCCCATAAAGGTAGGAGTAAAATTGTGTACATTTTACCCTCTTCAGACCATATTTGTGTGATTATAGTGAATTTATTGTTGTTGTTTTACACTTTATTTGTAGCTTCTTTTTCTTTTCAGGTATCAAAATGAGATTTTGTTCGCACTCCAAATAGTCTTCTCCTCAAACTAAGTTCCATAAGACCATCACCAAGCCCACAAACTAAAATTTCATGAGCCTATATGAAAATTCACTTTGTGTCACTCACTCCATCCGAGTATTTATGGACACCACCACCCATACTATCCGAGTGTTTATGACCATCAGAGCTCACTACTAGCTTGTTCTTGTGTGCGCATCTCCAAGCTACTGATAAATATAGTAACCGAGCCACACATCATCACTCCGCCCCGTCTTTATACTCGTCCGCCGGATCATAGACTGTGATATCAATTATTGAATTAATCCAACCCAAAGACATTTTTAACAAGGTGTAATATTGTATGTTTTGAGAAAACTTGCAGGAGTTTTTCCAAAGGACCTCATAATACTCCTTATGCATGTAGTTTATTTTTTGTTTTTTCAGCTATCAGTGTGAGATTTTACTAGCACATCCAATAAATAATTAGATAATATTCTTATGACTAAAGATATTAAAAGGCTAACAATATAGATGAATCTCACTAATCACTACTACACAAACAATGCCATTAGTTCATGTACAATATTGATTTGATATTGAAAGAAATAATCCCGACTCGTACCCTTACATGAAATAAAATTATTTTTATCTAAAGCTGACAAATTAGAGGACCTCGGATGACCAAGACGAGCTTGCCACAAGGAAGGAGAGATGGCTGCAAAAACTGATGGCAGGGTTTGACTCGATGGACCGGGACTGGGTGTGATAGGATAAAGATATCCCCTACTATCATACCTCATGAGAGGACTCCCCATCTTGAAATCCTTTACAGAGAAACCAAATGGATCAAATTCAATAGAAACAGAATTGTTAGTAGTGAATTTACGGACAGAGACTAAGTTTTAATCAATTTGGGGGCGTGTAGGGATTTTTCAAAATAAGAGGGGGATGAGGGGGAGATAATGTTTTATGACCATAACCACGAATTGGAACAGAATTGCCATTACCAACAATTATACCGCGAGGGTTGCTAAAATTGGAATAAAATGAGAGAGTACATGAATTGGATGTCATGTGGGTAGTGGCACCGGTGTCCATATACCAATTCGGGTCCGGTTGAGTCAAACCCAGTGTGTGCATTGCGGCCTCGATAACTGTCCGAGTGGGGCCTGCTGCATGATGGGCTTGCGGGGGCCAAGGCCCAAGTATCCATGCTTGCGATCTCAGCCCATACTGTTGTTGCGTCAGAATCGGACCAGGCCGATTGGGCGGGGCGGACCGCCGCCGGGCTTGCCACCGCGCTGGCCGGCCCCGCCGCCGGGAGGTAAAGCGGGCGGGCCCAAACTGCTGTTGTGGGGCCACTACCACTGCATAGGGGCCCACTGTGGGCCCTAGAACTGTTGATGATGTTGTTGACCACCGCGAGGACCCTCACTGCCACCAGCATTTTGTCGGCTGCCGCCGTTGTTGCCGCCGCGGTTTTTGCCATTTTTCTTATTTCCACCCTTTTTGACGCCACCGTTGTTGCGGTTTTGGCTCGAGTTGTTGGAACCGGTAGGATATACCGTGGACTCGGTCATCATGACTACGGGACTAGTACCGGTAGTCGCTCATTTCGATATGCCTGCTTCTTCTAGTGTAAGTATAGAAAGCGCCTGATAAAATTGCGGAAGCGTATTGCTTTGCCGAAGAAGCGTTCCCACACCACTATAGGCCTCGGAGAGGCCGGAAACCATTTGGAGGACCAAACGATCGTTCAAAACCGGCGCACCAACGTTGCGAAGTTGGTCCGCCAATTCCTTTAATTTTTTGCAATAAGCCGAAACATTAGGGAAATCTTCCATATTGACGTGGGAGAAATCCTGCTCAAGGGTAACGACTCTAGAATTTTGATTATCTTAGAATATATCACGCAGTCTATCCCAAGTCGCCTGTGCCGTATCGTCAGGCTCAATAATTGTTTGCAAAAGGTCGGTAGATATTGTGGGATATATCCACTGAAGGACGGTAGCATCAATAGTCGTCCACAACTTAGGATCATCCTCACGTTTTGGCACCTCCGTATCTTCAAGAGCCGCGGGGATTATGTGATGGATGACTTGATGCGATCGTGCGTGAATTTTGAACAGTTCGGCCCAAGTCGCATATTGGACGTTTTCTATTGATGTAGACATATTGATAGAACAATATGTGATTGAGGGATTAGGGAGAAAATTTTGGGAAGAAAAGAGGTCCCGTCGCTACACAAACCGAGAGCAAAACGTCTCGGAAGTGGAGGGAAGTCGACGGAAAATTTAGGAGAGTAGAGAGAGGATTTTAAGACCTAGACTCTTGATACCATGAAAGAAATAATCTCTTGATTATTTTCATTAATTGAAAGGCTATATATACAAGTTACATAATAGGAGAATACTATTCCTATTCTATTCCTAAAACCTTATTCTATACATTTATAGTAATACACTAATTATGATAATACAATACTAATTATATTATAACCTTACCTAAACTAGGATACTAAATATTTATCATAAATTACACATAATAATCAGCCCATCCGAGGGCCAATCCGTGAGCATAGCCGAGACCTAATATACACAATATACATGTATATTGTGTGTATATTGTATATATTTAACAGATATTTCTACCATCCTAAGTTTACAATTCTACTTTTTCACTTTCACCAATTTTGTCCTTCATAGAACACACAATTGATGAGCACCTTTTGTTAAAAAAAAATATTGAAATTAAAGATTAGGAACATTCCTTTAATCTATGCACCGAAATGTTACGAGCGGTATGCGTGTACAAAGTGGGAGCAGAACATAATTGTCACCATGTTTTCATGTGATAACCATTATCACAATCTTGAATCATGGAAATATTAATGAATAAAAAAGGTTACCATGAAAATTCAATATTAGTTCTCTTTTTGTTAACATCTTTTTTACCTTTTCTCCTCAAGGTACTTCAATATCTAAGGTCTAGGATTCATCCTTGTCACTTAATCATTTTTTCTCATTATTAAATCAGCACCAAGATCAAAGTAGCCCATCATGTTCCTTCCTTTTTCTCCATTTATGCATAAAAGAATTTGGCAAATATTAAAATTTTGGATCGTTAATTAAGTTTTAGCCATTATTCTAAAATTAACCAGAGTTTAGACATTATTAAAGTTTTGATACTAGTTAAAGCACGGGCGAAAAAAATTCTGAAAACTTGGAGTTTGAACTTCATGAATCACTTTTAGAATTTGAATTGATAAAAAGTTGAACTCCAATAACTCATAGAGTTTGAAACTCAAGCAAAAAAATTTACACATAAATTGTAAAAGATTAAACTTTGTGGATTGTTCTTGAAATTTAAACTGATAAAAATTTGTCATTCATGAAATCAGAAATTTCAGTAAATTTCTGAACTCTAGCAAGAATTATCATGTACTAGAAAGGTTCTTTATTTTAGCTAAGATATATTAATGAATTAAAAGGTTACCATGAATTCAATATTGTTTTCTTTTTGTTAACATCCTTTTTACCTTTTCTCCTCAAGGTAATTCAATATCTAAGGCCTAGCATTCATCCTTGCCACTTAATCATATTTTTCTCATTATTAAAACAGCACCAACAACCTAAGTAGCCCATCATGTTCCTTCCCTTTATCCAATAATGCATAAATTAAAGAAATTGGCAAATAAGTAATTATTGGACTGCTAATTAAGTTTAGCCAACGTTTTAGTACTGTTCGTGTTTGGCAACTTTTTAATACGACAATTGGAATTTTGTTAAAAACTTTAGGAAACTTTTACTGGAGTTTGAATATTTATAAATTTGAACTCCATAAATTGTTCATGAAGTTTGAATTGATAAAGGTTTGAACTCCGAGAATCGATGGAGTTTGAAATTTTATTAATTTTTTACACATAAATTGTGAAAGTTTGAACTTCATAACATTCCTAGAGTATGAACTTCAAACCTCTATGAATAAGTTATGAAATTTGAAACTTCAGTAAATTTTCACATTTAGATCATGAAAATTTAATCACCATGAATTATTCCTAGAGTTTGAACTGAAAAAAGTTTAAACTCCTGCATGAATGAAATTCTAACAAAATTTCAAACTCAAATTGTAAAAGTTTAAACTCCGTGAATCATTATGGAGTTTGAAACTCCAAAACTCAAGCATCGTGTGTTGGAGTTATTCTTTTTTTTGTGTATGTGTCTATGTTGTATTTCATGTTTTAACTGGAGATATTTTTATTCGAAGCTTATTATTTTCTAATTATATTTGAAACGATAATTAAACTTCCGATGCCAACTCAAAAAATGGCAATTCCACCTAATTTTTACGATTATTCAATATTAAGTTCGGTCCATGTTATTTTTCGTTTTCATAAATTGAATTTGGTTAAACAGATATTTGATATTTATAAAATAATAAGCATATACTCCGTATTACTGTTTCTTCTAAATTCACCTTAGTCGATTGCTACTACTTCAATTCGTAGTGCTAATTAGGTGAAATGTTTAACGAAAAGTAATTTAAGCAAATACACTTATCATTAAGGTTATTAAATATATTCCTTAAAGGGTGTTTATTTGTTCGCAATCTGTGTGAACTTGTACATAAAACATGATTTGTAATGATTAGTTCAAATAAACTGAAATTAAAGAATGAGGAAACCAGTACACTTATTTTGACCACAATTATCATAGCCTTAAACTTTGACCTTTATTGAGTTCTACGTGAACTGTAGCTTTATACATCATTAGATTTCATTGAAGAATAAAAAAAAATTAGCATTCAAAAAGTACTTAGTAATATTAATTAGATTTGTTTCGGAAAAGTTAAACTAGGAGATATAGTTATTCATATATAAATAAGTAAAATAGAGAAAACCTTTCTTATTGTTCTTCTGCCGGTCAAGTTGACCAGTTAATGGAGAAGTTCCAAATTAAAAAAAGGCTTAATGCATATATGACCCTTAAACGTCTCGGTTTTTCCATTTTGGCACCTCAATTAAGTCTTGTTCCTATTAAATTTCTGAATTCGTTCTCATGTGTGTCTATTAAACACAATCCGACTGACATGACATAAATCGGGAGTTTAATTTTTTTAACCTTGCTTCATGTTCTGCTATTATGAGCTGGTTTGGTTCTTGGTTTGAATTAGGCGTGGCCAGTGGGCCGGGATCGGGTCCGTCGGGTCGGGACCGGCGGGATCGGGTCGGGGGCGGGACGGGGGGGATTGGGTCGGGTCGGGACCGGCGGGATCGGGACAGGCGGGATTCGCCGCCGTCCCGTTTCCGATCCCGTCGGAGTCAGGGCAGGGCGGGATCGGGCTGGGTCGGGATCGATTTTTTTTTTTGCACTTAATTTAAAAAATAACATATATATAAAAAAAACTCAATAATTAAACAAGATAGTGTAATAAAAACATCTCAAGGCTGTTTTTGTGCCTCTTATATTATTTAATAGACATGATATTTTTTGTAATACAAATACAATTTTCAAAATTGCAACTTTATGGTGTTGTTCAAAAGTTGCAAATTACATAGTAAAATTGCAATTTAAAAAATCTGTTCTAGTTTCTTGATAATTTCCTGTGGTTCTTCGGTTGGAATTGGTATTTGTTGGTCAAATTGCTCCACGTCGCTTCCACCACCTTCGGATAAGATTTCGTTGTAGTTTTCGTCTTCTTCTTCATTGATCTCCGGTTGACCGCACCCTCTCCGCTCCGCTCGTATCCATTATCTGAATAATACTACAATCTCCAAGCTGTCTCCGGCTAATGAGTGTATGTGCTCTCCTATTTAATATCTGCCGGTAGAAAAAACATTTTCAGACGCCGTTGATGACGCTTGAATGTTCAAAACATCTCGGGTCATCATTGAAAGTGTCGGAAAGGTCTTCTTATTCCTCTCCAGTATTTTAGCAAGTCTTCATGTCTTTCTTCATTGAGAACTGCTTGGTACAGTACAAAATCCTGCAAAACAAAAATATCAAACTCGTTAATTTGGTAGTAGCGGTACGGCCGCCGCACATTCTATTTCTGAGGCTTTCAATACTAGCCGCAGAAACAGTATGTCTTTTGTGAGGTTGTGTTGAAGAAGAAGAAGAAGAAGATGGTATGGAAGCTGGTAGGTTGTTAGCAATTTCTTGTTGGTAAAACCTATATATTTTTTTGCATTCATCTTCTACGCTAGACAACACTTCTTTTTTAGTTTGTTCAATAGGTGGTGTGTGATTTGGATTTTTGGGGCTTGGAGGTGGTAGTACTGCTATACAATCGTAAATAGTTTCAATAAGTGATTTAGTACCGTCTATTTTAATAGTCGGATTTAATACAACACCAATAATATAAATAGTGGGAATAAGAATAAAATATTTTTTTATTTTGATAAACATTTTTTTAATAGCTGCATTATAAGTTGATTATCCATATATTCATTAAGCAATAAAAATATTAGAGCTATATAAAACAACATAGTTGAAATAGTAGGATAATATATACCGGAAAATTCTTTTATTGCTTGAAAAAATTTCTCTAAAAATACCATAAGTTCGAAAAAATTCCCCCAATCGCTATCTACAACCATATCAGCTGGATTTTGATTATGAGAGTTAAAAAATAAAGTTATAGGTTTTCTATAGTCATAAGCAACAAGTAGTTGCTCGTATAAATAATTCTACCTAGTGGGTACTTCTTCTGAAATTTTTCTATAAGATAGTTGACAATCGTGACAAGTTTTTTTATATTCTTTTCTTCGTTGTATTCCATTATTTTTAAAAATAAAGTTTATAGCAAATTATTTTACTAAGAATGTCTTCAAAAAGTGATAGACCATCATTTGACAATTAAGTTATATATATGACACGCACATTTTATATGAAAATGATCTGGAAAAGGTGGAGTTAAACTATTTTTAAAAATTATAATAGCGTAATTGCTAGAAGAAGCGTTATCTAATGTAATAGTCATAATTTTATCAGTTATTCCGTAATAATCGCACACTTGATAAATATTTTCTGCAATAAACGTACTAGTGTGCCTATCATCTATATATTTATACGCTAAGATACATTTTTGCATAGACCATTTATAATCTATCCAATGATAGGTTACCGTTAAATAATCATGGTCGTTAGTACTACAGCCTATATCAGAAGTGATAACCACTTTTCCATTAAATGATATAATGAATAACGTAAATACTGTTGATATTCATGTGCGAATTTAAATACATCTCTATTAACATTTGATCTAGGAAAACCGTTAAAAGCAGGATTATACATATCTCTAATGTAATGAATAAAACAGGGAGATGAAGGAAATGAAAAAGGCAAACCCTCCACAACAACTAATTTTGCTATTGCTTCTCTATCTCTATGTTTATCGTATTTAGGGCCTACAATTCCCCCCGTCACAGGGTTAATTTGACCCTGCACTTGATCCGGGACAGTATGTGAACCTTGTCCCGATGGAGCGGACGTTTGCACACCCGGTTTTGAAGCCTCGTATTGGGCATATCTAGCTGGATGGGCCCTTGCTACATGTCTCATTAAACCCCCTGTCCCACCGTGATCTTTTCCAGTTATAAATTTTAAAACATCTTTACAAAATTTACATCTAGCTACTTGATTCTCTACGTCCCTATAAAAAAATGTCTATGCATCTGATTTTAATGTTCGTTTTGTTGGATCGCGTCTCATACTATGGGGAATATGAGGCATTTCAGTTGAAGGTGCACTAGTGGGTGTGTTGTCATCTACATTAGTGGGTGTATCATCTAGATCATCGTCTTGAGTTCCAGAAAATAGCTCCTCGTCTAAATCTAATGGTATTGTATGAAAATGTTCAGTATCAACAAAATCATCTTGTGTAGGAATAATATTATGTCTAGAAATAGGACTCTTGCCCTTATTGGCCCTACTAGAAGAAGCATGACTTCTACCCCTAAGCATACATTTAAATCCTTCCATTATAAATTTATACTTATACTAATAAATAATTAAAGTAAACGAAATTAAGTGCGCTAAATAAAATAAACAGACAATAATAATTTAATGAATGAACGAATGTACCAAACGCCGACGTAACGTCGACGTGTAATCGAGAGGTTGAAAATTGAAACTTTGTTCGATGGAAGATCTTCAAGCTAGTTGCCAACTTCACTCCCAAATGAATAAATAAAATGGAATATTTAGTAGACAATGTAGACTTGTAGAGAGATAGATTGAGAGATTGTAGGAAGATTTGTGAGAAAGATGAAGAGAAAATGAGGTATTTATAGTTGAAAAATTGGGTTAAAGTGTAAATATAATAACTTATGGGTTAAAAATAAATATTAAGGGGGTAAGGGAGGTTGGGGGAGGGGATAGGCCAAAAATGGCCGTTGCACAACGGCCAAAATGTAAAATGGTCATTGGTGCAATGGTTATTTTTGCAAATGGGGCTTCGGGCGGGATCGGGGCAGGACCGGGATGGGACCGGGACCGGGATCGGGCCTGGCGGGATTGGGGCGGGCTGGGACGGGTCGGGACGATACCATGTCCCGTCCCGGTTCGACTCCCGATACCACAATTTTTTTTTCAAAAAAAGTCGGGTTCGGGGCGGGACCGGGCCGACCCGGCCCACTGGCCAGCCTTAGTTTGAATTAGTGTCCAAAAGAGTTGAGCTTAAGATCTGTGTGAATATAGGGAGTGTGCTATTCTAATTGATAGAATTTTTCACGTAGGATGCGCTTGACATTCACGGACAATGTTAAAAAAATGAAGCTCCTGATTTATGTCATGTTAGTCAGATTGTGTTTAATAAATACACTTGAGGACATGTTCAGGGGTTCAATAGGAACAATACTTAGTTGAAGTGTTAAATCATGCAAATTTAAGGATCCGCATATGCATTAAGCCTAAAAACCTAATTAATTATGATATGAAGTTATATATATTAATAGTATAAATAATTCTTTTATCATTAGCGTAATTCAATCTATTATAAAGATTTCTTATTATTTATTTTTAACTGATCAATTAATAGTATTAAATAGAATTACATGTAATTTCTTTTTAGATAACTTGATTATAAAAATCATTTTTACATCATTGGTGCATAAAACTTAAACTCTATATATCCCACTCATGTGAACAAATTAAACTACAAACGAATTGTTCATTTCAAGACAAAAGTAAATTCATGATCTAGAGTGAATGAATCCACCAAGAATATGAACTTATTATATGTGTACTACTTTTTTATTTATTATTTTTTAATATTTCTACTACTATTTTTGGTAAAAAATAATTTTTCATATTTAATTAGTCAAAATATTTTGTAAATTATTTTTCTAAGAAAACAAGTCCATTAACAATGAGAAAATTTATTTCTCTCGTGAGGGTAGGAAAATTTAGTTTATAAGTGGCATTTCAGCTGCTGATAGTCTCTTCCCCACTCCAACACTCTACCGACCCCATCCTCCAAATTCCACCCACCTCCCACCTCCCACCTCCATAGTGTTTGCCAAGACAATTCTCTTGGATCAATATTTTTCTCGTACCTATAAAATATAAAAAAAAACAAGTTAAAAAAAATAGTATTAATTTTTTAAGAAAATAAATCCTATAAAAGATATTTTTCTTCATACCAAACACATTCTACATTTTATTTTTTTACTTATAGATATAAATTTGGACACAAAATAATAATTTATTGAACTTACCCTAAATCCGTTTCTAATCCAAACAAAATTTGCCTTAAAATGGTCCGTTTGGGCAGCTCAATTGGTTATCAAGGGGATATTTGGAAAATTTGTCTTAAAATGAAGATATTTTCAAGTGTGGTAGCAATCATAAGTAGTAGTGTATGGCGCTTTATACATCAAAAGGAAAATCATTTCTGTTATGTTGTTTTAGGTAGATGCCACTTGATATTATTTTCATTTTCGAGAAATAAGTAAGTTTACCTTTGAATTTGTTAAAAAGCTAAAGGGAACAAATGCATAATTCGTATCTGAAAGTGTCAGCTTCATTTTTGCATGCGTAAGAAAAGTTCTTCTCAACTTACATAGCAACTAGAAACAAAGCATAAAGTGCCAAGGACTGGAAGACACAATTTTTTAATATTCTTCAAAGTCTTTTTCTTTAAATAGTGTTTGGTATTCGTTTTTTATCTCCGATTAATCTAAATTCGTGTTGCGTAAGTCCTATTAAAGGGAGAACCGATCCTTACGAGGATTATTTTCATTCACATGACTTAAATTTGAGGCCTCAAGTTAATCTTATCTATCCCGCTAAAATGCATGATAGTTAAGCTTATTCCTTCATTTCTTCTTTTCTTTTTAATTATAGTTGTTTAATTTTTTTTCACCAGCGTCGATCCGTGATAGGAAAGAGGGAGCAAGAAGAGGGAAACTGCAGTCATAATGAAAAAGGTGGGTTGCGGTAAGTTAACCAGCGTAAAGTTAAACAATTCATGATATATTCTTACAGTATGGCCAGTGAAAGAATTTGTATAGTTAACCCTAACTTATTTATTATTGTAATCCAAAAGTAGTTATGAACCACATTATTAGGAGTGGGAAAAAAACCCCGAGAACCGAAAAAACCGAACCGAAGCGAAATTCGGTTCGGTTTTTTAATTTTGGATATGAACCGAACCGAAAAAACTGAATTAAATATATAATTATTCTTATTTTTTATTTTAGGCTACTACTATCTCTTGAATCATAGCCATTGAAGTCAATCTATGAAGCTTTTATAGAAGTCGAATGCGGCATGAACTTGATTAACATATCATGGAAGCATTGACATAAAATGTAGGGAGAGAAAGTAGTTGTAAATTGGTGAAACTTTAAATGGTCATAACTCTGCGCTCGGATGTCCATTTTACCCGATTGTTTTTTTTATTTTGGCTATTTTTTTGAGACGGGACCGGCCCAAGGCAGTTTGGCACAACCAATTTTTACGAAAATGTCTGTTTTCCCAATCAATTTGTGTTTTCCCCCAAATCGGTTTCTAATTTTCCTTTTTCTTTAGTAAACATCTCACGATACACAATAGATTTCAACGTCGAAAATTCATGGTAGTGTAGGTGTGAATGTTAATTTCATTTTTGGAATTTTTTTTTTTTAAAATAAAAAATTCCTCGACCCGATCCGACCCGGCCCACTAGAAAAAACGGATATAATCCGATACGTTCGGCGATATAAACCGAACATATCATTTTTTTTTAAAAAGTTGTATTCGGTTTTTTGAAAAAAAAACTAATTTTTATTCGGTTCATATTTTTAGGATACAAACCGAACCGAACCGATATACGCCCACCCCTACACATTATGTAAATTGTTGGGCTTGAAGGGAATTTTGCCCAATTCCACCAAAGAAATGGTTTTGGGTCACTAGGACATTATTGATGCAAAAAAGGCCCAATAGATAACTAGCCCACTGAATTAAATAATTTACTGTCTTGGACTTATCCATTTTGTGGTCCAAGTACTCTGTCACCACTCACCATCACAGCAAAAAGGCAGTTTGCAATTATTAAAAGTTCAAGATGTTGTCATTACATAGTATAAAGTTCAGGCTTCTAAGTAGGCGTTTGGCTATAGAAACCAAAACAATTTCACATTTTTTGGAACTTTTGAAATTGGAGTTGTGTTTGATCATAGTGTTCGCAAATAATTTTTTAATGTTGAAATGTATTTTTTAACAAGGTTTTGGTTGTGAAAAAAGTGAAAAATAAGATTTTGGTTATTTTTTAAATTCCAAATGCAATTTCAAGTTGTATTTGAAATTTTCATGGCTAAACACTGACTTTTGAAAAAAGTGAAAAAAAATGAATAATTTTTATGGTCAAACGGAAAATTTCATGAACAAACATATACTTCCTCCATCCCAAAAAGATGCACTTTTAGCTTTTTGAGAGTCAAACTACTTAAAGAATGATATGTCTTTGTTTCAAGTTATGTGACACCTATTTTTTAGTTAGTAAAAAAAAATGATATCTTTCTGTATTTAGTAACATTTTAACTTTAAACATTCTATTTTACCGTTAATAAGATGATTTCTAGCCATACAAACATCTGATTTATTTTAGGCCACACGTTTCAGAAGTTTTTCTTTTATTCTTAAACTCTGTGTCCAATAAGATATTTTCACATAAATTGAGACACAGAAGTACATTTTTATATTTACAAACAATTTACTTTTGAAGCACACAAAAAATTATGATTTATTTTGAAGCATAAATTCCAAAAAAAAAATTCTTTCCTATTAAATTTTATATCTAGTCAAAGTGCATTGTGGCGGATGAAATAATTAAAAAGTTTCTTGTCACTAGCTTGTTTGTGACTTATTAGCTAAAGCTCCTTGAAGTAACAATTCCTAGAAATTAGGTTTACCTACCACTACTCATTTGACATAAGTGAAGGTACAAGTTTGAAACAATGACAATTATCCAACTGGGCAAGAAAGAGTAAGTCAACTAATCATAATCATTTTGGTAGGTGCTTTCCTTGATTTTGTTATAACTATAATTAAGTTTTTCTTTTTCTTTTGACAAAAATTATAAACCTCCATATTTAATTTGCCCGATCCTTTTTTGTTTTTGAGGAAAAATGTTTTGGATTACTATAAATTAAGCCTTCCTTCTCATTCACAATATAGCCTTAAGGAGTTTGAAATTTTTGTTTAGAGGGAGAATTTATAAAACACAGATGTTATTTTGCTATTTGTGAATATCTCTCTTTTATATAATGGATTACATTTCTGCTTGTTGGTGTGGTTGATTGATCGAATCACATTAAATTATTACATGCTCTTTTATATATTTCTCTTTTATTATTCGACTTATCATCTTTAAAGTTTACTTTACTAGTTTCCGCATGATACGTCATTATTTTGATCCTAATACGTGCTGCAAAAAAGAAAAAAAGAATATGTCATGTACTAAATATTATCGAATATTCTTTAAATATTCACAATATATTATGTAATTATGATTGTTGTATATTTATGGTAAATTAGAATCCTTACTGTATTAGGGTACCACCTTTGTACAACTATATATATTGTGAATTAATGAGAATACTCCTAAGGGAGAATATTATACTCTTACATGGTATCAAGAGCCAAAACCTTAAACCATGTTCTTCTCTAAACTCACAGCCGCCGCCGATCCCTCCCCTTACCATCGGTCGACGACCAATCTCCAATTCTTTTTCGCTTCAATTATGTGACCACCATGTCTCCTCCCACCTCCCCTAAAACTAATGGTTCCTCCTCCGCTGGTTTTGACGTCCCACCTCCCTCTTCTTCATCTTCTTTTCACCCGGCATTCACCGTCACTAACATCAAGAATTTTATTCCTGTAATTCTTGATCAAGAAGATTGTCAGTATTCAATGTGGGTCGAATATTCTACATCCATGCATGCGCGTACAACGTGCTCGACCATATTGATGATTCCATTTCCCTTCCCTCGGATGTTGCAGACTCGACATGACGTTGTTTTGACGCCATCGTCAAACAGTGGATATACGGTACCATCTTTAAAGATTTGTTGTGTACTATCATGAAAACAGGTGCCTCGGCGCGTGACCTATGGGTTCGATTGGAGGAAATATTTTAGGACAATTCAAATACTCGAGCCATGTATTTGGAGGAACAGTTCAATAATACACGTCTCGAGAATTTTACCAATATGTCTAAGTACTGCAAACAGCTAAAACTACTTGCAGACCAACTTTCCAACGTTGGCACGCCCGTTTCTAAAACGAAGATGGTCCTACAGTTGGCTTACCAAAGGGCGAATACAATACGCTAGCAACAATGATTCAATAAGCCGACCCACTACCGAGTTTCAACAAGGCACGTTCATAATTACTATTAGAGGAGACCCGACGTGCTAAACAAGATGAACATAGTCGAAAAGCCTTAGCGGTTGAAAGTATGGCACCAACTACGGCCCCCACCACACAGCCGCTACCGCTGGACAACCAGCAGCAGCGGGACAGTCACGGCGGAGGAAATGGCAGCAGAGGCAAATGTAATGGCAAACATGGCAAAGGGCGAGGCAGAGGGGGCAAGGCCTAACAAGCGAGCCCAGCGCATGTCCAACAGTTCTCGTGGCCTGGTCCAACTGGGTGGCCCAGTGCATGGAATTGGGCCTCATCTGCATGTATTTATTCCACAGCAGGGGCCCAGTTCCCGCAAGCCTTGATGCTTGACATCTTGGGCTCTACTCCAGTGAATCGACATGCCCACACGCCTACCCACCATGCCAATTACATTTTGTCCCAGCAAATGCAGCCTGGTCCCAGTATGGCCCCAACAGATTTGGGCCAGGGCTTCAACGCATTAAACCTTCAACAACCCGACGAAAATTGGTACATGGACACTGGAGCCTCATCTCATCTCACCCGTTCTTCAGGTAATTTATCTCAACTGCTTCCATTAAAGCAACCTCAATTCATCACTGTTGGCAATGGTCACCACATTCCAATTGCAGGTTATGGTAATATCCACACAAAACCTCTACATCCGCCCTTCTCCCTGAATAATGTCCTCTATGCTCCTAACATCATAAAGAATTTAATATCTGTTTGAAAATTCACTCGCAATAATTTTGTATCTGTGGAGTTTGACCCTTTTGGTTTCTCTGTGAAGGATCTCAATACGAGGAAAATTCATACGCGATGCAATAGTGTGGGAGACTTCTATCCCTTCACTCCATCTTCCGCTGTCAGAACACTATCTCATACCTCCCTTGCTACAATCTCTCCGTCAAGTTGGCACAATAGACTTGGTCATCCAGGAGCACATATTTATAATTTTCTTAGAGATAATAAGCTTATTCGATGTAATAGTGGGAAACTTGCCCAAAACTATTTTTCTTGTCTGCTGCGCAAACATGTTCGCTTTCCATGTATGTCATCTTTAAGTGTTACATTTTCTCCATTTGATATTGTTCATAATGATTTGTGGACATCTTCTGTTGTTAGCTCACTGGGTCATAAATTTTATCTTGTATTATTGGATGATTTCTCTCATTTTATCTGGATTTACCCACTAAAGTTCAAATCTGAAGTTTTTGCTAAGTTTCTTGAATTTCAAAATTTCATAAAAACTCAATTTGAAAAATTCATAAAATCTTTTCAATGTGATAACGGTCATGAGTTCAATAATTCTGAATTTCACAATTTTTGCACCACTCATGGCATGGTTTTTCGTTTCTCATGTCCTCACACATCACCCCAAAACGGTAAAGCTGAGCGAATAATTCGTACCATAAATAACATGGTTAGTACTATTATTTTTCATGCCTCTCTCCCACAACCATTCTGGGTTTATGCTGTTAAAATGGTAGAATACATCATCAATATTTTACCCACTAGCACACTTCACAATAAAACCCCCACCAAAATTCTCTACCGTAGAACTCCATCCTATGAGCATCTCAGAATTTTTGGTTGTCTGTGCTACCCAAATCTTGCCTCCACCATCCCTCACAAATTAGCTCCACGAACCACCCCGTGTGTCTTCGTTGGTTTTCCATCTAATCATAGGGGTTATCTGTGCTATGACTTGTCCAATAGTAAAATCTTTGTCTCTCATCACGTCACCTTTGACGAGACGTGTTTTCCATTTTCAAACATCCGAAAATTCCAAAACACAGAATACATATTTTTCGATGAGTCAGACCTCTCCCCTGTCGTCCGGTCAATTCTTCACAATGAATGCACTGTTCTGTCACTGCCTGCCTCGGTGACCCATCTCCCCCAGCCTCCGGCGTTATCTGTACATCGCCAACACCAGCTACTGCCTCATCCACTTCCAGGCCAATCATTCCGATTTTCGAGCCACCATTACCACCACCCTACACCATTATCAGTCCCGGCCTTCAGTCTTCTCACTTACCCTCTCAAATCGGTAACTCGACACCAGCTCCTTCACCAGAAACCCACAACCCAATACCAACATCGACCCACCTCCCAATCCTAACACCACCACCACAATCAACACTTTCCCAACCTGGACCCAATCTCTACTGTCACCGGCAAATAAAACCTTTACCCAACGTCAACCCAACCAGAACCTGCGAACCAAGAAACCCAAACCCAATAACTTACCAAAACTGCCTCTTTACCCACCAACAGTATGGAAACTCGTGTCCAACACGGGATTTTCAAACTCAAGGTTCACTTTAACCTCTCCACGCATACCATATCCCCGATTCCTCAAAATCCAAAATTAGCCAAACCAGACTCTAATTGGAATACGACCATGCGTGAAGAATTTAATGCTTTAACGAACCAACAGACTTGGGATTTGGTTCCTAGACCGGCTGAGGTGAATGTGATCCGCTGTATGTGGCTATTTCGTCACAAATTCAGAGACAGTGGTGACTTAGAGAGGTATACGGCTAGACTTGTAGCCAATGTCACTAATCAACAGGTGGGCATTGATTGTGATAAGACATTTAGTCCGGTTGTTAAAATGACTACCATTCGCACAGTTATCAGTATTGCTATGTGCAAGCATTGGCCGATTCATCAGCTTGATGTCAAAAATAGATTTCTACATGGAGACTTAAAAGAAACAGTCTACATGCATCAGCCGCCTGGTTTTGTCCATCCAGCTGTCCCTCAGTATGTATGTCATCTCCGTAAGTCCCTGTATGGTTTGAAACAGGCACCCAGAGCATGGTATGAACTATTTACTATGTATATTTTGCAGATTGGATTTATATGCAACAGGTGTGATAATTCTCTTTTCATTTTTCAAAGAGGTAGTAGCACTGCTTACTTACTGCTCTATGTGGATGATATTGTTCTCACTGTGGGTTGAAAATGAGATTATTGCTCTCCTTAAGACTGAATTTGCTATGACTGACTTGAGTAAATTGAGTTACTTTTTGGGGATATCCGTGACCATATCTGCAGATGTTCCCGAGTCAGCGTAAGTATGCAGAGGAAATCATATACAGTGCTAAGATGGAAAATTGCAAGATCATGCCCACTATGGTAGATTCAAAATCAAAGCTTAGTGCTGCAGATGGTGCTCCAGTCTTCGATCTGACTCTTTATAGGAGCCTTGCAGGTGCACTTCAGTACTTTACCTTCACCAGGACTGATATTGCATATGCTGTTCAGCAGGTGTGTTTATTTATGAACGCCCCTAGGGAGTCTCACTTCACTGCCCTTAAGCGTATCCTTCGATACATTAAGGGCACCCTTGACTATGGATTGCATTTATAGCCTCTGCACCGACCAGACTACTATCATACACGGATACAGATTGGGCAGGGTGTCCGGACACGCGCCGCTCCTCCTCTGGCTATTGTGTATTCTTAGAGGATAACCTTATTTCATGTTCTGCCAAGCGGCAAGCCACATACTGAGGATAACCGTAGTAAGGGCTCATCCAGCTAGGTATGCCCAATACCAAGCTTCAAAACTGAGTGTGCAAACGCCCGCTCCATCGGGACAAGGTTCACATACTGATATTGTCCCGGACCAAGTACAGGGTCAAATTAACCCTATGACAGGGGGGAATTGTAGGCCCTAAATACAATAAACATAGAGATAGAGAAGTAATATCAAAATTAGTTGCTGTGGAGGGTTTGCCTATTTCATTTCCTTCATCTCCCGATTTTATTCATTATATTAGAGAGAGATATAATCCCGCTTTTAACGATTTTTCTAGATCAACTGTTAAGAGAGATGTATTTAAATTCGCACATGAATATCAACAATATTTACGTTATTCATTAAATCATTTTAATAGCAAAGTGGCTATCACTTCTGATATAGGCCGTAGTACTAACGACCATGATTATTTAACGGTAACTTGTCATTGGATAGATTATAAATGGTCTATGCAAAAACGTATCTTAGCGTATAGATATATAGATGATAGGCACACTGGTACTTTTATTGCATAAAATATTTATCAAATGTGCCATTATTATGGAATAACCGATAAAATTGTGACTATTACATTAGATAACGCTTCTTCTAACAATTACGCTATTACAATTTAAAAAAATAGTTTAACTCCATCTTTTCCAGATCATTTTCATATAAAATGTGCGTGACATATATATAACTTAATTGTAAATGATGGTCTATCATTTTTTGAAGACATTCTTAATAAAATACAATTTGCTATAAACTTTATTTTTAAAAATAATAGAATACAACGAAGAAAAGAATATAAAAAAACTTGCATGATTGCCAACTACCTTATAGAAAAATTCAAGAAGAAGTACCCACTAGGTGGAATTCTTTATACGAGCAACTACTTGTTGCTTATGACTATAGAAAACCTATAACTTTATTTTTTAACTCTCATAATCAAAATCCAGCTAATATGGTTGTAGATAGCGATTGGGGGAATTTTTTTGAACTTATGGTATTTTTAGAGAAATTTTTTCAAGCAATAAAAGAATTTTCCGGTATATATTATTCTACTATTTCAACTATGTTGTTTTATATAGCTCTAATATTTTTACTGCTTAATGAATATATGGATAAATCAGCTTATAATGCAGCTATTAAAAAAATATTTTATTCTTATTCCCACTATTTATATTATTGGTGTTGTATTAAATCCGACTATTAAAATAGACGGTACTAAATCACTTATTGAAACTATTTACGATTGTATAGCAGTACTACCACCTCCAAGTCCCAAAAATCCAAATCACACACCACCTATTGAACAAACTAAAGAAGAAGTGTTGTCTAGCGTAGAAGACCAATGCAAAAGAGTATATAGGTTTTACCAACAAGAAAGTGCTAGTAACCTACCGGCTTCCATACCATCTTCTTCATCTTCAACACAACCTCAAAAAAGACATGTTATTTCTGCGGCTAGTATTGAAAGCCTCAGAAATAGAATGTATAGTGGTAACACTACTAACCAGGTTAGCGAGTTTGATGTTTTTGTTTTGTAGGGTATTGTACCGTATCAAGCAGTTCTCAATGAAGAAGGATGTGAAGACTTGCTGAAATATTGGAGGGAGAATGAGAAGACACTTTCGACATTGTCAAAGATGACCCGAGATGTGTTGAATATTCAAGCGTCATCAACAGCGTCTGAAAGCATTTTTTCGGCTGACAGATTTCAAATAGGAGAGCACAGACACTCATTAATGAGATACATCTTGGAGATTGCAGTATTATTCAAAGATTGGATACGAGCGGAGAGGAGAAGGTGCGGCCAATCGGAGATCAATGAAGAAGAAGACGAAAACTACAACGAAATCTTATCTGAAGGTAGTGGAAGCGACGTGGATTAATTTGACCAATAAATATCAATTTCAACCGAAGAACCACATGAAATTATCGAGAAATTAGAACATGTTTTTTTCAGAATGTAATTTTTTTAATTGCAATTTTATTATGTAATTTGTAACTTTTGGACAACACCACAAAGTTGCAATTTCGACATTTATATTTGTATTACAAAAAAAATCATATGTCTATTAAATAATATAAGAGGCACAAAAACAGCCTTGGGATGTTTTTATTACACTATCTTGTCTTGTTTAATTACTGAGTTTTTATACATATGTTATTAAATAAAAAGGAAAAACCACCCGAATCCCGATCCCGCCCCGACCCAATCCCGCCCCGACCTGATTCCGATGAGATCGGGATCGGGACGGGACTTCAGAAAATCCCACCAAACATGATCTTGCCTGACCTGCCAGCCCTAATTCTGCCTCTTCACCCATCCCGTCCCGACCCGACCCCGCCAAACCAGGCCCGCCATTCCCGAGCCCGACCCACTGACCAGCTCTAGTTATCCTACATGCAACACACTTACCTATATAGGCACACACTTAGATATATTGGCAGTTACCCATGGTTTTGCCTTTTGGGATGTGCCCTTTGCCTAAAGATCCCAAAACCACTGGCCTATGTCCCTTGTTATTGCTTTTGCGGTCTCCAAACTAAGGCTGGCGAACGAGCGGGTCGGCCCGGTCCCGACCCGACCCCGCCCCTACCCTGCTTAAAAAACATAATATCGATAACGAGATTTGAATCGGGACGGGATCTAGGCTTATCCCGCCCGGGCCCATCCCGCCCCAGTCCCGATAGCCCATCTGACCCCGATCTCGCCCCCTGTCCCGCCCGATCCCCCCTTTTGCACAAAATAGTTGTTGCACAACAGTCATTTGATATTTTGGTCGTTGTGCAACGACCATTTTTGGCCTCCCCAACCCCCTACCCCATTAATATTTTTTTAACCCCTAAGTTATTATATTTACACTTTATCCCAATTTTTCAATTATAAATACCTCATTTTCTCTTCATCTTTCTCACAAATCTTCTTACAATCTTTCTAATCTCTCAACTTATCTCTCTACAAGTCTACATTGTCTACTAAATATTCAATTTTATTTATTCATTTGGGAGTGAAGTTGGCAACTAGCTTGAGGATCATTCATCGAGCAAAGTTTTAATTTTCAACCTCTCGATTACACGTCGACGTTACGTTGGCGTTTGATACATTCGTTCCTTCATTAAATTATTATTGTTTCTTTATTTTAATTAGCGCACTTAATTTTATTATCTTTAATTATTTATTAGCATATAATTAAAATAGAAGGATTTAGAGGTATGTTTAAGGGTAAGGCTTCTTCTAGTAGGGGTAACAAGGGCAGATGTACTTCTTCTAGTCATCTTATTCCTAAACAGGATGATTTGCTTGAAAATGATTTTTTTCCTGAAATACCATTAGATTTAGACGATGAGATATTTTTTGCAACTCAACAAGACTTTACTTTAGAATATAATCTAGATGACACACCGACTAATCTAGATGACACACCCACTAGTTCACTTCCAAATGGAACGCCTCCTATTCCCCCTAGTATGAGACGAGGCCCAATAAAACGAAAATTATAATCAGATCCATGAAATTTTTTTATAGGGACGAAGAGAATTAAGTAGTTAGATGTCAAATTTGTAAAAATGTTTATAAATTTAAAATGGGAAAAGGTCAGGGTGGAACGAGAGGTTTATTGAGACATGTACAAGGCTTTCACAAAGCTAGGTGGGACCAATACCTGGCTGAAAAATTAGGTGCACCAATGCCCTCTCAGTCGGGACAAGATTCACATACTGTCCTGCACCAAGTACAGGGTCAAATTAACCATATGACAGGAGGAATTGTAGGCCCTAAACACGATAAAATAGAGATATGGAAGCAATAGCAAAATTAGTTGTTGTGGAGGGTTTGCCTTTTTCATTTTCTTCATCTCCTGGTTTTATTCATTACATTAGAGATGTGTATAATCCTGCTTTTAACGGCTTTTCTAGATCAACTGTTAGGAGATATGTATTTAAATTTGCACATGAATATCAACAATATTTACGTTATTCCTTATATCATTTTCCTGGTAAAGTATCTATCACATTTGATATAGGACGTAGTACTAACGGCTATGATTATTTAACGGTAACATGTCATTGGATAGATTATAAATGGTCTATGCAAAAACGTATTTTAGCGTATAGATATATAGATGATAGGCACAATGGTACTTTTATTGCAAAAAATATTTATTCAGTTTGCGATTATTATGGCATAACGGATAAAATTATGACTATTACATTAGATAACGCTTCTTCTAACAATTACGCTATTACAATTTTAAAAAATAGTTTAACTCCATCTTTTCCAGATCATTTTCATATAAAATGTGCGTGCCATATATATAACTTAATTGTAAAGGATGATCTATCATTTTATGAAGACATTCTTAGTAAAATACAATTTGCTATAAACTTTATTTTTAAAAATAATAGAATACAACGAAGAAAAGAATATAAAAAAACTTGCACGATTGTCAACTACCTTATAGAAAAAATCAAGAAGAAGTACCCACTAGGTAGAATTCTTTATACGAGCAACTACTTGTTGCTTATGACTATAGAAAACCTATAACTTTATTTTTTAACTTTCATAATCAAAATCCAGCTGATATGGTTGTAGATAGCGATTGGGAAAAAATTTATGAACTTATTATATTTTTAGAGAAATTTTTTCAAGCAACAAAAGAATTTTCCGGTATATATTATCCTACTATTTCAACTATGTTGTTTTATATAGCTCTAATATTTTTATTATTTAGTGAATATATGTAAAAAAAAAAAAACTAGCTTATAAGGCACCTATTAAAAACATGTTTACCAAATTAAAAATATATTTTATTCTTATTCTCACTATTTATATTATTGGTGATGTATTAAATTCGACTATTAAAATAGACGGTTGTAAAGCGCTTATTGAAACTATTTACGATTGTATAGAAGTACTACCACCTCCAAGTCCCAAAAATTCAAATCACTCACCACCTATTGAACAAACTAAAGAAGAAGTGTTGTCTAGCGTAGAAGACCAATGCAAAAGAGTATATAGGTTTTACCAACAAGAAAGTGCTAGTAACCTACCGGCTTCCATACCATCTTCTTCATCTTCAACACAACCTCAAAAAAGACATGTTGTTTCTGCGGCTAGTATTGAAAGCCTCAGAAATAAAATGTATAGTGGTAACACTACTAACCAGGTTAGCGAGTTTGATGTTTTTGTTTTGTAGGGTATTGTACCGTATCAAGCAGTTCTCAATGAAGAAGGATGTGAAGACTTGCTGAAATATTGGAGGGAGAATGAGAAGACATTTTCGACATTGTCAAAGATGACCCGAGATGTGTTGAATATTCAAGCGTCATCAACAGCGTCTGAAAGCATTTTTTCGGCTGACAGATTTCAAATAGGAGAGCACAGACACTCATTAATGAGATACATCTTGGAGATTGCAGTAATATTCAAAGATTGGATACGAGCGGAGCGGAGAAGGTGCGGCCAATCGGAGATCAATGAAGAAGAAGACGAAAACTACAACGAAATCTTATCTGAAGGTAGTGGAAGCGACGTGGATTAATTTGACCAATAAATATCAATTTCAACCGAAGAACCACATGAAATTATCGAGAAATTAGAACATGTTTTTTTCAGAATGTAATTTTTTTAATTGCAATTTTACTATGTTATTTGCAACTTTCAACACCACAAAGTTGCAATTTTGAAATTGTATTATTCAAATATTGAGTTGTTTATATATATGTTATTTTTTTAAATTAAGTGCAAAAAAAATCAGAAAATCCGATCCCGACCCCGCCCCGAATAATACCGGTCCCCTTATCCGACGAGACCGGGATGGGACATCGGAGGAACCCGCCAGTCCCGGCCCGCCAGTCCCGCTGGGGTATCGATCCCGCCCTACCCCCATCCCGTCCCGCCGGGACCCGCCCCGTACCCTCCCCGTTGGCAGCCCTTACTCCAAACTATAATTTTGATCTACTCATTTGGCATTCGAATAGATCAAAATTTATTACTCCATCAGTTTCAATTTAGGTGACACCATTTGATCGGGTATGAAATTTAAGAAATAAAGAAAGATTTTATTATATTTATTAAATCGCTCTTATTTTATACCTATTTTTGTTAATTTTTCTTCATAATAAGTACATCTTCAAAATTAAGATGGACCCAATAAAAATAAAATAGGGATGATGCCACTAAATAGTTGCTAAATAAGAAAAGTTGATATTCTTTTTGGGACAAACTAAAAAGAAAATGGTGCCACATAAATTGGACGGAGAGAGTAATTTAGATTTGCTGTAAATTATTTCTACTATTATCTGTTATTTTTTGTGTTTGATTATCGAACTATGTTACGTTTTTTCTATTATTTATTATATCTCATTTATTATGCCTTTTTTTATTTTTGTATGTCATTTTGAAACTGCCTTGTTATATGATATTGTTGGAAATTTTCCTTTGGCGGGGAGATGCGTCCACCCATCTTTGATGAATTAAACACTAGTGTTCCGCATGTTGGAGGCTTTGTCTCTTCACACATGCATAATCTACTAAGTGAGTAGATGACCGTAGGGTCAAGAATCGTCAAATTTCGTTGAGAAATGAAAGAGATATTGATCCACGAAGTAAGGTGTTTGAGGCATGGAAATGTGATGTGGGACAAATCTACCACATCGGTGGGAATAGGAAGAATTGCTCTCTATATAAGTTTCTAAAATGGTAAAGGGTTTGGGACCCCAAGGGGTATCCCATGTGTTTAAAGGAGGGAGGACCTAGATGTGCTTGAGTTCAAGGCTAAGCTCACACGTGCGCCGCCGCCGCCCGCCTGTCCCGCTCGGGCTCGGGCTTGGGCAGTGGGGATTTTCTGATATTATATTTTTGGACCCCAAATTGCTTAATATTTACAGTTTGGTCCCCAGAGTTTCTGGAAAGTTGATTTTGGGGTGACGGAAGGCAGAAAACTTTCTGCCTACCGTTGGATTGTTTTCTGGAGCATTAACCAGCTATTATTTGGCTGATTAACTCCTCCATTATCACCCTCCTTCATGTCCATAATTCAGCCTCTCTTGATGGCCATTAACAGCCCATTACTTGGGCAGTTGAGCAGTCTCCTTCAATGGCCATAAATAGCCATTACTTGGTTGTTTCATGCCCTCCTAATAGCCATTAACAGCCATGTTTTAGGCAGTTGTACAACCCCTCCTCCATGCTATATATTGAGCCTCCTTTGACTCAATTCAGTCACTGGAAAGACAACAATATAGCACACAAAAACAGACAGAAAAACGCCACAAAACAGTGAATAGAAAAACTGCAAAACCAGTGACGAAAATCAGTGAGCAAACACCCTCATATACACAAGATATACACAACAGAGACACACTATATACACAGAGACAAAAGAGAAGAGTAAACAGAAACTCTTCATTCCTTTTCCATATCTTCAGCAAGTCGATTCATATTTGTTTTCTTCGTCAGGCTCAACCTATTGGCTTTGTAGCATTGAGAGTAAAGTGTTGTTTTATCTTGGGAGACTATTGCCCGCTAACGTAAAAGCATATATACGGGGCAATCTTGTCTTAAGGACAGAGGGCAATCACTCGACTCAACACACAACGTTGTAACCATCCAGATTTAGTTGTTTCTTGATTTCAGGTTATCAAGATTCAAGACACAACAAGCTTGCGGCAGTTTTGAAGATTGGCCTATTTCTTCAACAAGATCCAATTTCTGAATATTGAATATTTGTTTATCCTTTCCAATACTTGTAATAGTTATTTACTTCCCGTACTGCTTTATAAAGTACAATAGAGTTCCAACAGATATTTGGATCGAGGGTTTCAAAAACAACTTCTCTATCTCCATAAGATAGAAGTATAATTTGCGTAAACTCTATCCTCCGCAAACCCATCTATAAAAATACACTGAATATGTTACTCCCTCCGGATCAAAAAGAGTGTCCACTTAGCCTTTATTTTTTGAGTTAAAAAGAGTGTTCATTTACCAAAGCAAGAATGAATTAATCTTACTTTTTCAGATTTTCCCTCATTAAGTGTTAGATGACAAAATCTCAATACCTATTTAATTAGGGTATTTTAGTCAAATTATCTATTTTTACCTAGAAATTAATATTTTTTAAAGAGATGTGCAAATGACTAAGTGAACATTGTTCGTGATCCGGGGGAGTAATGTTGTTGTTACCGTAAATAAATTCATTGGGGAAGTAATTCCCGTAGCGGGAAGTTCTTCATTTCAGCATTCAAATAGTAAACTTTTAGTTAAAAGTACAGAAATCACAGCTATCCCACCATATTCTTTTGAAGCACTAAATATTATTTAGATATTGTTTGTTTCTATTTAATGAGATTCTGATGCAGAATCATTTAAATTGTTACTATTAACTGTATATAAGTTTTTAAAATAATTTTTGTATTTGTTTATAGTATGTCTGATTTATTCAAAAAATTGAATAGAATTTCAAAATAATTAAGACGGTAATTTAAAGTTTTTTTAAGAAGAATTCTTTATCACTTAATTACCATCTCAGAATCACCACTACTATCATCTACAACACATTTACCATCGCCAACCACTACTACATAACTACTATAGCCTGAACCTTCATTGTCAACCATCGCTATCATTATCAAATTTCACCACAAAACCTATTGAGAGAACACGGACACGGACCAATTGTGTCCGTGTGGGAGTTGACAAATTAAGTTGTCTAATAATTTACTTTTGGTAGAATCATATTCTAAGTCTAATAGTTTATTTTTGATAAATTATAATACGGTAGTTTTATTAGAATAGGGTTTATTTATTAGACTAGGAAAAAGAAGAACTTACCTCTATATAATGAGGTCATGGTGATGAATGAAAAGTAAGAAATAATTCTCCCATTTTTCTTCTTCTTTCTAAATTTTTGTTCCCTCTTGATTTTAACATGGTATCAGAACCTCATTAAAAGGACATGAAGATCCTAAATAAATGGCGGGTTACGGAGACACCGGCGATAAAAATAAAGGAATCGCCAGTGAAGAAAACAAAATTCAAAGAAAGACAATCTCTCATTATGACATTACGTCAAACGATAATTTCAGAATTGTGGTGACTCAAGCCCAATTGAAGGGAGAGAATTACGAAGAATGAGTTAGATCCATGAGGACGACCCTAAGAGCAAGGAAGGAATTCGGCTTCGTTGATGGTACAATCAAGAAGCCGGATGAAGAGTCGTCGGACTTAGAAAATTGGTGGACTATAAACTCTTTGTTGGTGTCATAGATTTGCAACACCATCAAACCAACGCTTCGCTTAACGATTTCGCATAAAGAGGAAGTGGAAGAATTATTGATGAGCATCAGGGAGTGATTTGTTGTTATGAACGACCCACGGATGCAACAACTGAAGGCAGAACTTGCGGAGTGCAAACAGAATGGAAGGACCATAGTGGATTACTATAGAAAAATAAGTTGTGGGAAGAATTGACAAAATACGAACAGATTCCGACTTGCAAGTGCAATCTAGGGATGATCTTGAAACCCAAAAGAGAAGAAGAAAAAGTGCATCTATACCTCATGGGATTGGATGAGGCAATGTATGAAACGATGAGATCGAACATACTAGCCCAGGAACCGTTGTCATCATTAAATAAAGTCTATTCAAAGCTAGTGCAAGAAGAGCGTGTGAGAGAACTCACACGAAAAACGAAAGAACAGAGTGAAGTCGTGGCCTTTGCCATACAATGGAGAAATTTATCGTGATCAAGGTGAATAGAAGAATGATGGTGGATTATGCACACATTGCAAGAGATTCGGACACATTGTGGAATGATGTTTTTAACTCATTAGGTATCCGGTGTTGGGTATTGATATTGGTGAATGGGAAATGATTGGAAAGAAAAATGGAGTTGTCCCACATCGGTAGTGGAAAGAAAAGTGGGAGTTCCCTCTTGCTTTATAAAATAAGCATTTGTCCCACATCGGTAGTGGAAAGAAAAGTTCTTTTACTTATAAGTAGAATTACTCCTTCTTGTCAGTAAAAGGGTTGAGGGGGCAAGGACCCCTCGCGCCGTCGTCGTCGCTCGCTCGGCTCAGCTCGGCTTCGGATTTGGATTTGATTGATAATCTTTTTGGACCAAATTTTCTTTAATTTTTAATTATTTAATTAATCATTATTTAATTAAATTAATTAACTTATCCAATCCTACCCGTTAGTGACCCTGACCCGCGACCGGTCGGATCCGCGTGTCTGACCCGCGATCCGATTTCTTTTCCTTATTTAAATTTCCCACCATTTTCAGTGGCTGTTCAGAAAGGTTTGAAACCTTCAGAAACAGTACTTCCATGGCTATAAATTCGTTTGATTCCTCAGAATATTACTTACGAATTTTCTGAACAACACAAACATCTTCTTCTTCTGCATAAACAAATTTCGTGTGATATACTATCGTTGAGTGGTTCGCCGCTACCGGAATTTGGAGTACTACTATTCGGTAAGATAATCGTTCTATCCCGGGAGGGGATATTCCATCAACCTCGAGTACCGTGAGGGGAATAATTTCCTTAAGGACACACTTTGAACTAAGTGGGCTCGATTATATTCTGAAAAATATTTTTATTTTTCCAACACTGATTCTGTTCATTATTCAACTATTATTGTTTACTGGTTTTTTGGAATACAGATTAATAACATCCGGAATAGTGGCCAGAAAATAAAATAACGGATCGAAGGGTCGTTCACTCCCTATTTTTTGAGATAATCATTTAAGTGATTGTATAGTGTAAGAAAATTTTTAACACTATGAAACATGCTTTTTCCTGATAAAAGTTAATTTGTAATATTGCAGCTGCTGGGATGGCATACTTTATTGTAGCAGACAAGACCATTCTGGCAACAGCAAGGCAAAACTCCTTCAAACGGGGCTAATTAGGCAACAATTAGTGAATCACTAAACTCTTTCAGCACTAAGTTTATCTGATAATCATTATTACTGTAATCTCTGTTTAAGTACAATCAGTAGATTAGTAGATGGAGTCGCATGAGGTAAGTAGAAACCTCTATTGATCCACTGGAGAGAGTGAATCAAGAATGTGATTTTTTTTCTCTGTAATAGCACCATCTACATCTGTTGGAAATTAGCCTAACTCCCGACCAACTTTAACGGCTTAAACACTAGTGTTACGTATGTTGGAGAATCCGGTTCTTCACACATGCATGATCTACTAAGTACGTAGATAACCGTAGGGCCAAGAACCGTCAAATTTCATTGAGAAATGAAAGAGATATTGGTCCACGAAGTAAGGTGTTTGAAGCATGGAAAGTGTGGTATTGTGTTCAATTCTCCCTCATCGGTAGAGGAAGAAAGAATTGTTGTGTATATAAGACTCGAAATTGGTTTGGGGTTTGGGACCCCAAGGGTTATCCCATGTGTTTAAAGGAGGGAGGACCTAGATGTGCTTCGGTTCAAGGAAAGACCACACGCGCGTTGCCGCCGGTCCGGTTCCGGGTTCGTGGGCCGTGGGATATTATCTTTTTGGACCAGAGAACTTTGCCAGAAGTACAGTTTGGACCAGAATTCTTTCAGATGTACAGTTTGGCTGTTATGGAGGCAGTTTTCAGCCCCTCCCTCACCTATATAAACACCCCCTTACACCATTGTTGAGCACTGCGAATAACAGTACATACATGATACACGAAAATACAGAAATATACACAAACCAAAACAGTTTTCTTCCTACAACTTCCAAGCATCATTTCGTTACTCAATATTCTTCACGGTAGCATTTGAGTTTCCTTTGCTCAAGTGTTCCATTGCTGTTTTATCTTGGGAGACAAATTGTCCAGGACGTATAAAGGATACATACGGGGCAATATTGTCTTAAGGACAGAGTGCCACACTCGACTCATCAAAAACAGTTTTCCAGTTTTTCTCTTCGTCAACAATTGTAATTTCATTTTTCGTTGTTGAATTATTCAATCTTTGTTTATCCTTTCGAATACTTGTAATAGTAATATACTTTCCGTACTGCATTATAAAGTACAATAGAGACAAAACTCCCAACAACATCTCTACTGCGGTAAATATAATAAAAGTTGCTTCTTCTCAAGCATTGCGCTAATTAGCTACTTCCTCTATTTCAGTTTATGTGTCACAATTCGAATCTGAAAGTAAAATTTCTTTTTAATCATGCATTCCAACATAAAATCTCCAAGTTTTCAAATAAAATTCATATATTTGAAAATTACATCAGCGGTAAGTCACAATAATTAACCACTAATTAAAATATTTAAAGACATATAAAAAAAATTATTTGACTTTCGAAATCCAGAAACCGAGGGAGTACCAATATTTTTTCCAATTCTATAAACACAAAAAAATAGTCACCGAGCTGGTTTTGATGCCTTTCCAATGTGATAATCAATTAATGAGATTGTAAAGCTACAGTGATAATATTTCTTTTTGTGACGATTACATCTAGATCAGCTTGCGTACCTTGCATAAAATTACCGTGATAATTCTTATCAAAGTAAATCGGTTTATTTTTCTACTCAATAAAAGGAGAATAGTTTTTTACTAACTGCCTACGCCTAATGGGTTAAATCGTTGTTTTCATTTTCTCGCTAACTTATCATGAAAAAGGTACGTCATTAGGGTGAGTGCGCTTTACATAAAGTAAAAGCTCTAAGCTCCACTTCTGCTGATTGGTTTTTTTTCGTAACTAATTTCTTTATTACCAAAGTGTATAACTACAACTCAAGGAAAAATAATTGGGCTGATTATTCGCATTGAAACTCAAATTCTCTATTGTACTTCCTAAATAGGATTCTTGGACACTATCATATCAATAATTGAGGAATACATAGACTTAGAAGGTGGTCCCCTTTCTCGCGTAAAAGCAATAAGATTCAAACACGCCACATTTTATCGGAAAGGATCGAATCATAGGAACAAATCTACAAGACTATTTCTTTCTTTGGTCAAATTTTTTCAATCTTTTTACAATTATAGGACTATATATATATAATATTTTTAAAAATTAAAAATTAAAATTATCGAACCGAAATTTCACCGTAAAATGTCCACCCCCGTGCAAAGAGCTCACCAGAGGCCAATGGTTTTGGGAACTTTAGGCCAAAACAATGGATAAAGGGCAGTTCAGAAACATATATATATTTGGAACGGTATTTGATATTTTATTTTTTTATAAATACCAAATACCAATTTTAAAAAAAATATATACCAAATACCATATCGAATCGTGGTATAAAAAATTCGATTTTGATATGGTAATCGTCATCTGACGACACTCACTACTGACTATCACCATAGCCAGTTATTGCCACTAGGTTTTGGTGTGTTTCATTAAACAATATTTTCTATAACACCATGTAAATTAAGATTTATATCTAATATTTTGTGGATGTAATTAATATTTACTATTATTTAATTTATTTTTTATATTTGTTACTTTTAAAATTAAGATAAATCATGAACAATTAAATATTAAAAAAACAAAAAAAAATTATTCTATGGGTTCAGATCTCATGATCTCAATCCCATTAATTGACCTTGGGTTATACCCTTGGTGCTAACATAACTTAAATTTTAGACTACAAAGTTGAGTAAATTCAAATTTTTATTTTTGAAAGTTTGAACACGTGGAGATTGAAGTTTACTCGTTTCATCCGCTAATGGCAGGAAACAATAACAACAATATGGCCAGTATAGTCCCACAAATGGGGTTTGTGGAGGGTAGGATGTACGCATAATTTATTTCTATTTTTATGAGGTAGAAAAGTTATTTTTGTAAGATTTTATTAATCTCCCTTGGGAATCTTTCTCATTAATACAATATATATATATATATGTGTGTGTGTGTGTGTGTACAATGTGGAATCCTTATACAACAAGAGATCCTAATTCTGCCATAATTACATAACGCTAAATATGGTAAATATAAACATAGTACACTTGCTAATACACCCCCTCAGTCAGAGCGGGAGGAGGCCGGACGTTAAGACTGGATCTGAAGTCTAGAAGGCCCTTTGTGAATATATCTACATACTGATATGACGAGGCACGTGCAATACTTTGACATGTCCGAGAGCAACCTTCTCACGAACAAAGTGGATGTCCGTCTCAATGTGCTTGGTTCGTCGATGTTGAACCGGATTATGAGATAGATATATAGCGGATATGTTATCACAGTAGACCAAAAATGCCTTACGGAGAAGACACTGTAGCTCCAAAAGAAGATTTCGGATCCAGCAGATCTCAGCAACAATATTAGCAACACCTCTGTATTCTGCTTCTGGACTCGAACGGGATAATGTGGCTTGTCTCTTGACTGACCAAGAAATGAGGTTATCCCCTAAGAACACACAATAGCCTAAGGTGGATCGTTGCGTGTCCGAACAACCTGCCTAATTAGCATCAGTATATGATAACAACCTGGTCGGTGCTGAGGGGTAGAGATGTAATCCATGATCAAATGTGTCCTTAACATATCGAATGATACGTTTGAGGGCAGTTAAATGAGGCTCCCTAGGGGAATGCATGAATAATCATACCTGCTGAACAACATAAGCAATATCAGGTCTGGTGAAAGTAAGGTACTGTAGTGCTCCAGCAAGACTCTTGTAAAGTGTGGGACCTGACACTGGATTACCATCCAAAGCACTGAGCTTTGATTTAGAGTCAATTGGAGTAGACATGATCTTGCAATTGGCCATTTTAGACTTGTACACAATCTCCTCTACATACTTACGCTGACAAAGAAATATAGTATATGCAGATCTAGTCAATGAAATCCCCAAACAATAGTGCAATTATCTCATTTTTCAACACATCGAAAGAAGCAGTAAGAAAAATATCATCCACATATAACAATAAATAGAGAATTATCACACTTGTTGCATGTAAACCCAATGCTCATAATGAACTGTGTAAAGTGATCACACCACGCTCGAAGGGTCTGTTTTAAACCATAAAGTGACTTGCGGAGACGACATACATATTGATGGGTTGCTGGATGGACAAAACCGGGCGGCTGGTGCATGTAGAAAGTTTCTTTTAAATCCCCATAAATAAAAGCATTTTTCTCATCAAGTTGATGAATCGGCCAATGCTTTTCCATAGCGATGCTCAGAATTATGCGAATGGTGGTCAGTTTAACAACCAGACTGAATGTCTCACTACAAGCAATGCCCTCCTGCTGATTTGTACCATTTGACACAAGCCTTGCCTTTTCTCTCTCTAATTCACCACTATCCTTGTACTTGTGACGAAAAAGCCACATGCAACGGATCACATCCACCACCTCCGATCGAGGAACCAAATTCCAAGTATGTTGTGTTGTTAAAGAATTAAACACCTCATATATGACCGGATTCCAGTTCGGGTCTTGGCTAATTTTAGGCTTTTAGGAATAGGGGAAATTATTTGGTTGGACAGGTTAAAATGGACTTTGGGTTTGAAAATTCCGTGTTTGGCACAATTTTCCATGTGGTGTGGGGGGAGGGGGGAAGGGAGGGGGGGGGGGCAAGGGTACTTTCTGTATTTGGTGGTGATCATTGTTTCTGGGAGCTGACCGACGGAATATGTGGTTGCTGTTTCTGGGAAGTAACCGACGGAATGGGTGGGGAGTGAGAACCGGTGTAGGCTACGGGGTGGGTTATCGAGTGTGGGATTTTTGGATATGACAGTGGTTGTGGTGGTGAAGACGATCTGGGCAGATTTGTGGTATGTGAAGTCGGATATGTCGACGGTGGTAGGTTGGGGCCGAGCTGTGCTGATTGCCAGTGGTGGCAGACGGAGGTGGTTGTGACAGTAGTACACCGGTGGACTGATGCATGTGGCCGCTCGTGATGGCCTATCCGAGGGGATGATAAGGGGAGACCGAGGCTGGACTGCCCGTGGCGGCAGTTTATGCGTCAGCCGCCGCAGGAATAGTGGCACCCGGAATACTTGTTAGATAAGCGGTGATGGGTCCGAATCTTCGAGGAATTGGTAATCAGTGACTCGAATTTTTTTAATGTTGTCAAACGAGAAAACATACTCAACAAAGGTGACATGAGAAGAAATTATAATTTTGTCGGTGGAAAGCTCATAGCACAAATACCCCATATGGTTTGACAGGAAACCTAAGAAGGCGCATGGAATAGACCGGGGTGCTAATTTGTGAGGTGCCATGGATGTCATATTGGGGTAACACAGACAACCGAAAATTCTAAGGTGGTCATAGGTAGGGATCAGACAATAGAGAATTTTGGTGGGTGTCCTATTTTGAATCGCACGGGTAGGTAGAATGTTGAGAATGTTTTATGCCAATTTTAGTGCATATACCCAAAAATTAGGGGGGAGAGACACATGAAAAAGGATGGTACGAATCATATTATTAATGGTTCGGAGAATTCTTTTAGCTTTGCCATTTTGATGGGAGGTATGGGGGCATGAGAAATGAAAAATCATGCCGTTAGCTGTACAAAAATTATGAAAGGATGAATTATTAAACTCACGACCATTATCACATTGAAATGATTTTATGTATTTTACAAATTGCGTTTTAATCAGTGTATGAAACTCAACAAATTTGGAGAACACTTGAGATTTGAGTTTGAGTGGATAGACCCAAAGAAAGTGAGAGAAATCATCCATATATACCAGATAGTATTTGTGGCCTAAGTTACTAGTTATGGGAGATGTCCATACATCAGGGTGAATAATATCAAAGTGAGAGAAAGTATAATTCATAGAAGTCGTAAATGGTAGTCTAATGTGTTTTCCTAACTGACACGAGGAGCAACTATGAGAAAGATTCCCTTTGTTGCATCCGATTAAATTTTAAATTCTAAGAGAATAAAAACCGTGAGAACCCGGATGACCAAGTCTACTATGCCACGTAGAGGGAGATATCGTTGTTAAAACGGTGGGAGGAGTGACACTAGCAGCAGAGGTGGGTAGGAACAGATATAGGTCCCCCTCACTATTGCATCTCGTAAGGAGTGTCCCGGTATGGAGGTCCGTTACGAAAAATCCAAACGGGTCAAAAGTAATTGAGACAGAATTATCGGTGGCAAATTTTCTGACAGAAATTAGATTTTTGATGATGTTTGGGGCATAAAGAACGTTTTTAAGGGAAAAGTGTGGAAGCGGTGGTGGGGTAAGGGTGTGGCCAAATCATAGAATTGGAATGCGATGACCACTACCGATCATAATAGATTGGGGAGTTGGTAACTGGCGCATTTGAGAAAAATTACATGAATTGTTGGTGAGATAAGACGTGGTGCCCGTATCCATATACCACACATTATCAGGCTGTTGGCGGGTGGAAGCCATTTATTTGTTCTCGGATAAAAGAAAAACTTTTAATTATTTTCGGGTAAGGAGAATGGACGAAAACAGAAACAGAAAACAGAAAAGAGGACAATGTTGCAGGGAAAAGAGGAGCCTGCTGAAGAAAGGACAAGACAATTGATGTCTTGCCTGTGCAGAGACGGAAAACAGAAAAGAGGACAATGTTGCAAGAAAAGAGGAGCCTACTAAAGAAAAGACAAGACAATTGATGTCTTCTCTGTTCTGCGCGGACCAAGCTCTGATACCATATAAAGAATGGATTTTGGGCCTAATTCAATCCCAAAAGCTAGCTTAAAGA
Organism: Anisodus tanguticus; assembly: GCA_034509755.1. NCBI lineage: Eukaryota > Viridiplantae > Streptophyta > Magnoliopsida > Solanales > Solanaceae > Anisodus > Anisodus tanguticus. The sequence goes on from CM067558.1 coordinate 5,060,502, forward strand.
TATGAGGATTGCTCAAGCCATATAAGGATACCAAGGACCACTTATCCCACCGATGTGGGAAAACTCAACACTCCGCCTTACGCCCAAGGCTGGACATCTGGAGCATGGTCAAGGGTCATCCATAACTTAGGATTATCCTTAGGTTTGGGCACCTCCGTATTTTGTAGGAGCCGCGGGGATAATATGATAGGGACTTGATGCGAGCGTGCGTGAACTTTGAACAATTTGGCCTATATCGCGTATTGGACGTTTTCTATTTCAAGAATGATAGGGATGTGATTCTTGATGTTAGAAACAGTAAGGGCAGGGTGAAACGTGTTCTTAGCCATAATAGCAACGCAAAACGTGATGGAGGGATTGAGAGGAAAATTTTGGGAAGAGAGGAGGTACCGTCGGGCACGAAATCCGAGAAAAGAGGCTCGAAACTCGAGGCAAAGTCGACGGAATTTTGAGAGAGGAATTTAAGACATAGACTTCTGATAGAATGAAAGAAATAATCCTTTGATTATTTTCATTAATGAAAGAGTATATATACAATTTACAATTTTTCATAATAGGAAAATCCTATTCTTATTCTATTCCCAAAACCATATTCTAGTTGTACAAGAATCCTATAATTATGGTAAGTGTACAAGCCTAATTTAATACAATATTTACACCAAAAATATGCTCCAAAACCGTGATATACTCAGTTGTATAAGCCGTGTATATCACGGTCCAAATTCACTAGAATACCGTGTATATACCGTGATATACACTGTTGTATATTACGTGTATATAAACGGTATAACTAACACAAATAAGGTAATTAGTAGAAACCTCTGTTTGATCCCCTGGAGAGAGTGAATCGTGAATGTGATTCTATTATGTAATAGCACCATCTACATCTCTCTTATATTGCTGTGAATATATTAAAAGTTCATTTTTTTTTCTCAAGCACTGCATTAGCTCTTTTTGCTCAACTCTAGAAGCTCAATCAAATAAAGTCACTTGATTTGGATGCCTTTCCAACGTGAAAATCGATTAATAATATTTGAAAACTACAGTTATAATATTTCTTCTTTATGTTGTCCATCTTTAGTAATGATTTTTATCAAAGTAAATCCATCTTTTTTACTACTCAAATAAAAGGAGATTACCTATCTTATACAACACAAACACAAGCACACCAGATAGAGAAACATGGCATGTGTTAAAGTGAAAACTGTCAATTTTACTAAAATGAAATAATGTTAGATGATTACTTCACTCGTGATACCTACTGATAATATATACAAGTTATTTAACTTCTACAAGTGGAAATTTCAGGATTATGTTCAGGAATTCAAACTTACACAGTTGAAAATTTAGGATAATGTCTTGGAATTTCAATAAAAATTTTGGAAGTTTAATTTTTCTATAAAGAAATTCCAATTTATGAAAATAAAATTCCATGTCCTAGTGTTTGAACTTAATTATACAGTTGAAACTTTAGGATATTGTTATACATGGGGTTTCATTAAAAATTTGGAGTTCAAACAAGTCTTGAATTTGAAATGGTGCTAAGTGGAAGTACAAAATAATAATAATAATAATAAAATGGTGCAAGTAGAACTAAAGATCCAAGCTTCGGTAATTGTTCCTGGAGTTTGAACTGCATATTTCAAACTCTAGTAATTTACTAAACTCCAACACATTATGCTGGAGTTGTTCTGTATTTTAGATATGAATATTTTTATTTAAATTATATTTCTGCATTAAAAAGGACTTAAGCATTGATTAGTTTTAAAATGATAATTAAATTTAATTAACAATCCTAGAGTAGCTATTTACAAATTTTCCCCTAAAAGTTGTGTTGATTGAGGATAACTTGGTAGCTCAAATTGACCAATGAAATTTTTTTCATAATATTTATATTCTTTTAATGAATAATACAATCATTATAAGAAAACAAAGTTTTATTAATTTCTTTGTAATTAAACAAACTATAAGATAACAAATAAAGAAATTAAACTTTGTAATAGTTGACAGTTCGAGTTATGACCCATCATTTAATTCATCATAATCTAATTATCTTAGTCAAATAATCTTTATGCAAATTTATGACCTGCCTCCGCCTATTTTGATATTGTCTTCAAGTTCTTATGGCAAAATACGATTTATGATCAATAAAATGATTGGAACGAAAATCATAAGCATGATTTAGATTTTTGTGATTTGAAATAATTAAACCATCAATAACAGTAACGTAATCATGAGACTTTTTAATAATATAAGTTTTTAACTCGCTCAAAGCTCAATCTGTTCATTTGCCGGCTCTAACTAGACCTGCAATCAATAATTATCACAATATGAGAAGCTAAAGATTCAGTTTTCATTCCTTGAAAAACTTGTTTGATATGATAGAAGATATTTTTTAGAAAATGCCTTAGTTATTTTTCGATGTTTTATTCTCAAAAAATAATTTACAAAGAGAACAACTTCCACCAATTAGGAAGTTTTTGTTCGAAGTTATTTTCGTTGTAAATGTCTTGAATTGTATTTTTGCCGAAAGAAATCATTTTCAAGAGAATAAATAAGAACAGTCCGGTGCACTAAGCTCTCACTATGCGCAGGATTCGTAGAAGAGCCCCACAATAAGGATCTATTTTTTCAAGTGAATCTTTCCTGAAAAATATCTGCCAAATAATATCTAATCAAAGTTGAGGAAATGAAGATTCCTAGCTTTTGGGCTGAAGCAGCACGCACTTAAATGAGTAGCTCTACCCAATTTGAAAGTGCCTTTTGTTCTAAAGTTTCCAATACCATTGGTCTCTCTCACTCGCCAAACTATGGAAACAATTATACATCCTTCGCGATGAGGTTCCTGGTTCGATTTGAGTCGATTTTTTTTTAAAAATTAAATTAATTAAATTAGTTAATTAAATATTAATTTTAAATTAAATTAATTAAGTCATACACTATCAATAAGAAAGGAGTTTTATATGTGATCAAATTATATATGTAGCTTCCCGAAAATATCATATGCATTACCATGAATTTAATCATTTTCAAGGATCAACATATATAATTCCTTCTTGACTCTCCAAATTGTAATTGTAATTGTATCGTATAAAATGAAACATATGAAGTAATTTTTAACTTCATATCACTTGTTTTAACTAACACATTATTAATTAGTAGTAATCTTTATTACTCAAAAGTATCATCAAACTACTCTCTGGTTTTTTATTATTACTCCCTCCGTCCTAATTTTTGTGGCACCGTTTCCTTTTTAGTTTGTCCCAAAAAAATGTCACATTTTCTTATTTGTCAATTATTTAATAGCATCATCCCTATTTTATCCTTTACGGATCTCACTTAATTTTGAAGATGTACTTCTTGTGAAGAAAATTCAACAAAAATAGGCACTAAATTAAGGACAATTTCGTAAACATACCAAAATTTTGTTTTATTTCTTAAATTTCGTGTCCGATCAAATGGTGTCACATAAATTAGGACAGCGAAAATATTAAGTATTATTATTAATGTTAATATATATCATGTGGGTAAATACTCTTCGCTCACCAACCATAGCTCGAAAGTCATGTTCCTAAGAAAATACTTTCAACTAAATAATATTTTTCTTTAACATTGACTTACATCCATTATATCCAAGACTATAGAGATACCTCACCAATTAACAAAATTACTGATCAGTCCAACACTTGTTCAGTTGATCCAACGTGCCGTACTTAAATATTATAATTAAAACTAATATAATATTTTCCCGAATATTCTTTCATTAATTGTATATCTCTTAGTTTAGGTAACATTATATTTCTATTGTAATTAGGTCTCCTATTTTAGGTAGAATTATATTGCCTATTGTAATTAGGTTGATTAGTTACCTAATTTAGATATTCTTGTACTACTATATATATATATTGTACATTATTGATGAATACAATCAGGGAACATATTCTTTTATGGTATTAATAGCCTAAAAATACCTCCACCGCCGCCGACCATAGCTCTCGGCCACCACCTCCACGGAACCTTAGTGTTTTTTACCAGCCATTCTCTCTCCCTTCTCCTCCTAAATTTCATATTTCATGGCTAACAAAACCAAATTTCATCCTGCACTTGTAGTAAACAACATCAAAAGTTATTGATGGAAAAAGGGTCAATACTCCTCGTGGGTGAAGCTTTTTAAGATCTATTATCGTGTTTACAAAGTTATCGACCACATCATCCCTCCTACACCGAAGTCCACAAATCTACCCTCGACTTTGACTTCTGATGATGCACTTTAGTCTCGTTAGGACGCAGCCGTCCTGCGTCCTCCAGTGGATATACAACACAGTCTCTAATGATCTGTTGCACACCATCATTGCGACCGATGCCACTGTCCGCCAAACGTAGGAACGTTTGAAAAGTATTTTCCACGATAACAAAACTCAACGAGCGTTATACCTTGAAAATCAGTTCAATGACGTTCATCAGGACGATTTCCCAAACGTGTCTGCATATTTTCAAGAACTCAAGATGATTGCCGACCAGCTCTCCAACATCAGCGCACCAGTCACAAATCAGCGATTGGTCATGCAACTTATTGCAGGCTTGAACGAATCCTATGACGGCGTTGCCACCATCTTTCAGCAATGCACGCCGTTACCTCCGTTTTATGAGGCCCGTTCGAAACTTATTCTTGAGGAAACCCAAAAAATCAAGCACAGTACCACTCAGACCAGCATTGTTGATGTCATTCTCACCACCACCGTCGGGCCCTCCACCGATTGCAGGGCCTCTAACTCCGGCAACCAGAACCGCCGGCCTGAGGTCCCGCAGCAGCCCGCATCCACCCACAACAACAGCCGGAGCAGGCAGTCCAGCAAGGACCGCGAAGGATAAAATTCCGACAATAACAGCGGCGGGAAGGAGCAGTCCCTGCCGGCAGAAAAATAGCCAGCAGCGACCGCAACAGTTACAACAGCCTCCTATGTGGCATGCCTACCCGTCGTGGGTCACGTGGGCCCCACCGTCATGGGCCTTTCCTCCTTGCCCGTATACGACATCCTATTAGACTCTACCTCAGAACCGACAGGCCCACCCTGGCATACTCGACCCACATCCACAATAGGCTTACACAATACAGCCCCCCCTCAACTTATGCTCCGACTGACATTGTGGTAGTTATGAACACAATATCACTCAACGCTCCAGACGAAAATTGGTATATGGGCACATGCGCCACATCTCACATGACGGCATCATAAGGTACCCTCTCGTCTTATTCCAATTTGAGTAATTTAAATTGGAATATTATTATTGGTAGTGGACAAGACATTCCCATTCACGGTTTTAGTCATTCATCATTATCCCCACCACTAATCTTAAAAAATATCATTCATGCCCCTAAACTCATTAAGAATCTAATCTCTGTGCGACGTTTCACAACTGATAATAATGTTTCCCTTGACTTTGATCCTTTTGTTTTTTCTAAGAAGGATTTTACGACAGGGAGACGAATAATGAGATGTGATAGCACCGGAGATCTCTACCATATTTCAAACGCCGTCAACAATCCAGAAAAAGTTCCATCAACCTTTGCCGCTCTTTCGTCTTTCCTATGGCATTCTAGATTATGACATCCGGGAGATTCTATTTTACGCTCCCTTAGGAAAAATAATTTTATTAATTGCAACTGTATTTCTAGGACTCCTATTTGTGAATCTTGCATTTTTTGAAAACATGTTAAATTACTATTTTATGCATCCACAAATTGTACTTTACTACTTTTCGATATCATACATAGTGATTTGAGGACGTTCGTTATTTTAAGTACGGTTGGCCATCAATATTATATGTTATTTTTAGACGATTATTCCAACTTTCTATGAACATTTTCAATTGGCAATAAATCCCAGGTCTATCCCATTTTTTCCTCATTTAGTGCTTTCGTAAAAACACAATTTGAAAAGAGTATTAAATGTTTTCAATTTGACAATGGCATGGAATTCAATAGTAATAAATTCAAACAGTTTTTCCCAAAAACGGTCATACCTTTCATTTTTCCTGCCCTCACACCTCATCCCAAAATGGTAAAGTCGAACGGAAAATTAGGACCATAAACACCCTAATTTGTGCCCTACTTGCTCACGCCTCAATTCCCCATCAATTTTGGCATTACACACTCTCCATGGCCACCTATCTCCTAAACATAATCTCAAACAAGTCTCTAGCTCAACGGTCGCCCACTCAAGTTCTGTTTCGTAGGAACCCCTCCTACCAACACTTGTGTATCTTTGGTTGTCTCTGTTATCCTCTCCATCCGACTACTCACAAACTCTAACCCTGGTCTTCCCCGTGTGTCTTTCTGGGTTACCTCGCCAATCATCATGGTTACTCGTGCTATGACTTGTCGAGCCATAAAATTATTATTTCACGTCATGTCCTATTTGATGAGTCTCAATTTCCCTTTTCCTCCCTAAACTCACCACCTCGACATTCCTACCACTTCCTAGATGATGGCCTGAACCCTCTTCTAATTCATCATTTACATTGTCCGTCGTCCCAGACTCCGACACCCGCCCCCACCTCGGACAGTCCGGAACACACTGCCCATCCGGTTCTGCCGACGGTGGCCCGAAACAGCCTGTCTCAGGGTAATTCCGCAGCAACCTCCTGGCAAACCTAGCATCGGCTAGCCGATCCCGCCACCCCTGCCCTTCCTCCTCTTCCCGGCTGTCCCGCGGCACACCCCTCTCCCATCCCGTATCCCGAGACATGCTCTCATACCATGGAAACCCCCATGCACAGAATTCATAAACCTAAATGGTTGTTTAACCTATCCGTTTTAGTTGTCCATTCCCCTGTCCCTCGAAATCCGAAGGATGCCTTGTTCGACCCTAATTGGAAAGCCGCAATGATTGACAAATATAATGCTCTTATTGATAATAAGACGTGGGACCTAGTACCATGTCCACCTGATGCTAACATTATTCATTCTATGTGGATTCTTAGACATAAAAAGAAATCTGATGGTTCTTTTGAGAGGTACACGACTCGTCTTGTAGGTGATGGCAGGTCTCAACAGGTGGGAGTGGACTGTGATGAAACGTTCAGCCCGGTCAAAAAGCTCGCAACCATACAGACTGTCCTCAGCATTGCTCTATCCAAATCTTGGCCCATTCATCAACTTGATGTCAAGAATGCCTTCTTACATATGTCTTCTTACATAGGGATCTTCATGAAACGATATATATGCATCAACCTATGGGTTTCATGAATCCTATTCATCCGGATTATGTGTGTCTGTTGCGGAAATTGCTATATGGACTGAAACAGGCTCCTCAAGCATGGTACCAACGGTTCACCGATTATGTCTCATCTATCTGTTTTTCACACAGCAGATCCGATCATTCCCTGTTCATCTCCAACAAGGGTACAGACATGGCTTACCTATTATTATATGTTGATGACATCATCCTTACCACATCATCTGATGCTTTCCGCCGGTCCATTATGTCTCTCATTTCCTCTTAATTTGCTATGAAGGATCTGGGGCCCCTGAGTTATTTCTTGGGCATCTCTGTCACTCGATATTCTGACGGCCTATTTTTGTGTCAGAAGAAGTACGCCGAAGAGTTCCTTGAGTATGCAGGCATGACATCTTACAAACCATCCCACACGTCAGTAGACACCAATTCCAAGCTCAGCGTTAATTCCTGCCCCCATATTCAGACCCGACGCACTATCGTAGCCTGGTTGGGGCCTTGTAGTACCTCACATTCACGAGACCTGACGTATCCTATGTCGTGCAACAAATCTACCTACACATGCACAATCCGACGGAAGCACACATGCATTCCCTCAACTCAAATGTATTTTACGATACGTCCAAGGTACACTTCACTTCAGATTACATTTAAACAGGTCCTCACTCACTGGTCTCACTACTTATTCTGATGCTGACTGGGGTGGATGTCCTGACACCCGACGCTCCATGTCTGGTTACTGCATTTTCCTCGGAGTTAACTTATTGTCTTGGTCTTCCAAAAGGCAACCTACACTATCCCGATCCAGTGCCGAAGCAGAGTACAGAGGTTTCGTCCACGTCGTCTCTGAGTCTTGTTGGATCCGTAACCTTCTACTTGAGCTTCACTGCCCGATTCAAAAGGAAACAATGGTCTACTGCGATAATATTAGTGCGATATATCTTTCCGGCAATCTTGTCCAACATCAGCGCACTAAATACATTGAGATGGACATTCATTTTGTTCATAAAAAAGTGGCTCGTGGTCAAGTTTGTGTCCTTCATGTTCCTTCCAGATATCAAATTGCCGACATCTTCACCAAAGGACTTCCGCGCATACTATTTGATGATTTTCGAGCCAGTCTTAGTGTTCGTGAACCTCCTGCTTCGACTTCGGGGGTGTAATAGAATATTTCTCGAATATTCTTTCATTAATTGTATATCTCTTAATTTAGGTAGAATTGTATTCCTATTGTAATTAGATCTCCTATTTTAGGTAGAATTATAGTTCCTATTGTAATTAGGTTAATTAGTTACCTAGTTTAGATATTCTTATACTATTATATATATTGTACATTATTGATGAATTCAAATAGATTTATAGATAATTCAGTCCAGTTCATGTACTGACAAACAAATCTAATAAACCGACCACAACAAGAACCTGGTATATAACCTGTGAATAAACTACTTATAATAATAGTACTTAGAATTAATGAAAAAAGTGTGATAATAAAACAAGTGACTAGAACGTTGGAAATTAGCTAAAACCATCAAACACTTTTGTCCAAACTTTAACTCCTAAAAATTGAAATGCCTATAAATATTCATTCTTACTACACTTTCAAATCATCAATTCTTGCAAAGCATCATATATTTACAGTCCTATCTTCTTGCAATTGATATTAAATCTTTTTGATACAAATTAAATGGCCAAGAATGTGAGTTTAGCTTCAGTGGACCAAAAACTAGCCATGGCTAAGCGTTGTTCTCATGGTACTTTGTCTTTCTTGTCTTGTACCTCAAAAAAATCATCTTGACTTTTCCATTAATATGATCATCTGATGAATGTTTTTTGATATGATTGTATATTGCAGAAGGAGTAATTGCAGGAGCAAAAGCAGCTGTTGTTGCATCTGTTGCTATTGCCATTCCTACTGTAAGCTACACTTTCTATATCTATTTCAATTTCAAGATTTAAGGTGTGTGTTTTGTTCGATGGAGTATTAAAGATTGATAATAACGTTTAAATATTGGTTAAAGTGGTGAGATGAAGTTAAGAGTTAAACATAATTGTGAAAGAAAATGACTTCCGCCCAAAAGTAAAGGGAGTGCATTTTCATTATTTTTTGTGAAAATGTTTTACTAAACACCAGAAAATGAGTATGAGAACATTTTTCGTCGTACCAAACACAAAATATATTCTTGTGCTTTAATATATTTCAAATTTTGACGAAACATGCAGTTGGCTTGTGGAAAGATGTTACCTTGGGCAAGAGCAAATCTGAATCCCACTGCTAAAGCTCTCATTGTCTCCACAGCTGCTGGGATGGCATACTTTATAGTAGCAGACAAGACCATTCTGAAAACAGCTAGGCAAAACTCATTCAACAAACAAGGCTGATTAAGGGTTATGGTTAGCCTCTTCTCTGGCAACAATTATATCACTAAACTCTTTTAAGCATTTTAGCACTAAGGGAGTATCTGATATCAACATTAATGTAATCCCTGTTTAAATATTAACAGGGAATAGAGCACAAAGAAACGTCATTCTGTCTATGTATTACCAACATCAACATCTATTCTTGTGAAATAATGAAGTTGGCTTTTATCTAACAGCGAATTAACTTCTTTCTTAAACTTAATAATCTCGATCAAATGAAATAATCTGGTTTCGATGCCTATTGCAACGTGAATCATTTAACCCCACTGCGAAATATATCTTTAAATCTTCATGACCATTTTCAAGACTACAATATCAAGGGAGTTAACAGAGAAGTATGTACAAAATTTATGTCCATCTTAATGATCAATATATTGGATAAATCAGCAACCTGAAGTTATATTCTCATCTTATAATATAAGTAGAACCTTCATAGGCTATTATCATTTGCTTTCCACAAATACTGATAGTACCATGAGAGCATTCTGGCAATAAACTGAGTCATCACTCGCTTCATCTTTATCAGTTCACCAATAGTCCATGCACGAGCAAGAACCGTCCTTGAAATGGTGAAATCGATTTCTATGTCTTGCAATGATCTCTCGATTACATATCTTTGATATCAGCTTCGTGACAATTGCCACACACACTAAGAGTTGTCCCTGGCTTTGTACTGATCAATCCAAAGGCAATCGTCAACTTCTCGCTATGTTGACTTAACTTTCCTTCCTTCCACTTCATCCATTTCATAATGTACCTCAGATGTATCTGGAACATGGCCAGCCATTTCCAATAACCGATCAACTTCATCCAGCATTTTGTAAATCTCGTTGCTTTGCGGATGTTTCCTATCAGTAAAAAGAAACTCATGGACTACTCTATCAATCTCAATGGAGGTACAACCAGGAACTTTCTTGAATCCTTGATCATTTAAGAAAAAGTTCTTATCAATCTTTTTGCATATGTTTTTACTAAGAACCTACTTTTCAGTCTCAAATGAGGATGATATAAGTGTGGTGGTATTTGGTCGAACATAAAATATGAGAAGCAAAGAACAGTATGTTCTCTGGTTCAGTGATTCCACTACTTTCATAAAATGGCCTTATAGATACGGCAAAATAGTCCAACTATATGAATACTCTGTATCTACTTCGAGAATTTGACATAATTAAATTACTTTTACATGGCCATCAACTTACCACAACCTTCCTCCTTTACCCGAGCTTGAGAAGCTCAAATAGGCAGTTGCTTCAAGACAACAGAACGGTGAACGCTTAAAGTTTCAACAAGGTATCTATCCAGATTCCAGAGACCAGCTTTGAATTACACCACAAGATAAAACAGTAATAGAAGCCCCAATAAATTTAAGCGAAATAATCAATCTTCTCTTATTCACTTTACAGCACTCCATAATCAAGCCATTCACAATGCAAAAAGGTCAAAGATGTTAAGCAACAAAACTTCCTTAGCAGATAACACTACTCCTAACAACTCTAATAGATCCCCTCTTCCTTAACCAAAACTGCCTCCAAAAATTCAACTCTTTCCTAATTAAGGACATACAACAAAAACCCGATGAAAAATCAGCTTGCTCTGAACTCTATTCCTCATCATTCCAAGATATCTCAGCTGCAGCAGCCATCGACTCATCATCGAATTTGTCACTCTTCCCAGCACAATCTCAATCTAAAATGAAAGAGCAAGAGATGTCTTATATCAGATATACAGTTACAAACTTTTTCCACGTATATATTTTAGAGTTCAATTACTAAACAGAAATCTGTCTCTGTGCAAAGCATAAATGAGGAGGGTTGATTACATGCTTATTCAAAAATCATATGTACGCGCACACACATATATCTGTATGTATATCACACATATATGTAATCATATATAACACTCCTTAAGAAGAGAAATGGTGTGCAAAAACAAGATTTACAATATAATAATGTTCAACAGCTTAGTGCTTTGAACGTACCCTTGTAGGTACATTAATTAATCGACTCTTTTATAGTCTGATATTCGTGAACTAGGAAAACTGCAGGCGTTTCACTTCCTCGTCAAGTCTTTGCAGCCATCTAAATCCAAGGTCAGATCCTGCTTTTGCAGCAATTTCAAATTGTTCTCTGGCCAGCTCAATCGGATTAAGCTCGGGATCAACTCCATTCCTCCTTGATATTCTGCTTGAGGGCCCCCTCTTCACATAAAATCTTGTTATTGATTCTGGAAGTTCCACACCTGAACGATGCCACATGAAATAGAGAATCTTAATTTGCTGAGAACAAAAAGTCTAATATAGGTAACCGGCAGTATATCATCCTGTCTCTCTATACTCAACGAATAATCAAGAATTTCTGTGCTAGTGACAAGTTCATGATACCTTTTCTCCACTGGTTTGACAAATAATTTTGTGGTCATCATTGATCAGCAATTCCCACCCTTTATTATTTATTTCACTTATTCTTCCTTCCATTTTGAGCAAAGTCTTATTCCCCATTAGCAAACCACTCCAACTATGACATCATGGTCTTTTTCTTTGTATAATGATACGTTAATACGCATTTGAGAAAAGCTCGTAAGATATTCTAATCAAGTGTATTTCATTACTTAAAATTAAGCAGGAAGCCCACTAAGTAAGCACTAGAGACAAAAATAAGATGAAGTGTCACACAGCTAAGTTGATAAAAAGAGGGATAGTCTCACTGTTAGATGTTATAGAATCCTTGGAAGAAGAGAAAAGACCCTTTTGTTCTTTTTTGAATCGTAAATATGGCTTTTGGCACTGCCTCTGTGCTGATGATATATGCAGATTGTTATCTTTCTCAAAAAAGATAGCAAGAGGGGGCAATCTACCTGTGAGTAGAAGGGATCCATAAGCTATGGCTGCTCCAGTATGACCCTACATTAAGCAAAGAAATTTAGGTGGGGATAATTGTAGATAGGCTCTTGGCTTATTTGCTAGTAAAACAATTTTCTACAAGGTAGAACCAAATTACACCAATCACAGTTTGTTAATGCGATATGCTTCCTAAAATGTACAAATCCGGTAAGTTGAAAAATCCAATTTTCCTTTCAACTTTAATATGAAATTCGTCTTTCACTACAACATATAATTTGTCATTACATAGTTAGATCTATATGTACTGATTAGTAGCATTCAACAAGCAATAAAAATGCTCTGTACCTTCTGAGATGCTCTATGGAAACACCACAATGCAGAGCCAACATCCTTTTTCACGCAATCCCCAGTAAGATACACAGCACCTAAGAGGTAAAGTGCACCGGGATGCAACTGAAAAAAAAAAATAGAAGAATTTTCACAAGAAATTTAGGGCACTTATGCAAGCAAGAATAACTTCAGCATTGCAATTAAAATACACACCTGATCAACAGCCTTCTCCAGGTAGTAAAATGCTTGCTGATCTGATTGCACATACTCATTCTGTGAAGATCATCCAATATATAAGAACAGTCAAAACTTTTACAGAACGTTTTAAGGCAGAATAAAAGAAAAGGGGAAACTCAATAAGGTAGTCAATTCTGCACTGCTAAACCAATAATCTCCTGAAGAAGCTGAGTCAGTACCAAGCAGTCAAAAGGAGTACGGTGGTTAACATCAAGAATATTATTCAACATTGAAGGAATGGCACAAAAGTGACAGATGGCTATTTGATCCCTTTTGTCCAGTGGTTAGGACGTCATCTTTTCACATTTAAAACAGTAAGACAATGCACACTTACAGTCAGTTCCTCAAGAATATTTTCCCCTCATTCACTAACTTCTGCATTACCCATGTTCATCTACTTCACTTTACAGCACCTTAGTGCCCCTAGAAGTCAAATCAATTCAGCAGAACTTCTCCATACCATTAAACTTCAAAGTTAGTTTGAGTCTCCATTCTTCTAATCATAATTTAAGCCCATCAGAACTCATGCATGACTTAGGCTTATAATCAAAATTTCATCAACCTCTCAATGGATCCAGCATGCTATAGCTGGTCAGCAAATTATTTTGCATTCTGTACAAGTTCTATCCTCGCAAACATGAGAGTAGTGACAGATAAATGCAGACTAGCTCCAAATCAGACCACAATAGGTGGATATACTCATAGGACTGTGTTTTGAATTGCAGAGTGAAGAACAGAGACCAATGCGTGGATAAGAAGGTATTCACAGGAACGCCCATTTGATAAATTCTTCATTTGTAGTTCATGCCATTAGAAGAGTTCACAAGTCATACCAAAAAAAGGGAGATCCTACATGCTAGCCTTGTTTCACATATCAAAGTGATGTTAGTCAACTTTTGAGTTCTAAACTCAAACTAGTTTGTGTAAGCATTAAGATTGTCTGTCACTAAAGCAAGAAAACGTCTTAACACCATACGAACTCATAGGTGGTATAGGATTAGCTGTTCTTCTTGACAAAATTAATATGTTCCAATAAAGGAAATCACACCTCAACTCTTAAACGGCAACCTAATTCAAATTGAGCTTCTGGATCACCCATCTCTGCAGCTTCCACCAGCAACGCAGCCCCTCTGTCGTTAAAAATAGGAAGAAATCTTAGCTATAAGTTTTAACAGTGTAATTCATGAAGAAGTGCTGAAAGTATCAATTTCAATTTAATTACTCCATGAGAAAGTGCTGCAAGGTATCACTCAAGTCAAATAATTAACTCCCTCATCTCATAAGGAAATCAAGAAGTTAGATAGATACATATCATGTAGGTAGTGATCGAACAAACTGAAAAATCAATTATTTAATAACTAGAAAATGGTTAAATCAGTTAGGAAACTTTTAAAAACCTCAATCATACACATGATAAGTTCAACAATTAAAAAAGGAAAAGCTTCAAACTTAATAATTTTAGCATGAAGATCTATCTAGTTTTGCTTAGAAGAATGTAATAATAGCATATGAACGATGACAAGTGTGTGCAAACTTTGCAGATGCCCAATCTTCAAGACCAAATAGACAAAAATTTACACAGCTTTGCATGCCCCAGGGACATGGTACTTCAGATGAAGTTTTGAAAGCCAATATCTTGCATGCGTATTTGAGTTGTCTGCTTCCAGGGCCAACTCAAAATTCTCTTTTGCTGTCTAACACATAGAAACCAATGGAAAAAATATTTGATAAGTCAAAATCAATGGAAGAGAATATTAATGTCTACCAAGAAATACATGCCTAAGTTTTACTATAAGAAAAATTAACATACAGACAGTTAAAAGACGTAGATTTAGCAAAAGAAAGGTACTTCTTAGTAAATGTTGATTGATATTAGAGATATGTAACAATGTGAGATGGAAAGAAGCAAACAAAATATACAATGATGATATTTCATACAGAAAGTCGATTGTAAACAGGAACGTTATTGTAGTTTAGCTACCAGGCCAATAGCGGCTGCTTCTTCAATTTCTGTGGAATACCCTCAATTTTTCCTTAAAACAGAAAAACTAATTGACATCCTCCATCTTCAAACTCAGAAGACAGCAAAATGCAAAAGTTGGGTGCTTGAGAAAAGAAGGATCAGCGGGTTACCTTAAAAGCAGCTATGTAGGGAGCTAAATTTACTCCTGAAAGATCAATAAATCTACTTTAATTGAACCAGCTCTCGTTACAACCCTTTTAGCAGGAACTACCTTCCATGACATATTCAAGAAACTGGAGAGAAGCTAATGATCAATGAGCTACTTTGGGCATGTTGCTAACTTGCTATCTCCTAAATAGACGTATAACAAGGATAACACTCTATTCTAAGGACATAAATAAAAAAATTTGACGACGTCTCTGGGGGTAAAGCACAACCCAAGATAAATGGAGATAGTAGCAAGCAGTGACAGAGGCACACAGACAGACACATTAATTTCCTTTGCAAGAACCATAACTAAAAGAAGATTAACTATGTCATGCTATTTGCTACTAAACATACCCTAAGTGAAGGAATGAGACGCTTGTCATTATGCTCACAATAATCAATTACTCTATCAACCTCCTGCAGAGCATTCCACCCTTTAGCTATAAACTCCATTGCCTTCTTATTTCTGCTGTGCATTCCTCTCTATCACAGAAGCAACCGTTAGCACTAAAAGAAACTAGAATGCATATCACTACTATCCCAGAATTGGATTGATGGGACTTAAATCTTTTACCTCTGGATGGAACTGGAAAGGATGACGATATAGCTGTTTAGTGACAGCTGGATGATAACAGAGCTGTTTAGACACGGCCTTTAGAACGAATGATCTGAACATTATCTTCCTTCCTGCATTAAGAACCAAGAATCTTCTCGGTGTCAAATCATCGAAAAAAGCACTAAAGCAAAAACCAAAGAATCACCATCAAGGGAGACATCTATAGATATACTGTTAGTCTAACATGAATAAAAGGATAAAATTTGTTTATAAAAACATGAATGCACATTAACAGTAAATATGAGGGAAAATTTATAACCAGATGGAAGAGAGATATAGATTCTTTTCATTCCCAATCATGCGACAAAAATATGAAATTATCTTCCTGCATGCATCAAACAACCTATAACAGGGGTAACTCCCAAACACCTTCTATTACTTCTGAACAGTGAAATATGATTACACTCAACTCAAATGAAAGTAACAAGTAACAACTGCAGAATGTAAATGCAGGAGTTGAAAATACAGGAATAGATAAAGAGAAGGGGGATGAGAAGCTCCGAACTAAGAACGGACACGAGAAGACTCAAAATACTCAACAACCAAATGCCTGACTACAACACTGTAACCTTTTCCTTATTAACAAACCCATTTCCACGCACCAAGCACCTGCCAGCACTCCGCCTGGGTCCCGACATAATTAGCCAGCCTTGTAAAAGGTTGTTTACTTTTAGTTCTTCTTCTAATTACCCCAGTTTCTCTGTTATCTTCTATAGTGGCCTTTTTTGGTCATTTTTTAATTCAAAACACAACCACAAGGATCTTGTCCAATGTCAAGTATTGGGAGAAAATACTAAAGCTTAACAAATCAGCATCTCCATCAAGTGAGGCACTCGAATATATTTCTAGTCTAACATGAATATAACAGATACCAAGAAAAGGTCAGGAGATCTTTTTTCCATTTTTTTTGGGGGGTGAGTAGTTACGAGGAGAAAAATGTTGGGGTTCATTGATATTCAAACATAGGAAAAGAAGATAAATTACAATGAAAATTTCACAAAGGGTTCCACATACAAATGCTCCTTGTTTTTTCATCTTTAGCAGTGGCTTCCCATCACTATAGTCAGCTCCTCATGTTAATAATCCCAAACCACTAAGATTGATAAACTTACCTAATTTGTTAAAAGCTTTCAACAAAGTAAACAAGGTGGAGCTTCCAAAAGTTGAGTTTGCATAAGTTTTTGTAAACAAAAAATGTGTGTTTGAACATTTTTAGCCAAAACAAAAAAAAAGTTCTTTTTTGAAGATTTGCATACTCAGTTTCTCAAAAACTAACTCTTAGAAGCATTAAAACAAACACCTTAACTCTGATACATGAATAAATCCTATCTAAATTGTGTTCCCAACACAAAAGTTAATTCATTTACTCTCGCAGTCATAACCGATAGAAGTTTATAGCAATTTTAGTTTTCCATATTCTAATTTTTGAGAAAAAAGTTAAAACTCTTTTACCTTATCGCTCCAACTGCTTCCCCTTTAGAAAGGACTGGAAAATGTAGGGCAAAGAGCGCCAATTGCCAATCTCACTATGTAAATAAATGGTTTTGTTTTTTTTAATATACCCCTCGGGTCCAATAAGTGTACACTTGTACCTTTAATTGGACGACAAATTCAATTTCAGCTATAATTACCCCGATTTCATAGAAATAACTAGGCCTGGCCAGTGGGCTGGGCTCGGATCTGGCGGGCCGGATCTGGCGGGGTCGGGGTCGGAGCGGGACGGGCAAAGGGGGCGGGGTCGGGATTGGCGGGACTTGCTCCAGTCCCGTCCCGATCCCGATCCAGATCCCGTCGGAATCGGGGCCGGGCGGTGTCGGGTCGGGATCGGGGCGGGTTCCGGCGGGTTTTCCTTTTTTCTTTTTTTTAAATAACATATGTATAAAAAAAAACTCAATAAACAAGACAAGATAGTGTAATAAAAACATACCAAAGCTATTTTTGTGCCTCTTATATTATTTAATAGACATATGATTTTTTTGTAATACAAATACAATTGTCTAAATTGCAAATGTTGTCCAAAAGTTGCAAATTACATAATAAAATTGCAATTTAAAAAATTACATTCTCAAAAAAAACTATTCTAATTGCTTGATAATTTCCTATGGTTCTTCGGTTGGAATTGGTATTTGTTGGTCAAATTGATCCATGTCGCTTCCACTACCTTCGGATAAGATTTCGTTGTAGTTTTCGTCTTCTTCTTCGTTGATCTCCGGTTGACCGCACCTTCTCCGCTCGTATCCAATCTCTGAATAATACTGCAATTTCCAAGCTGTCTCCGGCTAATGAGTGTTTGTAGTCTCCTATTTGATATCTGCCGGCAGAAAAAGCGCTTTCAGACGCAGTTGATAACGCTTGAATGTTCAAAACATCTTGGGACATCATTGAAAGTGTCGGAAAGGTCTTCTCATCCCCCTCCAGTATTTCAGCAAGTCTTCACGTCCTTCTTCATTGAGAACTGCTTGGTACGGTACTGAACCCTGGAAAACAAAAATATCAAACTCGCTAATTTGGTTAGTAGCGGTATGGCCGCACATTATATTTCTGAGGCTTTCAATACTAGCCGTATAAACAACATGTCTTTTGTGAGATTGTGTTGAAGAAGAAGAAGATGGTATGAAAGCCGGTAGGTTATTAGCACTTTCTTATTGGTAAAACCTATATACTTTTTTGCATTGGTCTTCTACGCTAGACGACACTTCTTCTTTAGTTTGTTCAATAAGTGGTGGGTGATTTGGATTTTTGGGACTTGGAGGTGGTAGTACTTCTATACAATCGTAAATAGTTTCAATTAGTGATTTATTATTGTCTATTTTAATAGTCGAATTTAATACAACACCAATAATATAAATAGTGGGAATATGAATAAAATATTTTTTTATTTTGATAAACATTTTTTTAATAGCTGTCATATAAAATGGTTTTTTCCATATATTCACTAAGTAATAAAAATATTAGAGCTATATAAAATAACATAGTTGAAATAGTAGGATAATATATACTGAAAAATTCTTTTGTTGCTTGAAAAAATGTCTCTAAAAATACAATAAGTTCGGAAATTTTTACCCAATCACTATCTACAACCATATCAGCTGGATTTTGATTATGAGAGTTAAAAAAATAAAGTTATAGGTTTTCTATAGTCATAAGCAACAAGTAGTTGCTCGTATAAAGAATTCCACCTAGTGGGTACTTCTTTTGGAATTTTTCTACAAGGTAGTTGGCAATCGTGACAAGTTTTTTATATTCTTTTCTTCGTTGTATTCTATTATTTTTTAAAATAAAGTTTATAGCAAATTGTATTATACTAAGAATGTCTTGAAAAAGTGATAGACCATCCTTTACAATTAAGTTATATATATGACACGCACATTTTATATGACAATGATCTGGAAAAGATGGAGTTAAACTATTTTTAAAATTGTAATGGCGTAATTGTTAAAAGAAGCGTTATCTAATGTAATAGTCATAATTTTATCGGTTATTCCATAATAATGGCACACTTGATAAATATTATCTGCAATAAAAGTACCAGTGTGCCTATCATCTATATATCTATACGCTAAGATACGTTTTTGCATAGACCATTTATAATCTATCCAATGACAAGTTACCGTTAAATAATTATGGTCGTTAGTACTACGACCTACATCAGACGTGATAGATAATTTGCCATTAAAATGATATAATGAATAATGTAAATATTGTTGATATTCATGTGCGAATTTAAATACATCTCTCTTAACAGTTGATCTAGGAAAACCGTTAAAAGCAGGATTATATATACCTCTAATGTAATGAATAAAACCGGGAGATGAAGGAAATGAAAAAGGCAAACCCTCCACAGCAACTAATTTTGATATTGCTTCTCTATCTCTATGTTTATTATATTTAGGGCCTACAATTCCCCCGTCATAGGGTTAATTTGATCATGTACTTGGTCCGGGACAGTATCAGTATGTGAACCTTGTCCCCATGGAGCGGGCATTTGCGCATCCGGTTTTGAAGCCTGGTATTGGACATACCTAGTTGGATGAGCACTTACTACGTGTCTAATTAAACCCCCCGTCCCACCGTGACCTTTTCAGTTTTAAATTTTAAAACATTTTTACAAATTTTACATATAGCTACTTGATTCTCTACGTCCCTATCAAAAAATGTCCATGCATCTGATTTTAATGGTCGTTTTGCTGGACCTCGTCTCATACTAGGGGGAATAGGAGGCATTGAAGGTACACTAGTGGGTGTGTTGTCATCAACATTAGTGGGTGTATCATCTAGATCATCGTCTAAATTAAAGTCTTCTTGAGTTCCAAAAAATAGCTCCTCGTCTAAATCTAATGGTATTGTAGGAAAATGTTGAGTATCAACAAAATCATCCTGTGTAGGAATAAGATGACTAGAAGAAGTACCCTTGCCCTGGTTGCCCCTACTAGAAGAAGCACCCTTACCCTTACCCTTAAACATACATCTTAATCCCTCTATTTTAATTATGATAATAAATAATTAAAGATAATAAAATTAAGTACGCTAAATAAAATAAACAGACAATAATAATTTAATGAAGGAACGAATGTACCAAACGCCGACGTAACGTCGACGTGTAATCGAGAGGTTGAAAATTGAAACTTTGCTCGATGGAAGATCCTCAAGCTAGTTGCCAACTTTACTCCCAATTCCCAAATGAATAAATAAAATTGAATAATTAGTAAACAATGTAGACTTGTAGAGAGATATATTGAGAGATTGTAGGAAGATTTGTGAGAAAGATGAAGAGAAAATGAGTTATTTATAGTTGGAAAATTGGGTTAAAGTGTAAATATAATAACTTATGGGTTAAAAATAAATATTAAGGGGTAGGGGGGTTGGGGGAGGCCAAAAATGGCCGTTGCCCAACGGCCAAAATCTAAAATAGTGCAACGGTTATATTTGCAAAGGGGGGCTCTCGGGCGGGATCGGGGGCGGGCTCGGATTTTGCGGGCTTGGGACGGGCGGGACGAGACATTGTCTCGTCCTCAGTTCGAGTCCCGCTACCGTTTTTTTTTTTACTCGGGGTCGGGGCGGGACCAGGGCGGGCTTGGGACGGGGTCGGGGCGGGGCGGGGTCGGGCCGTCCCGGCCCACTGGCCAGCCTTAGAAATAACTCACCCCTCAATTTATAACCCGTCCCGACCCACAAAATAATTTTCATCCCCACCCAAATATACCCCTCTACAACCTAAAACTTCATTCCATGAAATAAGAAACATAGCTGAAATTAAGTGAAAGGAAAGGATATTTTGTGTGTCAATCAACTACTATATTGAGGATAATGTACAGCTCGCTTCTAGATAAGCTGATTGCAATTTTTTGCTTCCAGAAGTGTAAAATTCGCCTAAAAAAGACAGGTAAATGGAAGTCAAAGCAGTAACAACTATATGAAACAACTTGTAATTTCAAGTCAACAACAGAGCCTACATACAAATCATCATATATAGTGTACACTTATTGGAGTGGTTTAATTTGGCGACGTGAACCTCTAATTAGCAGTCATTTGTCATATCTGATTTTTTGAAATCAGCTATTTGAGCTTTTAACGGCAAGTGGCATGGATGAACTCAACTATTAATGAGACATGAATAAGCCATTTCGAAAAGTTCAATGACAATTTTGAAC
This sequence comes from Anisodus tanguticus, assembly GCA_034509755.1. Taxonomy (NCBI): domain Eukaryota; kingdom Viridiplantae; phylum Streptophyta; class Magnoliopsida; order Solanales; family Solanaceae; genus Anisodus; species Anisodus tanguticus. The sequence goes on from CM067558.1 coordinate 5,082,004, forward strand.
TTTTTCTCTATATTATACATTGAATCACTTTAACTTTATTGTGTGTGTAATCTTTATATTTCGACTCTCCTTAGCGAAAATATTACCGTTCCGCCGGTAGTCTTTAGTTATGGAGTATATGTAATATGCTCAAAGCATCCTTTTCCTCTCTTTTGTGTTTTATAGAGCACTAAGACTTATCGGACCCCTATTTGTAATCTATAGACATTCTCTCAATGCAGTACAAATTGCGTCACTACCAATTTCACAGCCGAGTTAGTCCAGTTCGAATTGGAGGGGAGAAGAAAATGCCACAACGTGTGACACATTAATCAACGAAATTTGTGTCAAGCAAAAGAAGTGGCTCATACGGTTGAAGATGAAATCGAAACAATGGATGATGTGTAGATTAGAGCGCGCCGTAGATTTGGAACCAGCACCACGTAAGAACCTGATATTTAAATAAAGAAGGGTAGAAGGGTGAATCTATTATACACCGAACATTGAACTATGCGCCAAGGGTCCTCAAAAATTTCTCAATCATCAAGAAGAAAAAAGCCATAGACATTACAAGGTTGCATAGTTCATGAGGGGAACAATTTCACTCTTGTTCAGCATGTATGTTGCAAAATCAAATACAATCTGACGCACTTCTAAAACACTATCAAAACTTACAGATATTTACTTCATTCAAAACTAATGTGCAAAACAAACTTTGGAAAACTGCAATGAATCTGAATCATTCAATACTCGTATATGCCTTCAGCTAAGTCAGTGACATGTAAAACTACCCTTGTTAACCCGACATATCTAATCTGTACGAAGCAAATCTGTTTGTGGCTTGAATTTCCCGAGAACCAAATATGGCAGTATAACCATGCAAGCCATGACTAGAGTGAACTGCAAAACATAGAAGACAAGGCACCATAATTCAATCAGATTCAAGAAACTAGTAAGACAAGAAATGGAAAAAAGTGGTAATACTCTAAAATGATGTGCTAAATATAGATGTTTCTTTTCTGCCCTTTGTCGGTTATTTACATTTGATTCTTTTTTTTCCTTGACAGAGTATTCCCCAAGGGCCAGTGGCGCACAGTTTAGAACTCGGTGGATAATGGGCCCGCCCCTCTTCCCTTCTCCACTTAAATACCATGCTTTTGTCTATGGCAGGGTTCAAAACATGGATGTCTGCTTAACCCACACAGTACACGTTGCGCTCTTACCACTAGACCAAAGCCCTAGGGGCACCATTGTCAATTGATTCTTTTACATAATTCATTAGAAAAATGCAAGTTATATCAAGCTGCTCAACTGTATGTATATCCATCAAACAATTGGAAGTTGTAATACTGGTGAAGCAGTACATAAAAGGACAACAATAGCAGAAGGAAATAAATCAAATTTAGCAAAAATTCGGGACATACCACAAGAGGAAGGGTCAACAAGCTCCAAATAGGCCACAGAGCATAACAGAACCTGAAACAAACGACTTGTATTTCAACAAAACAGTCTCATTTGATCTAGACGTTTGATACTATATCTTTATATTATTATTTGAATGGACGTGTAATTCACGCAGTCATAATGTCTCTTACAAGAGGAAAGATAGGAGCCCAAGCATAGTGATGAAGGGAAGGGCAGCTGTACTGGAAATCTCCCACTTCTCATAGGACTTCCGGACGCCAAAAGCCAGCATACTTGTATATATGAAAAATATTACATTCAAACCAACACAAAACATCCCGATGTATAGTGGTATTCTGCAGCAGAAATGTGAAGAATCAATGAAGGTACTTGATATCAAACAACAGAAAGCTCCCACATCATGGCTAAAATGGTGCAAGATACATGTGCTCAAAGCACTACATATGAAAAAGTTGAGCAGCTCTACTAATTCCTATTTATCACATGCATGTTATTAACATGATAACTGCTGCATTTTGCTAGCTTATAGAAGGATGCTTACATGAACAAACTGTGTGGAAATGATGGAAAACACAGGTAATACAGGGTAACTACAAACAAATTTGAAAATTTAGATATTTCGTATTACTTAGATATTAAGCATATTTTTTTATCCACTGTTCTACAAAAAGATCCTCAAATAGTTGTTCTTGCCCAGATTAAAGATTTATATTAAAACATCTTTACCCAATACAATTATGAACTGAGTTCATGATGCTAAACATTCAATCTTTCATTTCTTAACTTGTCATGATTTTAGCATCGGCTACCAAAGGAGATTTGGAAGTGAATTTACATGGTCTAATAGCATCAGTGGTTGAAGAAACTAATTAAGCATTTGGTGAGCTCTATATGTGAATGAATCCAAAAGATCCAAACTACAAAAGTGCCACATTTTCCCTTGCATTCCTCCATTCCTTACACATATGCTGTTTTATTTCTTTGATCTAAAATTAAAAGTGAAGAAAAGAGAGGTTATTCATTGATTACCACGGTATACTTCAAATAACCTACCAATGAGAATATACACTACACCTTATGTTTTTTCCATCTCTGAAGAGGTTTCACAGATTATTTTCCTAGAATTCAAGATTCAACTAAAGGAGAATTTTAGGACTTAACACAAAGGTGCATTGCCAGCTTAGTGGGAGTGTCAAATGGAGCCAACCGGAAGCAGGGGTGGAGCTGGAAGCCCCAATACGGGTTCGGCCGAACCCAGTAGTTGTTGCTCAAACGGTGCATTTGTGTTAAGAAATTCATTAGTTATGTATAAATATTAGATTTAGAACCTAGTTATTATCACTTGAAGTTGTCATTCTAAAATCCAGAACCCAAAAGGTTGAAATCCTGGCTCCGCCTTTGACCAGAAGGACGCATATCAAGACAAAAGAAGATGCAGAACAAACGAAAAGATGTCTAACAACTATTGTGCTCCTAGACATTCCTGACATCTAATGAAGCCTCCAGACAGAAAAGTAAGTCATTTAAAGCACTAGAATTTGTTTATCATTTTCCACTATGCTGCAGGATAAAAGCATTATAAACAAGCATATTGTTTCAACTTTCAACCAAAGCAAAAGATTGTTTGGAAATGTTTCAACTAAAATTCGAAGCTAATTTGACATGATTTGCATATGCAAGTCTAAAACCAATCAGTCGAATTCAAGCAAACCATATGACAGTAACTACCTATCAAGCACGGTAACCAAAACATTAGCTATAGCTACATCTATCCAATCATCTGATGTGAGCTAAAAATATCAAACAAGAGCAATCTAGAGATTTTAGCCAAAATTGACCCTTATCTATGGGAGTAGGTCCATTTTGGTCCTTCAAATATAACTTTGAGAATCTTTAGTCCCTTAAGTTTGCTCAAGTGGAGCACCTTTGGTCCAACTACTAGAATGGACTTAAAAATTAACGGTGACTACCAAAACACACTACTAAAAACACGGCAATAACCGACCTCGAGTGATATTGTGATATTGAGATATAGTTATTCAGGCAGTATTAGTAAACGCCTAATCTACACTTTTTTTTACCTATCCTCGAGTGATATTGAGTTATAGTAATTGATAACCTATCGTTCCGTGTTTACTTACACATCCTTCTGTTTTACCCTTTCTTCCTTTAGTTGGGAAAAACAATCAATGCAATATATGGAACATCAAATCGGTTACTTCAAAGTAATAAGTCAAAAGTAGAAATTGAACTAGTACACTTACCTCCTAATTTGATCATCGTGCCACAGAAGGAATATCAAATTATGATGCCGATCACCATAGTATACAATGAAAAATGCAGAAGCAATCCAAAGAAAATTCTCTAAAATCTCAGTCCATGTCCTTGTCCTCGGAATTGGATATGATTGTGATACCAATCTAGAACAAGCATCATCCTCAAGATCATCACCACTCGAACCATATCCTTGACTAAGCCTTTGCCTCACATATCCTCCACCTCCAACAGGTGTTCCACCAGACATATCAACAAAATTTTGCTATACCAAAACCAAAAATCAACAAAATTCTGTATACAACTTCTTTCTAACTCCTTCAAGTTATCCCATAAGCCAATTTAGCTCCAAATTCTCTATAAACTCATAACAAATATCCAATGCTAATTCACTTGTAAAGAATCAAAAAATGCAAACTATATAACAGTAAAAAGTAGTAACTGTATTTCCCAGTTACCAAATTACAGCTCATTAACCTAAACCCTACATGCCCACTTGAATCAAGATTCACAGAAAACTCAACTAAATAGTCCAATCTCTAAAACCCATATCAAGAATACAAAATTCTCAAAAACCAATCTCAAAAAATTCAAAATTCTCAAAAAGCCATCTCAAAAAATACAAAATTCTCAAAAACCCATCTCAAAAAATATAAAATTCTCAAGAACCCATCTCAAGAATACAAAATTCTCAAAAACCCAAATCAAAGATCAAAACTTTGTGACAACCCAATTCATAAATTAAGAAGTTGCATCACTTTAGGCCTCAAAATCTTCAACCCAGAAAAAAAAGTTGAATTCTTGAATACCCAAAACGTAAAACCTTTGGGTTTCTTTTTTTAAGATTAGAGTAATCAATGAACAATTCAATGTAGATAAACACAAGGGTAACAACTAAACACAACAAGTGTTGTTAATAATGACAAGTAAATAAGCCAATAAATGTTTTTTTTAGAGAGAGAGATCTGTGCATATAAGTGAGTATAGTGAAGAAAATTGACAGTTGGGGTAATGCCAGATTCGTTTCTTGTACCTTTAGTTCAGTGTTTTGATTGAAACCTTAACCTTTGGTATATATGGATTATACACTTTTTTACCTGATTTTTTTCCTTCCCTAAATATGTCTTTTTTTAATTTCTCATTCTCATCTGGTGTCCGGTATTTACAGTGAAACCGACTAAATTTGGATCGCGGTTGCACGATCATTTTGGTACATCGCTTAATTGTCAGAGCACGAACCCGAGACATCTGATTAAATATGGAGACCTCAACCGTCCCACCACAATCCATGTTATCCCTAAATAGATTCACTTTGGAAAAAAAGGATAACTTAGTTAATAGTTTTTTGCAGAAAATATCAAAAATTACTCTACTATGAATAAAAATAATTGTCAATTTTGTATACCATTAATGGGTATACAATATACTCTACACACTACAATCAAATCTATTTTTTTTTTGGAACTTTTAATTAAAAATGTCTTTGTTGTTGAGAACCTCAAAACCGAAAAGGAGACTTTTTTTATATGGTATCATATTTTATGTAATTTGAATAATGATTTAACAGTATTCAATAATTAAAGTTTAAAAAATATAGACCATCGATTAGTTGATTACATTCTAATTCATTGGATTAATGTTATTTTTACTACTGCATGGGTTATTCCTTCTTTTATTATGCAAAACAATCATTATCAATTAACAAAATGTAAAGTAGTAAGGGATAAGATTCTTTTTACAAGTAGACTCCACTTGTGAAATTATATTGGATATGTTATTGTTGTAATGAAAAAAGCAAGAAAGGTTCAATTGAATTGTAGTGACTTTTGGCTGCTAAGTTTGAACTATGTAATATTATAGTTCTAGTTGTGACAAGCAATTGACTATTACCTTGAAGAAAAAGGAACTATAGAGTTGAAAGTAGTAAAATTTATCAATTTTACAAATGAAGTTTTATTTCAATATAAATTGTATATGTAATATTGCTCAGAGTATCATTGATTCGTTATTGAATAGTGGTGATAATCACTACTAACTAGTAAGAATGGAGTCCCATCCCCACAAAGATGGAAGGTCATCAAGGACTTTTTCATTATCTAATTAATTTTTTTATTGTTAAACAAAGCTTAGATAGATGAACTTCTTTGTATACCTATATGGAGTTCATGTTGATGAAGCTTCTCTTATTAGTGGTTTGTTAGTCTTAGTCATAAATTGTATCTTATTGTGATGAAGTGTTTGGTTTCTCTTATAAGTCTTGATGAATGATGATCAATTGGATAAAGACAGAAAAAAGAGACGTAATTAAAAATTTAAAATGCACACTCCACTCTTCACATCCACAAAAAAGAGGTTTCTTGATAAGTTTCTTTCTACTAGTATATGTTTGATGATTGAAACTGCCAAAACTGTGACTTGAAAACAGAAACTTTGAATATTATAGGCAAGAGTATAACAACTTACCCAAAGGAGAGGATAACAAGAAAATAATATATTGTATACTCAAGTACCTGAAGTTTCTCCAACCTGACAAAATATTTACTTGGCAAAATTGAATCCACAATGAATTAGCTATGAGCTATTGGATACATGATATTATCAGTAACACAGTTTGTACATATAATTCTTTTTCGAATGGGGATATTTCTTTTTGCTAAGATTGTAGTTCTATTGCAACACTACTTGAAAAGAAGAAACAAAAAACTTCCCAATCGTGGACACGGGAATTTGAAATCTGCTTGTCGATTACAAGTACAAAAAGTGAAATACAACTCAATGGCCTGCAGTACTACTTACGCTAACCATATCCATTAAGGTCGAGTATAGCACTTCCAAAGATAAATAACCTAAAAATTTCCTTGTTTCGGATTCACCATTGTTAACGTCCATTTGAAGTTTGCTTTCTTCGGAGAATCCATCTTCCATCACCAACCACCAGGAAATACATCCTTGAATATCTTCAGCGTCCACATGAGCCACCAGACTAAGTGTTTCACCTTGCTCTAACTCAAACGACAAGGATAAGAAATCCCGGTTTGCTTTGATACCAACCATAAGGGCTTCTTCATGAAGCCACCGTATCACCTGGCTGGCAACCTGTAGCAGAAATTAATACTTCAATTAAGGACATACTGATGACCGCATAACTGCAAGATGGAAGTGGCATTGCTTTCTAACATTGAATGTATACCGATTTGTTAATAGAAAAGGAAGGGTACAATTGTGGTGCTTTTTCTTTTTCCTATTTGTGATAACTGAGAAATCCCAGGGCCAACTAATGCACGGTTTGAAACCTAGTGGATAATAGGTTTACCTCTTTATCCTTCCCCAATTAAATGCCAGGCTTTTGCCTGCAACAAGGTTTGAATTCGTGACAGACACCTAACCCATACATCATGAGCTACGCTCTTACCACTAGAAGAAAAGTCTATGGTTTGGGTGAGGGGGGTTACATTTGTGGTGTTTATATTTTTTTGAAAACAAAATAACATTCTCCCTCATGATCATAGCTATCCACCATAAGTTTGGAACCTGACCACAAGATAGCAAATTATTCTAGGCAAGAACACAAATAGTTTGAAAACCTTTATCGCTATCACCCTCTATGTGATTTTCGTGTCTCATAAATCATCCCCAAAAATACAACAGAAAAGGATTCAAAGAACAGATGGTTCAACTGAATCACAGGAAAAACAACTAATGTCTAAGATCATAGGCTTTCTTTTAAGGAAGGGCCAATTCTAGAAAGAACAGAAGTTTATCAAGCCAGAAAATGAACTCTTTTCCATAGTATATCACACTTTGATACTAAAACAATAATAAGAGGAGCAGGAGGAGATACAGACCTGCTGCAATAGTACCATTGGAAGATCTGACAAGTCACAATCATATCTGTTCATAGGGCAAGTACTATCAGGCTTTCCTTTGAAGAGGCCAACAACATTAGGAGCACCTTCCCCTTCCAGACTGATGCAATCATCACGTACCATGACTTTTGTACGAAAGTGAGATTTCACATTCTTTACATAGTCAGATGAGTGAGACAGGCTTCCTGCATGGAGAATCGACTCAGGTACATTCATGGAGAGTGTCCACGATGATGTTCGAGAATGCCAAGTGGGATGCGATATCAATTGGACATGTGGTATCCTGCTGACCTACAGACAGAACCAAGAAATTCTTCAGATACATAATGGTTAAATTGCCTGGCAGCTTACAAAACCAAACAGGTAAGGTTCATACCAGACTTTCAAGCTCTGAAAGGACCTTGTTTGAGAAGATCCTATGAGCTAGAGAGACGCAGAAATGTCCCAAAAGATTAGGGCCATCTTTCGTGGGCTGAGCAGATATTTGAGGTTTACCCAAAGATGATAATCTCTCTTTGGCTTTTATAAACACATGTTCATGAAAAAGTTGTTGCAAATAAATTTCAAAACTAATACGATTGGGAAACCCCAACTTCTTAAAGTCAGGTTTCCCTTCATCTAGTTTTGAAGCATCAACTGATTCAAAAGACGCAATAGCAGTTTCAGAATGTTCATCACCCACAGCATTAGCTGTCTTATCATCGTCAGTAGATGGTACAAGTGATATGGACAAAGAAGCTCTTTGACCGATGCTTAAACGTAACAAGTTTTCTTGTATTCCTGTCACGTCAGCACCCAAAGCTGGATTAAATGCTTCACGATTAACCAAATCAAACACCTGCAACAAGGACCAAGAAAATAATCAGAAAATAGGTCACAGAAAACGAATAAGAAAATCTTAAAGAGTACTAGAAAGAGAAAGGAGGGAACCTAGAAACATACCTGCTCATCAAAAATTGCTCGATGAACTTCACAGAGGGTTGAGTGAGTTTCTTTCACATGCTCATCATCACTTTTTTCTCTCTTAGTTTCTCCAGAAGAATCCTCAAAAGAGCCCTTTGGTTTTGTTCTGCCATGTTTTATGACACCACTAGGTGTGCTTGCACCGAGAAACTCAAATTGAAGGGTGCGGCAGGAATTTGGCGGCAAATTCACAGCCAGCATCCCAGCTGGGTCATGCTCAATACGCACCACGGATGCAGAAGATGGGCGAAATGCAACTGCTGGATCATATAATGAAGTGTCAAATAAATCAATATAAAACCCTTCATTTCCAGAAGCAGCAGCAACCATCCGATGCCATTTAACCTTCCAATTTTGCTGCAATCTATCAGCTCATCAGGAAATACATAGACAAAATCTTGACAAAGACATGGTAGTCTAAATGCCTGAACACATTGGTGTGTTCCACGATGTACTAATACCATTAGTAGCCACAAATAACAAACCTGATAAGAGCACCATAAAATCTTGCTTCTCTAGCGACTTGTTGTTCCAAAGCTTTGGCAGATTGCTTAAAATATTTCCCCAAGTGCTGCAAGAAAAAAACAAATTATGTTACTCTTACAGCTTTAATACTGAAGTGCATAATTCAAGAAAAAAAATCACAAATACTCTGTCAACAAAACCATTAGATTTAAAAATAATCCAGTGGATTATTTGTTTAGCTCAATTTAGAACTGAACATCAACCAAAACACCTTGCAGAAGGGATAAAGAAAAATACACGGAAGCATTGCAGCTTGGTCGCCATAGACACAGCAAGGTCTGACAGATGCTCGTTAGGCAATTGCTTTGGCCTGGTCATGCCAGCCACTGTAACTGCATCGTTTGCCTCCACCTGTATGCAGAACATCAGAGTCAGTAATGCAATATATAATCCATAGTCCCCTTTCGCACTAATCTATCCACTATCCAGATAATTATGCCTAAGAAAAGGTGCTGTCTTAAATTCCAGGGAGAAGGGGCAGGAAGGGATTGAAGGAGCATATGGACTGACAAATCTCATGCACTTAAATTACTAGTGTCAAAAGCTTGACTCAAATTCTCTAATCCTTGGTTGTCTCTATCATTCTGACAATGAAGAGTAAATTGATGTGCCATCATATGTGTGTTTCTTCTGGAAACATTATCTATGAAACTGGATCACATAATGACATAAAATAAAGGGCACGGAGTAACCAGTGAATCAAATTCACTAAAGATGGATAAATCACAAGTTAGTCATGGCTTGCTCTGCTTCTTTTCTTATATAAATTTTAAGGCTTTCTATCCAATTTAAGTTATTTAGAAATTATAACCTGTGACTTGGCCAGTGGGTCATCAAAACATAATATTGCAATTAAACAGTATTCATGTGATAGGATCTCAGAAGAGCCCAAAGGGAACATTTGCTAACTCAACACATTCAATATAAAAAGTGGAGTCCATTTAAAACATAACCTTACTGGATCATTAACAAATGGAAACCATTTAAAGACTTAATACTCTGAGGCACATGCACTATATAGAACCGATACCTATGTAGGTTAATTGACAATGAGACTAAAAAGACACTGATGAAGTAACTTCTTTTGATAACTACATCGTATCAACAAAAAGAGTCACCAAGTTATTGCACAACGTTTTGACTATCAGGCACAGCAAAACAAAGAAATAAATGGAAGAGAACAAAATAATTGAATACATCATTGACTCCCTCAACTATAATTGAATACATCATTGACTCCCTCAACTAACTCATTTTATAGAGAAGTTACAATATCCTAGGCAAAAACTCCCACACTAGCAAATTTTCATTTCATGAGAAGTGACTGCATCAGCTAGTGTATTTCTGCATTGCATATCTCAATTGGATTCCTGGAGCTAAAATTCACACATCAATCCTTATAGAATGAGGCATCACCATAATCCGCAGAGTTCATTCTGCATCAGCACTCTACCAGATAAGTTAGCATCAGTTTGCCAATGCCTCACTCCTCTTACTAGAAATTCAGCGCACAACTTTTCCAAGAATCTACATGAGGATATAGAGATTAATGACCAGAGTTTATGGCTCTCTAATACTTCTTCCTGAAATAATAGTAGTCATGCACAACGGGAAGAAAACAGCTCAAGAGTCGTCATGCTGATTCAATTCAAAAAGACAACATTCTTGCTACCGAATGCTCCACGGTGAATAGGATGTCTTGAATCTTCTTCCTCTAACCACTTTTCATGTACATTCACGATCATATATGTGTGTAGTTTACAGTTTTCTATCTAATATACATCTCTGTAATTGTATCTTTTGAATTGGATTCATACCTTAACTAATAAAAATGTTCCAACCTGCTTTCATGATTAACCTCAACATTGGATCGTAACCAGTGTGCTACTCTCATAATAAAATTACATTGCATTAATCCATGATGCAAACACAACTGTATCATCAACCCTTCTACATCTTTCAGCTTAAAACTGCACACCCACAAAAACTCATTGGACAAATAATGAGTATAGCTAAAGACAAATATCTTCCACCTTCAAGCACATCATCAAGCTAAAACACACAGTGTTCCTCTTCCGGTAAGTGCACGAAACACAACCAGCAAGGCACAAGACAAACTAAACATGCACCAAAAAATAATCAATCAACCAACACCTCAATCCCATAATTAGTTGGCGTTGACTAAACCTAATTATCAAGGTGGAGCTAGAGTGTGCGAAGGCGGTTCAGCAGACCCAGTAGTTTTGGTTCAAACCTTGCATTTGTCTTAAGAAATCCATTTATTATGTACAAATTATTAATTTAGAAGCCATTAACTCAAAAGGACTTAAATCCCGAACCCATAATATTCAATACCTGGCTCCGCCTCTGCTCACTATTCATTTTGCTCTATTCAAGTTCATTTCATTGGAATATTAAACTACTTGTCTAGGGAGCCGGGTGCACTAAGCTCTCGCTATGCGCGGGGTCCAGAGAAGGGCCGGACCACAAGGGTCTAATGTACGCAGCCTTACCTTGCATTTCTGCAAGAGGCTGTTTCCACGGCTTGAACCCATGACCTCTTGGTTACATGACAGCAACTTTACCAGTTACGCCAAGGCTCCCCTTCATTAAATTACTTGTCTGGGTTCTCTAAATCTCCCAATTATCCCTACACTGACATATGAGTCTTTGACCAGACTCCACAGAAACACCAATCCAAAATGTAAGTATAAGAACAATTAAACCTTAATCCAACTAATCTTTATCAAACATTATCCAAATTCTGTATGGTGAACTAAAATGCTAATATTAACTTACAGTGTGAATGAGATCGATAATGACTTGAAGCTCTTGATGAGCCAATCGCAAATTCTCCACCAAACTCTGCCATTTCCATGGCTGACTACTACTGGTCTCCTTCGAAGAAGTAGAACTACTGCTTTTCTTCTGCTTCTTACTTGGCTCCTCTCTCTCCACCGCCCATGCAAAATCAATTCTTCGTATCAAACTCACCGTTTTCTCATCGTATCCTATATCACTGCAACAATTTTACGCGAAATCTAAATGTAAATATCTAACTCACAAACTTATTATGCACGAAATTCTGCACACACACACGTGTGTGTGTGTGTGTATATATATATATATATATATATATATATATATATATATATATATATATATATATCCAGCACACAAACTGATTATGCAGTTCACAAACTGATTATACAAATACATATATATACATATACATACGCGCGCACACACACATATATATACATATACACACACACACACACTCTTATTACTTATATATATCCAACTCAAAATCAACTCCTCATATCAAATTCACCGTTTTCTCATCGATCCTATATGACTGCAACAATTACGCAAATGCAAGTGTAAATATCAAGCTCATAAACTGATTATGCACGAAATCCTACATCAATTTCGTGCATAATCATATATATATATATATAATCAGTTCTTCGAATCAAATTCACCTTTTTTTTCATTGTATATTATATCACTGCAATAAATTACGCAAAATTTAAATTCAAATATCCAGTTCACAAACTGATTACGCATGAAATTCTACATATATATATATATATATATATATATATATATATATATATATATATATATATATATATATATATATATATATATACACATGTGTGAGTGTGTATAATCAGTTTGTGAGCTGGATATATAAAAAGAGCAGACCGGTGCACTAAGCCCCCGCTATGCGCGGGGTCTGGGGAAGGGCCGGACCACAAGGGTCTATTGTAGCCTTAACTTACATTTCTGCAAGAGGCTGTTTCCACGGCTTGACCCGTGACTTCCTGGTCACATGGTAGTAACTTTACCAGTTACTCCAAGGCTCCCCTTCATGAGCTGTATATATATCGTATCAAATTCAGTGTTTTTTCATCGTATCCTAAATCACTGCAACAATTACTCAAAATTTAAATCTAAATATCAAGCTCAACAAACTGATTATGCATAAATTCACTGTTTTCTCATCGTATCCTAAATCACTGCAACAATTACACAATATATAAATGTCAATATCAAGTTCATAAACTAATTATGCATGAAATTCTACATCTATATAGAGAGAGAGAGTACGAAGGGAAGCGTTCGGCGCCTTGTTCTTCGATGGTTTCTAGACGTTTGATCGGAAGCTTATCGACGGAGATCTCCAGATCGCCGTTCATTTTATGGGAGATTTTCCGGGAACAAGTGTCGGAGAAATCCCGAATTGTGCCCTAATGGCTAAAGGTGGAAGATACCCGTCGAGAAGATTGGGCTTTGATTTACTAAATTCATAGGCCTATCAGAATCTGGGCTTAAGCATCTTTAGCATTTAGAACTTAAGAGCCCAACTACACTATGCCTATATGACGTGGTGGAATCAGGAATGTAAAATATATCAATTTATAACTAAATTTCACGTATGATCATTGAATTTCTTTTATTATATTAATAAAATTATAAAATTATTTTTTATTATATTTATAAAAGTGTATCCACTATAACAATAAATATGATCAGACATATTTGATGTCGTACCAAATGGAGTCGCAATTGTTCTTTTTCTTCTTACATCATTAACTTCTCTTGCGGCAAAATCTCAAGAATTGGCACCTAAGTTTGGATAAAAAAATAAAATAAATTGTGATATGTCATCAATCAGGGTAAAATTATCTAATTATAATAAACTAGTAAATATGCCCGCGCTTCACGCGGTGCATTAGCCAATCTTTAAGTCACACCCGTAATTAAGTTTTTCTTTTTCATTATATGTCGTATCCGAAAAAAAGTTTACTTGTTATTTCAATATTCCACTATGTAAGTAACTATTATCATAAACAATCTCTTCACGAAGTTATTGCATTAAATGTAAAAATGTAACTACAAAAGATATCTTATTCAGTATCGGCGAGTACAATGTTCAGCATTGAGTATAACATGAAAGGACGTAGAAAACACTTCCTCGCAATTTCTTTTTCATAGACCCAAAAAAGACACTTTTTATATATCAGTGTGAAAAGACACAATCCGCAAAGAGTACACATAGCTACAACCATATCAATCAACTGCATAATAAATTAGCACAAGCATGATCACAAGATGGCACAAAAAGATGTTGTAATACATAAATAAACAAAGATAACTCATATCTTAAGTTTAGAGTTCTATAATCTATAGAGATTCTACGTAGCGACCTTGAAGGAGGGTGAGAAAAACTATAAAGATGAAAATATTGCTTAAAATGAGGCTGAAACCTCCATAACTTTAATTGCTTCTTATAATTTCTAATCTTGAATTTACAGGTAGATTATTATTGGTATTGGAGGCTCTTGTACTTAATTTAAACAAAGATAACTCATATCTTAAATTTGATTTCTTTAGCACACCTTAAAACTTTATACTCCAACGATACGATGTACTTAATTTAAACCTTTTTATTGAGCACCTCTTTTTTCAAAATGGTGTTCTGATTCTTTTTGTTCTTAAGATATGCAGCTTCTTCTGATCAGATAAAATCAAGGTCAGAGAATTGTGGACTACAAGCAGAAACATACCCCAACCATGATAGTCTTGTTAAGATAATTATGGGTCAATCCCATAATTATCTTAAATTATCATTAATCATGAATATTGTAATATCTTAATTTAGGATTGTAATCACATTATTTAGGATGATTGTAAATTAGTATCATCTAATTTAGACTAATTAGATAGATCTTTCTTTATTCTATTAGGATAACTTTGTATATATTTTTTACCATTGGAATGAAATCACTCAAGGAATCAATTTCCCTCATGGTATCAGTAGCCAAAAATATTTTTCCCTAAAAAACTTTCCTCACCTCTCTTAGCCGATTTTTTTCTTATTTTTTCGGCCAACACTTAACCAAACCCTAGGATTTTCTAAAAACCCTAATACTAAACCCAAACCCTAAGCTACAACATCCCCCATCCGTCGGCCCTACTTATTTTTTTCTTTTCTCCCTTTTCACAAACCCTAGCCGACACTTAGGGTTCTCCAAGTTAATTCCACCAAACACAAAACACTATTCTCTTCTTCTTTTGGTCTTGTCTTGTTTGTTGCGTGGAGAAACTATGGCCGAAAACAAAACTTTCATACGCTCTTACCGTAAATAACGTCAAGAACTTTATTTCCATAACACTTGAATGGAAAAAGGGCAATACACCTCTTGGGCGGAATTGTTCAAAATTCATTGCCGCGCTTATGAGGTAATAGATCATATCATCCCTTCCGAGTCATCATCGAACACCCCTGCGGTGGACAAAAAGTTATGGTCCCGTTTAGATGTTATAGTCCTTCAATGGATTTATGGCACTATATCAAACTATCTTTTACATACCATACTAGAGCCGAACTCTAAGGCTCAACAGGCGTGAGAACGTTTACAAAACATATTTCAAGATAACAAACTTTCTAGGACTGTATATCTTGAACACCAATTTACTAATGTTAAATTGAATGATTTCTCCAACGTTTCCACCTATTGTCGAGAATTGAAGGTGCTCGCAGACCAACTATCAAACGTTGGTTCGCCAGTAACAAATAAACGATTGGTTCTTCAGTTGATTGCAGGGTTGAATGAACAGTATAATGGAGTTGCTACATTCATTCAACAGAGTAATTTGTTGCCTCCTTTCTATGAGGCCTGTTCGAGGTTGATTCTCAAGGAAACACGGAAAGAAAACACATGCATCCTCTAGAGCAGCCATCGCCGGAACTGCTCTCATCTCCACCAATTCCTTTTCCGTGGATTTTCAGCCACAAAAATCTGGTTCGGGAGGAAATGAAAATCGCAACAATAATGGTCAAAAACTGGGTTCAAACCGTAACAATAACAAAGGAAAAATAATGGTGAAAATGGATGAGGTAGGGGATACAGCCAACCAGCCGACGACAGCAACTAGTCCGGGCAGTGGCGGCCAAACCAACAAGTCAGAAACCAGTGGAGGCAGTACCCACCTTGGGCCTGGGCCCCACAGTGGACTGCCCCGCCTTGCCCATACCCAACTTCATCATGGGCCAGGCCTCCATCTTCAAACCGACAACCCAGAATTCTAGGTTCTTTTCCACAACATGCATTTGCAACCCAGGCACCATCTTCTGTAGGCTATGCTCCCACTGATAATTAACAAGCCATGAACAACATGAATCTTAATATTCCATATGAGTCGTGGTATATGGACACAGGGAAAACATCTCACATGACGACATATCAAGGTAATCTCTCATCTTATTTTAATATGAGCAGCAATAAAAATATTATTATCGGCAGTGAGCAGAAAATTCCAATTTGTGGTATTGGTCAGGTAAAACTACCCCCTCCACACCCACCATAATATTTGAAAAACATCATACATGCACCAAAACTGATTAAAAATTTGATATATGTTCGACGTTTTACAAGTGACAACAATGTTTCTGTGAATTTTGATCCGTTTGGCTTTTCTGTGAAGGATTTTTAGACGGGGATGCCACTAATGAGATGTAATAGCACAAGAGACTTGTATCCCATCACCACTGTTTCCAACATTCGCATGACCAACCATCAACCTATGCAGCTATTTCTCTTATTAGATGACACAATCGGTTGGGACACCCAGGAGCACCAGTTTTCAATAATCTTAGGAAGAATAAATTGTTTTCTTGTAACAAACTTTTGGACTCTTCTGTTTACCAAACTTGTGTGTTTGGAAAACATGTTAAGCTTCCTTTCGCATCATCTATTTCTCATACTCTTATGTCATTTGATCTTTTGCATTGTGATTTGTGGACATCACCAGTTTTGAGTTCTGCATATCATAAATACTATATGCTCATTTTAGATGATTATTTAAATTTTCTGTGGACATTTCCCTTAGGAAATAAATCACAAACCTACACAATTTTAAAACAATTTAGTGTTTTTATCAAAACTCAATTTGACAAATCCATTAAATATTTTCAATGTGATAATAGGGGGGGGGGGAGGATTCATAAATATCCAATTTAATGATTTTTGTCACCAAAATGGGATGTCTTTGCGTCTTTCATGTCCAACTACATCACCACAAAATGGAAAAGCCGAAAGAAAAATTTGAACAATTAACAATATGGTTCGCACTCTCCTTGTGCATTCGTTCACACCATAAAATATTTGGCACCATGGACTTCAAATGGACATATATCTTTTAAATATTCTTCCTAGTAAACAGCTCTCCAATGTGTCCCCTACATAAATGTTATATCAGCATCTCTCATCTTTTACACATTTGAGGGTGTTTGTGTTATCCTTTGTTTCCGTCCACAACCATTAACAAATTGCAGGCTCGTTCCACTCCTTATGTGTTTTTAGGATACCTACAAAATCATAGGGGATATAAATGTTATGATATGACGAACGGGAAAATCATTATCTCTCGTCATGTTGTTTTTGATGAGTCTACATTCCCGTTTGCTAATTCTCATGTGGCATCCTCACCTTCATATGATTTTTTGGACAACGGAATACATCTAATTTTACACCACCATCTCAATACCCAAAATCAGGTGGGACCTACCCAATAAAATCCCTAAAATGTCTCGGCCCAACCACAAAATAGGGTTGGACCAGTCCACGGATCGGAGGCCACAACCTTTTTACCGATGGTTTCGGCCAAGTCCATTTTTAGTGGAAGCCAGGCCCAAGTAAGGGAGCCCACTTCTCCCCCACCCGTAAACCAATCCAGCCTAATACCCCGTACATTATCCCAGCCCAATAACCCACCGGCAACCCCATTTCAACCACATTCTGACTTAGGCCAAAATACCACCTCTCGGTCCAATACCGTACCCGAGACCCCTAATACCCAACCGATGATAGCATAACCTCGGACCATTGAAACCCGTGCCATGCACGGGATTTTTCAACCCAAACATCATTTCAACTTACTATCTTCGGTCCAACCATTACCTCTACCAAAAAATTCCAAAGCAGCCCTATCAGACCCGAATTGGAAAGTTGTCATGTTAGACAAAATTAATACTCTTATTAAAAATAAGACGTGGGAATTAGTGCCCTGTCCATCTAATGTTAACATAATTAGGTCTATGTGGATTTTCTGTCATAAAAAGAATTTTGATGGCTCCTTTGTGAGATACAAAGCTCGTCTTGTTGGTGATGGCAGGTCTCAACAGGTTGGAGTGGATTGTGGTGAAACTTTCAGTCTGGTGGTTAAGCTAGTAACTATCCGAACTATTCTTAACATGACACTGTCAAAATCCTGGATCATTCATCAGTTACATGTCAAAGATGCATTCTTACATAGCCATCTGTAAGAGACAGTTTACATGCACCAGCCGTTGGATTTCCGAGACTCTACACATCCGGACTATGTTTCCCTGCTGAAAAAATCCTTATATGATTTGAAACATGCTCCACATGCATAGTATAACAAGTTTGCAGGTTTTGTATCCACACTTGATTTCTCACACAACAAGTCTGATCAGTCATTATTTATTTATAAGAAGGGAAGTGACATGGCGTATATCCTCCTATATGTAGATGACATCATTCTCACGACCTCATCTACATCATTTTGCCAATTTATTATGTCCCTTCTCACAACAGAATTTGCGATGAAGGAATTGGGTCCTTTAAATTATTTTTTGGGCATTGCTATAACTCAATATGCGGGTGGTCTGTTTCTAAGTCAAAATAAATACGCCGAGGAGATCATTGACAAAGCCGGTATGTACTCCTGCAAACCATTACACACTCTAGTGGATACAAAGGCAAAATTGAGTAACGCTATAGGGACTCCATACACTGATCCAACACACTACCGCAGTCTAGCAGGGGCCTTGCAGTACCTTACTTTCACGAGACCTGATATCTCCTATGCAGTTCAGCAAGTGTGTTACATATGCATGATCTGAAAGGGGAACATATGGGGGCTCTCAAGAGGATTCTACGGTACATCAAGGGTACTCTTCATTTTGGAATACATTTGTATAAGTCCTCCATATCAAATATCTCATCTTATATAGATGCGGATTGGGGTGGCTGCTCGGACACACGACATTCCACCTCTGGTTATTGTGTGTTTTTGGGAGATCATCTGATTTTATGGTCTTCCAAACGACAACCAACGTTGTCTCGGTCGAGCGCTGAAGCAGAATACCGAGGGGTAGCCAATGTGGTTGCTGAATCATGTTGGCTCTGTAATCTTCTCTTAGATCTCTATTGTCCGATTGAAAAGGCAATTGTAATTTATTGTGATAATGTGAGTGCAATATACTTATTCGGTAATCATGTTCAATATCAACGCACAAAACACATCGAAATTGATATATTATTTGTCCGAGGAAATGTTGCACGTGGACAAATCTGTGTTCTCCATGTACCGTCCCGTTATCAAATTGCTAACATTTTCACCAAAGGTCTTCCGCGCGTACTATTTGATGATTTCCGGGACAATCTCAGCATACGAGAACCTCCCGCTAAGACTGCGGGGACTGCTAATCATAAATATTGTAATATCTTAATTTAAGATTGTAATCACATTATTTATGATGATTGTAAATTAGTATCATCTAATTTAGGCTAATTAGATAGGTCTTCCTTTATTCTATTAGGATACCTTTGTAAATATATTTTACCATTGGAATGAAATCACTCAAGGAATCAGTTTTCCTCAAGTCTAACCTCGAGCAGAATTATAGTAATATACATTGTGAAGACCTAACAATATATTTTCATCTTTCATAATTTTGACTGTAAAAGGAAGCATCGGTTTATTTCTCAACTACATTGGTTGAAGAAAATGGATGAGAGAGTACATATACTAAATTATTAAAGTTTCCAAAACATAGAAAAAATCCTATAACAAATAGGACTGACTTCTTTTTCAAAAAAAAACAAATAGGACTGACTCAAACAGTCTAGCTTTCTACAACCCAATCTTAGATGGAAAAACAACAATAACATACTCAGTGAAATCTCATATATAGGGTCTGTGGAGGATAGACCCTCGGCATAACGACCAACAATTCAAGCGGTGTGAAAAAAGAAATAATGAAAACCAATCTTAGATGGAACATGCCTAAATAATAGGATAAGAAAGTGAGATGCCCAAATAATGACAATGAATCTCATGACTTCAGATACGTCCATTTGTGAATGTCTCTTTAGCAATTCTATCTTTGAATTTCAAGTAAACACGAAACACTAATGAGCTCTAAAGGACAAAACTCTTATGGTATATGAAATTGTAGAATAATGTAAATCTCCTTGATTGGAGTTCTCTTATTAATGCAATATATATATAGAGAGAGAGTGCACAATTATAGTTTTAGTGGAATTAGGATTTTTATTTTACATTAATTATACTAAAATATTAATTACAGAATATCTTGTGAATATATGGAATATATTCACTATCACACCCCCTCAGTCGGTGCAGGAGGAAGTCGGACGCTGAGATTGAATCTAAAGTCAAGGAACAGTTGTCGAGGAAGCCCCTTTGTGAAGATGTTTGCGTACTGATACGAAGAAGGAACATACAACACCCTAACGTGATCCATTGCAACCTTCTCACGAATAAAGTGAATATCCATCTCAATATGCTTGGTTTGCTGATGCTGAACCGGGTTATGAGACAAGTAGACAACAGATATGTTATCACATTAAATCAAATATGCCTTACGTAAGGGACAATGAAGCTCAAGAAGGAGATTTCAGAGCCAACATAGCTCGGCAACAACATTCACAACACCTCGATATTCTGCTTCTGCAGTCGAACAGGAAAGTGTGGCTTGCCGCTTGGCAGACCACGATATAATATTATCCCCTAAAAATATGCAATAGTCTGACGTAGAACGACGGGTGTCCAGACAACCTGCCCAATCTGTGTTTGTGTAAGAGAGCAACCTAGTAGGTGCGGATGGATATAAATATAGTCCATAGTCAAGAGTGTCCTTAACGTACCGAATGATACGCTTAAGAGCTGTAAAGTGAGGCTTCCTAGGAGCGTGTATGAATAAGCACACCTGCTGAATAGCATATGCAATATTTGGTCAGGTGAAGGTGACATACTGAAGAACACCTGTGAAACTCCTATAAAGAGAGGGATCGCTGACCGGATCCCCTAATTCATACTGAGTTTGGACTTTGAGTCGACATAAGTGGACATGATCTTGTAGTTTCTCATTTTATCCCTGTAGACAATCTCCTCTACATACTTACGCTGACTTAAGAACATGGCATGTGCGGATCTGGTCACCGATATCCCCAAAAAATAACTCAACTTACCCAGATCTGTCATAGCAAATTCAAACTTGAGAAGGACAATGATCTCGTGTTTCAGTATATAAAAAAAAGTTGTAGAACAATATCATCCACATATAAAAGAAGATAAGCCGTGTCAGTACCTCGATGAAAAATAATCAGGGAAGGATCACTCTTGCTGCACACGAACCCTATATGTATGATGTATGTAGCAAACCTCTTATACCAAGCCCTAGGTGCTTGTTAAAAAACGTATAGTGACTTACAAAGATGACAGACATAATAAGGAACCTCCGGATGCATAATGTCAGGCGATCGATGCATATAAACAGCTTCTTTCAAATCCCCATGTAAGAAATTATTTTTTACATCAGGCTGGTGAATAGGCCAATTTTTCCCCATAGTTATGCTCAACACTGTGCAAATGGTGGCTGGTTTGACCATCGAACTAAATGTATCACCACAATCAACTCTCTCCTTCTGACTAGTACCATTAGCCACAAGTCTTGCCTTATGGCGTTCAAGCTCACCACTATCTCAGAATTTATGACGATAGAGCCACATACAATGAATCACATTCACCCCTTCTGGTTTTGGAACAAGATCCCAAGTGTGCTGATTGGTTAACGCATTAAACTCCTTACGCATGGCCGCATTCCAATTTGGGTCAAGTTTGACTAATTTTGGCTTTTTAGGAATGGGTGAGATGGTTTGAGTGGATAGGTTAAAGTGAACTTTTGGTTTGAAAATCTCGTGTTGTGCACGGGTTTCCATGCGGTGTGGGGGGACGGTCACGGGTGGGGTAGGAGGGCTGAGAGGTGACAGACTGGACTGGGTAGTGGGGTCAGGACTGGGTAGTGGTGATGGGCAATGGGTTTGGGGCAGTGGGTTTGGGCGGTGAGACTGGGTAGTGTGACGGGCAGGGTTTGGGTAGCGGGGTGGGGCAGTTGTCACGACCCAAATCGAAAGGTCATGACGAGCACCCGTACTTGTCGAGTACCACTAATCATATATTTAGCATATACCCGTAATTTCGCATGGCCCATGAGGCCGCCATGAAATACCTTGCTGACATACGAAAATAGTAGACTGGAAATGAGCTATGTAAAATCCTGCAACTAGAAGGACCCAACCTATATACTTATACATACCAAGGCCGACAAGGCCATACATGACTATTATACACAGGACAACTGTCTACAAGCCTCTAAAGAGTATGTAATATCACAAGGTCGGGACAGGGCCCCGCCATACCCATATGCACATGTAAAAATACTGTATCAAGACTAGATCGCAACCCCGGAACAAATAGAGTGCCCTAATATCGGCTGAACTGGCAACCTGCTGGTGCGGACCGTGACCCTATCTACCTGGACCTGCGGGCATGAAACGTAGTGTCCCCCGATAAAAGGAACGTCAGTACGAATAAAGTACCGAGTATGTCAGGCATGAAGAATAGCATAACAGAGACATGAAAGTAATATGTGACAAGAAACATCCAACCAGTAGAGAATGCCTCGGAGGGTCATAATATGCCTAAGTGTCATACATGTGCCTCTGAAGGCCATAATATGCCTAAATGTCATGCACAATGCGGTCATACATATATATATGCATGTTTAACGCCATCAAGCCTCTGTAGGCATCATATCATATCGGCCTCTATTGGCATAATCATTATCGTGTATATCTATACCAACTGCAGGTGGTGTGCGTAAATAACGCCTTCCCTTTTCCCATATCCCATACATATATATAATACATACATATAGTAAAGTATATAACTCCTTTAAGGTCAAGGTATGTACATGAATACAATGCATGAATGATATGATAATAAGACACTATAAGTTTGTCGGAATGATGTAATATCGCTTCACCTCCTATTAATATTATGAATACTAACATTTTCCCATATACCTCAATAAGGATTTAGGAACATATTTAGACATACTTTGACAATAGGAATGAATAACATGAACATCCTTAACTACTAAGAGTAGAATCATTTATGAGACAATATTACGTTTACGTTTCGTACTCAGAACCTTCCAAAAGAAAGAAGAATTTGCCTTAACATACCTTTGAATTGAGCCTTAAACAATAATGAGTAAATCAACCTCCTTAACAAGTAATATTAGATGTCAAGAACCACCCTTCCTTCCACCTTACTTCACTACAAATAAATCTCTGCTTGATTTGAATATTCTGGTTGTAATCTTGGATAACATTAAATTGGTTCTTAGTGGAGAGATTTAAAGGGAAACCGTGAGAAGCTACAAATTTCTAATCTTCACTATAAAGGATTGTGAGTTTTTCATAATTACCAACAATTACTCTCTCACCTTGGACACATTTAAGGATAAGAATTTACATAGTGACAAGGCCAAAACGTGGAAGCATGCATGCATAGTGATTAATAGTCATCTTTGTTTCCATATGCAATATTCTTATCTTTCCAAGGCAATAGTTTACCTTTATTATATCTATAGTAACGAAATGGTCAATGAAGACCATGTGGGATGGCCCACCATTTATCTCATTTAACAAAAATAAAATGCTCTAGTTCCCCTTTTCAATTCTTATGCATGTATAGGTATACCAACTTGCTTCCACATGTCAATAGCTCACACATGATTTGTCTCCATAATATTTAACCCACAATCTTAATAAAGATCTTGATCTCAATTCCCTTAATTAATAATCACCTTTAACGCACTTCATGTACTCATTATCATATTCATGTAATATAACACTAGTCTATAGCCTCTGTTGGCTCACACGAGAAAAATATTTTCGATCATTGTCGTCACACTAAGAATATTAAATTATTTTGGAACCGCATCCTTTTATATACTAAGCTCTTTCTTTGCATACGTGAATATGATAAAAAGTTCTCCAAGGCTCAGGTTTGCTTGCATACATCTAGTTGTTCAAACAATCGTCTGAAAGTATGGGGTGTTATAGCAGTGTGGCAAGTAGGGACTGGGCAGTGGAGTGGGGCAGTGTGGCGGGTGTATCGTCGGGCAGGGACTGGGCAGTGGGGTAAGGTCGACGGGACGGGTGGCGGGACGGCCTGAGGGTGCAGAATTTGTAGTGCATTTTGGACTAGAGGTGAGGTGCCCGAGTAATCAAGAAATATGTAATCAGTGGGGCAGAATTGGTGGATGTTGGCAAAAGGGAGGACGTTCTCCTCAAACGTGACATGATGTGAGACTATAAGTTTGCATGTGGACACGTTATAGCATAAGTACCCCTATGGTTTGACGGGAACCCTAAGAAGACACAAGGAGTGGAACAGGGTGCTAATTTGTGAGGGACGGTGGAGGCCAGATTTGGGTAGCAAAGACAACCGAAAATCCAAAGATGATCATAGGTAGGGATCCGACGAAATAGGAACTCGGTAGGGGTCCTATTTGGAGCGTACGGGTAGGTAGTATATTAAGAAGGTATTCTGTCATTTTTAATGCATATACCCAAAAGCTGGGGGGAAGAGATACATGAATAAGTAGGGTACGAATCATATTGTTAATGATGCGTAGAATTCGTTCGGCTTTACCATTTTGAGGGGAAGTATATGGGCAGAAGAAATGAAATACCATGCCATTAGTCGTACAGAATTTATGAAAGAGAGAATTGTTAAATTCACGACCATTGTCACATTGAAACGTTTTTATTTCTTTTTCAAATTGCATTTTAACATACGAACGAAATTCAAGAAACTTGGAGTAGACCTGAGATTTAAAGTGGAGCAGATAGACCCATATGAAGTGATAAAAATCATCCAAGAATATTAAATAGTACTTATGACCCAATTTGCTAGTAATATGAGAGGTCTATAAATCAACATGAATAATATCAAAGGGAGAAAAAGTAATACTCAAAGATGACGTAAATGGAAGTCTAACATGCTTTCCTATATGACAAGAATAGAAAATTTGGACAAGGTTCCCTTTATTACATTTAATTAAATTGTGATTTCTAAGAAAATAAAAAATATGAGCTCCAGGATGTTCAAGTCTAATATGCCACGTTGAGGAGGACATGGAAGCTATAGATATGGGATGATTGACATTAGCAGCGGACATGGATAGAAAAGGATAGAGGTCCCCCACACTATTGGATCTCGTAAGAAGTCTCCCCGTACGTAGGTCATTTACAGAAAAACCAAACGGGTCAAAATCAATGGATACAGAATTATCGGTGACAAATTTTTTAACAGAGATTAGGTTCTTGGTAATGTTAGGGGCATATAGGACGTTTTTAAGGGAGAAGTGGGGTTACGGTGGTGAAGTTAGTGTGTGGCCAAACCTTTAAATTAGAATGCGATGACCATTTCCGACCATAATGGATTGAGGAGTATTTAAATTGCGCAGTTGAGGAAGATTACCAGAATTATTGGTGAGGTGAGACGTGACCCCCGTATCCATATACCACGCATCATCGGGCCGCTAAATTTTTAAAGAACCTAAAGTATGGCCCAAATCCGTTGGATTGAGGTTGGGCGGTTGCTGTTGGGCCGCTGTGTAGTGGGCATGGTGGCTGGAAATGGTCTCAGTATTGCTGGGCCGCTGTGTAGTGGGGCTCGGCGGTGCCCACTTTTGCTGCTAGGCCTGGCCTGGAAAGGGGTCGGTCGACTGTGCACACTGTTGTCGGGCCACGGTGTAGTGGGCCTCGATGTTGCCAACTATTACTGTCGGGCCTGGCCTGGAAAGGGGCT
Source organism: Anisodus tanguticus (assembly GCA_034509755.1). Taxonomy (NCBI): domain Eukaryota; kingdom Viridiplantae; phylum Streptophyta; class Magnoliopsida; order Solanales; family Solanaceae; genus Anisodus; species Anisodus tanguticus. The sequence continues at coordinate 5,108,043 of CM067558.1, forward strand.
GGTTGACAGGGCCCAGCGCCCAAGGACGTGGGCTGGCCCACTGTGTTGGGTACTAGGCTTGTGACCGATCATTTTTTATGTCGGGTGTTGAAGAAGAGGAAGCGGGGGAAGTTATGTGGGCCGCAGGTGAAGCTATTAGGGTAGCCAAAAAATGGTAGAAAATTATTGGGTTTGGTGTTGCCGTATATCAACTGTATAACAACGGTATACAGGTCTGGTTGGACGATGTGGCTCGGGTTGGCTGTGTATCCCCAGTATATCAGATGTTTATGGGCGAGAAAGGGGAATAGGAGGGCTGGGTGGGCAATATATCTCGATATATCAGTGGTATACAAGGTTCTTTTAGAAGAAGATGAGAGATGGGGGCTGTATATCTCGGTATATCTGGGTATACATGCTTGTTTTAAGAGGAAGATGAGCACGGACGAATAGTGGTATATGGTGAGTATACAGCTAATATTTTGCAGGAAGAGTGAGGCGGAAAAGACTGGTATGGCGGCCAACACTAGGGTTTAGGGTAGGGAGGGATTTTTGGCTATTGATATCATGTAAAATAGTGTAAATCTCCTTGATTGGAGTTCTCTTATTAATGTAATATATATATAGTGTGTACAATTGTAGTCCTAATGAAATTAAGATCTCCATTTTACATTAATTACACTAAAATATTAATTACAGAATATCTTGTGAATATAAGGAATATATTACTATCAAAAATATATTTATGGATATATAAGAATGTGGTCGTGCATAACTATGTATTAGCCAATACACACATACACATACATACCAACAACATTAATCAGAGCCACTGGCTGGCCTTGTACAAGGAATAATGGGATACATCATACATGTCCAAGCAAACGATCAAAAACCAGAAAATATAAATCACACAATTTGCCAGAACATGTTATAGATAATATTAGATACTTTAGGACTTCTATAATGATATGCTAATTTGATTACGATTTATGAATAAAGTGGAAAGGTTGATTAACAAATTATACAAATAGATAAAGTGGAGATATGGAAAAAAGAAGAGCAATTCCATAAAATTTTACAAAGCAAAGAGCTAGGGTAATTGCCTGATTCAGCATTCATGGTTCGAGCGACGTAGTGAAGCTTCAGATAATTGGGTCATGGACAGAGTGTTACTAAAAAATTAGAGGAAGAGACTCAGTTATTAATTGAAAAGAATTTAAATAGATGCCTTATATATGAGACTTTTCCTTGTATAAAGCTTCCTGCCTCGATAAATAAAAATCTTATAAAATACTTATATTGACTATAAGTTCTCCTATACCAAAACTCAATTTCGAATTTGCTGCTCCACAATTTATATCATTCAACATGTGTGAGGTGCGTAGCTACTTCTCGAGCAATATACTTAGCAAATCGTTTTGTATTTTGTATTTGGATTTAATGGAGCTCTAACATAAATTGAGTAGATTTTACATGTCAATATACTTTGGAAAAAATATCCAAATTTATCTCTCTATTATTTGCTATAAGTTTCCTCCATTATACTACATGTCGGAGCTAGATCTGTCAGAGTTAATTGATAGAGAATACGTAAATATTCTCCATATATTCTGTAATTATTATTTTAGTGTAATTATGTAAAGTAGATATACTCATGCGATTAGGATTACAATTGTAAACACATATATATGTTGTATTAATGAGAAGATTCCGGACAAGGAGAATCACATTATTCTACATTAATAACATATACTCCCTCCGTTCACTTTTACTTGTCCACTATATTAAAAATAGATTTTCACTTTTATTTGTCACTAAGAGAAGACTATTTCTTTTTTCCTGTTTTACCCATAATATTAATTACTCCTTCCAAATCATTTTTCAAGTTCATTAAAATTATGCACCAATTAATATGGGTATCATGATAAATTAAGCACTTCATTTATTATTTATTAAGGGGTATGTTAAGTCAAAGTGAACGGAAGAAGTATTAGACAATTTGTTAAGGCCTAAGATGAATAACCTGGGTTAATAACCGATGGTAAAATTAAGATATGTCGTATCGTAGATGATCGTTTAAAAAATTCATTTTCCTTTCTTTTCTTTTGTTGCTTTTTGGCATTTGGTATATCTGAAACCTTTTGGATGGCTACTTTGTATTTACACCGAATAGGTTCACTGAAGCGGATAAAACACTCTTTAGTAAGAGTTTCTTCAGTTTTAAAATTTAAAAATCCGAAACCAATAATTAAAGACCGAAAAATCTTACTCATTCCATCACGATTCTTTAATATGTAAAAATAAATGTTCGCGTCGATCAATGTCATTACCGTAGCCTTATAAACTGTGTTTAGAATGTTTTTCTTATGATTTTTACGAAATGTTATTGTTGAGAATATAATCAAATATTAAAAGTGTGTTCTATCTAACAGCTTAAGCTTTTAGATCAGATGGTCACACACTTCAATAGTTATGTTATTTTCTTTCATTGGGTGAGTTTAGTTGACAAAGATCAAGAGAGTGAATCATGCACTCTTCAGCATATTAAAGGAGATTTTGAGGCTGACAGTAAATAATTTATTGTTTTGAAGTTGAGTTGATTAATCTTGAATAATGAACTGAGTATATTATATTACACATAAGGACAGCAGACAACTGATGATTTAATATGAGTTCTCTTGAAAATTTTGGTTGCATGGCAGGTTGCTCTATAATATAATTTTATGGGTCAAATTGTAACGTAAATACGTAGTACTCCTAATACACATCTAATTTCTTTTTCTCTTTTGTTCGGCGGCTAAGGGACGATTTATAGTGACAGATCCCACCAGTCGCAGATTCAGTAAAATTCAATGCTTCATTAATAATGTTGAACGTTATGGTAGTGGATGCAACTCTTGGCGGTAGATTTATCCGAATTTAATATCTTTTACGCGGCTGCGAATACATATATATGTGAAAATTCACTAAAAATTCAACCAACATCTTATCTAAATTCATAATTTAAAACTTCATGAATTTTGTGTTTAAAATCTCAAATATCGTATTCATCAAGTATAAATCATGAATTTGCCTGATCAATCTTAACTCAGAATATAAACCATTAAAAATCTCTATTTTCTCATTGATTTTCCACTAAAAAAAGTTCAGTGATTATTTCTCACTGAATGTCGGTGGAAAAAATTTAAATAGTAGTGTTTTCATACGAAAAAATTTCAAAGTTTTCCAGCGTCTCAATGAGAACCCGTTTTCACAATTCATTTTCCTAGTGTGCTGTTTCGGTGGAAATGAGATGGAAAAATCATGTTTTATAACATAAATTTTTCACTAAATATCGGTGGAAAAAATCTTTATTTCTATTAGTGATTTAGATATAATCAAATATACAATTTGAAAAATCACCTTTTTCAACTTTAGAATCTATAATATCTAACTTTTGAATTCGTCACCGTTTGGAGCAAATGCACACCTCCTCAATGTATCAAAAGACATTAGAACTAGTAACTCTTAATTTTGTGTGTCCTAAGGTTACCAATTAATTAAATGTTGTAGTAAAGACAAAGAAGATACTAGTAGTCAAAATTCTTGATGATGTGTTTATCGTAGTGGTTGGTATGGCAATTTAACACGTTATTGCCACGTCAGTTATTTAATAAAATATCCAGCTTATCATGAATATGTGTCACGGTTTATAGAAATTCATGCATGTATATGTTGTCTTCAATAAATTAAAGATACTGCTTGCATTGCATCTCCGAGAAGACATCTCATTTCTTCTATATACTTTGTTAGAAGTGTCAAATGAACGGGTTAAATTTAGTGGCAGAAGCATGAATTTCATTTAGGAAATTAAAAAAATGCTCTCTCATACTTAAGAGATTTAATAATTTATATAAGTGTAAAAGATATTTTTCACTCATATACATGATACGCTTTTCCGATGAAGGAAATTCAGTTCGATAAATTTGACTTTATCACTGATTGGATTATGACTCGTTCTTAACCTATTTTGGCATAACTCACGTGGACTGAAGAAAACTTTGAGCGAGTAGAATTATGATTCATTTATTGACTTGACCTATTTTGACAAGTTCAACTTAATCTCAACGCATATTTAATACCAAATTTATTAGTACTTTTTTGTTTTAGCTGCCCAAAGTGTTAATTTTCTTCAAAGACTCTTCTTTTGTTCAATCCATTTGCTCTTGTGTTTCTTTTTGAAGTTTCCATCCAACTAAAAGAAGCCAATTTATACTCAAACTCACCAGTGTTGAATTGTAAACCCTCATATATTATTTTCTTATTTCACTTAAATGTATGTCCTTGTGCATTGATTAAACATAAATCTAGAGATTTACATGGGATGATGCTATTAGTTTTTGATAGAATAATAATTATTAATACCAATATTAATGATTATTATCATTGTAATTAATTAATATCTTGTAAATATGGTAGCATGTAAAACATTTAATAGGAAGATTAGCAATCTTATCACTATCGTTAGGGAGATATTTAGGCATGATCTTCTCTCTATCATTAGGTTGTATATTTGTATATTAACCACATTATTGTGGAGGAATAAGAGGGGGAAAATATTATTCTTACATGATATCAAGAGACTAAAAAGATCCTACCCTAAAATACACCCTCCAATCGGCCAACACCACCCCCTGCAGATTTCTTTGTGTTCTTTCTTGTTCATCTTCCATTATTGTTCTTCATATTTTTTTGGTCCAAGTTTATCAACAATATCTGACTCCAAGAATAATTTTCATCCAGCCCTTACCGTTTCAAACATTAAATCCCGCCGGAGTTAACGACCGATGATGACAAAGAACTCTGGGAAACTCTTGATGCCAGAGTTCTCTCTTGGATTTATGCAACAATCTCTTCAGATTTGTTACACACAATAATGGAACCTGATTCTACAGCCATGGAGGCTTGGAATCGGTAACGGGACATTTTTCAAGACAATAAAAACTCTCGCGCCGTAACTTTAGAACAAGAATTCTCCACCATTGATATGACGGATTTTCCAAATGCGTCGGCATATTGTTAACGCCTTAAATTCTTGTCGGATCAACTTAAAAATGTTGGTTCGCCGGTTACCAACAATCGCTTGGTTTTACAAATGGTTGCCGGTCTTACCGACGCTTATAGCGGTGTGGGGACACTCATCCGACAAAGCAATCATCTTCCTTTATTTTATCAAGCACGTTCGATGTTTATACTTGAAGAGGCAGGATTTTCCAAAAAGGCCGCCACCGTCTCTAATTCCGCCATGATGGCTACCCTCTCGAATGACGGTACAATCCATTTTGAACCCACACAACAAAATCAGGGACAAAAAAGGAAAGAATGGTAATAAAAATCGGGGTGGAAATCGCGAAAATAATAAAAATAGAGGCCACCGAAATTCCGGTGGCGGCGGCGACAACTCCGGCAGAACCTCCACCAGCGGACAACAACAGTGGTTGTGGGCTATGCCATCGTGCCTCAACCCAACGGGAAACTAGGCCAGGCCCAATTACCGCCACACTGTTTCAGCTACTGTCGGTCCAAACAATGTTGGACCTGGCAGTTTTGGGCCTAGGCAGTCTTCAGGCAGCAATAGTAACGGCCCAAGCAGTGTTAGGCCAGTGACCAACCAATGGCAGGAGGCCCATTCCACAATGACGAGCCTAACCGACATTGAGTCTGCCATGCACACTCTCAGACTTAATTCACCCGATGCAAATTGGTACATGGACTCCGGAGCGACGTCTCACATGACGTCCTCCAAAGGTAATATCTCGTCCTATTTTAATTTGAGCAAAAATATGGTATAATTGTCGGAAATGATCATTCTATTCCAATTCGGGGTTATGGTTCTACTAATTTGTCACCACCAAAACCACCACTGTCCTTAAAGAATGTCCTTCATGCTCCACAATTAATTAAAAACTTAGTATCTGTTAGAAAGTTTACTACTAACAATTGGGTATCTGTTGTTTTTTACCCTTTTGGATTTTCCGTGAAGGATTTTCAGACGAGAAAGCTTATCATGAGATGTCATAGCCAAGGCGAGCTCTACCCAATAATATCACCTATCCAACAATCCAAGTTACCATTTTCTTTTGCAGGATTAACCTCTTCAGTCTGGCATGAAAAGTTGGGTCTCCGGGGCACCTGTTTTAGCCTCCCTAAAGCAAAATAAATTTATTTCCTGTACTCAACAGTTAAATAAATGTCATTCGTGTCCGCTTGGTAAACAAGTTAAATTGCCATTTGTTTCCTCTAATTCATGCACATTTATGCCATTTGATATTATCCACTGTGATATCTGGACTTCCCTTGTTTTAAGCTCTTCGGGCCATAGATATTATTTGTTTCTGTTAGATGACTACTCTAATTTTTTGTGGACATATCCCTTATCTCAAAAATCACAAGTGTTTTTCATTTTTAAAAAATTTAGAGCTTTCATCAAAAACCAATTTGATCGGAAAATCAAGAATATTCTATGTGATAATGGTAGAGAGTTTGATAATATACAGTTTTGAGATTTTTGCAATACTAATGGTTTAAATTTTCGTTTTTCATGTCCACACATCCTCTAAGAATATGAAGACGGAACGTAAAATACGAATCATCAACAACATTGTTACAGCATCCCTTGTCCATGCCACCCTACCCCTCGTTTTGGCACCATGTACTACAAATAGCCACATACTTATTAAACATACTCCCACAAAAGAACTTGTCTTACCAAGCTCCACTAAAAATCATTTACCTACGAGATCCTTCTTACTCTCATTTATGGGTATTCGGGTGTTTATGTTATCCTCTTTTTCCATCAACTACAATCACCAAACTTCAATCCCGGTCTACTCCGTGTGTTTTCTTGGGCTATCCGTCAAATCATCAAGGTTACAAATGTTACGACTTATCTTCAAATAAAATAATTATAAGTCGTCATGTAATTTTTGATGAAACGAGTTTCCCATTTGACAAAATACAAAAGTCTGGACCCCACACATATGATTTTCTTGATGATAGCCGACCCCCGTACTTAACCCATTTTTTCCCAGCCCACTGTTTCAGGTACCGCAGGGGAATTGGGCCAACTGGGCCCTGAAATAGTGGCCCAACCATAAGACAATTCAGTCCAGCAGTCTGGGCCTCCAGTTCCAAGGCCTAATGCTCTTCATACACCGAGTCTGGTTGCCAAGCCCACTGTCTCGATACCACAACCTGACAGTGGCTTGGGTCGAGGCCCATTATCCATCTAATAGTCGGATAGTTCTCTTTCCTCGGCCCACAATTCTGCCCACCGACCTGTTACCCTAAGCCAACACGGCATTCACAAGCCCAACACCAAATATAGCCTACACACTCAAATCTCAAAATCACCATTACCCCGTAATCCTGTATCTGTTCTTCATGACCCGAATTGGAAATTGGCCATGGACGATGAATTCAATGCTCTTATTAAAAATAGGACGTGGGATTTGGTACCTCGTCTACCTAATGCTAATATAATTCGGTCTATGTTGATTTTTAGTCACAAAGAAAACTCTGATAGTTATTTTGAGCGGCATAAAGCTCGTCTTGTAGGTGATGGAAAAACACAACATGTTGGCGTGGATTGCGGTGAGACGTTCAGTCCAGTGGTCAAATCAGCAACTATCAGAACAATACTTAGTCTGGCTCTCTCAAAGGATTGGCAACTTCATCAATTAGATGTCAAAAATACCTTCCTCCACGGCGAACTAAATGAGACAGTATACATGTACCAACCGTTGGGGTACATGGACTCTAAATACCCTAACCATGTGTGCCTCCTCAAAAAGTCATTATATGGTCTGAAGCAAGCTCCCAAGGCATGGTACAAACGGTTTGCGAATTTTGTTTCACATATTGGTTTTTCAAACAGTTGTTTCGATCACTCTCTATTTATTTATCGTCAGGGTAATAATATTGCTTATCTTCTATTATATGCGGATGATATTATACTTACTACCTCATCAGATGCTCTTCGAAAGAACATTATGTCACAGCTTGGCTCTGAATTTTGCAATGAAGGACCAAGGTCCACTACACTATTTTTTTGGCATAGCAGTGAAACGACATGCATGTGTTTTGTTTCTCTCCCAAAAGAAGTATGCAACAGAGATTGTGGAACGAGCTGTCATGTCCTCTTGTAAACCATCCGCAACTCCGGTGGACACTAAATCCAAATTGAGTGCATCTTCCAGTAAGCCTTTTGCCGACTCGACACTTTACCGCAGCCTGGCAGAAACACTGCAGTATCTAACTTTCACTAGACCATATATCTCGTATGTTGTGCAACAAGTGTGCCTTTTTATGCATAATCTGATGTATGTCCATATGCATGCCCTGAAACGCATTGTGCGATATATACAGGGTATTTTTGAATACGGCCTACACTTGTATCCATCATCCACATCCACACTAGTCTCCTACACAGATGCAGACTGGGTGGATGCCCAGACACGAGACGCTCCACCTCCGGTTATGGTATTATTTTTAGTGATAACTTGGTCTCTTGGTCATCAAAAAGACAAGCCACATTATCCAGATCAAGTGCCGAAGCAGAATACAGAGGTGTTGTCAATGTTGTGTCTGAATCTTGTTGGCTTCACAATCTTCTTCTTGAGCTTCACTGCCTGATTCTGAAAGCCACTTTGGTGTACTGTGATAACATTAGTGCTATCTACAAGTCAATCACCAACGCACGAAACATATTGAGCTGGATATCAATTTTGTCCGTGAAAAGGTGTCACGTGGTCAAGTGCAGGTGCTACATGTCCCCTCGCACTTTCAAATTGCAGATATTTTTACCAAAAGTCTTCCGCTGAATTATTTGAAGATTTTCGGGACAGTCTCAACATCTATTTGCGTCCCGTTTCAACTGCGGGAGAGTGATAGAATAATAATTATTAATACCAATATTAATGATTATTATCATTGTAATATCTTGTAAATATGGTAGCATGTAAAACATGAAATAGGAAGATTAGCAATCTTATCACTATCATTAGGGAGATATTTAGGCATGATCTTCTCCCTATCATTAGGTTGTATATTTGTATATTAACAATATTATTGTGGAGGAATAAGAGGGGGAAAATGTTATTCTTGCAGTTTTATATAGGGGTGAGCACGGGTACGGGGTACCCAGATATCCGATCGGAACCGACACTAACGGGTAGGTTTCGGGTAGATATATTATAATAACGGGTAGGGTCCGGGTAGTAAAATTAGGAACCGATCAATGTCGGGTCCGGTTCCGGTTCCGACAAATAGAGACAGGGTACCCGGACCCGGAACCGATACCCGGAACCTATAAAATATTAAATATTTTTACTTTTTTGAGAAACATTTGGACCACTTTTAACTTTCTCCAAAATTGTTTGTTGCACGCCTGCACATTGATTTTCCCCACCCCAAGACGCAAATATTTCAGCTTTTTCACCCCTTTATTCTAGAATGCTTTTTGTGCCCTAAGAGAAAACACACAAAACTCTCTCAATAGCAATGGCGTTTTAGCTACACCACCGAGCTTCATCATCGTCGTTGTTAAAGCTTTCTCTCAGGTACTTTCATTGTTGTCGTCGTTGAAGCTTCACCTTTACCTCTTTCTCTCCCTTGGTTGTGTTCACGTCGTTCCTAAAATGCATATGGGTTCATATCTAACTCTTCAATTTCTTTTTAATATCCTATGCTTCTGTTCTATTTTAGGCAATACTCATCTTCAATTTGTATTACTTTTTGATTTGAAATGTAAATCTATTTTTAAATTTGTGTATATTTTTGTAGCTCTGAAGATGAAATTTAGAGATTTACTATTATAAGAAAGCTTTTCTTTTGTATCGAAGAGCCTATGAACACGAAAATAAGTTTAATTCAGATATTTCCAAATTTATTTTGAAATCAACACGTTCAATTAATTGAGTGTCAAATTTGGCTTACAATTTTAAGTTTTGGTTACAGAATTAGCTTTTCTACAATGAATAAGTTTTCTAAAACTTCTTATAAGGGTACTAAAAACTCCGATTGCAGGCTAAAAAACTACTGGATGAAATTATTCTAGAACTCTTTTTTATTCTCATAGGCTAAAAAATTGTTGCTTAATCTGTGTTTTTTTATTTACAGGGTACCCGGGAACCTACCCGGACCCTGTGGGTCCGGGTAATGATTGCTACGGGTAGGTTCCGGGTAGTAAATTTAGGAACCGATCTTTTACCGGGTAGGGTCCGGGTAGTTCAAAAATGTTAGGGTACCCGGACCCGCTCACCCCTAGTTTTATATATGTGACAGCCTCTAAAATGTTTTAGGATTTTAGTCATATATATTTATTTTATTTATTTTTAACAAGTTCTAATTAAATCAATTCTCACTTAACCAAATCTGAGAGGGCACATTATTGTTTAATAAACGAATGGCCCTAATTCTTCAAGCAGATTAAACATACAATTACCGAATAAGAGAAGGTCATGAAATGAGGACGACTTTATATCTATCATTAGGCTATGAATTAATTAGTTGGCCGAATGTTGGGTACTTAATTTAATTATCAGACCTAATATGCAGAGATGATCATGACATGTAGTTTGATAATACAAGGAAGAAGAGTAATGATCAAGACGTGCTTATAATTAATCTTCTAACGTATTTCCTTGTAATATATAATCGTTCTATATTTTTATATTCAACAGTTTTATGAGTTCAATGAAATTTATTATTTTCTGTTAGAACTATATCTATACATATGTTAAAAAAATGTATACATACAAGAGAATCTAACACTTATTAAAATACCCCGTTCAAAATTAATCAACACAGTCCTCTTATTCAGAAAGTTATGCACAAATAAGGTAAAGAATGTGTTTTTTTAATTTGTTCTAATATATAAATTCTTGAATTCTTTGGCACAGAGAAATACTGGTTCAAATGTTAAGTTGCTAGTTTTGTATTTTCTTAAACCTCTAATCAAAATTCTTAGATTGGCCACTGTTTGTGGTGCTGAATGCATTATTAGCTCTTGGAGAATATAAATATTAATTCCTGATTAATTTGATTTCGTTGTATTTAATAATAGGAGGTAGAGTAACATGCATTGATGACCAAGTTAATGATTATAGGTTTGATTAGGACGACAAACCATGATTAAAATTATGAAGTTTAATTCGGGAACTCTTGCGTGGTGACACCTTTATAGTCTATAGAAATAGACTAATGAAATCAACTAAAATCACAAGATGATGTTTGTCTATTTACTCATGTATAAAAAATGAATTTGCAAAAAAAATATAAAATGTGAATTTAAGTTATGTATAGTGATAGTGTAAGTATGTTATTATACTAACGACAAAAAAATATCTTTAATAGCCAATTAGTTACACTATTTTTATCAAATTACTAATTAATGCTTATCAAGAAATTTACATATAAGAGATTGTAATAAGTACTCAGAAGTTGATGACTCAAATAGCTTGTAATTAGAGTCATCAGTCATTATAACTTGTATTGTGTAATTTAGAGAACTAATTAACAAAAGCTTCCATATAGAAGACGACCACAAGTGAGTTTATGAACATGACTTCTCACCTAATATAAGATGTATCAAATTCAAGAAAATATGCACTAAAAGAATAATTAAGGATGGACAATTTATATAGCTAAATATAAATAAAACTACCTGTTGTGTAAAAAAATTATTTAATGACGAATTAGCAATGAATCATTCAAAAGTCATATTAGCTACGGGCTATACAGACGACAATTAGCGATAAATTTTATATTAATTCCTATTTCTTTGTTTATAACGATACAAAACCATGTACGCAAGTAACACATAAAATTTAATCAATGCTGTTTGGTACATTATTATTCACTCATTAGACCTAAGTATAATTGTCAAAGTAAAGGCTTTTGCATGTTTTTTTTTGAATATTATTAAAACAAATTTGGCTCCTCTCCATTATATATTCTCTCCATTTTCTCAAGTGCATATTTAGATGAGTGACACTTGTCATATTTGAAATTTAAAGATCTAGATTAAATTAATTTAACAAGCATTTTAATCATAGTTAAAGAATATATTTTGGAAAAAAATTTCATCTTTCTCAAATTTTGGCTCCTCATAAATATCATCACTTCAATTATACTTTCTGAATTATTTTAAGATAAAACACTATCTTTTTTATTTATTACCGTTGAAATCTGGTAAACTATCTTTGACAGAAAAAAATAAAAATATCACTTATGTTGAGTAAAAAAAATCAGTATTTAGTGAATAGAATTACGCCAACCTGAAAGAAAATAGTGTACAGTAATAGTATTTGTAAAATGTTTGGTATAGTGTGTGTTTAAAGATGAGGTTATCTCCTTTTTTCTTAATTATCGTGCTGCTTCTTTACCCATGTGTGATTTCATTAAATCTTGATCTTTGGTTTAATTTGGTCAGATAATTAAAAAAACCGAGAGTGTTCTTAACTTTAGATTAGGCCAATGACACTACCGGGGATGTAAAACATATATTATGAAAATAATGATATTAATGAGCCAAAATTTGAGGAAGGTGAGATTGTTTTCTAAAATATATTCTTTAACTATAATTAAATATTTATTAAATTAATTTAATCTAGACCTTTAAATTTAAAATATGACAAGTATCACTCATTTAAATATACAGTCCGCAAAGCAGCTGGTTGAAGCATGACAAGGGGAGAATACTTTGAATGAATGTTGAATGGGAACTGGGATAGGAACTGCTACTGACGTATCTTTATCTAGAACCGAAGCTGACCTTTAGCTAGCCGACCATGTGCCAGAAGTCTATACTGAAATTTCCAATAGGGGGAAATGAAAGAAGATGTAACGGAGAGGATTCAAATCCTATTAAAACCAACAGTAATTGTCGTCACGTGGTATCTACTTGTTTTACTCTTCACCAGTTGTCACCAATGTTTATTTTATTTTAATATCATTTCAAGAATTTTCTTTTTCTATATATAGCCACTCCATTACTACTCTACTTTGCAATTCTTGATTTGGTTCTTTAATTTATTTCTTGCTTTAAAGTTTTTTTATTTTGAGCTTGTTCTTCATTTATTCTTGCTTTGTTTAATTTCATTTAGATATTATGGAGAATCCATTGCATTTAAAGTCATTGAATCACATATCAGTAGTATGCAGATCTGTTGAAAAATCTCTTGATTTTTACCAAAACATTCTTGGATTCTTTCCAATTAGGAGGCCTGGTTCTTTTAATTTTGATGGAGCTTGGTGAGTACTAATTAACTAAACTAAATTAATGTTTTAATAAGCTGGTTAAATCTTTGTTTTCAATTTGATAAACAACATTAAGGTACTAATTGTACATGTTGATTAACTACTATTGACTTTTTCAGGTTGTTTAATTATGGAATTGGCATACATCTTTTGCAATCTGAGGATCCAGAGAATATGCCCAAGATTAGCTCCATTAATCCCAAGGACAATCACATTTCCTTCCAGGTACACAACTTAAAAGTGATAAATCATCGCATAATATTCTCCGTGGAATTCGATTCCGACTTGGGTAAATTATATTGCATACGACCACATACACTTTTTCGCTTGAGGAGTGGATTTGGACGTTATCATCCATTTAATTCAATTTAAAATGAAAAATGAACATATATATATACATATATAAACTACTACTAGTATATAAGATTTATGACTTCCATATACGCATTTTGAAGAAAAAACATACTCATAAAAGCTAGGCATCTTTCTATGAACCTTCCCCTGCCATTACACCAAGGTTGAAGAGATGTATATGATAACAGCAAGGATTGAAAATATTGTCTTTCAACCGTTACATTTTCAATGAAATTCTTTAAATTTTGGTTATATGGTCCTATACAAATGAAAGGTACTCCCTCGAGTAAATTTGATGTGTCTTAGTTTGACTATGTGCGAATTTTAAAGAAGAGAGACTTTTGAATAAGTTACGACATGTGATTTGAATTTTATCTCTTAAATATGTCAGGTGTGATATTGAAACTAAAAAGTTACGGAATATAAATGTGACATTCTTTCGGTCTAAAAATAAAAATAAAATACATAAGTTAAAATAAAGGGAGTAGAGATTAATTGGCTTATTGGGACATGAATGTTACCAAATGTTCACATGAGAACCATATTTTTGTGTCAACAACACTATAGTAGACATATATACTAATCCAACACTGAAAAAGAATTTATGTTTTGAGTGGTGAAAATCACTAACTACTACATATCATTAATAAAAGGATGATTGATCTGTTGCACTAAGCTTTTGTTATGGGCGACGTGAAGGTTCGGACCATATATAGTCAATAGACCAAATATGATTTGACTTTTCTCCGGATTTTCTGCCTAATAAAAACTTAGTGCACCGAACTGTCAATTTGAACTAAATTGACCTAGTGTTTATTGCAGTGCGAGAGTATGACAACAGTGGAGAAAAGGCTAAAAGAGATGGAAATAGAATACATAAAGAGCAGAGTTGAAGAAGGTGGCATCTACGTTGATCAACTATTCTTCCATGATCCAGATGGTATGATGATCGAGATCTGCAACTGCGATAACTTGCCGGTGATTCCACTTTCCGGCGAAACAGTTCTCCGGCCATGCTCAACTCTCCACTGCAGCATGCAGCAGAACAAATTTCAACAGCTAGTCTAAACAAAAGTTAAAAGTAAGGAAAAAAAGTTCAAATTTTTCCTTTTTACTAATTGAAATTGCTCTATTTAACCCTCCGGTATACTTTTGATCGATCCAACCTTCGTCGTTAGAAGATCGTTTCGTATTTGTCCTTCCTATTAACGGTGCTCAGATTCCAACAACGTGAAATGAGTGGGGACTTTATGCGTCCAAATTTTCAGATAAAATTCACAAGTAGTCAACTTTCATGTAATTACAAAATAACTACTTTCATGTCATGAAGCACGGAGTTTGAAATTTCACATATGAAACTCTAGAAAATTGTCCGTCCCAATTGCGGAATTTCAAATTCCATGACAGTAACTATTTTTTAATTACAAGGTTGAAAAATGGTTAACCCATGCTATTACAACTAATATTTTCAAAATAGAAGTTCAAATTTATCCTCAATTTTTTACTATGGTACAAAAATTATCTTCATTAGAGCTCCGTAAGGGTCAAGGATAAAAATATACTCTTATTTTGACTAGTACAAAAAAGTTTGACCTTTTCTCTTATTTTGACATTTTGCAGGAGCATGCAGTTTCCACTTGGTGTTCAATATGTTGAATCCATTTTTGTATCTCTGTGTATCATATTCAGTGAGTGCAGGTTTGTTGAAAAAGAGGAGGTAGAGAGATTCTCAAGTTTAACATGGGATGTATGCTTTTTGGTCTTGTCTCTGTTTATTTAAAAGTGTTGAGATTTTAATAATCTACATTTTATTCTCAAGGTAACATATACTACTATATATGTGTATCATTTTAAGATTATGGAATTCAAAAACTAGAAAGAAAAGAAGCCGAGCGTATGCGATCATCTAATATAAAAGTTTAACTCATTGGAGAGTAACGAAGTTATTAAAACAAGAATGAAAAATTTAATCGATACAAATCTCGAATTTGAACTATGAGATTAGATTTTTTTTTTATGCATTACAAAAAACTACCGAACTGCATGGAATTAAAATTAACAAATTTTGATGGTTTTTTACGCCCATAATTTGTTGTCACGACATTATTATTTAACAAGAACATAGATGAGCCAAACTTCTACTAAAGGTAAAGTTAAATCTGTTGGAAATTTGCCTTTGGCGGGAGTTGCGACCGACCAACTTTAACGGCTTAAACACTAGTGTTCCGCATGTTGGAGAATCCGGTTCTTCACACATGCATAATCTACTAAGTAAGTAGATGACCGTAGGGCCAATGATCGTCAAATTTCGTTGAGAAATGAAAGAGATATTGGTCCACGAAGTGAGGTGTTTGAAGCATGGAAAAGTGTGGTATGGGATCAATTTTCCCTCATCGGTGGAGGAAGAAAGAATTATTTTGTTTATAAGTCTCAAAGTTGGCTTGGGGTTTGGGACCCCAAGGGGTATCCCATGTGTTTAAAGGAGGAAGAACCTAGATGTGCTTCAGTTCGAGGAAAACCCACACGCGCGCCGCCGCCGCCCGCCCGTCCCGTCCGGGTTCTCGGGCTCACGGGATGTGCTTCTGATATTATATTTTTGGACCAAAATTCCTTCATATATACAGTTTGGTCCCTGAAGTTTCAAGAAAGTCAGATTGGGCAGAAATAGAACGTTAACAACACTCAATTCAGCCATTTATTTTGGCTGAATTACTCTTCCTAAATGTCATTCGTTGCACATCAAATTCACTATTTATTTTGGTGAATTACTGCTCCATAATTGCCATTACTTGGCCAGTAATGTGGGCAGTTCATGAGCCTCTTCTCCAACTATATAAAGGACTCCTAGCACCATTGTTGACACACAGAAAAAATAGAAACAAAGAATCAGTTCTTCCTACTACCTTCCAGCATCATTTCATTAATCAAAATTCTTCACGGCAACACTTGAGTTTCCTTTGCTCATTTGTTCACTTGTTATTTTATCTTGGAAGACAATTGTCCAGGACGTAGAAAGGATACATACGGGGCAATATTGTCTTAAAGACAGAGTGCAAACATTCAACTCAGTATACTACAAACAGTTCTAGTTTATACTTCAAGTTCTGTGTAATTTTCAGTTCTTGATACTTAGCAGTTACTTGTAATTTCCGTTTCCTGCATCTTTGTAACCAACAAGTTTAAGACAATATTTGTTTACTGTAACTGCGCAACATGGCTGGAAATATGACTGATTCTGCTGCTACTGTTGCTGCCACTCAAGGCAACAATGCTGCCTTCCCCGCTATTGTCGCTACTAGCCAAGGCAACAACTCTGCTTCTTGCGCTTCGCCGCTGCGTTATCGTTCAAGGCAAGCAACTCAACGCCGCCTTCCCGATCGTCGTGCTTTACCTTCTTCGCCTCCCACCATGATCGCCCTGAAAAATTTATGGGCTCAAACTTTAAAAGATGGCAGCAAAAGATGTTGTTCTATTTGACAGTTATGGGCATGGCCTGATTCCTAATGGAAGATCCTCCACAAGCTGGAGATGAAATGGACTCTTCGCCTAATGAAACGGGTGAATGGGGCCTTGGTATCCATGTCATTAATGGCATGAAGATGGTTCTTGATGCATGGAATCATAGCGATTTCATGTGTAAGAATTACATACTGAACTGCTTGGCAGACCCTCTCTACACGGTCTATTGCATCGTTGGCACTGCCAAAGAGATGTGGGAAAAACTGCAAAAAAGTACAACGCACAAGATGCGGGTACTAAGAAGTTCATCATTGGGAAATTTCTAAAATTCCAAATAGTGGATAGTAAGACAGTGATGTCCCAAGTCTAGGAATTTCAAATGATTTTACATCACCTGGATTTGGAAGGAATGAAACCAAATGAGCAGTTTTTTGTTGCATCGCTGATTGAGAAGTTACCTCCTTCGTGGAATGAGTTACTTGAAACACAAGACAAAGGAGATGACTTTTGAAGAGCTTGTTATCAAACTCCAAATCCAGGAAGATAACAAGAAGGCCTTGCCTATGGGTAAACAACCTACTGAGGCAAAGGCAAAGGCAAATCTAGCTGAGGCCAAAGGGAACTTAAGCAAGAAGCGAAAGTTCCAGAAAGGCGGCAAGGCCCACGCAACAGAGATGTTCAGAGGTAACTGTCACCACTGTGGGAAACCTGGTCATAAGATCAAGGAATTCCGTAAGCTCAAGACTGAGAAACAACAGAAAGCCAAGGCTAAAGGCAAGGCGCATGCTAACGTCGTCAAGGACACACTCCTGGATGACATGATTGAGGAGTTCTCGACAGTGGTGCTAGAAGCAAACCTGGTTGAGAATCTGATGCAGTGGTGGATGGACACATGTGCTACCAGACACATCTATGCCAACAGAGATGCCTTCTCCACATACACACCAGTCACCGATAAGAAGCTGTTCATGGAAAACAACGTTTCGTCTGACGTGCTGGGGGTAGGAAAGGTGGTCCTGAAGATGACTTCCGGAAATGAGCTCACTCTGAAGGAAATGATGCACGTCCCAGAGATTAGAAGAAATTTAATTTCTGGACCTTTATTGGTTAATGCTGGTTTTAGGTTAGTGTTTGAATCCAATAAGTTTGTACTCACTAAGAATGTCACTTTTGTGGGGAGAGGCTTCGTCTGTGAAGGCCTCTTCAAAGTGAATGTCATGTTTGTAATGCGTCCAAGTAATAAAGTTGAACCTTCTTCTTATTTGCTTGAGTCTTCTAATTTATGGTATCATAGATTAGGACACGTTAACTACAAGTCTATCCAAAGGCTGATAAAGATGGAGTTGTTGCCGTCTGTCGACGTAAACCCTCAACATAAGTGTGAGGTGTGCGTAGAGGCAAAACTCACCAAGCTTCCTTTTCGATCCGTCGAAAGGAATACCGCTCCTCTAGAACTTATTCACACAGATATATGTGATTTGAAGTTCGGACAAACTAGAGGGGGAAACAAGTACTTTGTGACATTCATTGATGATAGCACAAGGTATTGTTACCTTTACTTGTTGAAAAGTAAGGATGAAGCCTTTGAAGCGTTCTGACGTTACAAAGCAGAAGTTGAGAACCAACTAAGCCTACGGATTAAATCTATTCGTAGCGATAGAGGGGGATTACGTAGCGCCATTTGAGGAATACTGTGCCCAAGAAGGCATTGTTCATCAAACGACGGCTCCATACTCGCCTCAATCGAACGGTGTGTCGGAACGCAAGAACCGCACATTGAAGGAAATGATGAATGCCTTGCTCATCAATTCCGGTCTTCCCCAAAACATGTGGGGAGAAGCCGTCCTTACCGCTAATACGATTCTTAATAGAGTCCCACATAAGGGTAAGGACAAAACTCCATATGAATCATTGAAGGAAAAGAAACCCACCTATAAATATTTTAAGGTGTGGGGTTGTTTGGCAAAGGTTGAAGTACCCAAGCCAAAGCAGGTCAAGATTGAGCCTAAGACTGTAGATTGCATATTCATCAGTTATGCAAATAACAGTAGTGCTTATCGCTTCTTAGTGCATAAGTCAGATATTCCAGATATCCACTAGGGTACAATAATGGAATCAAGGAATGCTGTATTCTTTGAAGGTATCTTTCCTAGAAAAGAAAAAGACATAACCTCTCGCAAACGAAGTTATGAACAAAGCTCTCAAGAACCGGGAGTCGTTGATGGCCCGGATCTAGATGATTCAGATCTAGCGGATCTCGAGGTGGCTGAATATCCGGAATCTAGTGTTCCAGATTCTCAGAACTTGGAGACTCTAGAGATGGATCTAAGGCGAAGTAAAAGGGTCAGGAAGGATAAATCCTTCGGTCCTGACTTTGTAGCTTATATGGTTAATGATGAACCAAGGACAATTGCTAAGGAGTTGTCAACTCCAGAAGCACCGCTCTGGAAAGAAGCTATTGAGAGTGAAATAGGCTCCATTCTGCATAACCATACTTGGGAGTTGGTTGATCTTCCTCTGGGAAATAAACCGTTGGGTTGTAAATGGATACTCAAACGGAAATATAAAGCAGATGGGTCTATAGACAAGTACAAGGCCAGGTTGGTAGTCAAGGGCTATCAGTAGACAGAAGGTTTTGACTACTTTGACACATACTCCCTGGTATCCCAGATGACATCCACACGGGTATTCATTGCCATCGCAGCTTTGCGTGACCTTGAGATACATCAAATGGATGTCAAGACAGCCTTCATAGATGGTGATTTGGAAGAAAAAATTTATATGGACCAACCCGAGGGGTATGTGGTTCAAGGGCAAGAGAAGAAAGTCTGTCGGCTTGTCAAATCTCTGTACGGGCTGAAACAAGCCCCGAAGCAATGGCACGAAAAATTTGATAGTACTCTACTATCGAAGGGTTTCGCCATTAATGAGTGTGATAAATGTGTCTACACGAAAGGTAACTATGACTCATTTGTTATGATATGGTTGTATGTAGACGACATGTTAATCACAGGAAGCAGTACTAGGGTAATCCTAGAGACTAAGAACATGTTGAAACAATGCTTCGACATGAAAGATATGGGTATCGCATATGTCATCTTAGGGATAAAAATCTCTAAGACGTCTGACAGACTGGTCTTATCTCAGTCTCACTACATCGAGGATATTTTGAGAAAGTTCGAAATGTTAGACAGTTCACCGATAAAGTCACCAATGGATACAAATCAAAAGCTTGATAAAAATCTTGGTGCACCTGTATACCAGGAGCGATATGCACAGGTGATCGGTAGTTTGATGTATATAACAAACTGCACCTAACCTGATATTGCTTATGTAGTCAATAAGTTGGCTAGGTTTACCCGTAATCCCAGTTATGATCACTGGAAGGCGTTGAATCGGGTATTACAATACCTGAAATATACGCTAACTTTTGAGTTACACTATTCGAGATATCCAACTATACTGGAGGGGTACAGTGATGCAAACTGGATATCTGATATAGAAAACACCAAGTCCACCAGTGGGTATGTATTTACAGTTGGTGGTGGGGATGTGTCTTGGAAATCCTCTAAGCAAACTTGCATCGCCCGATCCACAATGGAATCAGAGTTTATCGCTTTAGACAAAGCAGGAGAAGAAGCTGAGTGACTTCATGACTTCTTAGAGGATGTTCCGTGTTGGAACAAACCCGTACCTTCGGTAATGATCCACTGCGACAGTCAGTCGGCTCTAAGAAGGGCACGGAATGCTATGTACAACGACAAGTCTCTTCATATTCGACGGAGGCATAAGACCGTTAGGCAGCTGATCACCACGGGTATAATATCCATTGATTACATTATGTCAAAGGATAATATAGCAGACCCATTGACAAAGGGCTTACCTAAGGATCAGATGGCTTGCCTGTCTAGGGGAATGGGCTTAAAACCCAAAGAATAAGGACCAATACGGTGGTAACCCAACCTTACTAACTGGAGATCCCAGTAATTTGGTTCAATGGGAAAACTAAGCTGTAAAGGTTCAGTTGATCGCTTCAGTGGAAGCATGAGCACTTCGGATAGTGATTTCTGTAAAGATACACCAAATCCAAAGTCGTTCCCGCGATAGACGTTAAGTGCTATCTGCAGTATGGGTAAAGGTTAACTTTTCAAAATCTTTAATGATCCTCAACAGTTGAGGTTAGGTTTTGGGAAACTTTTAATGGTTCCTAACACTTGTGAAGTGGGGTATAGCAGGATACCTTGTAGGCGACCACCTATTTAAGTGCGAGGACGGGCCGCCTCAAATGAACGCACTTAAGAATCCAAGAAGTTGTCCATGGCCACAACGGACAAAACATTACGAAGAAGAGAGTAAGGGAATTTATTGTGTTGGTACTATTGACTTGGCTTACAGTAAACACTGACGGTTCAAGACATCACGTTCACCGCGTAGTAAGTAATCCGATGGTATTTAACTATGGAAGGTTCAAAGCTGAAGCTACCTCTCCTTATGCAACATCGGTCCGCTGAAATATTGCTGGAAATGAAAAGGCACCATGTGAGTGCGCCAAAATCTCTTTCAAGAGGGGATTGTTGGAAATTTGCCTTTGGCGGGAGTTGCGACCGACCAACTTTAACGGCTTAAACACTAGTGTTCCGCATGTTGGAGAATCCGGTTCTTCACACATGCATAATCTACTAAGTAAGTAGATGACCGTAGGGCCAAGGATCATCAAATTTCGTTGAGAAATGAAAGAGATATTGGTCCACGAAGTGAGGTGTTTGAAGCATGGAAAAGTGTGGTATGAGATCAATTTTCCCTCATCGGTGGAGGAAGAAAGAATTATTTTGTTTATAAGTCTCAAAGTTGGCTTGGGGTTTGGGACCCCAAGGGGTATCCCATGTGTTTAAAGGAGGGAGAACCTAGATGTGCTTCGATTCGAGGAAAGCCCACACGAGCGCCGCCGCCGCCCGCCCGTCCCGTCCGGGTTCACGGGTCACGGGCTGGGGCTGTGCTTCTTCTGATATTATCTTTTTGGACCAGAATTCCTTCATATGTACAGTTTGGTCCCTGAAATTTCAAGAAAGTCAGATTGGGCAGAAACAGAACGTCAACAACACTCAATTCAGCCATTTACTTTTGGCTGAATTACTCTTCCTAAATGCCATCCGTTGCACATCAAATTCACCATTTATTTTGGTGAATTACTCCTTCATAATTTCCATTACTTGGCCAGTAATGGCAGTAATGTGGGCAGTTCATGAGCCTCTTCTCCAACTATATAAAGGACCACTTGCACCATTGTTGACACATAGAAAAAACAGACGAAAAATACAGAAACAACGAATCAGTTCTTCCTACTACCTTCCAGCATCATTTCATTACTCAAAATTCTTCACGGTAACACTTGAGTTTCCTTTGCTCATTTGTTCACTTGCTGTTTTATCTTGGGAGACAATTGTCCAGGACGTAGAAAGGATACATACGGAACAATGTTGTCTTAAAGACAGAGTGCAAACACTCGACTTAGCATACTACAAACAGTTCCAGTTTATACTTCAAGTTCTGTGTAATTTTCAGTTTGTTGTTGAATTGTAATTTCAGTTCTTGATACTTACCAGTTACTTGTAATTTTCGTTTCCTGCATTTTTGTAAACAATAAAATCTTTTTGGAAAGTACAAAGATAAATCTAGACTTTTTCCAATTTAATAACAGTTGGAAAATATCACGAAGAAATGGGAACCTTTGGGCCTGACCTCTATCATCTACAGTAGCATCTTTGTCTCAAATTCTTTGAAAGGACATAAATCTCTTTCGTCCAATTAACAACCAACAAAAGAAATGGAAATAAGGAAAAGCAAATGGCCCTTATGAAAGTGTCAAATTTAACACAAGAAAGAAACAGTGCTGAAATTTTGAAAATATTAGAGAGAATATTATAGTTTAAACATTTGACTGGTTTCTTACATAATATTAATATTGTTAAATATACTCGATATACATAGGATATACACGTTATATTAATATTGTTAAATATACTCGATATACATAGGATATACACGTTATATTAATATTGTTAAATATACTCGATATACATAAGATATACACGTTATACACGTGTATATCCTATGTATATTGGGATGCTCTCGGTTAGGATAGTGTACACGGTTTTGGTCTCCTTATTGTACATGGTTTTGTATAGTTGTAGTATACCTTAATTAGTCTTGTACTCTTACCATATTTGTATAGTTAGTCTCCAAATAGAATATGAATTTCGGAGTAGAATTGGAATAGGATTTTCCTATTATGGAAATATGTAAAGTGTATATATAGTCTTTCAACTAATGAAAATAATTAAGGGATTATTTATTTCATGGTATCTGAAGTCTAGGACTAAAATTGCTTCCGCTCTTCTCCAAAACTTCTCTTGTTTTTTCGTGCCCCTTCTCGGCCAAAAATTGCATCGATTTTCGTGCCCCTTTCTCGGATTTTGTGTTAAATTTTACCTCATCTCTTCCCAAAATTTCTACAAAATCACCTATTGTTCTTTCGTTATGTCGACGACAAAGAGCACATTTTATCCTGCCCGTGTTGTTTCTAACATCAAGAATCACATACCTCTCATTTGAAATAGAAAACGTCCAATACGTGACGTGGGTCGAGTTGTTTAAAATTCACGCTCGCTCGCATCAAGTCATCCATCACATAATCCCCACGACTCCTGAGGATACGGAGGTGCCTCAACGTGAGGATGATCCTAAGTTGTGGACAACGCTTGATGATACCGTCCTTCAGTGGATTTATTTCACTATCTCTACTGACCTGTTGCAGACGATTATTGAGCCAGACGCTACGGCAATGGCTGCTTGGGATAGGCTGGGTGACATATTCCAAGATAATCAGAATTCCAGAGTTGTTACTCTTGAGCAGAATTTTTCCCACATCAACATGGAAAATTTCCCGAATGTTTCAGTGTATTGCAAAAGGTTGAAGGAATTGGCGGACCAACTCCGCAACGTTGGTGCGCCCGTTAGTGAAGATCTTCTGGTTCTATAGATGGTTGCTGGCATCTCTGAGGCATTTAGTGGCGTTGGGACCCTACTTCGTCAAAGTAACCCTCTTCCAACGTTCTATCAAGCCCACTTCATGCTTACTTTGGAAGAGGTTGGATTGGCTAAAAAGGCGGCTACCATGGCAAGTCCCGTGGTCTTGATGAAGTCCTCCACAAATTCTCCCGGGTGTGTTGATAATTCGGGCCAAAACCATGCTCACGGTGGCGACAAGAATACTAGGAAAAATAATGGAAGAAACCGCAGTGGTAACGTCAGCAGTACCGACGGCAGTAGGCCCCACCCCATCAACAGTGGGCCTCAGCCCCACGGATCCCAGCCTTGGGGCCCCTGGCCGTGGGCCTGGTCCAGTAGGCAGTGGCCCAATAATTTCGGTTTTTCAGCGCCTCCAGCCCACGGTAATTGGGCCTAATTTCAGCCTTCTTTTCGGCCCAGCTACTCCAGCCCAGTCTCGGTCCAATGATCCAGTGGGGTACCGGGTCAGCAGGGAGGCAGTCTTGGGCCCCACCAGTCCCATCATACAATGGGCCCCACTTCTACCGACATCGAAGTCGCGATGCACATGCTTGGAATAAATCCTTCGGATCCAAATTGGTACATGAACACCGACGCCACTACTCACGTGACATCCGATTCAGGTACTCTCTCGTCTTATTCCAATTTGAGCAACAAACGTGGTATACTTGTTGGTAATAGTAATTCAATTCCAATTCGTGGTTATGGTCATAAAACATTGTCTCCCCCTCATCCACCCCTTATTGTGAAAAATACCCTTCACGCTCCAAAATTGATTAAAAATTTGGTGTATGTTCAAAAATTCACCACTGATAATTCCGTGTCCATAGAATTTGATCCATTTGGGTTCTCTGTGAAGGATTTCAAAACGGGGAGTCCTCTCATGAGGTATGATAGTAGGGGAGATCTTTATCCTATCACGCCATGTTCCGATCCATTGAGTCAAGCCTTGCCATCAGCGTTTGCAGTCCTTGCTCAACAACAATTTTATTTCTTGTAAGGATGAGTGTTGCACTCCGAATTGTCAATCTTGTTCTTTAGGGAAAATAGTTAAGTTGCCATTTGTAGACTCTAATTTTCATACTTTAATGTCATTTGATATTATTCATAGTGATCTATGGACGTCTCCTGTTCTTAGTTCTTTGGGTCGTCGGTATTATGTTCTTTTTTGGATGATTATTCTAAGTTTTTATAGACTTTTCCGACAGCGAAAAAATCTCAAGTTTTTTCCATCTTCTTAAAATTTAGAGCATTCATTCGAACTCAATTCGAACGGGAAATTAAAAATATGCAGTGTGATAATGGAAAAGAATATGACAATAGGGTGTTTCGGGAATTCTGAGCTAATAATGGGATAAATTTTCATTTTTCTTGTCCTCATACGTCTTCATAAAATGGGAAAGTCGAACGCAAAATTTATATCATAAATAACATTGTCCGAACTTTATTGGTTCATGCTTCCATACCCCCATCTTTTTGGCATCATGCCCTACAAATGGCTACATATCTCTTTAACATAATTTCTTCAAAAGGTTTGACATATTCTCCCTTCCCCCCTTCAAATTTTATATAATAAGACTCCTTCATATTTCCATCTTCGAGTCTTTGGGTGTTTGTGTTATCCGTTATTCCCGTCCACCACAATTAACAAACTTCAGGCCCGGTCTACTCCGTGTGTGTTTTTGGGTTTTCCGTCTAATCATCGTGATTACAAATGCTTTGATTTATCCTCTAATAAAATCATCATTAATCGCCATGTAATTTTTTATGAATCCCAATTCCCATTTGCAAAAATGAGTTATCCCGTGCCTAGTTCGTATAATTTTTTGGATGATGGTATATCTCCGTATATTATTCCCCATTTCTCGGACGTATCCCGCACCCAAAATTCTCCAGTTGACCCACTGCCTACTGGTCCGTCACAAACTGCGATTCCCAGTACAGTCATTGGACCAGTTTCAGTGATGGGCCAGCCCAGCCTAATTCTGAAACTGGTCTAGTTCCTGGATCTGTTTACCGGGTTGGGCCAGCAGGCCCACTGCCTGCTGGCCAGTCCGTCCCGAGCTCAGAAAATTTCTGAAATCCGCTCAATTCTTCCTCGAGTCATAGACCGGTCACTCGTAGTCAATGGGGTGTTTTTAAACCAAAAAGACATTTTAATTTACATTCTAATGTTCTTAAATCATCCTTACCCTGTAATCCTGTGTCTGCTTTAAATGATCCGAATTGGAAAATTGCTATGACCGATGAATATAATTCTCTTATTGATAATAAAACGTGGGAGTTGGTACCCTGTCCATCCGGTATTAATATTATTAGGTCTATGTGGATTTTTGCTCATAAGAAAAATTCAGATGGTTCATTTGCCCGACATAAGGCGCGACTTGTGGGTGATGGTAAGACTCAGCGGGTTGGTGTAGATTGTGGTGAGACGTTTAGTCAGGTGGTCAAGCCGGCTACCATTCAAATTGTACTTAGCTTGGTTCTTTCGAAAGCATGGTTGATTCATCAGTTATATGTAAAGAATGATTTTCTACATGGTGATCTCAAGGAAACAGTCTATATGCATCAGCCTTTGAGATTTAGGGATCCCAAACATCCTCATCATGTCTGTTTGTTGAAGAAGTCCTTATATGGGCTTAAGCAGTCTCCCCGGGCATGGTATACGCGGTTTGCCGACTATGTTTCGACTATTGGGTTCACTCACAGCAGGTCGGATAATTCCTTGTTCATCTACCGTCGTGGTTCGTCATTGGCCTATATTCTGTTATATGTGGATGATATTATTTTGACTGCCTCTTCCGATGCCTTACGCCAGTCTATCATGACAATGCTCAACTCTGAGTTTGCCATGAAAGACTTGGGGCCTTTGGGTTATTTTTTAGGGAATGCTGTCACTCGTCATGCAGATGGGTTATTCTTATCTCAACGGAAGTATGCAGTTGAGATCATTGAGAGGACTGGGATGTCATCGTGTAAGTCCACTTTCACTCCAGTTGATACTAAGCCCAAGCTTAGTGATGTGGCCGGCGCACCATACGAGGATCTGACTCGATATCGCAGCCTTGCAGGGGCCCTTCAGTATCTTACATTCACGAGACCTGATATTATGTATGATGTACAGCAGATGTGTTTGTTTATGCATGATCCCAGAGTTGAGCACATGAATGCGCTCAAACGCATAATTCGGTATATTCAAGGTACACTTGACTATGGCTTACAGTTATATCCTTCGTCGATGTCTACATTTCACTCGTATACAGATGCTGATTGGGGGGCTGTCCAGATACCAGACGGTCTACATCTGGTTATTGTATGTTTCTTGGAATCAACTTGGTCTCCTGATCTACAAAACGTCAGTCGACGTTGTCCCGCTCAAGTGCCGAGGCTGAATATCGAAGGGTAGCTAATGTGGTTTCTGAATCATATTGGTTACGTAATTTGTTGTTAGAGCTTCATTGTCCTATTCAGAAAGCGACCTTGGTTTATTGTGATAATATTAGTGCCATCTATCTGTCGGGTAATCCGGTTCAGCACCAACGCACTAAACATATCGAGATGGACATTCATTTTTTTCGCGAAAAGGTTGCTCATGGTCAAGTAGGCGTCTGCCATGTCCCTTTCAGGTATCAAATTGCAGACATCTTTACAAAAGGTCTTCCCTCGGTCCTTTTTGAAGATTTTCGAGCTAATCTCAGCTTCCGAAGACCGCCCGCTATGACTGCATGGGTGTGTTAAATATACTCGATATACATAAGATGTACATGTGTATATCCTATGTATATTGGGATGCTCTCGGTTAGGATAGTGTACACGGTTTTGGTCTTCTTATTGTACATGGTTTTGTATAGTTGTAGTGTACCTTAATTAGTCTTGTACTCTTACCATAATTGTATAGTTAGTCTCCAAATAGAATAAGGATTTAGGAGTAGAATAGGAATAGGATTCTCCTATTATGGAAATATGTAAAGTATATAAATAGTCTTTCAATTAATGAAAATAATCAAGGGATTATTTCTTTCAAATATTACCCGGCACTTTCCCAGATTCCATGCATATATAGCAGGCAGATTTATGATTTTAAAGTTTATTAGTAGAATGTGTCAATAAGAATTGTCCACTTAAACAACCACAATAATAATTTTTATACTTCTCAAATAAGTTGGACTCGACTATACATACATATATGTATGTATGTATGTATGTATGTATGTATGTATGTATGTATGTATGTATGTATGTATGTATGTATGTATGTATGTATAATCTTCACCGTTTCATTTTAGCTCAACTTAAGTCCTCACGACCAGCTCGGTGAAAACGAACCCCGTATTCCATGTGAGTCAGTTGACTTCGATTAGACCAGACCGCCCCAGAGAAGAACGTGCCCACGAGGGCACCACCAGATGTTGTAGATAAACCTACTAAAGAAGAAGTTGAGTATATCATAGTTGACCGCATCATGGACTAGCCCATACACTCACTGCACGAGTTAGAAATTGGCAAATTTTTCGATGGCTGTCAACCTACTACAACTTCTTTTATTTTTTATTCGTACTTGAGACCGGCAATGTGAGAAAGCTCCTACAGAGAAAGTTATATCAAACTAAAATGAAAATGGCCACATATTAACTATAACATGGTCTAATTAAAGCTTAACTAAAAAATAATGCACTCACATCACATCAATGGGCTCGGAATTACGTGAATACACATTGAGCTAAGGTGTATGCATTGTGACATAAAAAATCTTATAATTCGTGTAATATCTTTTAGTGAAGTAACAAGTGGTTCTAATCTACTTACTAACTTTTGGTCGCCACCTCATGTCTCAATCATTGTGTATTATGAGTTGAGGAATGCTTAGCCATTAATTGAACCCCACGGGCCACGGGCCACCAAAAACAAGAAACAAATAGGACTGAAAGGTATATCAAGGAAACAGAAGATAACATCCAAAGTTCTGGTTGCGGATTCACTTGGGTCAGGGAGCGCATTGTCCCCTAATATGAGATTTTTTGGCGTAAATCCAAATTTAATCGGACCTAAATACAGGTACCAGACATCATGTGGGAAACCAAAATAAAACATCCAAAGTTGTGTACAGTCAATCAAGTTTATAAAAATTATGAAAGATTAATATTTAAATTAGAGGAGGATCTAGGATTTAAAATTTATGAATTCCTATGACGACTTCAAGTTATACTACTAATAATTGAATTAAACTCAAATATTTATAAATATTAAGTGAACTTTTTATTATATATATACAGGGTCTGAAGAAAAGTTAGAGTTCACGTGAACCCGTAACCGACCTTCTAAATCGACCACTGGTTCAAATCTCATTAAAGACATGCAAAATGTTTTAAGATGATTCTTTATGATCTACATAAGTCTCGGTGAGTCGGTGGTACAATTATTCAATATTTGTGTAGTTGGAGATATAGTACGTATAGTCGAAGTGCACGGACAATCTTTTTCTCCGCCGACATCTAGGGCTCCTTGCACATCAAACAAGGTGATATCTCACACCGGGTAAATCCTGATAAATCTTCCCCTACTTACAAAGAGTCTAAGACTACAAAATATTCTTGTGAACATAAGTAGTGATTTCAAATATGAAGATTAATCGTTCTCTAACAACTTTACTTAAGGAAAAATTTAGTTTTCTTTTGGGATTGATATTATAATGAAAAAATTGTCGGATAAGTCATCCTTACTGAAACTTTAATATCAACATTAAAAAAAGAAAAAAATATCAACATCTAAAAAGAAAAGAAAAGAAAATTAGAAGATTGAAGATATATACAATTCCGACAATCATTTTCATACCAAATATACACGTCCCTACTCTTTGATCCCTCATTAATTTTGAAAGAATTTTGCCAAACATGAAGCCCCGTTGGTCTGTTGATAGCACAATATTATTATTGCAATGACTCTATAACAGGCTAATATGCTTGGTTCGAAGGGCCCAAAAATGGACAGTGAGTCTATTATGTCACGTGTAAATGTAAAATCTTTCCAAGATCTTTGCAATGGATGGTCCAAAATGCATGTCTAGAGCTATGTATCTGAAAATTGTTTCTCTTCTAGCTATATATTACTCTCAAAATAGTTTATGTTCTATCATCTATGTAATGATGGAAGTTTAAACTACCTTAGTAAGTTAGATTTGTAAGCTAAATCGGTCACTATACTAGAATATGGATCGATCGTGACGAATATAAACTCCATAATATAATGTAAATATAATAGGAGAGACAGAGTTCAGTTCTCCTTTCAATGGCGGGCCCAGAATTTAATGGTCCTGAGTGCTCACCTTAAAATCAACAAAAAATATATTACTTTGAGTTGAGTTTGAACTCAATTCCTTCATGGCTTAGCTTAAAGTCTATTACCTTTTAACTAAAGCACCAAGATCTTTTATTGCTTCTTGGATGCTATTTAATATTTTATATCAAAATTTTAATATTTTTTATATGTCTACATAAAGTATCCGCTACGGTCAATGGGTGCTCGAGCACCAAAATTTAATACATGAGTCTGCCCCTGTCTCCTTCCTTCTCAATCGAACAAAAGAGATATAAATTCCATTTGAAGGTCAAGGCTGGGCTATAACAGAAGGCCTCACGATGATTACCCCTCGGCCTCAGTATAGTTTAACCTGAGAGATAGCATATTGGTTAGTAATTTTAACAAGTTATCAATGAATGTATATCATAGAGATATACTTATAATTATGTATAAGGGCTAATTTCAGAGAATTAGGTCATCAAACATATAGTACTATTACAGGAAAATCATCAAAGTAATTCTTAATTATAATTATTCCAAAAATAAAAAGTTTGAGGCAATTTATGTTCTTTATTGAAAATTAAAAGCAGTTATTAATTCATAAACTGACATGTATACAACTTCTTATTCGCTACAACCTCTTTTTTTTTTTCTTAAAAAAAAGGGTGAATAAGCGTCAAACAATCTGATTTTTTTTATAAGTCAAAGGAGTAAATATATCTCTTTAACTTTTCGATATATAGCAAATAAACCTCTCGTTAATAAATTGGTACATATATACCCTGACATTACATAAATTGTGCAAATATACTTCTGCTATTAATATACACTTTTCGTTGACATATTTTTTTTAAAAAAATTATTTACCTTATTTTTAATTAAAAAATTCTACGAGGCTTTAAAAATATAATTTGACCCATTTTTAGTAGACTTAGTTTTCTAAAGCCACGTGATAATTTTTTTCTGATGGGTCGGGTCTGGTTTGTTTAAAAAAAAATATTTGTGGCTTTAAAAAAAAGTCTACCTATTTTTTAAAATAAATCAGACACAATCCACCAGAAAAAAAATTATCACGTGAATTTAAAAAAATTGGGTAAACTTTTTTTTAAAGTCAAGTGAAAATTTTTAATTAAAAAATAAGTTAAGTGATTTTTAAAAAATATTCCATCAGCAAAAATGTATATTTGCACCATTTGTATAACAGTAGGGGTATATATGCACCACTTTTTAAATAAAAGATATGTATGCTCTATATCACAAAATTGAGAGGTATATTTACACATTTTCCTTTTTTCCAACCTAAACCGTGAGGCCTAGCAATATTGTCTTTCTTAAAGGAGTCAACATCTATGAGGGTACAATTCAGGTGGACACCCATTTCTCTTTAATTCTCTTGTCTTCTCAACTTTGATCTAGAACCTCACTTTCCATTCTTCAATAAATGTATATGAAAGTGATAGAAAATATAGTTGACAAATAGAAGGAATTAAGTAGTTCTACATCTTGGTGACTATTTATTGCTTTTGTTTT
Organism: Anisodus tanguticus; assembly: GCA_034509755.1. Taxonomy (NCBI): domain Eukaryota; kingdom Viridiplantae; phylum Streptophyta; class Magnoliopsida; order Solanales; family Solanaceae; genus Anisodus; species Anisodus tanguticus. Next base: position 5,140,032 of record CM067558.1, read on the forward strand.
TATTTGCTTTGCTTTATTCTCTTGGAAGCTTGAGGAAGAGGAGAAAAAGAAGTTGATGATAGAGCTTTTATCCACTACATCAATCTATCTTATCAATATATACATATGTATTTACGCGATGAAGAATGCAGTCAGATTGTCTCATTAATACAAATATATAGTGTGTACAATGTTGAATCTTAATTAAATAATGATCTTATATTTATCATAATTATACACTACTATTAATTACAAAATATATGACGAATATATGACAATATTCGCTAATAGCGATGAATTGAATTCCTCAATCATTTTAATTAGAAATCTTAAATTCGAGCCCTAAAAATAAAAATAACATGTTCATAGTAAAGAGTACTTCATCTTTAGTGAATCTTACATAACCAAGTTGAATTAGCCAGACTAGTGGGTAGTAAATGTCAGATGGTTATCCAAAATGATAGAGAATATATTAATATTCTCTATATATTCTATAATTATTATTCTAGTGTAATTATGTAAAGTGGAGATCCTTCTCTAATTAGGCTTGTAAATTGTAAACATCTATAAATATTGCATTAATGAGAAGCATCAAATCAATGAGAATTACACCATTCATGGTATTAAGAGCCAAACCCTAACACCCTAAAAAAATTCCTTTTTTCGGTCGCCACCCCCCTCTCTCTTTCCGGCAGCAACACCCCAAACCTAAAGAATTTTCGCCGCCCCTCCCCTCTCTTCCCAAATTTTCGGCGGCAACATGGGTTCTCATGATTCCTCCTCCTCCACACAAAACGTCACACATCCTCATCCTGTCTCCTCCTCTACCAACCCCTTTCATTCGGCCTTCACCATCACAAATATCAAGAACTTTATCCCTTTGGTTCTTGATCAAGAGGATGAACAATATTCTTCGTGGGTAGAATTATTTCAAATTCATGCTTGTGCCTACAACGTTCTTGATCACATCGACACTATCATACCCCGTCCGCCTGACGTTGACAACACAATATGGAAAAGGCTTAATGATATCATCAAGCAATGGATATATGGCACCATATCCAATGATCTACTTTATACCATTATGAAGGAAGGTGCATCAGCTCACGAACTATGGACAAGACTAGAGGAAATCTTTCAAGACAACAAACATACTCATGTCGTCTATTTGGAGGAACAATTCAATAACACATGTCTTGAAAACTTTGCGAATATGTCCGACTATTGCAAATAATTGAAATTAGTTGCCGATCAATTAGCTAATGTGGGTATAATAGTTTCAGAAAAGAAGATGGTTTTGTAACTAATAAAGTGTTTGCCAAAGGGTGAGTACGACACACTTGCAATGATGATTCAACAAGTTGATCCCCTCCCTAGTTTCAACAAGACCCGGTCACAATTGCTCTTGGAGGAAAGTAGGCATGCCAAACATGACAAACAAAATCAAAAGGTGTTGGTAGTTGATGCACTGGTGACCACCATCACACCCGTCGGCCAACCGCAACACATGACTAACCAATAGCCGCAGAGCGGCCGCGGTGGCGGCAAGGGCAGAGGTTGCGGTAAAGGTCGTGGTGGAAGGGAAAATGACGCAAAGGATGGTCCAGTTCCGGCGGCCAACCATAGCAAGCCTAATACCCATCTCAGTGGATCGGCCCACTACCTTGGCCTATTTCTAGAACCTGGGCCTCGCCCTCATATTCCTTCCCGAATGTCTCGGCCCAAGGCACAGCCAGTGGCAGCAGCCAAGTGTTTTAGGCCCTCCTCCAGGCCAACGTCCAACGACCCATCCACAACAGCCCACTTCTCGGTGACCCAACAACAACATCAATTGTACGACCTCCTTACTCCTACCGAACTGGCCAAGCCTACATCATCATGAATTTACAGCAGCCCGACGATGCTTGGTATATGGATACATGCGCCACATCCCACCTCACTCGCAACTCCTGTAATCTTCTTTAACTGTTTAATTTGAACAATCCTCAATTTATTTTGGTCGGCAATGGTAATCGCATTCCAATTCAAGGCTATGCACCACTCAAACTCCTCCACCTCACCCTCTCTTTTCTCTAAAAAATGTCCTATATGCTCCTAACATTATTAAAAACTTAATCTCTGTTAGAAAATTTGCTAGTGACAATTCCGTATCTATTGAGTTTGACCCTTTTGGTTTTTCTATGAAGGACCTACGTACGGTGACAACTCTTACGAGATGCAATAGTGTGGGGGACCTATATCATTTCTCTTCCAATTCCGCTGCAAGTGTCAATCCACATACATCTCTAGCTGCAATCTCTCCTCCAACCTGGCACAGTCGACTTGGGCACCCAGGAGCACCAATTTTTAACTTTCTTATAAGTCACAATTTGATTCAATGTAATAAAGAAAAATTTACCCACAACTGTTATTCTTGTCCACTAGGAAAACATGTTAGACTTCCTTTTAAGTCATCTTTGGGTATTACTTTCTCTCCATTTGATATCATTCATGCAGATTTATGGACATCATTACTAGAAAAATGGTGATAAATATTATTTGATATTATTAGATGACTTCTCTCATTTTTGGGTCTATCCGCTCAAACATAAGTCTCAAGTCTACTCCACCTTTCTTGAATTTCGATCCTACGTTAAAACGCAATTTGAAAAGAACATTAAATCATTTCAATGTGATAATGGTCGTGAGTTTAATAATTCACCCTTTCATAAAATTTGTACGGACAATGGCATGGTGTTCCGATTCTATTGCCCACATACCTCACCTCAAAATGGTAAAGCCGAAAGAATTCTTCGCACCATTAATAATATGATTCATACCATGATATTTCATGCTTCTCTCCCCCCTCCCTTTTGGGTCCACGCGTTATAAATGGTACCATACCTTCTTAATAAATTACTTACCCATACCCTTCATAATAAAACTCGCACTGAAATTCTATTCCGTCGGCTCCCTTCCTATGGTCACCTCTGAATCTTTGGATGTATATGCTACTTTAATCTAGCCTCCACGGCTCCTCACAAATTAGCACCTAGGACTACTCCTTGCATCTTCTTGGATTTTCCATCAAACCATAGGGGGTACATATGCTATGATTTGTCCACAAATAAAGTCTTAGTCTCTCGCCATGTCACGTTTGAGGAGCACATCTTCCTTTTTGCAAATCAAAAATTTCAAGTCACTGACTATGACTTTCTTAACGATTCAGACACTTTCCCCTTGTTTAATAATAATGATCTATGGAGGAAGTAGTTCGACTCAAATCCCACTGCCCCCGATATATCCCCAGCACCCACTGCTCCCGTTACCTCTCATTGCCTCACTGCCACCCGTGACAACCCCACTACCACCCGTAATCTCCCCAGCCTACCCACTGATCTCGTGACAACCACACTGCCCTACTGGCACTTGCTACCATCATGACTCCCCAGTCCCCGTCGACCAACCCCCTGCCCGCAAGTCTCATCATCTCCTCAAAACCCCACTGCCTGAGCCCCATCATCCCAGCACCGCTCCACAGTCTGAGTCCTCACCCGCCACAAAACATCCAACATAGTACCCATTCCAACGCATGGAAACCCGTGCCCAACACGAAATTTTCAAACCAAAAGTCCACTTTAACCTATCCACTCAAGCCATCTCACCTATACCCAAGAACCCAAAATTAGCCAAGCTTGATCCTAATTGGAATGCGGTCATGTGTTAGGAGTTTGATGCGCTAACTACACATCAAACTTAGGATCTTATCCCAAAACCAAAGGGGGTCAATGTGATTCATTGTATGTGGTTGTATCATCACAATTTTAGGGACAATGGTGAGCTTGAACTCTATAAGGCGAGACTTGTGGAAAATGGCACGGGGCTACAAGAGGGAATTGATCGTGGGGAGACCTTCAGTCTAGTGGTTAAACCAGCCACCATCCACAATGTTTTGAGCATTGCTATGGGAAAGAATTGGCTGATTCATTAACTTGATGTGAAAAATGCATTCATACATGAAAATTTTAAAGAAACCATATACATGCATTAACCACCTGGCTTTGTGCATCCTTCGGCTCCTCAGTATGTCTGCCGGCTTCGGAAGTCACTTTATGGCTTGACACAAGCCCCCATGTCTTGGTATGACCATTTTTTCACTTACATCTTGCAGATTGGGTTCATGTGCAGCAAATGTGATAACTCACTTTTTATTTTTCATCGAGGTAATGATACTGCTCTATGTGGATGAAATTGTCTTGACTGCCTCCTCAGATGTGCTGAAAAACGAGATTATCACCATGCTCAAATCCAAATTTTCCATAACAGACTTGGGTAAGCTGGGTTATTTCTTGGAGATTTCAGTGACTAGATCCAAGAATGAAATATTCTTGTGTCAACATAAGTATGCCGAAGAGATTGTTTACATGGCTAATATGGCAAACTGCAAGATTATGCCCACTTCAGTCGACTCAAAGTCGAAGCTTAGCACCGATAATGGGGATCCGATGCTTGATCCTTCTCGTTATAAGAGTCTCACTGGTGACTTACTTTCACTAGGCCCGATATTGCCTACGATGTTCAACAGGTGTGTCTGTTCATGCATGCTCCCAGAGAGCCGCACTTCATAGCTCTTAAACGTATCATTCGTTACGTTGACTATGGGTTACATATTTATCTATCTACACCGACCAGGCTGATATCATATACGGACGCCGATTGGGGTGGCTGTCCAGATACACATCGATCTACTTCCGGCTATTGTGTATTTTTGGTTGATAACCTCATCTCGTGGTCTGCCAAACGGCAAGCCACGCTTTCTCGTTCGAGTGCAGAAGCAGAATATAGAGGTATTGAGAACGTTTTTGTCGAGATTTGTTGGCTCAAAAACCTCTTTCTAGAGCTCCATTGTCCTTTACGTAGGGCATCTATTGTCTATTGTGATAACATATCTACTGTCTACTTGTCTCATAACCAGTTCAGCACCAGCGAATCAAACATATTGAGATGTATATTTATTTTGTTCCTGAGAAGGTTGTCATGGGCCATGTTCGGGTGTTACATGTTCCTTCTTTCTATCAGTACGCATATATATTTACTAAGGGACTTCTTCAAAGCAACTGTTCCTTGACTTCAGATCCAGTCTCAGCGTCCGGCCTCCTCCTGCTCCAACTGAGGGGGTGTGATAGAGAATATATTAATATTCTCCATATATTCTATAATTGTTATTCTAGTGTAATTATGTAAAATTGAGATCCTTCTCCAATTAGGTTTGTAAATTGTAAACATCTATAAATATTGCATTAATGAGAAGCTTCCAATCAAGGAGAATTACATTATTCTACACAAAATAAAAATATTGACAAATGGAGTAGCTTTTAGATGACATAATAGTATAAAATATATTTAGTATGTGTTGTCAGTGTAAAGAAATTAAACCTAAATTAAAATATTTAACTTATTTACGATATAATATTTTTTTATATTAGTAGGGATCGTTTGATTGATGAGATAAATAATAACAATCCCAGAAAAAAATGCTAGAATTTTATCCAAGTTTAGTCATGGTATTAATTAATCTCGGTATACATTTTGTACTATAAGGAAGGAATTAGCTATCCATACAGAGGGGAAATAGCTAATCCCATAAGATATCCCAACTTATTTCAACTCATGAAATATTCTTGTATATTCCATTTCAGTAACCAAAGGACCCTTAGTATATCTTAACCTGCCGTAGCAGATAGTATGCCTTATTTTTATATTACTAATCTTATTTTTTATGAACAATTACCTATGATTATTTTTTATGTGACATGAAAATGTTTTTTTCCCCGCATGATTGGTAAATAGAAATTAATCTTTAACAAAAAGTTCCAAGCTATCAAATTCCTAGAAGGAAAAAGAAGAAGAAATGAAAAACATCACATGTTCAATTTATAGTTTTCCTCTTTGTTTGCTAATAACTCAACATGGAGCTTGATTTTTTCACCTATGGTTGCCATTCCTGCCATAGAATGTTGTCCTCTCCATTTTGTTATTAACTATAGAGAGATACATACCTATTTGTTAAATTGAAAAGAAAAAATAAAGATTTCTCTGATTACTCAGTGTTTGATATTCGTTTTGAAACTCAACTAATCTGAATGTGCATCGTGTATGGCACATTTAAGAGAAATTACTTCTTATTCATATTTTTTTCATATCCAAAGCGTGAACTCAAAACTTTTGATTTAGGATCACAATCTTTAGCAATAAAATAATTTTCAATCTTCCATTCAAACAATTTACAAATAAACAAATAGAGAAAACAAAATGAAGTGGGGCCGATGAGTAATAATTTAAGAGTAGCGGTGGGAAGGTAGGGGTCTGTATGTATGGCTAGGAAAGAAACAAATATGTCCCTAAGATCAGAGATAATAATGTCAAAAATACATCAAATCTTGTTTAGACAATCCCACCATTTTATTATCCCCAAATACAGGCAATAACACATGGTTTGCTACTTTTGATTAACCATTTACCTACTATCTAATCAAACTATATTTGACCATAATACTTATTCTTTTTGTAAGCTAGCTTCCAAGGTTTTAATTAGAGACAGATTTAAAACAAATTCAAAGGATAATTATACTCATTAATTTTTATGATATATATATATATATATATATATATATATATATAATACGATTATAGTCATTTTGAACTTACTGATGCCAGAGAGTGGATAAATTTATAATCATTTTTTGAGTTATTCACGCGTTTGATAAATCCGAAAAGTTTTTAAAAAGTTAGAATCAACTAAAAATCATTAATTTGTTATTTCCAACTTAAAGCTTTTAAGTTTATAAGCAACTATTTTTAATCAACTAACCAAGACGGTCTTCAATTGGTTAATTTCCCTCTTGACCCTAACCAACTAGCAAACCCCTACCCCTACCCCCAGCCCCACCCCCGGCCCCCTTTTTAAAGATTTTTATAAACTTCTCTCATTCCACCAAATACCAATCAACAAACTCTAACACACCTAAAGAAAAATATGGCAACAAGTAGAGCGGGAGAGAAGCAAAAGAAAGGATCCATGTATGTGTATAACTTAGACACTGGAAATCCAAAACCAAAACCAGAAACAGAAATTACAGATTTATCATCCATGTTAAAGAAAAGTATTTCAAAAAGATGGCCCATTAGAAGATCGAAAACGTATCGCGAAAATCGTCATCAAGGTGAGTTGAAAACAAATAATGTTGTCACAATAACAACAAAAGGAGAAACAAGAAAATCAGTTTCATCCATTGAAGGAGTTGTTGTTAAGTCAATTGAATCAAGAAAATCAGCTTCTTGCATTGAAACAAATAGGAAATCAGTGACACATGTTGAATTAAATGTGGCATCAATTGCTGCAATTCTACAAGTTAAAGTTTTGGTAACTGACATGCCAGGATTTATGCAAGTTCATGCATTTAAATGTGCAAGAACTACTTATGATAGCTTGGAGAAATTCAGCTCTAAACATATGGCTTATAACATGAAAAAGGTATGTGTTTGTCCCATCTTTTTACCTTTGAATTTTGTGCATTACAGTTATGAAGTCAGAATTTTCATTAAGAAGAGTTAAAATATAAAAAAAGTAAATACACGAAGAAGTTAATAGGATTCAACGTGTAGTATATATTCCTGAAAATGACTACTTTTTTTTTTTGCTTATTACACGATGTAATTCCTCGACGAAGAAGTATGAATCGCACCCCTTGAATAAGAGTAGCTCCACCGCGATATGCATCACTTCATTTATATTGTTTTCTTGGCCAATTTCTTCAAATTCTGAAGTGGATTTTTGAAGGAGGCCTTGGAGCAATGGTAAAATTATCTCTGTGTGATCTATAAGTCACGGATTCGAACCGTGAAATCAGCCACTAATGCTTATATTAGGATAGACTTGTCTATGTCACACCCCTTAGGATGTGACCCTTCTCTGAACCATGCTAAAGCGAGATACTTTGTGCACCATGTTTTTTTTTCTTTTTCTGAAGTGGATTTTCCTTTTGTGTTTACACAAATTGTTAGGCAAAAAATTTATGCAATTTGAGAAAGTTTAATTTGTGTGCACGGATATTTTACGATCTTTTATACACCATTTATGTTAAGATCACCTACAAAAGTACACAGTTGTCTATTGTAATTCTAATTTGGTAACCTATTACATGCCGTAAATAATGTGCTATAACCGGTTAGAATATGTAGGTAGGTATATATATTTTGACCCCTAAACATGAAATTATTGTTTGGATGAGTGAGTTGAACTATTAATTATGTAGCTCAAATGCACATATTTCTACAACATCAACCACATAAAATATAGCTGAAAGAAGTTTCTCATTCTGCCTCCCTTCATTTATTCATATACTTTATGTAAAGGTGTTTGACCGGCACAAAATTGAAAATAAAATAAAAACTTTTAAAACTTGTAGTCTAAGACAAGTTATAGAAATTTATATCGTTGTAAATCATCTCATTAAGAGTAAAATAAAAAGTTTAAAATTAAATTACAAAATGAAAAGTTTAAAGTTAAATTATTATTAAATATATAAAAATATTATTCTTTTTTGTGCTGACTAAAAAAAGATCAAGTGTTACATAAATTGAGACAAAATGAGTATTATTTTAGAAAAAATAAGAAAGTTAGTTAACTTTTTTTTTCAAATATATTATTGCTATAAGAAATGATCTATACAATTTCCTAAAATAATCTTTCAACAGTTATTTCTCATTTTGAGAAAAAATAAAAGATAATTTAATAAAATAACCTTTACTCATCTACTCATTTTTATGGCACATGTAACAGTTTGACAAATTACCATATCATGCAAACCTGTCAATCAGATCTGAGACAACTGATTAAGGGTTAGACCATATAAAAATCCCCATTAAAATAGTGTAAAATCACAGGTTAATAATAGCAAAATGTATCTCTAATCATGTTCTAATTGTCAATCACTATTCACTTCTTAGTCATCCCATGTGAATAACAAAAGCCAAAAGGTTGCTAACTTGTAAGAATTAATAATTATATATTTATCATAAACTAGTTGTATAAGTAATAATCTGTATGCTGGTTAACTATTTAGGAACAACAACACTTTTGGTCGTTGAGTTATCGATAAATTTTAAATTTAGTCATTATGATATTTGAGTAAATATGTTTAACATTCAATTAATTAAAATATTTTTCTTGATATCTTTATGTAGAAAACATGTTATATTTAGATTATGTTTAAAACATATTGCCGTTATTTTTGAAGTAATAATACATGTTTAATTAACAAAATATATGGGTAATTAAGTGATGAAACAATTAATAATTATGAAAATTTTGTGAATATATCCAAGGTAAATTTACTTGGTCATATATCATAAGGACTAAAATCAGAATAATTAAGAGACTAAAAAGTCTATTAACCCTAACTCATATATACTAACAACATAAAATAATTTTTATACACTATCATATCACTTAAAAATGAGTATATATAATAAATAAGATAGATATTACACAAGGATAAAGTACACCGATAATATAAAAATTATTTATGCTATAGGTGTATATAAGTTATAAATCACATTCTAATAAGATTTTTGTTTACAAATTTCAACAGGAATTTGACAAAGTATATGGGCCGGCCTGGCATTGCATAGTGGGCTCAAGTTTTGGGTCATATGTGACTCACTCCACAGGTGGCTTCCTCTATTTCTCAATGGAAAAGCTTTATATTTTAGTCTTCAAGACAAAAGTGCAAAAGACCATTGAGTCCTAATTTATTTATTTATTTATTTTGGTAGTGATACTTTTACTATTGTGATTAAGATCACATTTTTAGAAAGTTTTTTTATTTATTTTTAGATTTGTAAATGTAAATTCATTGAGATGAAGTGTGTATATGTCGTAAATTCATTATTTGCAATTGATTAGTTTTTTTTCCCCTTTTCACGTTATAATTTGGTTAGCATCTAACGTAGTCCAACTCGCATAAATCATTACCTTTTGTAGAATTTCTTTTTTCCAATGCGTGATTTATTTTAGTAAAAGAAATAATAATAAATGGCTTATACACATAATAAACTTTCTGTAAAAATTAAGTCACAACCCAACTTGTTTAACTTAAAATTGGTTTTTAATATAATTTATTTTATAAGCAAATATATGACTATTTGTAGGGATTTTGTTGGGTTGTTGTACGCAACGGATATTGAAAACTTGTTTCAAACCCAACAAACATAGAACTGTTTGACTATAGGATAATTTTAAACTGTAAACATTAGACTTGAATGGTACTTACATGTTTACAATAACTGGAATCTTTATCAACTGTGGTTCCTCTTTTGGAAAGCTAGGAAATCCGGCAGAGGTTCGAAAGAATGTTTTGATTCTGAGTCTCTAAGACTTAGAATAATGATATGAAAATCAAGTGTATTGAATAATGAAGTGTATGTCTGAATTTATAGGTGAAAATTAAGTCAAACCGGATTAGGGTTTGACCTTGGGCCTAGCCCAAAATTCGAGACAGATTAGGTCATGGCGCCGCGGCCCTATGGTGTGGGCGTCGCGGCTCTGACGTGGCCCTACACTGTCTCGTTTTATTTTCTGCACATTCTTAATTAAATTCAAAATCCACTTTTGACTTAATTAAAACAATCATTATTCATTTAAATATCTCGATTCTAAATCGAATATTTAATACTCTCTCAATACATCCTTAGATCGAAAAGACAATCGACATAGTGTGACCCTACAGGCCTTCACATATCGACATTAATCAAATTAAGGTCTACGGGGAACTCCTAGACGGTGCCGCAAGACGAACTCAATATGTGAAGTACGTTTACACGAATCCAGTAAACTTAACCTCTATGTGGTAAGATAAAATCCTTTCATTCACGACACACCCGATTAAGATTAGGATTTGTCAAGTGTCTATCCAAATGGCTTAATCATTGTATCTCATCTATATTAGTTGACAACTAGACCATATTCTAAATATGTCTATTGCGTTGGCCAACGACTTAGTCAACCTAATAACACTGAGAAGCTGAGTGTTCTCTCGAATATACATTCGAGGAATGAATCCTAATCTTGGCTCAACTACTACCTTTAATCCATATCGTAATGTACCCAATACAAGTCGTATCTCAACCTATAAGGCATTTGAGCTTAGGACATGATCAAAGTATATTACTTTGTAGACAAGGTGCGCATTGACCTCAAGTCTAAGGACTTCTATCTCCCACACGCTGATTATACTTTAGACAAGTATAACAAACAGTATATCAGCAGGGTATACCAATACTTTCAAAGTGTCCATGTGTCCATCACGAGTAGCCATTACTCGTAGCAGGTGAGACATACTACATCCTCTAAGGATGTGATGCAGACCACATGTCGACTTATCACATATCATCGATATCTCATTCTCGATGATCATTAGTCGAGGCTATTTTAAGAGTTACGTTATAATATTAATATCTCACATTATTAATAACAACGTAACCTTTAGGGATGCATATTATAGAATATTATAAACAATCAATTAATAATTCAATAATTGCAAATGTCAAAATATTAATCTCCATTAATAATAATACGAATGTGTATAAAGTACATTTGTCCTAATACAGATTGTCTGTAGGACATACAAATACTTTTACTATTATGATTAACTCGTCTAATTTATGGCAAACATTGAATACGAATAAGTATTTTCTGACCACGACCTCATATAGGTCACTTGCCTTTTATGTTTTCATGCAAAATGATCATTTCTGCCCAAATACTATTTTTTTTTTAATTTCTCTTTCTGGTTTTACAGAAAATATATTTCGTACTTAAATGCTAATAATAGTTCAATAATGAACTGAATTATGTGAAATTGATGTAGAGGGCCATATAGTAGTTAAGCTTAGTAATTGAGGGGTCTATTAGCATTTGCAATTAATAAATGGAAAAGTTAGTCTCGCTAAAGTACAAACCACTAATGGCTTGATTTTAAACATCATTCAATCTCAAAATTGACGTTGTCTATATCGTTTACACTTTCCTTTCACTATCTATTTAATGCTAACATTCAAGTAACGAGACCTTCATTAAAAAAAAGGGATAATTACAGCTCAATACTTTTAGGTTATCTAATTTGCAAAATAATCAACAAATGTATAGGTTTTTTATTTGTGGTCGAAGGGACATAAACGAAAGAATTCGTTTAAAAATATAGTTGATTGCATTAATTAACTGAATTGTGTAATTATATGACCCTTTACTTTACCTTGAAAAGAATATCCCCTTATTAATATGTTATTCCTATACTCCTAGAAAATGTAAAAAAAAAACAGTTAAAATATCTTTAGAGAGTTGTTCAAATACTTTATTATAGCAAGAGTGAGTTGGAGTAATTTTAAAAGGCTAAATAATCATTTAAAAAGAACCGGAGGAAGTATGTATATGTGTGTGTATATTCCACAACGTGTAAACCTAGCTCTAATGGTAAAATGCCTCTACGTATCACTAATTGATAGATTGGAAGTTAGAATACCGTGAAGGAAAAATAAAATACGTGATTTCATTTTTCACGTGTTAGTATTGGTAAAAAAAATTCCATACAAGCTTGAGAAGCAAACTATATAGTATGTACTAAGCCTTAGGAAAACTATGTACGTAGGTTTTGTGATGCCCACGAGTCCACGACGAAGGGCGGATCACAAAAGACTGACAGATTTCTAAGTTGACAAACTTTTGAATAAGTGGTGCATATGATATTTTAGGCGAATTTGATATTACAATGAGAGAAAATTGAAGAGATTTAACACAAGTTCAAATGGTACGTACACATTTTGGGCTCTACCATAGCAAAGCCAGAGAGATAAAATATGTGAAGCATGTTGGGTTGAAATGAAGAATACATGCCATAGGTTTGGGTCATGACAAATATTGGTATCAGAGCCGGACATTCCCTGGTGATTGGACATAACCTTAGCGAAGACTCTGAGTCATTAAGGGGGTATAACTGACGCCCATGACGGAGCCAACCGACAATGGAAAGTCAGAGAAGGAGTACTAGCAGGGTTTTAGGCTCGCAAGCTTCTAAAGAAAGGGTGCACATGATACTTTAAGAGAATCCTACGTCGGATTGAGAGATAAAAATAAAGAGCTTTATAAGGAATACACAAGTTCGCATAAGGAATACACAAGCTCGCATGGTACATGCGGTTTTAAGTTCGATAATGGCGTAGCCCAATAGACGAATTCATTGATGCCTGTTGGACCAAAACAGACAACAAGTGACATCTTTTGGGTTATATGTCTATCCCTATGCAATTAGGTAAAAGTATTCATAGATCAATTTTCAACTCGTAAAAGATATTTATAAGTAGAGAAAAATCTAAGATTTAAACTTAAAGGATTTAAGATGTCACGAAATCCACTAAACATTATTGAGTTACTATATTTATTTATTTAGTAAATATCTTAGCACATAGTACACAAATCTAGTCTGACCCAAAGCTATTGGTTTCAGTTAAGCTCATAAGTATCAACTTCCGCGTCGTAATATCTATAATAAACAATTGTTAGTAAATCTTGGATAATAAAATGGATTAAATTACACTAGTAATGTACTAATCATTTTTGTTATCATTATAGCTTAAATCCTTAATTATTTTTTGGTTATTGTAAATACACTAGTGTGGGGTTGTTCAACCTAAACCTCCCCCACTTCAAGGCAATTTTAATTTTAGTTACTTAAAAACAAGTGGACAAGACTACCAAAAGAAAGACCCATACAGGTTATATTATTATAATATGTGGACTGTAATGCAACAAGACAACAAATTAATGGATTTAAGTTGGCAATTGGGTGGTTTATTTTATTATTTATCTATCACGAAAATGACTTGTCTTTATTTATAATAAAATACTAAATTCAATAACCATTTCATCCTTTGGTTTCTCCTGTGCCTTTTAAAAACATGACATCATTTTCGATGTAAATTCTAGGTAGATATGTTTCTACCAAATAAGAACAAAGGTCTACAGCTAATAACACTAGTTGTTTTAGGTGATCAAACTTTGGAATTTTCAGTTATTATCAATTTGTTAGCAAAAAGTCAAAAACATTAGAAGCATCCAACTTTTTTTAACCTTCAAGCTGTCTCTAATATTCAAGAATGGCTATCTTTGCTATATGCATAAAAACAAAACATCTTCACACAAGAAAAGAATGTATAGTAATAAAAAAGATCTAATTTTTTTTTCATATTCAATATTTATTTTAATTAAATCAATAAATGCATGATGCGTCTTTATACTTTTTAACTTAACTATAACTAAATAATGTACGTTCTCACCTTCTTTATCACGTCATCATGATAAGTTAATATAATTTGACGTAAATACGAGTGATTGATAATTATTTCCCATCTCTATAGACACTATATTCCATAGAGAAAGAGAACGATGATCTAATTATGAGCAAAATTAACGGCTAAACAAAAAAGAAATACTAGAAAATATGTATTTTCTTTGTCCCAATTTATTTGATGTAGTTTGATTGAGTACGAAATTTAAGAAATAAAGGAAGACTTTTGACTCTTGTGGTCAAAAAATAATTCAAAGATATTTGTGTGATTATAAATCATCTCGTTAAGTGTAAAAAGTAAAGTTTAAAGTTAAACTATTATCAAATAAAGAAATATGTAAAAAAGAGTGTGTTATATAAATTGATAAGAGGTAGTATTGTTTTGTTTCTTCTTTTACCTATTAGCACAAAAAATATTGGAGAAGAGTACGTGAAAAGGGAACAAAACCATCATATTTCACAAAAAACTTAATGATTTCATTTCTAAAGATGAAGACATATATAGTACATAGCCATAAGAAGATACGAAAGTTTTGAAATTATAGGTTATACTTGGAGATCTCAGGTATGAATTCCATTGGAACCAAAAAAAATTAGGTTATTCCTTCTTTTTAGCTATATGCCTAAGACTTGAGGTACTCGACAATTGTACCAGTGGGAGATAATAAAAAAATGGTGAAATAATTAAAGTGTCCGCAAGGTAGCTCGAACACAGAATTAAGAAAGAAAGGAAAGTCTAAGCAAACTAAAAATAAAGCCTTTGTGGGAAGAGTTTCTTGCGATTGTCAACTATCTTGGTGGGAGGCAATAGATATATACCCAATAAAATCGCGCAAATTGGTTCGAACACTATCATTATTAGCGAATATTCTCAGAATATTCTCCGTATATTTTGTAATAATGAAAGATGGAATAATTTCCCCTTGCGGATTCCTTTCATTATTCACAATATATATAGCTGTACAAGGTTGATTCCTAATATGGTACGAATCCTAACTTACCTTACAAAGGTTGATTCCTAATACAGTTAGAATCCTAAGTTACCTTAATTATACATCTACCATTATTACAAAATATACGGAGAATATTCTGAGAATATTCGCTAATAATCATCATCACAATTAGAAAGACACGACACAAACGAAAAGCAAAGTTTTTGACAAAATATATGTGTGTATATTATGTGTATATGTCGTGTATCACTCCTTACAATATTAGAGTTCTTGTATATGTGTAATTATGGTAATAGTCTTGTATTAGGAAAAGGTAGTAGTCTTGTATTAGGAAAATGTAGATTTAATTACCATAATTAAATATTGTATATCATGTATATATACCTTTGATATTAATGAAAATAATCTGGTATCAGCAGTCTAGGGCATACTTTTCCTTCTCCACAATTTTTTGCTTCCGCCGTCCTAATTTTTTTTTCCGAAACCCTAATTCTCCTTTTGTTCTTTCCTCATGTCTACCACAAAGAACACCTTTCATCCAGCCCTTGCAGTCTCCAATATCAAGAATAACATCCCTATTGTTTTTGAGATGGGAAACACCCAATACGCGAAGTGGGCAGAACTATTTAAAATTTACGCACGGTCTAATAGAGTCCTTCATCACATCGTCGAACCGACAAAAGGCAAGGAGAAGGTGCCTACCACCGATGATGAAATAGAGTTGTGTGCAACTCTTGATGCTACGGTGCTCCAATGGATTTATTCCACCATCTCTACGGACCTCTTGCAGACTATTATTGAACCTGACGCCACGACAATGAAAGCTTGGATAGGATGCGTGATATATTCCAAGATAACAAAAATTCATGTGCCGTGACCCTTGAGCAGGAATTCTCCCACATAAACATGTAGGATTTTCCGAATGCCTGTGCCTATTGTCAGAGGCTCAGGGAGTTGTTCGATCAACTCAAGAACGTTGGTGCATCCGTCACTAATGATCGTCTGATTCTTCAGATGGTTGCAGGCCTCTCCGAGGCGTATAATGGCGTTGGAACTCTTCTACGTCAAAGAAATCTTCTCCCGCCGTTCTACCAAACATGTTCCATGCTCACCTTAGAAGAAGCCAGATTGGCTAAAAGGCAGGAACCGGAGCCAATTCCACCACGATGGTGCCCATGTCACGCGACACCGATGATCCTCACTCATTTTTGGAAAATTCGGGCTAAAGCCATACCAATGGTGGCAGAAAAAAGAGCCAAAATCAGAAAAATGGTGGCAAAAAACATGATGGCGGCCGCAGCGGTAGCGGTGGCAATGGCGGTAGTCGCGGCGAGGGTGGCAGTGGCAGAGGATGGGGTGGTAGTGGCCAGCAGACTGGGCTGCAGCACCACTGGCTGCAGCCTTGGGCCAGTGCATAGTGGCCATGGGGCTGGGCCAGTGGGAAGTGGCCTTGTCCACCATATCCAGGTCCAGCAGGCGTTCCAGCAAATTTTTAGGCCAGGCCCAGTAGATTTCGACAACCACGTGCTCGGCAGAATAGGCCCTGGCGGCAACCTGGTCTGCTTGGGCCTCGGCCACAACAAGCCTTCGTTGCTGAGGGCCCAGCAACAGCCTCGAGTCATACAAATATCGAGGCAACGATGCACACACTGAGATTAAATCCTCTGAATGCAAATTGGTAAATGGACACCGGTGCCACTTCTCATATAATGTTTGCGCCATGTAATCTTTCATCTTATTTCACTTTGAGCAAAAATCGTGGCATTATTGTTGGTAATGGTAATTCAATTCTAATTCGTGGTTATGGTCACACAAATTTATCTCCTCCTAACCCACCTTTAGTCTTGAAAAATTTCCTTCATGCTCCTCAATTAATTAAAAATTTGATGTTTGTTCGTAAATTTACAATTGATAACTGGATTTCTGTTGACTTTGACCCTTTTGGATTTTCTGTGAAGAATTTCACGACGGGGATACCTCTAATGAGATGTAATAGTCGGGGAGAGCTATATCCCACCACCACCACCACCAGTAATCCAACCACACCGTCAACGTTTTCCGCTTTAGCACCTTCCTGATGTAATAAACGTTTGGGTCATCCGGGAGCATCTGTTCTTTCCTCTCTTAAGAATAATGAGTTTATTGAGTATAATAGTATGCATATTACTAAGGTTTTTCCTTCTTGTCCGCTTGGGAAACATGTTAAATTACCGTTTGTTGCCTCCAATTCTAGTACGTTGTTGCCATTTGATATTATTCATAGTGATTTGTGGACATCTCCCGTTTTGAGCTCTTTGGGCCACCGTTATTATGTATTATTTTTGGATGATTATTCTATTTTTTTTGTGGACCTTTCCGTTATCTAAATATTCTCAAGTTTATTCCACACTCCTATCATTTAGAGCATTTATCCATACTCAATTTGAACGGAAAATTAATAACATTCAATGTGATAATGGGCCCTTTAAAGAATTTTGTAACATTAATGGTATATCTTTCCGATTTTCTTGTCTATATACATCCTCACAAAATGGGAAAGCCAAAAAAAAATATGCACCATTAATAATATTGTTCGAACATTACTAGCCCATGCTTCATTACCATCTTCATTTTGGCATCATGCATTACAAATGACCACTTACCTTCTTAACATACTCCCTAGCAAAGGATTAGCATACCAATCTCCACTCAAAAGTCTTTATCACAAAGATCCGTCCTATTCTTATCTTAGGGTGTTCTGGTTTTTATGATATCATCTCTTTCCATCCGCTACAATAAACAAACTACAAGCCTGCTCTACCGCTTGTGTATTTTTGAGTTATCCATCTAATCATTGTGGTTATAAGTGTTATGATTTATCCTCTAATAAAATCATCATTAGTCCCCATATATTTTTTTATGAAACCCAATTTCCATTTGCTGTTGCATAATTCCGTATGTAATTCCTATAATTTTTTGGATGATGGGCTCTCACCGTATATGGTCCACCATTTAGTTGGGGCCCCGTCTCGCGATTTGGACCAGCAGACATCGGCTGGTCCAGTGCCTACTGGCCTAGACCCTTCCCGTGATCATTTCCAGTCAGCAGACCACTGCATGCTGGCCCAAATGTCCCACATCCGGATCCAGTTTCTCAGCCATCAGGCACCACCTCCCAACCCAAGAATTTTCCTTTCAAACCGAGTCATTTTCGATGTCACCATACCGACCCAGGTCTGGCCCACTTCTATTCCGAGTCAAGGGCCTGTTACTCGTAGCCAACGGGGTATTTTTAAACCAAAACGTCATTTTAATCTCAATTCTAATGTCACTAAATCACCCCTACCACGTAATCCCGTGTCTGCCCTTCGTGACCCGAATTGGAAAATGGTCATGGATGATGAATATAATGCTCTTATTGAAAATAAGACGTAGGACTTGGTGCCACGTCCGCCTGGTGCTAATGTGATTCGTTCTATGTGGATTTTTACTCATAAGAAAAAATTTGATGGTTATTTTGAGAGGCATAAAGCCAGTCTTATAGGTGATGACAAAACTCAACATGTTGGTGTGGATTGTGGAGAGGGACATTTAGTCTGGTGGTCAAACGGGCAACTATTCACAATGTTCTCAGTTTGGCTCTCTCCAAAGCCTGACCCATTCATCAGTTGGACGTGAAGAATGCATTCTTACACGGTGATCTCAAGAAAACGGTATACATGCATCAGCCCTTGGGTTTCAGGAACCCCGATCATCCTAACCATGTTTGTTTGCTGAAGAAGTCATTGTATGGGCTAAAACAGGTCCCCCGGGCCTAGTATAAAAGGTTTGCAGATTATGTGTCTACTATTGGATTTTCTCGCAGCAGGTCTGATCATTCTCTGTCCATCAATCATCGTGGTACTTCTTTGGCATACATTCTATTATATGTGGATGATATTATATTGACTGCCTCTTCTGATAAACTACACAAGTCTATCATATCGCTTCTCAGCTCTAAATTTGCTATGAAAGACTTAGGGCCTTTGAATTATTTTTTGGGTATTGTTGTAACTCGTCATGTAGGTGGTCTATTTTTATCCTAGAGGAAGTATGCGGCTGAGATTATTTAGCTGGCTAACATGTCATCCTGTAAGTAATCTCCTACTCCGGTTGACACCAAACCGAAGCTGAGTGCTAATTCTAGCACACCCTACGAAAATCCCTCCCACTATCGTAGTCTTGCAGGGCTCTTCAGTATCTTACATTCACGAGGCCCGATATTACTTATGCAGTGCATCAAGTGTGTTTATTTATGCATGATCCGAGGGAAGAACACATGCACACTCTCAAACGCATTGTGTGTTACATTCAGGGCACTCTTGATTATGGTTTGCATTTATATCCGTCCTCCGTATCTACTCTCGTGTCTTATACAGATGCTGATTGGGGTGGATGTCCAGATACCTGACGCTCGACATCTGGTTATTGTATGTTTCTTGGTGATAACTTGGTCGGCTAAACGCCAGACTACTTTATCGCGATCCAGTGCGGAGGCCGAGTATCGAGGGGTAGCCAATGTGGTGTCTGAGTCCTGTTGGCTGCGTAACCTCCTATTAGAGATTCACTTTTCTATTCAGAAAGCTATCTTGGTCTACTGCGATAATGTTAATGCGGTCTATCCCTCTGGGAATCTGGTCCAACATCTGTGCACTAAACATATCGAGATGGATATTCACTTTGTTCGCGAAACGATAGCTCGTGGACAAGTACTTGTCTTGCATGTCCCTTCACGGTACCAAATTGCTGACATTTTTACTAAGGGTCTTCCCTTAGTTCTGTTTGAAGATTTTAGGGACAGTCTCAGCATACGACAACCGCCCGCTATGACTGCGGGGGTGTGACAGAATATACGTGTGTATATGCCGTGTATCATTCCTTACAATATTAGAGTTCTTGTACATGTGTAATTATGATAGTAGTCTTGAGATTATTCTCTTTCAGTTTTGATAAACAAAATCACCCGTCAAATGTGTTGGTAAAAATATACTAACCCGAACACCAACGAAACAAAGAAAGACAGACCAAAAAAAAGTTAAAAAACTAAAGGTAACAAAAGTCTCATCTTACACAAAAAGAAAAAATTGATGATTCATTCATGTCTGAAGAAGAACGTACTTAGTACAAACCCATAATAAAACACAAGATAATAGATAACAAGCATGGAGGTATATATAATTTCACCAAAATATACATATACTAAGACTTACGTTTGACATTTTTTCTTGGTTTTTGAGCTTTAACAGGCTTCCCAAAAATGCCACAACAACCAGATACCTTAGGAGATGGTGGATCAATGGACGGTTGCATGTAGTTATCTGTAGCGCGAGATTTAATAGGTTTCGTCTCTGTTGATCTTTTTTCATTTTTCTTGTGTTGTTCTTGATCTTCATTTGTTGAAATTTTCTTGAGTTCCCCAGATAATAATTTATCATCCCATATTAAACCTGATGAACCTTGCCTTCTAAATGATATTTCTGACCTTGGTAACATTTCTCCAATAGCTGGTTC
Source organism: Anisodus tanguticus (assembly GCA_034509755.1). Taxonomy (NCBI): domain Eukaryota; kingdom Viridiplantae; phylum Streptophyta; class Magnoliopsida; order Solanales; family Solanaceae; genus Anisodus; species Anisodus tanguticus. The sequence goes on from CM067558.1 coordinate 5,160,874, forward strand.
AGCCATAGCAACTTAGTCTAATTTTTCTTCTTGATGATCTACGGGATTAGGTGTGAAACTGAGTCAAAAGACTTGTTCTAATATTGATATATACAAACAAGAAATATGATATAAAAGATTAGTTGGACAATGATGTGATCATGAAAATTAAACATATCTAATTTTATAGTGTTTGAAATTACTACTTTGCCCTTTGATATTAGTGAAACCATAGCATATACATTTTTATAAGTAAGTGTATTTTAACATGTTATATTGTAGCAGGTAAGAAGGGGAGCCTTAAAGTAACTGATAAAGTTGTTGTCATGTGACCTGGAGGTCACAGGTTCAAGCCGTGGAAACAGCCTCTTATAGAAATGCAAGGTAAGACTGCGTACAATAGACCCTTGTGGTCCGGTCCTTCCCCGGACCCTGCGTATAGCGAGAGCTTAGTGCACCGGGCTGTCCTTTTTTTATATATTGTAGTAGGTAAGTTGTCTTATTTTTCATGTTACTAATTCATTCGTTATGGATGATTACACGTAGTTATCTTTTGAGTGACCTAATGGAGTAAAAGTTATTTATTTTGCACTACTAATGTATATAAATTAAACTCTTAAGTTCTATCAAGATGTCCTCGAATGAACTATTATAACAACTTTGAAAGTTATCAATTAAAAAATAAATTAATTAGTACTTATCATAGAAATTTATTTATAATTATCTTATAAGTAATCTAATTGTATATATATTCTTAATGCCGTTAATATATATATATATATATATGTGACTGATATGACTAAAGTCTAAATTGGTTTTGGTGTATAACAGACCCTTGCAGAGTCAAGGTTGAGAGGATTTGGTAATACATCATTAAATTAGATAATACTTTTATCACAATCAGACAATAAGTTGGATATTCAGGTAGTAAACCAAGTTTGAGGAAAGTAATAATAATTGAGGACAGTCAAAATTATAGTACAAAAGTAGCAGCCTTCTTTGAATAGAAAAGTATTACATGAGTAATAAAATGTCACTAGCAAATACAGTTCTCTTTATTTATTCTGAACCTTCCAGATTATTTCGAAGTGATTGATTTGATTATTTGGTAACGTCTCAAATATTAGACCTAAACCATTACTGTATCATTTTTTTTTTGGTCTGAGAGGAGGGGGGAAAAGATGAGGTAATATCTATACTTAAATATTGATTGGAATTGACATGAATGTCAATGGTGATCGATTAAGAATTGACAATTGATATAATAAATAAATATTGAAATAGTTTCTTAACAACCTCAGAGAAATGTCAATCTACTGAGAGATCAATCAGAGTAGATAGGAGAAAAAGGAGATTAATGTCTATATCTAATATTAATCTGATTTAACATGAATCTCAAGATAATTGATAACATAAGTAAATATAGAATATAATATCGATCTACCAAAAGAGATTAATCGGTGCATGCACTGTGCACTTCCATAGGAAAAAGGCTATTTTTCAATGTACCTGTAATATTCAATTGCACAGTTTCTTCTTCTACTACTTATCCATGACTTAAAACTGTTTCAAAAATTTGTGAAGTTTCAAATGCTAATCCAGAAAATTTTACAATGTTCACTTCCCTTCGACAAAATTTGCACCAAGCTACAGCAAAGCTTTTCCAAAACTAAGTTTTTATCATAATCCTATAGACATTCTTTCAGACATATTTCATCAAAACCCTTAAATTCTACTAATTGCTCAAGCTCACTACTGAATCCAGCCTCCTTTTGTCTTTGAGAATTTCACTGAGAGGTTTTGGACCTGAAAAATCTTCTCTTTCACTTCCTCCAGATGGTCCTGTTCTCTCAAAAGAATTTTCATTTTCTCTTCCTCTCATTTCTTCTCTAATCTGAGCTAGAGTCTTGGGAGCACTAAATATATTAGGAGCTTCAGTCGATCTCTTCCTAAAAGCCATCCTCCGAGGGGGTTCATTTGCAAAAGGCCGCGACTGGCCCCGTCTCCTATCCTTGAAATGCTGCTGTCTGTAACTGCTTCCTTGAGATTGTCTCAACCTTTTCAGATGATTAGTGCCATCCACAAAGCCAGATGAGAAAGAAGGGATGCTTTCCACTTTTGAAGCCAGTCTTTGAGGCATCCATCCGGAACCCTGTGGCCGATGCCTGTCTCTACGTTGCTCACAGGCACTCGACCTAGACAGATCAAACCTTCTAGACAAGTGATTTGGAGGATCACTTTCATTGACTCGTCGTCGCTTTTTCAGAAGGCCCCGAAGGTCAACATTGCCTCTGCCACGAAAAGCCAGTCCTCTAGGCGACTCTCTTTTAGGCAGTACACTCTGTCTCCCATAAGCAGGGGTAAGGATTTCTCCGACATATTCATTTATTTCATGATTCTCAACGTTATAATAAGAATTGTCTAGTTCATCATCGGACACAAGTCTCATATCTGGATATGCAGGATCATACTCGAGGTTATTCTCAAAATTATATCCAGCAAACCGTTCGTCAAGCTCCCTATCTTCCATATCATGGTGCAGCTCATACTGGTGATCATCTTCGTGACCCAAACCTTCCACTCTATCATCAACAAGAACATCAAAACCGGGAGATGATTCCAACCACTCTTCTCTCTCCACGTTTTCCACTTCTTCGTCTGAGCTCTGGTTGGGTGACAAATCGGATGCTCCTTGGGTAAAGCCTTCAGCAGGGACTAAAGAATCTAACCTGACTGCAGTAGTTTCTTCAGATGGAGATCCTGAAGTCTCATGAGAAGCACTGTGCTCATCAACATTAATCGTCATCAAATGGAGATCCACTTTTGACTTTATATATTCAGGTGCTGTTTCCTTGGGCCCCGTTTCAGAAGAATCAAGATGTTTTTCGACTACTGAAGGACCAGTTTCACTTCCTGCAGATGTCTTCTTCTCAGCTGTTGGTCCATCAGGAACTCCAGAAGCTATTTTCGAGGATTTCCACGCAGTTGTACCATCATCAGGTCCATGCAGATATGAGCAGCTTTCACCTTTATTGCAATAGCCGTTGAAATGGAAGTAACAGGGAACATTTCTCTTGTTAACAGGCACTGCAGATTTATTGGGTGGAGGAGCAGATTCAGATGATGTTTCAGCACGGCTCTCTAATGGCTGATAAAATGGACAGAGAAAAGTTAGCACGATCAAAGAATTTAAAATAACAAGTTCAAGAAGCAATTTAACTCAAGTCAGAAGAAAGACATGAAAGGTCAGACAAATATTTGCTTTAAAGCATCTTATTTCTTGATTGCTAAGTCCTTAAGCAATCATAACATCAAGTAATATAAGGTAATGACCAAACAAACGAGACCTCAGACACAAAAAGCCTTCAGACTCTGGAAGATCTAACAACCAGTCTCTATAGTAAATCCACCTCCCAAACCACCCTGCCCAACAATGAACTTCATCCACTTCGCTCCCTTGGTGACTCGAATCCCCAACATCATGGTTGGGGGTGGATGGTCGTTTCAACTAAGCTATCCCTCCTCGTTAACCAGTCTCGGGGTACTTAACTCATTTATAACCCCAAGAGCCTCTTTTCTGTTCCACCAGAAGAATTAATATGAGCACTTATTAGCATCTTATATATGCATATAGGAGTGGTAAAATTTGTTTATGGCAGAATTGAACATGAAAATCTTACAGCCAAGTGGAAAAGGAATGTTATAAGTTAGTGTTCTCATATGTATAAACTACCCACTAAAAGTGAGGTATATTGCTGAATTCTCCTGTGGCTTGAGAACAATGGAGGCTTTTGCGTGAGAGCAATAAGAAGAAGGTAAATCAGTCACCAAGGCGTTGAGATTCAGGGGAATGAGGGAGCAGAACCAAAAGTTTCCTCAATGGAGAAATTTCTCTGAGTTAAAATTATGCCTCTGAACTGATCATGTTGCAATCTTTTTGTATCTCAAAGTACTTGAAATCCACTTCGCAAGATCTTATGCAGGTTTTTGCAGAATTCTGTCAGTATATCCTCAAAGTTTACAAGCAAGAATAGCTGTTGTTCCTTTAAATATTTTACATATGACGTGATGTTTCGAGAACTTAACATAAGAAAATCATTCAGCAGAAAGGGTCTACAGAAAAAAAATTCTGACGAGTTTCAAAATAATGTCATTTTCAAGATACTTATATAAAACCAATTAAAAAAAGGAAATAATGATTTTACATTTAAAAGGCGTACACAACTCATTCAATTAAACCACTCATGCAAAAGAGAACTTTTGGACTCCCACGCGTTGGAAAGGAAAGGAACAAGGAAAAGAGGGGACGGAGTGGGGGTGGGGTGGGGGGAGTAAAATGGATACCGAACAAATTATCTAACTTTATATAAGAATTTACACGAACAAGATGGTACAACATATGGAGAACCCCACAAAAATTAACATCAATCTTAAATTTGACATAAAATAATTTAAACTCATGTAAACTTGCATAAGTGAATGCAATATTACTATATTAGCAGTGCCGAAAAGAAGGAACCCACTAACCCAACCTCTTAGGGTGACCCAACCTAAGCTCTCTTTTATGATAGGTCACAGGTAGGACAATTACACTTTGTCTACTGTCTATCTAACCTCCAGAATTGTAGAACCACCACGACTTAAGAAGTAGGATAACTCAATTAGATGTGTCATAGTAAATAAAATTTTCTGAGAAAGTTTTACAGATATACTTGATAGTGTTATTTGAAGGTGTAAGGGAAATAATTTTGAAAGAGAATATCCAACTTTAGACATGTCAACACCATTTTTTAAACATTTAGCTAAGAGTATATGATATCCAACTATGAAATTTCTTATGAACAAAAATATGTAAGAAGAGGACGAGTAAGAACAAGTAAATAATACAAGAGATGTTGGTGAACACATACACCTTCAGGTAACTGCACTGGTTTCTAGTCAATTCAGTGATTTGTGCATTTAGAGGACCCTGAGGTTTCAGATATCCTTGCTGCTCCTAAAGAGTGTTGCACGGTACACCATTTAGGAAATTGGAACTTGTGCTCTAGGCTTGAAAAAATGTCCCCGAGAGACGGTAGCCATGGATTTGGCTGACACAAACAAGTCTTGAGTAGCCAGTAAATTTTAGTGGAGATCTATATCTTTTGACTCCCTAGGAAAAGTGCTTTAACAAGAAGATAAATCGTCTTCGTGGCTGACAAAGGTCTTGAGGAGCCAGTAACTTTTAGTGGAGACCTATATTTCTTGACTCATGATGGTAGGAAAAGTGCTTCTTCAACAGGAATATATCTCGTTTTCTTGGTAAAAGGAGATAAAGACTAACCCATGGAAGAAGCACTTTTCCTACATTTTAGGTCGTGGTGGTTCTATTATTCTAAAGCTAAGGCAGACTGTACAAAAGTTGTAATTGACCTACGCTATAGACTAACACTAATATTTCAATTTCGAAAGATGAAACAGTTAAAACATGTCTGAACTCAACATACTAGTTTAAATTGAGAGAAATACCCAAGCCAAAACAAAAGCATATTTCATTTGTTGCATTTTTGCAGTAATAATACGTTGAAGTCAGCACAGTTATCAAGTCAAAGTATGACAGGTTTGTGCTTACCGGATGCCGAAAAGCACAGGCTGGGTTAAGACAGCTTCCCGCCAGCCAGTACCAGCAATCCCTGGGGTTGAGCCGAGCTATCTCACTGTGTCGATATTCACATTCTAATCCCTGGAACAAAAATCCATATAAAAAAAACCAGATTCTCAGATAAAATACTTGAAATAATGATACAAGATGCACACAAACAAAATTATTCATCTCAGAGAAATCCCGGATATAATCAGGTATAATACTTGATATGACTAGTCATGAACGCACAGGTAACAAAAACATCTAAGATCACCAATATTGGTAGCTTAAGTTAACAACAACGATAAATGTTCATTGTATTGTGGCTAGTACTCTGATTGTTGTGATTCCATCATCTCTAAACCATAATTTATTAGACTTGAAACTAAAATTATAAATAAAAACAATTAAACACAATAGTAACTTAAACGAAGAAAATGTGCCAATACAGCAAACAAAATAAAGACAATTAACTGAATTCACAACTTCAGCAAACCACAATAGGACCGTCGACTCAATTTACTAGAAAACTTTCACATAACATACAAATCCTCAATCCATTGAATTTCCCTTGCATAAAATTCACCAATTAATCATTCCATCGTAAACGAAAATCAAGAAAGTAAGCACCCTAATCCAGAGTCCAGACAGAAATACATCCAACAGAGTACAAATACACACACACAGAGAGAGAGAGAGAGAGAGAGAGAGAGAGAGAGAGAGAGAGAAAACAGACACACTCTCTAATTCAATTTCATACGACGTGTTTACTAGACACAAAGTTTAAGATATTAATTTAACACATATGCTATATCAGTGTTGACATAGATAGAGATAAAAACACATAAAAATGGGCAAATAATTGACATATAAATTGGAACCTAGGTTAAAATTGCAGATAATCAACGAATTAAACAAATACCTATACAGAAATTTAGACATCTCCCTGTAATACGAGCGTTCATCACCATGTGTATGTGTACATCCAACATAGTACACATACACATACACATACAGGATACAGACACTCTAATTCAATTTCATACTTGTTTACTAGACACAAAGTTTAAGATATTAATTTAACCTATATATTATATCAGTATTAACCTAAATAGCGAGAACATCACACAAAAAAACAGCAAATATTTGTAGAAATTCTATAGAAAAATACTACTATTAGTGGAATCACAGACACAAATTTAAAATACCTTTCAAAAATGAAAAAATTGCCATATAAACTGAAACTCAGGTTAGAAATTCAGATAATCAACGAGTTAAATTTATAGGTATATCAGTGTTAACCTAAATAGCGATAAAATCACATTTCAAAAGGCAAATAATTTTAGAAATTCTACCGAAAAAAAAATACTATTAGTGGAATAACATCAAACATTTAGTATGTTCCAAAATGAAAACAAAAATTGACACATAAATTGCAGATAATCAATGGAAATTAAGATATCGCCCTGTAATACGAGCGTTCATCATAATTTTTCACCAATTCTTTAACAGTTACAACAACAACAAAAATAGAAAATTCGAACAAATGCAAATGAAAAAAAAAATCGAATAAAACCTTCTTGCAAGTGAGCGGAGATGCTAAAAAATAAACACAATCAGTATAGCGCTTCTGCAATTCTTCCTCCATTGATTATACAATTAACCATGTATATATCTATCTATACATACAACATATACATACAACTACATATGGTAGGGTATGGGGGTAGTGATTATGGTGCTCAAAGTTTTATTGAAGCTAACGCTTTGGAATTTATATAATTTTCGGATTTTTTGCTTCATGGTCCTTGCTTTTTTCGGCATGTTTTGGTACTTTCCCTAATATATTTTTTAAAATTGTATCTCGAACTCTACTGATTTAACTAATTCAGATTTGTACTGACTTAACAGTAATATAATATAATTTTTATACTTTTTTCTATTAAAAATGTTTATAAGTAAATAAAATTACTTAATAATTGATCACTACAGATTCAATTAATTACTTAATAATTGATCACTACAGATTCAATTAATCTGAATTCATATTGACTCAAATATTATGATAAGAACATAATAGTAGTTTTATGACATGTTATATGTACTTTGTTTTTCATAAATTGTTTCTATTAAAGGTACTTGTAAGCAAATAAAATTACTTGACGATTGATTAATTAATTAATTAATTACTTAAACTGTAATTGCAAATTATGTGTGACTTAATAATTTTAGTGTTTTTGAAGCTTTTTCGGTATGTTTCATTACATCTTTTATTTGATTATATGTGAATCAATTGATTCAATTAATTTGGATTTGTACCGACACAAATATTATGCTACAAGTATGCTATTTTGTTTCCTGACATATTACATTTTTCTTTTCACATTTTTTTCTATTAAAAGTGCTTGTTAGTAAATAAAATTACTTGACAATCAATCGATTAATAAATTACTATATAACCGTAAATTAAGTATGCCTTAATATTAGGAATGATGAGACCTTGATTCATTTGTCTTTTCGGCATATTTTAGTACTTTCTCAAAAGAAATTTATTTAATCATCTAAAAAAAACCAGATTCAATTAATCTGAATTCATATTGATCTAAAATATTATGATAAGAGTATAATAGTATTTTTACAATATGTCATACTTTCCTTTTCACAAATTATTCCTATTAAAGATGCTTGTAAGTAAATAAAATTACTCGACAATCAATTAATTAATTACTTACGCTATAATTATAAATTATGTGCGACTTAATAATTTTAGGATTTTTTGGAATATAGTCTTTTGCTTTTTCAGTATTTTTCCTTACTTCTTTTATTTTCCTTACATTTGCCCATTTTTTTCATTTTGACACCTCAATTAAGCCTTGTTCCTATTAAACCCCTGAACCCATCCTTAAGTGTGTCTATTAAACACACCTCGACTGACATGACATAAAATCGGTAGTTTCAATTTTTTTTAATCTTGCGCGTGAATGACAATCGCATCCTACGTGGAAAATTCTACTAATTAAAACAATCACTCCCTATATTCACACAGATCTTAAGCTCAACTCTTATGCATACTAATTCAAACCAAGAACCAAAGTAGCTCATAGTAGCAGAACATGAAACAAGGTTAAAAAAATGGAACTCCCAATTTATGTCATGTCAATCGGATTGTGTTTAATAAATACACTTGAGGGCGGATTCAGGGGTTCAATAGGAACAAGGCCTAGTTGGAGTGCTAAAATGAAAAAAACGGGCCGTTTAAGGGTCCACATATACATTAAACCTTTATTTAATTATCTATGAATCGACTGATTCAATTAATCTGGATTCATACCGACCCAAATATTACGATAAGAGTATAGTATTTTTTCCCCTAACATGTATTTTTCTTTTCACACTTTTTCCTATTAAAGGTGCTTGTAAGTAAATAAAATTGTCAAAAACAGGATTAGTTGAATGGTACTAACTTGACAATCAATCAATTAAGTACTTACACTACACGCAAATTATTTGCGACTTAATAATTTTAGGATTTTTTGAGTTATGGTCCTTGCTTTTTGGGCATGTTTCAGTATTTTTTTCTAGACTATTTTATGTAATCACTGATTAAGTTGGAGAGTGAAAGGGTTAAAATGTTATTTAATTTGTCTAGCTTGCCTATCCGACTTAAGTACCCAAACTCTAAATGGGCCAGGATTGAGCAACTCCAACCAATTTTTTTGATGTTTGTTGCAGATGTTTACTATAGTTTACGAGCAAGAGAAGAGAGGATCACATCAAAGTGTTGGTCAATAGGTGCTTCTTATACTCTTATTGATAGTTATATTACATGGGATGACATTGTGTGTGACATTTTTTCTGATAATTTCTTGCAATATTAGATCCTCCCAATATCTTTAACAAATTTGTTTTCCCACGGCCAGAAAGCCCCATTAAGTCAATCATATTTTTGCATAACTTTTATAAATACAGATAAAATTTCTCCGCGAGGCTACAACCTGCACAAATTCTTAAAATTGACTCGTAACAAGGGTTGGACTATCCGAGGAATGGAAGTTCAGAGGCCTTTAGTGTTCCCTTCAATCACGAATTGTTATCCAAATGTTTTATGAGGTATCATGAATATTATGTAATGTCATTCTAACCCTTTAGATAAGAATAATAAAAGCAATCAAACCCATGACTCTTCAAGTGCTTATTTTAATAAAATTGTCCCTACAATTTCTCTTACTTTTTTGGTGTTTCTAATAGTGAGGGTAATTAGCAACATGGATTTGACTTCTATATTTCTGAGAGGTTTGTTTCAATTGGTTTGACAAATGCATGTGATGACCCAAAATATTCTTCAATAATTTGAACTTTTTTCCTTGATTGGAAAAAAGTAGAAAGAAATTTAGGGAATACAATCCTATACTAACACAGACTAAAACAGTAGATTTTTTTATTTTTAAAAAAGGACTTTTTATTGACAGGGATATTTGAAACAAAGGGCCACTAATTTTATACAAGAAAGATAAATTAGAAGACATGATTAATAAGAATTGGTTCAGGCTGTCTGGATATGCCATGGAATTCATGAACTAGGACACCTGTCTACTATAAACAAGGCATATAATTTTGCATCGAATGTGAACTCAAGCTTATAACTAGTGTAAGAACCTTTTCAAATAATTGATTGGTAATCCTACATGGAAATGTATTAGTAGTGTATGTTGGGCACCGCCAAGAATAGTGATGGAATTGATATGATCCTTCCATCTTTAATGAAAGGTCTAGACTTCGAACCTTAAAAATATGAAAAAAGTTCTAATAGGAAGCTCTTACATCTTTGATGGACCTTACATGGCGTGAATTTAAATTAGTGGAAACTCAAAGGGCGTATCAGATAGGGTGGGAAATCAAGAAAAAAATGGACTATTTTGGGGCAAGAGATGAATCTGTGATTTAAATTTGATAAGTTAAATCATCTTCAAGATTCTTATCACTAAAATCATGCATTTTTTGGAATTACTGGTTAAATTTAATACTTGTTGATATTTTAGTGTGTATATTTATGGTTCGTCTAAAAAAACTAATGTGTTCAACCGAATCTATTAAAAGTATGGTACATCCGCCTCTGGTTGGGGTTTGCTTCAACCACCTATATAGGGATGGGAATCAAGTAGGCGGCCTTTCTCTCGAAGTCAATCTATGATTTAGAGTCAATACGGATTCAGAGCAAGCATCGTTTTAAATATGTCATTGTTAATAGTTTGACTCATTTATGCCACCGTCGTTACCAAAATGACTCATTTATGCCATTGTCGTTACCAAAATGGTTCATCCATGCCATTTTTCATCGGCGTTAATGAAAAATGGCATGGATGAGCCATTTTAGTAACGGCAATGACATAAATGAACCAAACTATTGACGAATGTCATAAAAGAACCATTTCCGATAGTTCAATGGCATATTTGAGCTTTTTTCCATTTAATTAGTATATACATACTTTTTTTTTATTTATGTATACATGTATATAATCCGAGTAGAACGTTGCTATACCTATTATGAATGTTGCATACTTCTCCTAATGGAGCTTGTGTGTCTTAAATGAGGGATAATTTTCGCTGCAATCAAGTTTATCATGGGCATGGCATCGATCGGAGCGAATTGGGAATCCCCATCCAGAACTGATAAATACTTATCCACGTTGAATGTTTTACATCAAATTAGTAAATGCAAACATTTATCTTTCACACACATTGTACTTAAAAAGGAAAAGTTGGAAATGAGAAACTTTATATTGCACATGTCTAAATTATTAACCTACTAAATGTGATCTTAGTAAGAAATAAACAAGCGATGCTATTTGTTTACCAACCTACTAAACTTTTAAGCCTTGGCTTATTGCCATTACTAGTTCCTATTAGCAAAATGTGGACATAATGAGCTAGGAATCATGCAAGTGTAGTGTGGTGGATGGAGAATGTATAGATCTCTCTGGTCCACTGCCCTCAACCCTAAGATAAATAGTGTTTTGCAAATTCTAGTGTAACAAGAATCTATTCCATATTCCTATCAAGTCAACTCACTAACACTAATTGAAGCAATCTGTGGTGTTTTTCCTTATCTGGATGAAAACTCGATTTCATATTGAGCTCGACATATACGAATACAATTATTTCTAGTAGTTCTCTCACCATAAAGAATGTACCTAGGCCAATTTACTTGCACCTCGATGTAGCCAAGCTTACTGCTAGCTTATGGCCTAGAAGCCGAGCTTGACCACGATTACTCTGCAGTTCTAGCTGCCTTATAATTAGTGTGATTGGTTCATTCTTGTCTCTTAAGTTTCATCTAACTTTAGAATCCTATAATATGATATTCACTTAGATTGTGTATGGTATGACAAAAGTCATTTATCATGCTAAAGTTTTTTTGGAAAAATGGTCTCGAATGTTCGGTTTGTGAATCTAATGATTAATGATAATATTAGCAAACCAAAGAGTATTTTAATGAAAATTTTGAGTACCAAAGACTAATGATAGTAATGTCTTAGTGTAAGTTGATTAAGTAGCATGAAGTTTAAAGTCCAGATAGTTATAAGTAAAATTAATGACATCCCTTCGTAAATGAGGGAAGTGATTTTCCCAATTTGATAGGAAATGTTTTCCTTGTCCCGGAAATTATCCTATTTATGGACTTAATATTAACTTATTATTTGATTTTATTAAATGGGAACAAATGGGGGAGTTTGACCATGGCTAGTGCAAAGGAGATGGGAGAGAGGTTGATGGCCAAGGGGGTTTGGGGAGTAGTGGGGATGTTGTTGAGTTGTGGAACCTAATTCATCATCGACACTATGAAGATCTTACGTAGAGCGTGGAACACTGATCTAGAATTTCGGGCTTGTATTATGTTCGCCCTAGTTTTCGCTATATATTATGGGGCGTTTTTTCTTTGTATGTGAGAAAAAGAGAATTGTAAACACAAACTCCCTATTCGATTATAGTGAAATCTGCAGCGGCAAAGTAGAGTAGGGGGTGGAGCCCCCTGAAAATTTTATAATGTAAGGGTATTTAGTGGAGGGTATTTGGGAATTTCGGGGTTGTATTATGTTCACCCTAGTTTTCGCTTATAAAGTTGATGATTCCCACCAAGAATTTGATCGCCCCCTCCCCTCTCTCTATAACTAGAGAGGTAGGCAAACCTGAGTTTAGAGCCACCTCGATTCGGGATGTCGGAACATCAACCGGATCGGAAACCGAATCTATATAGACTGGAGCACCGTTTTCTTTCTTTGTCGAGCAAGAGAAAAATGTGAGCAAGAGAGAATTGTAACACAAACTCGTTATTTGATTATAGTAAAATCTGCAGTGGCAAAGTGGACGTAACTCTCACATTGAGAGTGAACCACTATAAATTTGTGTGTTATTTGTTCTTCGCTTATTTACTGTTTTATGATTAGGTCAGATTTGAGACTCAAATCCTAATAGATGCGACCGATATGTGGGACATGATGGTCAGTTGCATTCGATAGGTAGCTAGAGAAGTGCTAGGGGTCTCGCAGGTTAGCCGTGGTGGGCATCGAGGGGACTAGTGGTGGAATGGTAAAGTTCAATAGAAGGTGAAAGCAAATAAAGTGGCGTATGCAAAATTGGTAGAAAGCAAGGATGATGTGGAGAAGTGGACAATTAGGGAATTGTATAAAATGGTGAGGAAGGAGGCAAAACTAGCGGTTACAGTGGCGAAAACAACGGCTTTTGAACTCATGTATATGAAATTAGAGGAAAAAGACGGGGATAAAAAGTTGTACAGACTAGCCAATGCGAGGGAGAGGATGGCCCGTGACTTGGATCACATAAGGTGCATCAAGGACGAGGACAACAAAGTACTGTTGGAGGATGCGCATATTAAACGGAGGTGGCAGACGTACTTTCATAAACTCTTGAATGAAAAAGGAGATAAAGTATCACGACCCAAACTGGAGGGTCATGACGGGCACTCGGACCTTACTTTCCAAGTACCACTAATCATGTATTTAGCATATAACCATAACTTCTCATGACCCATACGGGCCACACGAGATACCCTGCTGACATATGGATACAATAAACTGGAAAAACGTTATGTAAAATCCTGCAAATGGAGGAACCCAACTTATGCATATACACATACCAAGGCCGACAAGGCCATACATGACTACTACACACAGGACAAATGTCTACAAGCCTCTAAAGAGTACGTGAAATCATAAGGTCGGGACAAGGCCCCACCATACCCCTGTGTATATCAAGAATATCGTACCACGACTAGACTGCAACTCTGGAACAAGTAGAATGCTCCAATATTAGCTGAACCTGCAACCTACTAGTGCGAATCGTCACCCTGTCTGCCTGAGCCTGCGGGCATGAAACGTAGCGTCCCCCGAAAAAAGGGACATCAGTACGACTGATGTACCGAGTATGTCAAGCATGAAGAATAGCATAACAGAGACATGAAAGTAAACTGAGACAAGAAACAACCAACCAATAGTGAATGCCTCTAAGGGCCATAATATGCATAAGTACCATGTCTGTGCAGAATGCCTCTGAGGGCCATAATATGCCTTAAGTGTCATGCACAATACGGTCATACATATATACATATATATGCGTATATAACGATGTATCCCATCATATCATTCAATCCTCTGTGGGTATAATCATCATCTTATATCAGCTAATCAGGTGGTGTGCGTATATAACGCCGTATCCCTTTTCCCATCCCCACATATATATAATGCATACCATATAGTAGCGTATATAACGAATGTGGGGTCCAGGGTAATACATAAATATAATGCATGAATCATAATAAAACATTCTGAGTTTATCGGGGTGACGTATTGCCGCTTTACCTCTGATTAACATTATGAATACTAACATATTTTCCATATACCTCAATAAGGATTTAGGAACATATTTAGACATTCTTTGAACATAGGAATGAATAATATGAACATTCCTAACTACTAAGAGTAGAATTATTTATGAGACAATATTACGTTAACGCTTTATAATTTAGAACATGCCAAAAGAAGAAAAGATTTGCATTAACATACCTTAGTCATTTTGTGTCCACAATACAACTAAGCAGCCCGTAATGCACCCCAATCTTATCTTTCAAGAAACCCTCTTCTTCCACCTTACTTTCCTTTGAAGAAATCCCAAATTACAACTCAACAAATAAACGTAACAACGAGATTGAAGCGGTGTGCAAAACACCTATATTGTTCTTGAAAAAAATTATATCGCGCCTCCTTAAACTTGGGACTCACGTTGATGTTAAGAAGTGAAAATCATGTTTTGCTTGCTTGCTGCATATCTATTCCTAATAAAAGGAATGTGTTGCATCTCTATCCCAAAAATGAAAATATGACTTCTCATTAAGTGGAGTAAGACACATAATCACACCCCTTTGCTGGAGCTTTTCATGTGGTACCTTCCTAGGTACCCACTCTTGACACTTAGAAACAAATGATGCCACCCTCTATATTCACTTTGGTGCCACATGGGTGGATGATATCCACCTCAATATTTATCCACTAACTAATATATTAGTCACCCACTAAAAATCCAATATTTAATCAATTACTCACATAGTTAATTTCTTGATCCCAATCCACTTAAATCTTAATGACTTATAAAACCTTCAAATACTCAATGTCATACTCATGCGATATAACACTAGTCCGTAACCTCTTTTGGGACATACAACCATTATTTTCAATTCCCGTCGTCACACTTCTTAAGTCCTAAATTATTTCGGGACCGCATCCTTTTATATATTAAGCCCTTCATTTGCATACGTGAATATGAATAAAAATGCTCCAACGCTCGGGTCTATTTATATACATCTAGCGATTCAAATCATGACCCGAAAGTACGGGATGTTACATTCTTCCTCCCTTAAAAACATTCATCCTCGAATGTTGGGGTAACATATCTAATTCCCATCATGTAGTCAGAAAACACATCACCACTTCACGTGCCATATAATATAATATTTATCCTTATGTCGGACCTCGCATGGTCATCAAGCATCAATGATAATAGTCTGAAATAGAACTCACCTCATGCTTCTCTCGGTACCTCGGCGTTGGTCTGAAATAGGTAAGAGTATTTGTGTCTCATCTCCTCTTCTGCCTCCCTTGTCATTTCTTATACATTCTTATTCCGCCATAAAACTTTCTCGGAGGCTATTCCTTTAGTCCGCAACTTGCATACTTGTTGATCTAAGATAGCAATAGGAACCTCTTCATATGATAGGTCCTCTGTAACATTCACATCGTCAATCGATACAATTCGGGAAGGACCCTCAACACATGCTCTTAACATAGAAGTATGGAAAATCGGATGAACAAACTCTAACTCCGAAGGCAAGTCTAATTCGTAAGCTACTTGGCCGATTTATCGAATTATACTATATGACCCAATATATCTTAGGCTAAGCTTTCTCTTTTTTCCCAAATCTCATTACACCCTTCATAGGAGAAATTTTCTAGAAGACCCAATCATTCACTTGGAACTCTAAGTCCCGCCGTCGCACATCTGAATACGACTTCTGACGACTCTGAGCAGTTAACATTCGTTCTTGGATAAGCTTCACCTTCTCTATGGATTGGTTCACTAGGTCAGGCCCAAATAATTTTGATTCGCCTGCTTCCGACCATCCGATAGGAGATCTACTTTTTCGCCCATATAAAACCTCGTATGAAGCCATTTCGATACTAGCATGATAATTGTTATTGTATGAAAATTCAATAAGGGGTAAATGATCATCCCAACTTCCCTTAAAGTCTAATACACAAGCTCATAACATGTCCTCGAGCGTTTGAATTGTACGCTCGGCCTGCCCGTCTATCTGAGGGTGGAAAGTTGTGCTAAGATTAACTTGAGTGCCCAAACTTTTTTTTGAAATGATTTCCAGAAATTAGCTGTGAACTGCGCACCTCGGTCATATATAATAGAAATAGGCATACCACGAAGGTGAACAATCTCCTTAACGTACAACTTCACATTTCCTCGGCTGTGTAAGTAGTTTTGACCGCCAGGAATATAGCTAATTTAGTTAGTCTATCAACAATCACCCAAATAGAATCAAACTTATGATAAGAGCGAGGTAAACCCGTAATGAAATCCATATTAATCATTTCCCATTTCCACGTCGGAATGTTCTGAGTCACGCCGCCGGGCTTTTGGTGCTCTACTTTTACTTGCTGATAATTAGGATACCGAGCTACAAACTCCACAATGTTCCTCTTCATGTCGTTCCACCAATACATACCTTTGAGATCATGATACATCTTAGTAGATCCAGGGTGAATGGAACATCGTAAGCAATTGACCTCCGTCATTGTCTTATCTCGTAATCCTGCTACATTGGGAATACTCAAATGGACCTTCCACTTGGGGGTGCCTCTTCCATTATACTCGAAGGTTGCGGTTCTCTTATTATTAAATATCCTTCCCGATCTTCCCTAAAAATAGGATCTTCATCATGACGTTCATTTTTTTTCAGTATGAGAGATGACATTGTTGTATTATGAGTCATAGGGCTATCACTATCTGAATTGTCCAATCATACTCCCACTTAGCTAACTGATGTGTTTCCTCAGGTCAACTTCTCTCCTTAGTCCTCACATTAGTCAAGTCGTTTTGTGGGTGAATAATTCTATTGTCAACTTAGTTTTATTTACTAACTGGTGTACTGAAAACTTTTATATTTGTAGTATCCAAACCATGAACACCTTATGGACAATGTCATCGAATCTGAAGTGCGCGTATCATCGCAGTTAGCTCTCATTCATGGTCTGAAAGAAATCTTTTTTTTTCGTACCTTCTCACTACTCATAATTATAAACAACTTTCTTTCTTTACTTCTTTTGACACTTGTTCACTCATTTTTTTACTTGTCGTACTCTTCTTAGTTCTAAAATATTCTGGTATACGTACATACTCTCAAACATTGCTCCTGATTCCAATCCTTGGCATTACTACTCCTTAAAGGATGAGTTGTTAACTTATTCCCTCATTCAATACGTGGAATATTCTGAAGAATTTGCATTGCATGACGTTGGCCTACTATATCCAACCATGGTCATTCTACTTAGATTTGAATTCCTTCACTTGCCTCATGGCTAAGACTTTCTGTTAATGGCGCTTTGAGAAAAGATTTCTTTGATCTCGTTAAGTTGTAAACCCATTACTTTATCTATCTCATAGAACCTTTGGTTAGTTCAAAAATGCTCATAGACATCTATATTTTCCTGACATTTTATCTTCATTATAATGTCATTATCTCTTAACATCTATCTTTAATGTCTACCTTGTATCCATAGGCATCGTTGGCCCCTTTTTACCTGTTTAGGTTCTAGTCTTGAGCTTTACTCATTGTTACTTCCGTTTATATACTTTCTGAGAGGTATGATTGCATATGTTCTGGAACCGATGCTTCGTATGTTTAGATCCAATTCACTGTGTTACATGATCCAATGACTTGTCAAGCTTTCTTGTCTTATCATTATTAGATCTTCCATTGACCGAGTGCTCATTCGTCTTACCTTTTCATTTCTATTTCAAGTCTCCTTGGAGGGTCTTTTATCTCAAAGTATTTCTCATACTATCTTCCTGAACATCAGAGGTTCGTCACCTTTGGCCAAAGAGTTCTTACTGTCCCCCATCAACCATTGGTCCTTACGCTATTCTGGAGTAATCATATCTTTGTGAAACCTGCATAACTATAATCTCATTCACCTTTATCCTTCTTGTCGTAATCTTTCCTTCTACTCGTCATTAAACGAAAAATATTTCCGCCTTGATACTTGATCATACCATTCCATTCATACTTATTAACTGTTTTCATATTTCTTACAACCATTCTTCGATTGTTTCATAGTTCTCGTCCTCAATTGCCCATAACAAGCTGTTGTTATTTAGAGGTTACTTAGAATTGTAACATGCTGCACAATGAAGCCGAAGACCTTACCAGTCCAATACCTATAGCATACCTTAGCTTACTAACATTGAAACATGTAATTCTCAATAATACGCGGTATGGCCCTTTACGCACGGATGAGAGGCTTATGTCCCCTTCCACTATCATGGATAACTCGATCCTTAACTATGACTTGGGCTCACTATTCTGGGTATGTCACTTTACGTGATCTTCTTAAATTTACTGATAGTCACTCTTCACACGATTCGATTGTGGCAATCCATTCTTATTAAGTATATCCTGGAACCATTCCCAATCTATTCTAGACAACTATTCCTCGACTTCAAATCCAGTTAGAGACGAAGCCTCACATGCCCCACTAGGGGCTATAGACCCCAACATTTTTTTTTACTATAACTATATTAACAATTGCCAATAAGACCCACAAAAAACACTAGCCCCCAACTTTTTGCTACTCTTAAATTATCCAAGCCCAATAAATTTGCAAAAGGAAATTCATAAGCCCAACAAAAGAAAAAAAAGTACTAGTCTATGAATACACAACAAAGTCAGCGTATGTGCTGATTAAAAATAGTGTTGTCTTTCTCTATTAAAATAAAAAAACACTTTGTATTCTTCAGGGTTTCACGCTCGAGACCAATTTAGAAAGTGGCGATTCTTCTTCAGTTCTTCCGGTTCTTTTCTTGTGATCTTCTTCAAGACTTTGGTTTTTGCGCTACTCATCTTTATTTAGTACATGTAAGATTTTTCCATCATCTATTCAATTTCATTATAATAGTTATTTTTATGAACCCTAATTAGTGCAAATTTATTATTATTTGAATTAATTAGTGTTTGATAAATGATCATATTGTTTTGTTCTAATCATGAGATTGTTGTCCCTAACATGAATGAAAAAGTATGTATCTCCTCGGCTGTCCAAGCGGAGAACTGAAGAAAAGACTAATGATACTTATTTTCGCTTCGAGTGCTTTTATGGTGTTTTGGACAAACAACTTATGGAGTTAAATAGCCAATTTTCTGTGACAAATGATGAATTTCTTCTTTTTGTTGGGTGCCTTAATCCTAGCAACTCATTCTTTGCTTTCAACAAGGAAAGTCTCGTCAAGTTTGCTCAATTGTATCCTCGGGAGTTTTCTTCACATGATCTAGAGTTACTTGATAATCAACTTGAGACTTATATTATTGGTATATGTAGTAGCATTGAGTTTTCAGAAATTGTTGGCATTGGAGATCTTGCAAAGAAGATGGTTGAAACAAAAAGACACGGAATATATAATTTGGTTTACACGCTTCTTACCCTAGCATTAACTTTGTCAGTTGCTACTGCAAGTGTAAAGAGAGTCTTTTCGGCTATGAGCTTTATCAAAGATCGACTGCGAAATAGAATATCGGACGATTGACTTAGTTATTTATTAGTACCTTATATTGAGAACGAAATTTTATATGAGATCAGTAACGAAGCCGTTATGCAACGGTTCCAGATGTTATTTAGAATTTAAATTATTACCTACTTTTAAAAATTTGTATAATATAGTATTAGCCCCCTTGGAAAAATTGGTTGGCTTTGTCCATGGATCTAGTCTTAGCATTCGGCCTCCTCCCACTCCGACTGAGGGGGTGTATTAGCATGTGTGTACCACTATTGTATTTACCATATGTAGGGTTATGTAATTATGGCAGAACTAGCATCCCTGTTGTATAGGGATTCCACATTGTACACCTATATATATTTTGTATTAATGAGAAAGGCTCCCCAATGGAGATTAATACAATTTTACAGTGAGAACCATAGTTCACGGCACTGCAATACCAATCTCCAGCCATGACTTCTGCTTGGTTTAGTCTGCAACATACAATATGTGATTTGAAGTTTGCACAAACTAGGGGGAACAAGTACTTTGTGACATTCATTGAAGATAGCACAAGGTATTATTACTTTTACTTGTTGAAAAGTAAAGATGAAGCCTTTGAAGCGTTCCGACGCTACAAAGCAGAAGTTAAGAACCAACTAAGCATTCAGATTAAATCAATACGTAGCGATAGAAGGGGAGAATACGTAGCGCCATTTGAGGAATATTGTACCGAATCAGGAATTGTTCATCAAACGACGACTTCATACTCACCTCAGTCGAACGGTGTTGTTGAATGCAAGAACCGCACATTAAAGGAAATGATGAATGTCTTGCTCATCAATTTCAGTCTTCCCCAAAATATGTGGGGAGAAGCTGTCCTTACCGCTAATACGATTCTTAATAGAGTCTCACATAAGGGTAAGGACAAAACTCCATATGAATCATGGAAGGGAAAGAAACACACCTATAAATATTTAAAGGTGTGGGGTTGTTTGGCAAAGGTCGAAGTGCCTGAGACAAAGTAGGTCAAGATTGGGCCTAAGACTGTAGATTGCAGTTTCATCGGATATGCAAATAACAGTAGTGCTTATCGCTTCTTAGTGCATAAGTCAGTTATTCCAGATATCCACGGGGGTACAATTATGGAATCAAGGAATGCTCAATTCTTTGAGGATATTTTTCCTAGAAAGGAAAAATACATAACCTCTCGCAAACGAAGTTATGAATAGAGCTCTCATGAACCAGGAGTCGTTGACTGCCCGGATATAGATGGTTCAAGTCTAGTGGGCTTCGAAGTGGCTGAATATCCGGAATCTAGTGTTCCAGATTCTCAGAACTTGGAGACTCCATAGATAGAACCAAGGCGAAGTAAAGGGGCTAGGAAGGATAAAACCTTTGGTCCTGACTTTGTAGCTTATATGGTTGATGACGAAACAAGGACAATTGCTGAAGCATTGTCAACTCCAAAGGCACCGCTCTGGAAAAAAGCTATTGAGATTGAAATAGACTCCATACTTGAAAGTTGGTTGATCTTCCTCTGGGAAATAAACCTTTGGGTTGTAAATGGATAGTCAAACGGAAGTATAAAGAAGATGGGTCTATAGACAAGTACAAAGCCAGGTTGGTAGTCAAGGGCTATCGACAGAAAGAAGGCCTTGACTATTTTGACATGTACACCCCGGTGTCTAGGATGACGTCTATACGAGTATTCATTGCGATTGCAGCGTTGCATGACCTTGAGATACATCAAATTGATGTTAAGACAACCTTCCTAAATGGTGATTTGGAAGAAGAAATCTATATGGAACAACCCGAGGGGTATGTGGTTCCAGGGCAAGAGAAGAAAGTATGTCGACTTGTCAAATATCTGTACGGGCTGAAACAAGCTCCGAAGCAATGGCACGAAAAGTTTGATAGTACTCTACTATCAAAAGGTTTCTCCATTAATGAGTGTGACAAATGTGTCTACACGAAAGGTAACTCTGACTCGTTCGTCATGATATGTCTGTACGTAGATGACATGTTGATCATAGGAAGCAGTCCTAGCTTAATCCTAGAGACTAAGAACATGTTGAAACAATGCTTCGACATGAAGGAAATGGGTATCGCATATGTCATCTTAGGGATAAAAATCTCTAAGACGTATGACAGACTGGTCTTATCTCAGTCTCACTACATCGAGGATGTTTTGATAAAGTTTGAGGTGTTTGACAGTTCGCCTATGAAGTCACCACTAGATAGAAATCAAAATCTTGATAAAAATCGTGGTGCACCCGTATGCCAGGAGAAATATGCATAGGTGATTGGGAGTTTGATGTACGTAATAAACTGCACCCGACCTGATATTGCTTATGCAGTCAACAAGTTGTCTAGGTTTACCCGTAATCCAAGTAATGATTATTGGAAAGCGTTGAATCGGGTTCTACGTTACCTGAAGTACACGCTAAATCACATGTTACATTATTCGAGATATCCAGTTGTACTAGAGAGGTACAATGATGCAAACTGGATATCTGATATAGAGAACACCAAGTCCACCAGTGGGTATATATTTACAATTGGTGGTGGGGATGTGTCTTGGAAATCCTCTAAGCAAACTTGCATCGCCCAATCCATAATGGAATCGGAGTTTATCGCTTTAGACAAAGCAGGAGAAGAATCTGAGTGGTTTCACGACTTCTTAGAGAATGTCCCTTGTTGGGACAAACCCATACCTTCAGTGATGATACACTGCGACAGCCAGTCGGCTTTAGGAAGGACACGGAGTTCTATATACAATGGCAAATATCATCATATTCGATGGAGACATAAGATTGTTAGGCAGCTGATCACCACGGGTATAATTCCATTGATTACATAAAATCAAAGGATAACATAGCAGACCCACTGACAAAGGGCATACCAAGAGATCAGATATTCTGCTTGTCTAGGGGAATGAGCTTAAAACCAAAGCTTTAAAGATCAATACGGTGGTAACCCAACCTTACTGACTCGAGATCCCAGGAATTTGGTTCAATGGGAAAACTAAGCTGTAAAGGTTCAGTTGAGCGCTTCAGTGGAAGCAAGAGCACTTCGGGTTATGATTTATGTAAGGAACATAAACCCAAAGCCATTCCCGTGATAGACGTTAAGTGCTATCTGCAATGTGGGTAAAAGTTAAGTTTCCAAAACCTTTAATGATCCTCAACGGTTGGGGTTAGGTTTGGGGAAACTTTTAATGGTTCCTAACACTTGTAAAGTGGGGTATAGCATGATACCTTGTAGGAGACCACCTATTTAAGTGCGAGGATAGGCCACCTCAAATGAACGCACTTAAGAATCCAAGAAGTGTCCACGGCCACAATGGACAAAACATTACAAAGAATCGAGTAAGGGAAGTTGTTGTGTTGGTACTATTGACTTGGCTTACACTAAACACTGATGGTTCAAGACATCACGTTCATCGCGCAGTAAGTAAGTCCGATGGTATTTAACTATGAAAGGTTCAAAGCTGAAGCTACCTCTCCTGATGCAACATCGGTCCACTGAAATATTGCTGGAAATAGGCACCTTGTGAGTGCGCCAAAATCTCTTTCAAGAGGGGATTATTAGAAATTTGCCTTTGGTGGGAGTTGCATCTGCCAATCTTTAATGACTTAAACACTAGAGTTCCGCATGTTGGAGACTTTGGTTCTTCATACGTGCATAATCTACTAAGTGAGCAGATGACCGTAGGGCCAAGGATCGTCAAATTTTGTTGAGAAATGAAAGAGATATTGTTCCACGAAGTGAGGTGTTTGAAGCATGAAAATGTGGTATGGAACAAATCTCCCTCATCGGTGGGGAGAGGAAGATTTGTTCATTTTATAAGTCTAAAAATAGATAAGGGTTTGGGACCCCAAGGGGTAACCCATGTGTTTGAAGGAGGGATGACCTATGTGTGCTTGGGTTCGAGGCTAAGCCCACACGCGCGCCCGTCCGGTCCGGGCTCGGGTCGTGGGTCGTGGGCCTTAGGCTCAATTGTTCACATAGAGACAAGAGAAATTTTCTTCCTACTCTCGAGCATCATTTCGTTACTCTAAGTTATTCAAAGTAACACTTGAGTTTCCTTTGCTCACTTGTTAAGTTGTTGTTTTATCTTGGGAGACTATTGTCCAGAACGTAAAAAGATATATACGGGCAAATCTTGTCTTAAAGACAGAGTGTCATCACTCGACCCAACAAAATATCAAAGTGGTTGTAATTTCAGTTTGTTGTAATAGTTAGCAGTTACTTACTTCCCGTTTCCTATAACTGTTGTAACCCACAGAAATCTAGTAGTAGATTATGTTGAACACACGGGCGGATCCACGATTTAAACTTGATAAGTTTATATTTAAAGCTTCGAAGAAACTTCAATCTTTAAGGTCCTTATTGCTGAATACGGTGTATTTTGGAATCGTTGATTTGAGATATAATATTTGTCGACATTTTAGTGATTTTCACCTCTATATTTATGGTTTGCTTGAGAATAATGGCTTCAGTTGAACCTATTAATGTATGGCCTAGTTGCAAGAGATGTCCTTCTTGTCTGAAACTCTATTCTGCCTCCTTGAAAGGTGGAGGTGAGACAAAATGATCATTTTAACGGCGACCTACTGAACTAAACCTCTTACTGAGAAAGAGCAAACTGATCAAGCCTAAGGGCTCTGATACCACATGGAATAACAACGAGAATAGAGGAACTACCATATATCTTATTTGAAGAACAAAGATGTATAAATACATGTAAATTGAGTTCTAACCAAGGAAGGATGAAAAATGAAAACCTATAGATATTCTATCTGTATTTGGCTATGTACCAACCAACTAGACTTTGAAGCGTAATGTTGAAGTGGGAAATCATCTCATCTAAAAGGATGTCTATATCATTTCGTAACATGGATGTCCACATACATTCTATAACATTTACCAACTAAACTTTGAAGCGTAATGTTGAAGTGAGAGATGACACACTTCTATTGCCTTAATTAATATATGTCTTCAACATGTAGCTTATTTCCATTACTAGTTCCTACTAGCAAAATGGGAATACAATGAGGAATCTTGATAGTGTTAGTGTGGTGGATGAAGAATGTGTAAACTGTTGTAGGGTGGAGGGACAGAGATAGGTATCTCTGCCACTGCCACGCAATGCACTTCAACTCTTTACTCGAGTGGTGGATATAAAATGTATATGTAACTTTGTATGTACTTATTTTACGCGCACTCACACACATATATATACACTCGACCCCAAAGCACCAGGTTATATTGCAAATGCTAATCTGTGGTTGAATTTGTGACTGCTCATTCCTTCTTTGTGGTCGAATTTGCAGCTCCGCTCACCCCACCCCTCATCCTTTGATCGTTGTTGAATTCGCCACTGCTTCTTTCATACCCCCCCCCCCCCCCCCCCCCACCTCTCCAATCCTCGTCGCTAAGATAGTGCTTTAGAAATCAAGTGTAACAATAATTCATTCATACTTTTAAGTCTACTCAATAACTCAAATATGAGCAATGTTTCAAGTAATTTTGCTTATCTAGATGAGTCTTGAATTAAAATATGATTTCATATTGAGTTCCAAATATACTCCTACTCCTACTAGTTCTCATACGATTTTATTTTCACTTCAATGTAGCCAACTGCTGGCTTATCAGCTAAAATCCAAGCTTCAGCCACAACTGCTCTTCACTTCTCGCTGCCTTATTATTGTGATTTAGAAATTCTTGGCTCATTCTTGCTCTTAAGTTGCCTTGTACTTAAGAATCTTAAAATGGGGTTTCCACTAATTAGTGCATTGAAATTATATTCACTTAGATCAATGATGATGAAATGACTAACTTGAAAGTGTTTGCAGATAGCATGGAAGTGGAAATGAGTTTGAGACTTGAGGAAAAGGTAGAGTTGAGTCACTTCATTTTCTCACTTATAAATGTAAAGTATCAGGTTCTTATCTGTGTAATAATTGAGAGTTGATGCTTAAAGGAACTAATTTGGTTCCCTTAGAATGAAACCACTCGTAAAGATTCTATGAATCTAATATCTGATCCTTTTATGATTTTTCGTTTTTTTCTTGCTGTGAATTAAGTGCATAGGCCTAAATAGTGATACATTAGCCTTTGCATTTGTCTGTAGGCCTATAAAGCATTAATTGATTGTTAAGATTACATAATGTTATTCATTGGAACAGCCTGGCAAAAGCAGTTGTTGAATCTTGAAAGACAAAATGAAAGCAAAATCTCAAGGGATTTCATTAATTAGAATACTTGCACAATTACAATGCAGTTAGAAATTAAACCTTTCTTTGAGAAACTAATCTAAAGAAAGAAGAAAAGAAAAACTAAAAGCATGAGAGAAGAGAAAAACAGAAGAAGAAGGGACTTTGAAGGTTAAATCTCAATAAAAACTTACTCTCGCCGCATCCCTCAATATAACTCACTTTTTCTCAGATCACCTCCTGAAAAACAGAGAAATGAACAAGATTTTAGTAAATGAAAAATGGTGTCGGAAAGCACAATGTCGATGATGCAGTACGAGAATCAGAAGAAAGATGGCTCACCGAAATCCTTAGGTGTCTTGCACTTATAACATTCTGCTCTACTGGCATAGTTGTGCATACCACATCCTATTCTGTCGATCAAGAAGGAAGTTATGTCAGTTAAATATGCCGCTAGTAAATATAGAGGACTTCTAGTACTTTTTATTTTTATTTTATAAAACGTTGGGCTAAGATGAGTTCAACTGGAGTGACATGGATAGTGAGGATTCAATAAGCTGGCCAAATTTGCTTTACTCATAAATTGTTGTGGTAGAGCAAATGTGAACTAACCTGCTGCAAATCCAATCACCACTCTTCCAACCAGGAAGAGCACTTGCATCATATCCATAACCATAATAATCACTTTTAAAGGCACCACATCGATAGCAGCTTGTTCTGCTTGTGTAGTTGTGAGAACCACAGTTCATGGCACTGCAATACCAGTCCCCGGCCATGACTTCTGTTTTGTTTAGTCCATACATGGCAACATCAGCCGGTGTTGCATATTTAGGACAGCTACATCTTTGGCATGCATCCCGTTTCTTGAAATTTAGGTGCTGGCATGCAGCACACATCCAATCTCCTTCCCTGCTCATATTCTGTCACATGAAAAAATTATGTGAACAAATTTGCAAAGGGAAGCAAAATAAGCCATGGTAATAGGCATGTGCAACAATCATTAAATCTTATTGGTTATACATCATTGAGGCCTCATTCTTTAAATAGATAAAGTTCATAAGATATACTGTCTATACTCTATATGCAAGAACTGTCTTGCTTACACATGAACAGTCATTTCATTCTACAAAGAAATTTCTTGGCACATAAATCTCGTATTGAAGGCCTAAAATTTTTGAAAAAAACGCATTAAAGACAGCAGTTTTTTTTCTTGTGTAGAAGCTGGAAGAAGGGGATATTTACTTCCAATCTGAGATTATAAAATGGTTTACACAAGGAAAAAAAAAGCATAATGAATACCTCACCTAAAAAAGTGAAGGATTCAAGAGCTGAGCTTCTCGACTAGAAGTAAACTTGAAGCTCAAGAAATGGTTTGATGGAGCTGGTAAATTTGATGAATGGATTGGGGAGGTTTATATAGTTGGAAGAACTCATTATTGGGGCCCAAAACTTTCCTTTTTGATCTGTTGTGAGCTTTAGACAGTTTCCTTAAATGGGATCCACAAGATAGCTCAAAAAAGAATTGGATAAACCTTCCTTCTTGAGTGTAGAGGTATGGCTCTCAAAAATTGTCAACTGTTAAATTCATGCATTGAAGGACTATTTTCTTTAGTATAGAGGTATGGGTTGACAAATGCATATGATGCTAACATCCATTTTTTTCTAAATATTCTTCAATAATTTGAACTTTCGTTCTGGATTGGAAAAAAATAGAGAAAATGTAGGGAATATAATCCAAAAACAGAAAATTTTAAACAAGAAAATGACCCTATATTGACATAGCTATTTGAAAGATAAAAGACTTGATTAATATGAATTGGTTCTGGCTGTCTGGACCCCAGGAGATATGCCAGGGAATTGAAACTACTTCACATGATCTAAGACACTTGTCTCGATAAAAAAGGAATATAATTAATTTTGCATGGAATATGAGCTTTTCCAAAATAATGGATTATCCCTACAGGAAAATTTAGCAGTAGAAATATGTTGGACGTACAGGCGAATTCATAATTTAAACTTGATAAGTTTAAGGCTTCAAAGAAAGTTCAATCTTTAAGGTCCTCATCGCTGAATACAGTGCATTTTTGGAATGGATGATTTGAGATAGAATAGTTTTAGTGATTTTTCATCTGTGTATTTATGGTTCGTCTTGAAAATGAAGGGTTCTGTTCAATCTATTAAATGTATGACCCTTTCGCCTCTGGCTGGGGTTGTTTCTACCCCCAAAGGATGGAAATCAAGTATGCACCTTTCTCCCCAAAACCGTTAGGGGTCCAGAACGAGTGTGGTTTAGTATAATTTGAGCAAAACGATGTTGCATACATTTATTTTCGTTCTTTTGATATAATCGAGCAAAATGTTGTTACAGAGATCCGCCTTGCGTTCTCCTAATGGGGTTTGTGGGACTTATATGAGGGATAGAACATCAGTTTTGTCATGATCAGGTCCAAAACCTCCCAAATGTGCATTTACTTCTATGGATAAGCACATCCTCATAGACAAGGCACTTTATAAGGACCAGTTGAAAATGACAAACTTTAAATGCATGTTTAAATTGTTATCATATTACTAGATTAGAGAGAAACATACAAGCATTTCTATCTGTTTACTAACATACTAAACTTTGGAGCGTGGCTTAATCTCATCAATTACCAGTTCAATTGACAAAATGGGGATACAATGAGGAATCTTGATAATGTTAGCATGGTGGAGGGACAGAGATAGGTCTCTCTTTCCTTGCCATGCATGCAATGCACTTTAATTCTCTTCTTGAGTGGTGGATCTACAAATTTAGAAATTGTAGGTTCTAAATTGAGATAGTGAGTTCTAAAATGTATATTTAACTCTATGTGTACTTGTTTTACCCCGCCTCCCCTGCACGCGCGCACACACATATATAGACTCGAACACAAGGACCAGGCTCTGTTGATAATGCTAACCCGTGATTGAATTTGCCACTGCTCCGCTCACCCACATACCTTGTCTGTAGTTGAATTCACTTCTCCTTTCACACCCCCAATCCCTAAGATAGATAGTGTATTTTAAGAAACTCAAGTGTAACAAGAATCTATTCCATATTCCTATTAAGTCTACTCAATAACTCAATTATGAGAACTCTTTGAAGTTTTCCTCATCTAAATGAGTCTTGCATTAAAACACGATTTCTTATAGAGCTCCAAATAAATGGATCTCTTCTAAAAAGATTAAATTATTGTTACAGAGAGCACATGTTTAACACACCTCCTCACGTGCGCGCTTGATTCCTTTTCATGGACTAAGCACGTGGACATTCTTTTTTATAATGGTCTGCGGTGAGACTCGAACTCACGACCTGTATCTGCTAATCATACCATATTGAAATGTGTGACCATCTCATTTTAAAAGCTTAAACTGTTATAGAGGGCATACATTTAATTACTTAATTAAGTCTTCAACCACTCCTACTATTTCTCTCACCCTAAAAGTATGTATATAGGCCCTTTTGTTTTTGATGCACTGCTAACTTGTCGACCAAAGGCCAGGCCTTGATCACGATGGCTCTTCACTTCTGGCTGCCTTATTAGTGAAGTTCTTGGCTCATTCTTGTCTCTTAAGTTGCATTGAACTTAATATCCCTCAAATGGGATTCCCTCGTAAAAGTTGCATTGAGATCTTGTAAATAAACTTAGCTCAACGAGTTGGAGACTTGAAGAAAAGAAAGGAAGAGAAAAGGTGGAATTGAGTCACTTCATAGGCTCACTTATAAAAAGTAAAGTATCAGGTTCTTATCTGTGTAATAATTGAGAGTTGATGCTTAAAGGAATTAATTTGGTTCCCTTAGAATGAAACCACTCATAAAGATTCTATGAATCTAATATCTGATCCTTCTATAATTTCTCCTTTTTTTCTTGCTGTGAATTAAGTATATAGGCCTAAATAGTGGTCCTAAGCAATACATTAGCCTTTGCATTTCTCTGTAGGCCTAAACCGGATTGATTGATCGTTAAGATTACATAATATTATTCATTGGACCAGCCTGACAAAAGCAGTTTCTGAAACTTGAAAGATAGAAAGAATGCAAAATCTCATGGGATTTCATTAATTAGAATACTTGCACAGTTACAATGCAGTTAGAAACTATAACCCTTCTTTGAGAAACTAATCTAAAGAAAGAAGAAAAGAAAAACTAAAAGCAAGAGAGAAGAAAAAAGAAGAAGGGTCTTTGAAGGTTAAATATTCAATAAAAACTTAGTGTCGCCGCATCCCTCAATATAACTCACTTTCTCCTGAAAAAACAGAGAAATGAACAAGATTTTAGTAAATGAAAAATGGTGTCGGAAAGCACAATGTCGATGATGCAGTAGGAGAATCAGAAGAAAGATGGCTCACCGAAATCCCTAGGTGTCTTGCACTTATAACATTCTGCTCTACTGGCATAGTTGTGCATACCACATCCTATTCTGTCGATCAAGAAGGAAGTTATGTCTGTTAAATATGCCGCTAGTAAATATAGGCGTAGTAGTTATTGTTGTAGAGTAAATGTGAACTAACCTGCTGCAAATCCAATCACCACTCTTCCAACCAGGAACGGCACTTGCATCATATCCATAACCTGCCCCAATACCATAATAATCACTTTTTACGGAACCACATCGGTAGCAGCTTGTTCTGCTCGCATAGTTGTGAGAACCACAATTCATGGCACTGCAATACCAGTCTCCAGCCAAGACTTCTGTTTTGTTTAGTCCATACATGGCGACATCAGCCGGTGTTGCATATTTTGGGCAGCTACACTGTTGGCATGCATCCCGTTTCTTGAAATTTAGGTGCTGGCATGCAGCACACATCCAATCTCCTTCCCTGCTCATTTTCTGCCTTGAAATCTGAATCAGTAAACATGTAAAGATTATGAGAACAAATTTGCTTATAAGAAGTAAAATAGACCATCTTAAGAGGCATGAAGAAACAACCGAGAAATCTTATTGTTTATCAATCTTTAAAATAGGCCTCATTCTTCAAAAATTTATAGTTAACAAGGTTTTAAGTGCATTTGAATATATGCTAGAACAGTCATTTTCATTCTAGAAAGGAATTTCCTGGCACATTAGTCTTGTATTGAAGGCCTAAGTTTATTGAAAAACATGTATTAGAGACAATAGCTTTTTTGTGTAGAAGCTAGAAGAAGATGAAATTTACTTCCAATCCGAGATAATGAAATGAACTACTCAAGAATAAACAATTATCGGTGCCTCACCTAAAAAAAAAAAAGAAGTATTTGATGAAATGAGCTTCTCAGCTACACGTAACTTGAAGCTCAAGAAATGGTTTGCTGGTGCTGGTAATTTTGATGAATGGTCTGGGGAGGTTTATATAGTTGGAAGAACTCACTATTGGGGCCTAAAAGTTATCTTTTTGATCTGTTGTGAGCTTTAGACAGTTTCCTTAAATGGGATCCACAAGATAGCTCAAAAAAGAATTGGATAAACCTCCTACTTTCTTTCCTTCTTGTGTGTATAGGTATCAACTGTCAAATTCATGCATGTGAAGCACTATTTCTTGCAGAAACTCAATAATGCCCCTCCTTAGTTCCCTGTCCATTATTCTTTGTTCTGTATCCATTATTCTTTGTTCTGTATCCATTATTCTTTGTTCTGTATCCATTTCTAGTAGGTGTTGTGAGGGGAAGATGTTATATGAAAAGTGAGGTTATTTCACCGCGTGCTCTTGCTAATACCGATGGCCCTCAACATGTGTAATCCACATTGCCGATGCAAGCAACTGCTTGACAAGAAGGCTAATGTCGTTCAGGTAGAAAATGGTAAAAACTCCATGGAATCAATTCCCTCATAATTCATAATTTAAGTTCTATTCTTCTTCTGTGTTATATTCTTCTTAATAATTCAAAAGGTGAAGTAAAGTGGACTTCTTTTCATCTCCTGTTACGTTTACTTGTCTATTTTGACAAAACCAGTTTTAGAGCTCTTAACCACACATTTAGGCCTTTATCATTATTTGGAAAAAACATAATAATTTAAACACCATCAGACCTGTCCTTAGTTTCACAAAACAGATTGCTAAGAATATAAAAAAGCATTTATCGGTGCAGACAGGTGATACATGATTTAGGAACAAAACATGAGAGTTACATTATTCCTGACAGTATCTAATGTATCAACTTGAAGAGAAACACCTCTTTAATGAGGTTCTTGATCATCACATGGTGTTTATCTTTGTTTTTCATCAGTAAAGAAAATCATCAATATTCTCTGAAGATTCTTAAAGTGATGCATTGTACAAAACTTGAATTTTATGAATTTAATTCCCTACAATTGCAGATGAGAAGTGAAAAAGTTAATTATCTTGACCATAGTCAATATAGTGATCACTGGTCTCTAGCTTTTGAGAAAAGGAACAGAAGTATTAGGTTATACTACAAAAGAAATTCTACAGTCTGTTTTAAGGAATGTTTACTGGTGTTACACACTCAGAATATTAATACCAAATTGCAATTTTCTTTTAATCAAACTCCCTGAATAAAGGGACAGTTGATTATTCATTTATAGGAGAATAATTTCAGCTAAGGTTCTGACTTGGCGACGGTTCAACTTGTCAAATGGTAAGAATTTTCAAGCAAAGAACCCAAAATTGACAAATTTTCCTCAGTTGTAAGTGGCAAGAACTGAGTGAAAATACACAATCTGCTATCCTTGATGAGTCGCAAACAAAAAAAGAAAAAGAAACAGACCTCTCATACAAACACAAACTATGGTGTTCAAATTGGAGCAAATCAAGAGTAATGTGAGATTGACAATGAGTTGAAATGTTTTGACCAATTATTGGGGCCATAAACACTGACATGGCAATGGCAGCTGATTCCACCTAAGCACAGAAGCTCGCGTGTTGACATAGGATTGGATAAGGAGGAATCCTAATCACCATTTTTAACCAGACAGCATGAATATTCTGGATAAGAAAACCTCAGACAAAGCTACATACTTTATTCTTTATATGTGACCATTCTGTAAAGGAGGCCAATCCTCCTCAATAATACTTGCCAGAATCTACATCCTAACGGCAATGATAAAAATAACCGTTGCTTTTGAATTTTGCATATTCCTATTGTGCTGTCAGAAGGTAATTGTTTAGCTAGTGCTACTTTTGCTAATACTGCTTAATTAATATATATTCTTCTTATCTATACGAGTGAGTTATTTGCAAACAGAAAGGAGAAAAAAGGAAACAACTCATGGAGTAATAACGATATTGATGATAGTGACGATAAAATCAAGAAGAATGATTGTAGATGCCCTGTCCCTCTCTGGATGTGTTCATTATAGCCAAAATAATGCATCTCTGTTTGAAAAGTGAGTTGACACTCTTAAATCTCATCAGAATAAAGGTCTTAAAGATTGCTTGATATTGGTTCTAAATAAATTCACTAGTAGTGGTTAAAAAAAGAATCACAGAAAGCCAGAAAATCATTTTGGCTATAGCCCTTTGGTAGTGCCCACTATGACTTGTTTTCTTATTGGTCTTAAGCATCAAAATAACCATATAGGAATGAGTTCAGTTGGATATTTTTGGTCATTGTATCCACTGATCGAGTCGCTGGACCAAAGCACCAATAATCAAAAAAGTAACTCACTGATCAACTCTCAACCAGCAGCAAGTAGCCACAGCTGCACTATAAGCAGGCAGAGATGGATCCAGGATTTAAATTTGACGGTTTTAGTCTTTAGATGCTTACCACTGAACCCATCGGGTTCAAAATTTGATATTAGCTGAAATTTAGTGATACTTCAAAAATATATCTACGCTCTGTGTCGAAAATACTGAGTTTTAGTTGAACACATTGACTATATACTCCATCCGCCTATGGTGCTAGGGGCTTTTGTCTTTTGACTTCTTGCAGATGCTCAACAATCTTTGGTTATAGGTGTCAAGCAACTCCCAGATAGTTATTCTTTTGAACATTCTCAATGTAATCTCAACTGCTAATTATTGCCTCATTTATCTCAAAAGCCAACCAAAAAATCTCTCTAAATGCCCTTCTATCATCTATAGAGGCAAATGTGGCCTTAGAGAAATGGATTCATCTGAACCCTCTAATTTCGACACGGACCTTGAAAATCACTACATTGTCAACGAATATTAAATCTAAATGCACAATTTCAAAAGTATAATGAGTTCGGTGCTAAGAACCTTAAAGGTTGAACACATCAAGTTTAAATTCTAGATTCGCCTCTGATCATCTATGTCCGTTCAACTTATGCTTCTACCTCAACATGAAAGAGACAGTTTACATCAAGGTTTTTAGCATGTAAGAGTAATCCTTTTGCTAAGGCTTTTATAATTTTTTCCTCTATAGATTAGGATTTGAAAACTTAAGGTTGTTCTTCGTCCTCTCCAAAGATACTTTTGGAGGATCCGACACACACCCGACAATATTTTGAAGAGTTCGAGCAACGTAGTCAGAATGATAAGCAAGGATCTCTAGAATACATAAACAAAGGAATGTATAATCCATTTAGTTTCTTGGTTTTCATCATTCTTCAACTTACAAATTGCATCTCTGTCACAAATATGATAAAGCTCATCATCCAGTCAAACCTGTTTAACGTGACAAATACTTTATTTTAGCCCAACAATTCTGTATCGAACGTCATACCAGTTTTCCCACATGAAAAAGGTTACATCACCCTGTTGGATATATAGTTGTTATGGTTATACCTCCACTTCCCCTACAGAACCTGGAACAGTATAAAAAATGCTTAGTCAAATACTTTGTAACAGACCAACATTTGTGTTGCAGAATTACTTTTGAGCCAATTGCAAAAGGCTGCAGCTTGACAGAACAGAATAGATTCTTAAAGACATCTACATCTATATTCTTTCTTGCCTACTGAACAAACTCCCATAATGTTCATACATAGGTTGTATACTTAAGAAAAACATCTATCTTTGTGGACAGTGGATGAAACACAAGTTGTAAGACCTCTACCAACCCCCTAGTCCTCACCCCACCATATAAATCCCTTTCCCTTTTTTTCTCTTCTCAAGGCAAAAGATTGAGAAAAGGACCCTAAATGCAGTTGTTTTTGGTGAAAAAACACTTGTTAAAAACCATTAACCACATTTGAGAACTTACGTCATCCACATCGTCGATACTTTTTCTTCCAATCGTCTTTTACACCCTTAATTTCGATTGTTCTTTCGTCCTCCTTAACCGATTGAGCAAAAGCTCAAATATGCTATCAAACTATTGGAAATTGCTCATTTATGCCACTCGTTAATAGTTTGGCTCATTTATGCCACTCGTTAATAGTTTGGCTCATTTATGCCATTGTTGTTACCAAAATGGCTCATTTGGCGGTGTTAATGAAAAATGGCATGGATGAGCCATTTTGGTAACGGCGATGGCATAAATGAGCCAAACTTTTGACGAGTGGCATAAATGAGCCATTTTCGATAGTTCGATGGCATATTTGAGCTTTTTCCCTCGCATCTTTTATTAGAGTTTCACTCACAAGAAAAAGATTGTTGACTTTTTAAGATATATCTCCTCATCCACCCTCGGTTAGATCTATAACCAAAGGGCGTATATAAGCTGAAATGGAAGCCAAACTGCCCACCCATGGAGAATATTCCCCAGGAGCTGCTCAAGTTTCCCGATACTGGCTTCACAACAAGGCAGACTCAGCAATTTCGGCGTCTATCGGCACAACTTGGCCGTCATAGCAGAGCTCGGAAAACTCATGCACTTATAAAAAAGAGCATCTATTAAAATAATTTAACACTCCACACTCAACTATATTTAAGCTGAAATGGAAGCCAAACTGCCTGACTAAGCTGTCACGCTGAGGATTCCTTGCTCTTGAAACACCTCCCCTAAGTGGGCTAGGACAATGAAAACAACAACAACATACCCCAAGTGGTGTCCGGAGAGAGTAGGATGTACCCAGACCTTACCCTACCTTTTTAGAGCAGATGGGTTGTTTCCAATAGACCCTCGGCTCGTTCCCTCGGCTCAACGACGAAGTACTAAAAAGAGGTTAAATGGAGAAAATATCGTCAACAAAGTGGCAAGATAAACACAACCAATGAAGGGTAACAAATAAAAATGAAGTAAAAGATACTACGCAAGTACCAAGGAAGACATAGGTGTGGGTAATGTTTTTGGCCTAAATTTCAAGATTGGAACTTTTTCCCATTTTCCCCATGATATTATTAAGTTATCTTGTAGTATCAAACTAGAACACAAAACAATGATTCTCTCTTTCTCCAACCCTTCAACTTTACCTATCACTATCCTCCACTTTCTCCCAAACTCAAATCCCCCTTACAAACTCCTCCAAACACACCCTTCTTTTTCCCTCTTATCCAAATGCAAAAACATTAAGGACCTCAAACAAGTACATTCACACTTCATCAAATTTGGTTTACACAACACACAATTTGCACTAAGCAAATTACTTGAATTTTGTGGTACTAATCCATATGGTGACTTCTCATATGCTTTATCAATCTTTAATACAACTGAAAACCCTAATCACATTATGTATAACATGATAATTAGGGGATGTTCATTGAGTTCATCCCCACATTTAGCTATTGATTTTTATGAAAAATTGCTTTTTTCCGGCAATAAACCGAATTCTTATACGTTTCCGTTTATTTTTAAATGTTGTGGGAAAATAATGGATACCCAGATGGGGAAAATGATTCATGGACATGTTTTTAAGGTTGGGTTAATGACTGATGTTTATGTACATGCTTCACTTATTAATATGTATGCTCAAAATGGTGAAATGGATGATGCTCAGTTAGTGTTTGATAAAAGTCCTCACAGAGATGTTGTGTCATTTACGGCGTTGATTAATGGGTATGTGTTGAAGGGTTGGATAGATGAGGCTCGTGAACTGTTTGACGAAATGCCTGAGAGAGATGTTGTTTCGTGGAACGCGATGATTTCAGGGTATGCTCAGATGGGTCGGTTCGAGGAGGCGTTAGTGTTGTTTGAGGAGATGAGAAATGTCAATGTGACACCTTCGGTGAGCACGTTGTTGAGTGTACTCTCTGCTTGTGCTCGTGCAGGTGAACTTAAGTTGGGGAGTTGGGTTTGGTCGTGGATTGAAGATCATGGACTTGGTTTGAATGTTCGTCTTGTTAATGCACTTATTGATATGTACGCAAAATGTGGCGATCTTAAGACGGCAAGGATGTTATTTGAGGGTTTAGAGGAGAAAGATCTTGTGTCATGGAATGTTATGATTGGGGGTTATACATATATGGGCAATTATAAAGAAGCGTTGGCTCTTTTTCATCGAATGCAGCAGGAAAATATGGATCCTAATGATGTTACTTTGTTGAGCATCCTTCCAGCTTGTGCACATTTAGGTGCCCTAGATCTTGGCAAGTGGATACATGCCTATATTGACAAGCATTATCAACACTTACAAAACACTTCTCTATGGACTAGTCTGATAAATATGTATGCAAAATGTGGAGCCATCGCAGCAGCAAAACAAGTCTTTCAAGGAATGAAAACTAAAACTTTAGCTTCTTATAATGTGATGATCTCAGGGCTAGCAATGCATGGGGATGCATACGAAGCTCTGGAGCTTTTCCGGAAAATGAAAGACGAAGGAATGATGCCAGATGACATAACGTTCGTTAGTGTTTTAACAGCGTGTAATCACGCTGGTTTAGTGGATCCCGGTCACGAATATTTCACTACCATGATCCAAAGTTACAAATACACACCAAAGTTGCAGCATTATGGATGTATGATTGACCTTCTAGGACGAGCAGGAAAATTCGATGAAGCAATGGCTATGATAGAAAGCATGGAGATAAAACCCGATGGTGCGATATGGGGTTCCTTGCTAGGGTCTTGTAGAATCCACAAGAATGTTGAGTTGGGTGAATATGCTGCTAAGAACCTATTTGAACTGGAACCTGAGAATCCTGGTGCTTATGTGCTCTTATCCAACATTTATGCAGGTGCTGGAAAATGGGACAAAGTAGCATTGATAAGAACTTTTTTAAATGATCAAGGAATGAAGAAAGTTCCTGGTTGTACCTCCATTGAGATTGATAGAGTAGTCCATGAGTTTCTTGTTAGTGATATTAAACATCCGCAAAGCAACGAGATTTATAAAATGCTGGATGAAGTTGATAGGCTATTGGAAATGGCTGGCCATGTTCCAGATACATCTGAGGTACATCATGAAATTGATGAGGAATGGAAGGAAGGAAAGTTAAGTCAACATAGCGAGAAGTTGGCGATTGCCTTTGGATTGATCAGTACAAAGCCAGGGACCACTCTTAGGATTGTTAAGAATCTTAGAGTGTGTGGCAATTGTCATGAAGCCACGAAGCTGATATCAAAGATATTTAATAGAGAGATCATTGCAAGAGAT
This sequence comes from Anisodus tanguticus, assembly GCA_034509755.1. NCBI lineage: Eukaryota > Viridiplantae > Streptophyta > Magnoliopsida > Solanales > Solanaceae > Anisodus > Anisodus tanguticus. Next base: position 5,199,426 of record CM067558.1, read on the forward strand.
AGGAATCGATTTCACCATTTCAAGGACGGTTCTTGCTCGTGCATGGACTATTGGTGAACTGATAAAGATGAGGCGAGTGATGACTCAGTTTATTGCCAGAATGCTCTCATGGTACTATCAGTATTTGTGGAAAGTAAATGATAATAGCCTATGAAGGTTCTACTTATATTATAAGATGAGAATATAACTTCAGGTTGCTTATTTATCCAATATATTGATCATTAAGATGGACATAAATTTTGTACATACTTCTCTGTTAACTCCCTTGATGTTGTAGTCTTGAAAATGGTCATGAAGATTTAAAGATATATTTCGCAGTGGGGTTAAATGATTCACGTTGCAATAGGCATCGAAACCAGATTATTTCATTTGATCGAGATTATTAAGTTTAAGAAAGAAGTTAATTCGCTGTTAGATAAAAGCCAACTTCATTATTTCACAAGAATAGATGTTGATGTTGGTAATACATAGACAGAATGACGTTTCTTTGTGCTCTATTCCCTGTTAATATTTAAACAGGGATTACACTAATGTTGATATCAGATACTCCCTTAGTCCTAAAATGCTTAAAAGAGTTTAGTGATATAATTGTTGCCAGAGAAGAGGCTAACCATAACCCTTAATCAGCCTTGTTTGTTGAATGAGTTTTGCCTAGCTGTTTTCAGAATGGTCTTGTCTGCTACTATAAAGTATGCCATCCCAGCAGCTGTGGAGACAATGAGAGCTTTGGCAGTGGGATTCAGATTTGCTCTTGCCCAAGGTAACATCTTTCCACAAGCCAACTGCATGTTTCATCAAAATTTGAAATATTAGAGCACAAGAATATATTATGTGTTTGGTACGACGAAAAATGTTCTCATACTCATTTTCTGGTGTTTAGTAAAACATTTACACAAAAAGAATGAAAATGACTCCCTTTACTTTTGGGTGGAAGTCATTTTCTTTCATATTTATGTTTAACTCTTAACTTCATCACACCACTTTAACCAACATTTAAACGTTATTATCAATCTTTAATACTCCATCGAACAAAACACACACCTTAAATCTTGAAAAATATTGAAACAGATATAGATAGTGTAACCTACAGTTGGAATGGCAGTAGCAACTGATGCAACAACAGCTGCTTTTGCTCCTGCAACTACTCCTTCTGCATTTACAATTATACACAACATTCATCAGATGATCATGTATATGGGAAAATTAAGGTGTTTTTTTAAGGTACAACCCAAGAAAGACAAGGTACCATGAGAACAACGCTTAGCCATTGCTAGTTTTTGGTCCGCTGATGCCAAACTCACATTCTTGGCCGCCATTTTAGTTTTGTATCAAAAAGACTTAATTTCTACTGAAGAAGAAGATATATAGAATTAATAGTAATGCTGCTTAATTTGCAAGAGTTGATGAGTTTGTGAGTGCAGTAAGAATCAATATTTATAGGCATTCCAATTTTCAGGTGTTGGAGTTTGATGGTTTTGGCTAATTTCCAATGTCCCAGTCACTTGTTTTGTTTCACACTTTAAGGAGTACTATGTAATTGCACACTGAGATTTTTCAGTTTTGGTACTAAGTAGTTTTATTCACATGTTACCAGGTTCTTGTTGTGGTCAGTTTATTATATTTGTTTGTCGGTACATGAACTGGCCTGGATTATGTGGATCTATGGTTTTAAAAATTAAGAGAATATATACCGGTATGATAAAGATTAATGATTAAATTGGAAAGTGTTTAGATGACAATTTTGAATAATACAGATTATTAATCATTTATGTGTTAGTTATAACGAGTAATATGAAGTTAAAAGTTATTCCATAAAGTTACTATTCAGATAGAAAATGATTTTATTTTATTAAAAAAATGACTTCCATTATATCAGATACAAGCATCTAAGATTAAGGATATATACATTGGTTCCATAGTTTTGCGAGAGAGGAGAGGCCAGTGGTTTTGGGAAGTTCAGGACAAAAAGCACTTTGAAAAGCCAAAAGCAATGGGTAAAAGGGTGCGTGCCGTTTGGGATCTACTGCCTGCTGTTCACTCTATCAGCCTTTAACACCTGCCCAAAAGGCTAGGACTCATCATTTCCTCAATTTTTAATGAATACATATTTTTTTCAGGAAATTTTCTCTTGAAAATTAAATAAGAGTTGAAATATGAGTTGATAATGAGTATTAAATTAAAGTTCTCTTAAGTGTGGTGTGGTGATAAGTGTGGTGTGGTGATATTAAAGAGTTGATCCAAAATGATCCGAAATGAATATAAAACTTGTGTCGAAGTGTGGTGGTGGTGATATTTTTTCTAACAGAAAAAGTGAAAAACTAGGAGAAAATGAAGAATTTACACAATTCTTTTCTAAGAAAGAGATCATATATTAGAATATTTGAAAGTAATAGTTTCCTTAAAGTATTGTCAGCTCCATGAGCTTCCATTTGAAGAGAATTTTCACTCCCTTTTGCTATCAAATGTCTTCCCAGCTCAAACTATCACCATTATCAGTAAAATATAGGTGAAAGCTTCCATAGTATAGCTGCATTTTCTATAGATAAAGAAGTAGAATCCTGAGATAGACCATGTCGATTCATTTTTTAAGTTGTCTAATTGTTCTACTGTGAAAAAAAGCACATAGATGAGAGTCGAAGTGACCAATATATGTTAAATAATTTCTTCTCTCAGCACTTAGCATACAAAATTCAGATTTAATCTGGACTGAAAGAAACTTGACAATGACCTTGCTAGTTGTCCTTTCAGTAAATCTTTCTGGGACTCAACTAAGGGTACTTTACTCCACACATGGAAAATATTATTGCCTCGTTTTTCAAGAATCTCTTCTCAATTCCATTGCAACATAAATTAAATAAACAAAACATAAATGATGAAGGGTTAGCTACCATGTATACTACTACAATTGGAAATATAAAAGTCATCACTTGGATTTTCCTTTATTTGAAGGCCCTTTTGTTGATGATTTCTTGTAGGGCGACTTCCTCGCCTTCAACTTGCTATCCTTTGACGATGACTTCCCTCCTTGGCTCCTTCCTTTCTTGTCTTTTTTCACGTTGTACATGTTTACAGCCTACAGTATAGGTGAAAAAAACGCACTAAATAGCACATAGAAATCTTGGACGATAGAAGGATAGAGATGTACATAATGCATATGCCATACCTTTTGCACATTGAGTATCTCATGGGAGTTCTTGGCCATAAACTTGTTTAGAATCTTTTCGGTTTGCTGTTTCTCTAAGGAGCCCATTCCTGATCCTTCTGCAACTGGTAAGAACTGGTTGTAGACAGGAGCGAAATAGACTTAGATATATACAATCAGGTCAGAACTTAGTAGGCGTTTGGACATGAACTTGAAATCATGATTTGAAATTATTGATTAGGGTGAAGGATGATTTGAAGTTGAAATTGTGTTTGATCATAAGTTTTGCAAACAAAGATTTGAAATCAAATTGTACTTTTCCTCATAACCATGAAAACCCACAATTTGTAAAAACTTAAAAACTTCACCCAACTCTTATACAATCTTACAAAACGAGCAAACCTACCTAAACTAACGATTAACAAAGGATGCCTAGCAGTAGCACCAACTGATTTTTGGGTGTGTTTTATAGAAGGGAGAAAGTGGGTAGGCAAAGTATGAGTTGGGTAATAATTACTTTTGTAATAAAGATAAGTATATTTTTGCAAAATCTAAAATTATGGGTCAAGTTATAAATTTTAGAAAATTGAAATCACAAATTTGAAGTTGATATTCTACCTTTGAGGTGAATTTGGAGATTTGAAATCAGAATTTCAAGTTGGAGTTGGAGTTTTATCACAATGTGATAACAAACACAGGTTTGAAATCATGATTTGAAATTGCATGTCCAAACGGCACCTTAGCAAAATTATGTATGCACTTCATAATACAAACCTTCCGATACTTTTTGTCATGTTTTGGAGGCTTTTCCCCAGGCAACTTCTTGTCAAATTTTCCGCCACTAGCTGTTGCATTTGCTGCCATTCCAGCGACATTCCCGAGTTCATCCTTGCTAATTTTCCTTGGTGCAGCTTGTGTTTTTCCTGTTATAGGGAGTGCTGTGGCAGCAAGCTGAACGTGACTGCAAAACAAGAAATGGATTGTGAGGCACATATTTTTCGTGGCAGCAAGTTGCCAACTCATGTATGCTAACATATCGTAGTGAGGAAACTTTATAAAAAATCAAGGGCAAGAAAGAGGACATCACCAAATCAACCCCAAGGGAAACTCAAAAACAAAAATGAACTTCCATTTTTTTTATTCGCTCACTAATCTTATGGATTCTCTTTGGACCAACTCAACAGAACAAACACTATAGCCTGTTTAGCCAAGCTTCAGGAAGCCAAAAGTGCTTACTTTTCTTGAAAGATGTTTATTTTAGAGAGTTGAGGTGTCTGGCCAAGCTTTTAGGAACGAAATAAGTACTTTTGAGTAGCAACATAAGCTAAAAAATGTAATTTTCCCCGGAAGCACGTTTGGAACCTTGACCAAAAACAAATTACTGCTCTAATATTGACAAAAGTGATTTTGAAATGGATTAGCTAATGACAAACTGCTACTCTCCAAAAGTACTTTCTAAAAAGCACTCTTACGAAAAGCATTTTTTCAAAATAAGCATTTTTTGGAAGCTTGGCCAAACAGGCTAAGAAAAGGTAGAGGCAGACTTCACATAATTTAGCAACTGATAAAAACAGAGCTGGACAATTTTTCCTTGAACGAAATCTTGCTAATCAATAGAACACTTCAATAGCTACGCTAAAATGGATAATTTTTAAGACAATGGATTTTATACATGGAGCAAAAAACCTAATAAATCCTCACAGAAGGCAGGAATTAATAAAGGATAAGGTTTTGGCAGAAAAACAATATGAGAAGTTTAGAAGAACAAGACCTTGGCAAGGCACCAGCTTTTGCAGCTTCCTTCAAGTTACTATGTCGATTTTTCTCTTGTTTTTCTACTCTCTTCTTCTTTTCTTCATGTCTCTTAGCAAAAGGATCTTGACCAGGCTCTGGAAAAACAAAACATTTTCAGAACAATATCAAAGTGCTAATGCAGATATGTTCTTCCCTTCATTGACAAGATTAAAGTTGTGTTTGGTTATACTTTTTGCAAAGGAGAGAAGAGAGCTCTTTATTTGGAATTTATGAAGATGGAGTTGGAAAACAGGTTTGGAACTCTTTCCAAATTTGGAATCAAACTCCAAGTTGGATTTGGAAACTCATAACCAAACAATACAACAACAATACCTTGTGTAATCCCACAAAGTGGGGTCTGGGGAGTGTAGGATGTACGCAGACCTTACCTTGACCTTTATGGGGTAGAGAGGTTGTTTCCAGTAGACACTCGGCTCAAAGGGACCCTCGGCTCAAAAGGACCCTCGGCTCAAAAGGAAAGCAATAGATGCAGGTTTGCAAGGAGAATAAGACAACATATCTAGTTATAAAAAAATAGAGCAACACATAGCAATACACACATAAAGAGGAAGGATCTACGCAATACCTAAACATACAACTAAAAAGGAGAAGAGGAGAAGAAGAGGCTAGCCCCTACCTCTCCCACACAATGCGACAAAAACTCAACTACCCACTAACTTTCTACCCTAATTCTCGACCTCCAAATATTCCTATCTAAGGCCATGTCCTCAGTCAGTTGTAGTTGTGTCATATCTTGTCTAATAGCCTCCCCCTAGTTCTTCTTCGGCCTACCTCTACCTCTCCTGCATCCTGGTACCGCTAATCTCTCACACCTCCTGGCTGGCGCATCCTCACATATCCTCTTCACATGTCCGAATCATCTCAGTCTCGCTTCCCTCATCTTATCATCCACGGAGGCCACTCCGACCTTGTACCATATAACTTCGTTCCTAATCATATCTCTCCTAGTATGACCACCACATCCATCTAAGCATTCTCATCTTTGCTACCATCATCTTCTGAACATGGACGTTCTTGACCGCCTAGCGCCCCATACAACAATGCTGGTCTAACCACCAAACAATGATTTGAAATAAAGTGAAAATTTATTCCGGAAAAATGTGAATAACTTTAATGGCCAAATGGGCCCCAATTTTTTTTAAATGATGATTGACAAAATTAAGTTTCTTTCCCCTAAAATTATCATTGTGAGGACTTGAGTTACATAGTTGAGTACAATCAAAATCAGTATCAGTCAGAACTGAGATAATGAACTTCGACTTAAAGATATACATTTAGTTTAGGATCTTATGACCTTTAAGAGCTTGAGAACTAAAAGCAAATTGAATATTGCAGAAGTCGAGAATGAAAATTCTCTTATTTACCATCAGTTGCCTTGGCTTCAATGATTGGCACATCTTTGTCATCATTTACGCGATCATAGCCATGTCGACGCTTCCATGAACCAGTTTGGTCATCAAAAACAACCTTGTCTTTCTTACGTTTCTGTATACCTGCAAGACATTTTTTCACAAAAAAAAAATGAAAGTCAATTAAATCAAGAATCAACTATTCTAGGACCCAAAAGTTATTCACATGGTACCTTTCTTCTTGGCAAACACTTCCCATTTTGTTGGAGGTTTAGGCCTTGGAAGCTGCAACAATCAAATCAGAATTAGCTATTGATACCACAACTGAATTTTCAAGCAACTGGATAGAAAACAAATCAAACAAAAACGAAAGATAAAAAAATGTTATCAAAAAGAAGATTTCTTTTTCACTATGCATATGTAGAAGATGGGGGAGGGGAGAGAGGGAGGGGAGGAGGCATCTTAAGCATCCTATATAATAAAACTTTGATAATAGTATCAGTGAAAGAAATTCCTTAAAATATGAAATCAACAAACTTTGGATCAAAATATATCATAAATGTTATTACATCAACCAGTGTACTATAGATTTGGGGGGAAAGGCAAATAAACTAGTAAAGTCATCAGGAGCATCAGCGACATAATTCTTGCCACATAACTTCTCAAATCATGAAGCTTAACATCTTCATAAAGATGGGGGATGGTAGGGAGGGAGGGAGGCATCTTAAGTATCCTATTTAACAAAACTTTGATAATAGTATCAGTGAAAGAAATTCCTTAAAATATGAAATCAACAAACTTTGGATCAAAATATATCATAAATGTTATTACATCACCAGAACTTTGCCCATGTACCCTCTGTAATAAATTGTATTTTCATAGCTTATGCTGCATATCAGATACAATTCACATTTGGAGCTAGAGTCACATAAGTGCCCCAAAGAAATTATGAGATTTGACTATTCTTTATCAGAAAGTACCAACATAATAGAAAACAGTTCAGTTGTTGCAAGTATACTGAATGTCCAGAAAAATGAGTTTATTGTTGCAAATACATGCTCTAACACACAATTCTTGGAACTGATAAATAGCCTGTTTGGCCAAGCTTCTGGGAAGCCAAAAGTGATTATTTTTTCAAAAAGAAGTGCTTATTTTAGAGATTTAAGGTGTTTGAACAAGCTTCTAGGAACAAAATAAGTGCTTTTGAGTGGTAGCAGAAGTTGTTTTGTTAAAATTATAGCTTTTTCTTAAAAACACTTTTGGAACCTTGACCAAGCATAAATTAACGCTCTAATTTTAGCGAAAGTGCTTTAAAAGTTGTTAGCCAAACACAAATTGCTACGCTCCAAAATCACTTGTGTTGAAAAGCACTTTTCAAAATAAGTAGATCTTGGAAGCTTGGCATGGCAGGCTATAAGAAAAACACACAATTCTTGCACAAACAATAGAAATGAGATTTTACAGGCTTTTCTCTAGGCAATCTTGTAGTTGGTTGCGGCAACGCGACTAGAAGACCATCAGGGCTTTCTGTTGAAGGTAAGTTGAAGAGGGCATCTGCAACAGCTTGAACTAACTTGGTCGCCTCCTGGAGACACTCCTTCGCCAGCTCCTCTCTACATATTAGGAACAACAATATATGACGAATATAAGAAATCAGTCGAGTGTCCTTATACTTGTAACTTAGTCAGAACATCAAAACATCAACTTCAACAGAAATACTCCTTATTTTTTTACGAGGAACAAAAACACTCCTTATGCAATTTTTGAGAAAGAACACTCAAATATTTGGAGCAAGAATGTACAAAGCATAGAAGAAATTACATGAGTGTTATTCTCATTACAAAAGGCGTTGAAATCACAAGGTTACAGCTTTTCGTTACAATTCAATTAGAATCAAGACAACTAGACGTCTCACATGTTGCAAAAAAAGAATTGGCTTAATTCGCCTTTAATATCGAATATTTGGAAGTTAGTTAAGATTTGCCCCTTCTTCCCGTCAAAATGAGTCCCTAAGACCCCTAGTTATTAGTGTAATCCAACAGAGAAGTATTAAGGATCGCATCCCAAGGGGGAAACTCAAAAAGGGAGCTGAACCAGATATCATAACAAACAAAGGTGGCTTTATCAATCAATCAATCAACCAATATAACAATACCAATTGATTTCCCTTTTAAAAGACAATCTAGGAGTTCTCTAAATCTCATTGGCTCTACATATCTAACCAGTTTAATCCCAACTAGCTAGGAATCACTTAGGCAAACAGTTCTTCACCGATTCTCAGAGATCTTTAGGTCTTTTGACAATTTCCTGCAATTTTACGTCAACCCCCTTACCCCAAAATGACTCTGCCACCTCATAAATCAAAGACAAAAATCACTTAAGCAAAAATCGTCCAAATAGTGGAAGAGAATACTCTAAATCCTTTCCAAGATTCCATCTTTCGAGTAGCAAAAAGCACAGAGAAGGGTACTTTTCAAGAACATAACTGACCAGCTTAATCCAACTAGCTAGGTATCACTTACATAAACAGTTCACTTCCATCTATTATACTCTTAGCTAAATCTGCACTGATTCCCAGAGATTTCTAGGTATTTTGACAATTTCCTGCAATTTTAGGTCTACCCCTTCACCCAAGATGACTCTTTCACCTCATAGATAAAAAAACAAACATAATTTAAGCAAAAATAGCCCAATTAGTGGAATAGAATACTCTAAATCCTTTCCAAGATTCTACCTTTCAACAGAAAAAAGCAGACACACGTCAAAGAAGGATACTTCTCAATAAATTGAACTAGTAATTACTCCCTCCATCTCAAATTATTCGTCGCTTTTTTTATCTACACGCCCCTTAAGAATTATTAATTAAGAGGGGTATTCGACTTACTTTACCCTTATTTATGTCTAAGTTATAATTATCTCTCTATTAAATATTTACTCTATTTATGTGTTGTGTCATCTTCAATGGAGAAAAAATAATTAATTATGTCTTGAACTTCTAAAACGACAAATAATTTGAGAACTATTTTTAGTAACCACGACAAATAATTGGACAGAGGGAGTATACTCTTAGCTAAATCTGCACTGGTTCCCAGAGATTTTTAGGTCTTTTGACAATTTATTTCTATTTAAGGTCTACCCCCTTAACTCCAAGTTGACCCTTTCACCTCACAAAATTAAAAAAAAAAAACATAATAACAACATACCCAATATAATCCCACCGGGGGTCTAGGAGGGTAGTGTACACGCATACCTTACCCCTACCTTGTGAACATAGGGAGGCTATTTCCAATAGACCCCCTGGCTCAAGAAAAGATGCAAAAAAACGTAACTTAGGCAAAAATAGCCCAACAAAGCTAACCAGCTTAATCTAACTAGCTAAATATCACTTGAAACTTTACTTCTATCTATTATACTCACTGATTCTCAGGGATTTTTTAATCTTTTTTCAGCAATTTTAGGTCTGCCCCTTAACCCCAAGATGACTCTATCACCTCACAAATCATAAAACAAACATAACTTAAGCAAAAATCATCCAAACAGCATGTTAAAGAAGGGTACTTTTTCAAGAAACTGCACTAGCTAGGGATATTTTGGTCTTTTCGACAATTTCCTGAGATTCTAGGTCTACCCCTTTACTCCAATATGACTCTTTCACCTCATAATTCAAAAAAAAAAACCATAACTTAAGGAAAAATAATACAAATAGTGAAAGATACTACTCTAAATCCTTTCCAAGATTCCACCTTTCAACAAAAACATGTTAAAGAATGGTACTTTTCAAGACACTGAACATAGCTAACCAGCTTAATCCAACTAGCTAGAGATATTTGAGTCTTTTTGACAATTTCCTGCGATTTTAGGTCCACCCCTTTACCCCATTATGACTATTTCACCTCACAAATCAAGAAAACAAACATAACTTAAATCAAAAATCATCCAAATAACTATGTTAAAGAAGGGTATTTTTCAAGAAAGTAAAACCTGGAAGATGGTGGAGAAGCAAAGTTGTGATGTGGGTATGAAGCCATTAGATTACCCACGTCCAACTCATATGATGATTCTTGTTGTGCCATCTCCATCTCCATTTTTTGTTTGTATGGTTTTTGAGTTTTCTGCCGAATACCAGAAAGAGGGGAGGTTTTAACAAGGGACTGAACTTTTATGAAGAAGTGACGTTATAAAATGCAAATAGGTCAAACTTGATAACCCTGGGGTTATTATATCTTTCTTTTCTTACTTTTCTTTTTCTTTTTTCGTTGGGTGTTTGGGGGAGGGGGGGGGCGGGTTAGTTAATTTGTTTTAAATCTTTTTTTTTATATCGAGGACCTGCGGCCGCTACCCTTCCAAGGCCAATTTGTTTTAAATTTACCGTTTGTTAATTTTCTTTTAAGAACTCGTTTGGTCATAAAATTATTTACTTTTTTTCTAAAAAAAATGTTTGGCCATAAAAATTTCAAATACAACTTGAAATTGTATTTAAATTTGAAAAATAAATAAAACCTTATTTTTCACTTTTTTCACAACTAAAACCTTGTTGGAAAAGTACATTTCAACAATAAAATATTATTTGTAAAAAATATGGTCAAACCAACTCCAACTCCAACTTCAAATATTCCAAAGAAAGTAAAAGTTTTTTGTTTCTATAGCCCAATATCTACTTAGTTTTCAATTGGGTATCCAGTATTCACATTGGAGCTCAACTATATTCTGATTCGTGTCGAGTAGGACCCATTCGGGTGGAAGCGCTTTGTGAAGAATTTTTTTCATACCTAGAGCTCGAACCCTAGAATTCTAATTAAGAGAGGAGCAGCTCATCCACTGCACCACATCATTTGGTGTTCAACTACCTATAGGCTATAGTATTTATTGACCCGAAATAAAAAATTTGAAGAATTTTCTCAATTTTTATAGATATTCAATAATAATTATTTTACGTTGTATCTCGCATAAATATAATTTATCCTCGTGTTATTATACGGGAAGCAAAAAATGATCAAACGTTCGATATTTAATATAGAGTTTTGTTTTATTTTATATAACAGTTTGAGCTCAATAAGAATCATTATTAAATTCAACCAAAAGCTAAAATTTCAAAACTTGCCAAAAAGATTTTAAATAGAAGACAGATTTTGACCGAAGTATATAAATGATGGTATTTTTAGAATACAATCAAAATATTTTAACACGTATAATTCACAATGATACAATCTTGATCCGGTTGAAGGTTACTCAGTTCAAGCTGGAGCTTTGCTCGGGTCAAGGGAAAATAGAAGATTGTCTGTCAATGAAATATGTATCAATAACCTGAAATTATAATGGATGGTAATTTTTAAATATTTTCAATCACAGAAAAATGAATTTAAACTTTTTTTTAATGATCTTATTATAGTATATTACAAGGATGTTGTTCTTGTTTACTCAGTGTTCAGTACCTACTTTGAGGTCTCGATTAATTCGAATTGATATGGTATAAAATTCATTAAAAGAAAAACTTTTTTGTACCAAAGTCCATTGGTAGCATTATTTCACTCAATAGGAATCATGACAATATTGACTAATAGGTGAGAATCTTTTTGAATTTTCGTGGTGTTTGAATTTATATTATATGAATGGACAGAGTAAATATTTGTATTCTGTAAGTGCATATAGAATTTAAACTCTTTTTACTTTTGTTCCTATATGCTTATGGAGTGTAGTGAAAACATGGTATGTTAGGCCTTGAAGAGCATAATCTTTGTGACTGAGCAAGAAGTTATTAGCAGTGTCTAAGCTATTAGTAGTGTTTTTTTTAAATGTGTCAAATGTAACTAATCATCAAGAAGAATAAAGAATGGTTCTTTTGGGAATCTCTAACAAGTTACTAGAGCTTATCATTTCTAATCTTGAGTCCAGATCCTTATTTATTCTTGAAGTTTAACAAGTGCCAATAAAGTATCATCAAGTTTATGCTTTGAACACTTCATTTTAATTTGAACTTTGTAGAATCGTCAATTAAATTTAAAATGGCACTGCTCAAGTTTTTAATCAAATTCCATAATTTAATAAATTTCCGGTCGTATTTGTAGTTTTCTAACCACACTTGGTTTCCAGAACACTGTCAATAACCCAAACGCACATTTTTTTCCGGATATCGCAGAAATCTCCCTGTGGGCTTCTATAGCCCAACTTATGGCTGGCCAGTGGGGGGTCGGCCCGGTCCCGGCCCGACACCGCTCCGGTCCCATCCCGAATCAGAGTATTTAAAAAAAAATCATGGTATCGGGACTCGAACCGGGACGGGACAATATCTCATCCCGACCAGCCCCAGGCCCGCCAGTCCCGACTCGATCCATCCCGAAATCCCCCTTTTGTAAAAATAATCGCTGCACCAACTGTCATTTTACATTTTGACCGTTCTCAATGAAGAAAGACGTGAAGACTTGCTAAAATACTGGAAGGGGAATGAGAAGACCTTTCCGACACTTTCAATGATGGCCCGAGATGTTTTGAACATTCAAGCGTCATCAACTGCGTCTGAAAGTGTTTTTTCAACCGACAGATATCAAATAGGAGAGCACAAACACTCGTTAGCCGAAGACAGCTTGGACATTGTAGTATTATTCAGAGATTGGATACGAGCTAAGCGGAGAAGGTGCGGTCAACCGGAGATCAATGAAGAAGAATACGAAAACTACAACGAAATCTTATCCAAAGTTGATGGAAGCGACATGGATCAATTTGACCAACAAATACCAATTTCAACCGAAGAACCACATGAAATTATCAAGAAACTAGAACAGATTTTTTTCAGAATGTAATTTTTTTAATTGCAATTTTACTATGTAATTTGCAACTTTTGTACAACAACACAAAGTTGCAATTATTTTGACAATTGTATTACAAAAAAATCATGTCTATTAAATAATATAAGAGGCACAAAAAGCAGCCTTGAGATGTTTTTATCACACTATCTTGTTTAATTATTGAATTTTTTAAATTAAGTGCAAAAAAAAAAAAAAAAACGTCAGGGATCCCGACCCAATTCCGACGGGATCGGGGCAGGACTTCGGCAAATCCCGCCTATCCCGCCCCGCCTCGATCCCTCCAAACCCGGCCCGCCGGTCCCGAGCCCGGCCCACTGGCCACCTCCAGCCCAACTCCAGTTGGCGCACAAGTTCAAACTCCAGAGTATGAGCCAGCCCTTCCATGCTCCTCCCAACATAAATACTACGCTATGTTCACAGCGGAATCCTGTGGGCAAGGTTCAAATCCGTGACTTGCACTTACCCCACTTCACTTGTCGCATCCTTGCCACCAAACAAAACTGCAAGGGAGGGTGGGAGAGGGGGGAGACCTAGAGAGAGAGTCTGATCATGTCTAGAAAGAGTGTTCTATTTGTCCAAAAATGAGTCATGATTCTTGAAAATGGCAGGTACATAGTTCTCTTTAATTTCAAGCTATCATTTGTGCCCCTGATGTGAAGCCATGGTCCACTAATCTTTTGATGTGATGACCAACAATCCCAATGCACCTATCAATATATACTGCATAATCAGGAAGAAAAAAGAGCATAATATTAGAATTTCATTGCACCTAGAAAGTCAACCTTAGAAAACTCAAACACTTGATTATTATTTTTTTGGTAGCAGAATTAGAAGTTTGAGTCGTAACAAACCTTGATAATTGGCTTTTCAGTCATTATTATAGTTACCCACCCAACATAAGGCAAGAACCTGAAATTGACAAGCAACTGGCTCAGCATACAAGGGACAAATAGGTAAAACACAAAGGCTCAGATACTACTACAAAAAATATGATCAAAAAAAGGGGGAAAAAAGAAAAGAACAGAGAATAATGATAAACTTCTGCCAAAGTTTAAGGGGAGAAAACTTCACAAGTTAAACGATTAACAATATGAATTCTGCAAACTTATAATGGGTTGGTCATTGGAGTTTGCGATACTGCATCAAGTAGAACGGAGAGGATGGTGTACATATTCAAATACGATAAGGCGTAGAAGGGAATGACCGTCAAGGAAACACCATAAAGGACCTCGACCTAACAATTGCTGATAGGTTTATTAAATACAGAGCTCAAGATACGAGAAACCAAAGATCTAAAGAGCATGTCTAATTGTCAACTCACCCAACAGCTGTCCCCATGATGTGATGACGTTGCAGCCAGAGTTGACCTTGGGCATACAGAAGTCTGTCATCACTAGGGTTGTTGTCTCCTAATGATATGAATCACAAACAAGGAAGAAAATTAATAGTCTTCATTGAGGACTAGGAACAATAAACCTTGTTTAACAATTACTCGGTGACAAGCAAAGTAACAGAAGACTTTTTCATTTGATAAGCACAAACAAACAGAGAAGAGAGATGACTGTATGAAGTACACTCTTTCATTAGATGAAATACTATGAAATGATTGATGTGCGCCTTATAAATCATAATAAATTTATGATAACTGATTCCCTGATACAGAGAGAGAAAGGTCCATATAACACATCTTTGACCTCTACCTAGTATGTATCATAAAATTACCTTTTGTAAGGACATTAATTTCTCCAGTGTCTTGGCGCTCGTGAACCTGCAAGGGGAAACACAAAAGAATATGGTTTTCAGTTTACCCAAGAGGAAGAAAAAGTGGGCAGACAGCCAATGCAGCACAAAACCAAAACTAGTTATGTATAGGAAAGACGTGCATTCTTATCATTATGATTCAACAATATTTAATTCCTGTTCCCTTTTCCTTCAGGGGGTTGGTACTTGGGTTGGGTTTGGAAGAAAATACAACAAAGTGTTGCTACAAATTGATTTTTTTTTATGAAGACTACAAAATGAATTACCAAGTGAAGAAAACGACATAGGAAGTTGCAGTTAGTATTTGTCAAATGCTATAGTATGCTCTCTGGTCAGACACATTAGCGGTATATGACTCTAGAATTTCCTTCTTACATATGCACTTTTCTCAATTTTCAAGGAAGAGAGGAAGGGCAAATCACCAGCCAGGCTCTAAACTAACCCTCTTAGGATTGGTTACATACCCTAATCTAGTTAAGGAAAGAGGGTCATCTATCACTAAATTTACTTCGGAATGCCCTTCATTTATCAGCCCCTTATATTCTTCTTTTCCTTATCAAAGTTTGAGAGTCATTTGCACATTCCTCGTTTTACTACCAGTGCACAGAAAATCTTAATGCAGGCAACCAAATTCCTATAATCAAGCACAACCAGATGAAAGAATATTTTGCATAGAGATGATACTTCCCGACATACCTTAATTATTCGATGAACAATTGGAATTTCACGTCCCTGTGCAACAAAAAACATGACATCAGCAGAAGCAAAACTCAAGGGTCAATATAAATGACACCACAGATTCCATAGTGCACGATAGCAAATCTAAAAGGTCCATATGAATGACAGCAAATCTCAGCACAGATTTCATAGTGCATGATAGCAAATCTAAAATGGAATAAATAAAATTCTCCCATCAGTTAGGCTTTTAGATGAGGTGGTTCACTAAATTTAACAAGATATCGTAACATAATCGAGCTCCTGGATTGAAGTCTCGCCCCAGAAAAAAATCATTTTCACAAGCTTGACCCAAGAGAAAAGAATCTAATATGAAGGTGATGCATATCTAAATGAGTACACATTGAAAAGCCAAAGTAACTCAAGCAGAAAACAGGTAAAACAGAAGATGCTGGTAAGCACTACTTACGTCAACATTAAACACAACAATTTCTCCCGCACGAATAGGATCCTTACTCATATGCAAGAAAAGAATGTCACCCTGCAAGAAAGTAGACACTGCTATCAGTAGTACAAAGCCGAAAGAGAAAGTGACATTCCACTTAAAGAAGTATTTCTACTTCTCAGTAAAGTGCCAAAAAAAGAAAAAGAATTCAGGAGCATTTGCAGTTGAGGTTCTTTCACAGTAAGACTCCAGGATCATACTATTGACACATGAAAGGCGTCCTTTGCACAGTGATAGATATAGGAAGGCTCATTATTTATTACAAATAACAAGTTGCTACCGAAACCCTGAAGTTTATGCATGCAACAGGCCATCCATAAGAAGATATATCTGGCATAAATCATAATTTAGATGATATACCAGATAGTTAAACCACAAACTTGTTTTAATCCATAAGATGCTCCCCCCCCCCCCCCCCCCCCCCCTGCGTTTTCCTTGAGAACAAGTTTCTTTAGCTCACCCTTTTAAAGCCAGGTTCCATACTTTCGGAAAGCACAACCACCACAGGTGACTCACTGCCAGTTACACACATCAATGCTTTCCATATTATAAGTGCTGATGTAACAATCATCCCTGAAAGTGATTATGTGAAAAAGGGTCAGAATAAAGGATATTAACCTTTGCAATAAAGTAAAGAACATGAAGTTTCAACTTTGATTTTCATACTCTTTCACACAACAAAAGAATTGATTATAGATTTCACATTTCATAATGAATTTTTTTCGCAAACGAGAGTGGGACAGAGAGAGAGATTTCAAAACATTATCTGCACGCAAGGCTGTTTGATTATCAATTCTTTCAAGAAGTGTTTGGTTGAACTGCTTTTACAAATGAATGTTTTAAAAGAATTTGAAACTATGTTTTTCAAATCGTTCAAATACTCTGATACTCAGTTCTTCAATTTCTTTTCAAGAAGTCATGTTTGAGTTGTTAAAAGATTTGAAAAATCGAGTTTTGAATTATTTCCAGAAATAGCCAACTTTTTTGGCAAAAACAGCTCAGTCAAACACTTACTGAAAAATTTGAAAACTGAGTTTCAAGCTCAATTCTCAAACAAACGCCACCTAGATATTTCATCTATCCCAAAGTAAATGTCCAACTATTTTCTAGCTCGTATCATCTAATCCGGAACAGAGCCAAAGCTAGTCACTAAACCATTTAGAAGATGATAGAAATTGGCTTGACTCTCATCTGCATTAGTTCCATATACTTGCACATTTAATCATTTCAGAAGATGATTAGCTAATCACTTTTCTCCACAGGTAACATTAAGTTTCATAATATCCCTTACATGGAGTATATAACTTATTCAACCTTGCTATTCAATTAAGTTAGTTCTTTCTTTTTCATGCCAAAAGAAATATTTATATGCATAAAGAGTTCTCTCTTGAGTTGGGTTTAAATCTTTCAGCCTTACATCAAAAAAAAATGTGAGCCTATAGGTTAATAAGAGAACATAGCTAATTCAAACAAACAACAACAACAACATACCCGGTGCAATCTCACAACGTGAGGTCTGGGGAGGGTAGAGTGTACGCAGACCTTACCTCTACCTTGGTAGGTAGAGCGGCTGTTTCCGAGAGACCCTCGGCTCAGGACAAGCAAAGCAGAAAAAAAAACAGTCATCCCCGGTCAAAAATTTAAAAAAAATTAAAATTTTAAAATTTAAAGCAGTATGAAAATGCTGACAGCAAACGCGAATACGCCATGATAGCGCATCTTGAAAAGGAAAAGAAAAAGAAGAAAGAAGAAGCAGTAACTAACACAGATAAATGAGATAAACCAAATACATTAAAGAACGCATACCAATAGAAATAAAACTACATAAGGCTATAAAGCAATACTACGTCTATTCTTATGATATGCTAAGCGGACCTACAGTAATAGCACTACAGCTACCCGTTTGTAGGCGTAAGTAGGACTACGCTCGACTACATACTACCCATCTACCCTAATATGTGTCATCCACAACCCCCTATCTAAGGTCATGTCCTCAATAAGTTGTGTCTGCTCCATATCCCGTCTAATTACCTCTGCCCAATATTTCTTCGGCCTACCTCTACCCCTCATGAACCCGTTCATAGCCAACCACTCACACCTCCGCACTAGAGCATTTATGTCTCTCCTCCGCACATGTCCAAACCATCTCAACCTCGCATCCCGCATCTTATCCTCCACCGAGGTCACTCTTACTCTGCCTCGGATATCAACATTTCCAATCCTATCCCTACTTGTATGCCCACACATCCATCTCAGCATCCTCATCTCCGCCACTCTCATCCTTTGGGTGTGCGACATCTTGAGTGACCAACACTCCGCCCCATACAACATAGTCGGTCTAACCACCGCCTTATAAAACTTGTCTTTCAGTTTTGGTGGCACCTTTTTGTTACACAAGACTCCAGATGCAAGCCTCCATTTCATCCACCCTACCCCAATACGATGTGTGACATCGTCATCGATCTCTCCATTCTCTTGGATAATCGACCCGAGGTACTTGAAACTTCCTTTCTTCAGAATGACCTAAGTGTCAAGTCTCACCTCCACGCCTGTCTCGCGTCACTCCCGTTGCTAAACTTGCACTCCAAGTATTCTGTCTTGGTCCTACTCAGTCTGAACCCTTTAGACTCCAGAGTCTGTCTCCAAACCTCCAGGACTATGTCATCTGCGAATAACATACACCATGACACCTCCCCTTGAATTCGTCGCGTCAGTCCATCCATCACCAAGGCAAATACCAAAGGGCTAAGAGCTGATCCCTGGTGCAGCCCCATTGTCACAGGAAAGTGCTCCGAGTCTCCTCCCATTATCCGTACCCTAGTCTTGGCTCCATCATACATATCATTGATTACCCTAGTGTACGCCACAGGTACACCTTTAGTCTCCAAACATCTCCAGAGAACCTCTCTAGGGACTTTATCGTATGTCTTCTCGAGGTCGATGAAAACCATATGTAAGTCTCTTCCTCTCCCTATACAGCTCCACCAACCTCCTAATAAGATGAATGACTTCTGTAGTCGAACATCCCGGCATGAATCCACACTGATTCTTGGAAATAGACACGCATCTTCTCACCCTCATCTCCACGACCCTTTCCCAAACTTTCATAATGTGGCTCAACAGCTTGATACCCTTATAGTTGTTGCAACTCTGAATATCACATTTGTTCTTGTACAAAGGAACCATTGTACTCCACCTCCATTCTTCGGGCATTCTCGCCGTTTTAAAAATGACGTTCAACAACTCAGTCAGCCACTCCAAGCCTGCCCTGCATGCGTTCTTCTAAAATTCAACTGGATCTCATCAGGCCCGGTCGTTCGTCCCCCGCGCATCCTGCGAACAACACTCTTAACCTCCCCAATCTTAATGCTTCTACCGTACCCAATATTCCGATACCCACTGGATCGCTCCAGATCTCCCAGCACAATGTCTCTATCTCCTTTTTCGTTCAAGAGTTTATGAAAGTAAGATTGTCACCTCTGCCTAATATGCGCGTCCTCCACCAGTACTTTGCCTTCCTCGTCCTTGATGCACCTCACGTGATCTGAGTCATGGGCCCTCCTCTTCTTCGCCTTGGCTAGTCTGTACAACTTCTTATCCCCACATTTTTTCTCTAATTTCGCGTATAGGCATTCAAAAGCCGTCGTTTTCGCCGCTGTGACAGCTAGCTTTACCTCCTTCCTCGCCATTTTATACAGTTCTCTATTCGTCCACTTCTCCACCTCATCTTTGCTTTCTACCAATTTCGCATACGCCACTTTCTTCGCATCCACTTTCTCTTGAACTTTACCATTCCACCACCGTCCCCTCGATGCCCACCACGGCTACCCCCGCGAGACTCATAACACTTCTCTAGCCACCTCCCGAATGCAACTGGCCGTTTTGTCCCATATACCGGACGCGTCCCCACTACTCCCCCAAGCCCAATTGGTCGTCAACCTCTCCCCCATCTCCTTTGCACTAACCATGGTCAAACTCCCCCATTTGATTCTCAACCTGTCATCCACAACTTCTTTTCTTCTCCATCTTGATCTCAAAATCCATCTCCAAAAGTTTATGTCGGGTTGTAAGATACTCCTTTGGAATAACCTTGTAGTCTTTACAAAGACCTTCCTAAGGAGCAAAAAATCTATCTGAGTATTAGCCACCGAACTACGAAAAGTCACCAAGTGTTCCTCCTTCAGAAACCTTGAATTGGCTATCACCAACCCAAAAGCTCTAGTGAACTCCAAAAGTGAGACACATTCCCCATTCATGTCCCCGAGGCCAAAGCCTCCATGCACGTCGTCGTAGCCCCCCCGGAAGTGACCTGATATGTCCATTGAAACTCCCTCCCACAAATAACTTCTCAATGGGTGGCACACTTGCCACCACCTCGTCCAAATCCTCCAAAAAATGCCTCTTCTCCTCCTCGGCCAAGCTCGTCTGCGGCGCGTAAGTGCTAATAATATTCATAGTGGACCCTCCAACTACCAACTTAATCGTCATCATCCTATCGTTGACCCTCCTAACCTTTACCACCTAGTCCCTTAACTCGCTGTCTACCAAAATGTCTACCCCATTCCTATACCCCGACCTACCCGAGAACCATAACTTATAACCGTCCACCTCCTTAGCCTTAGATCCTACCCATTTGGTCTCCTGGACACATGTTATATTAATCATTCTCTTCTTAAGAATCTTAACTAGCTCTATGGACTTCCCTGTTAAAGTTTCAATGTTCCAAGACCCTATTCTCAGCCTAGCATCTCCCCTACCCTGCTTACCCCCAACCCCCGCCCCCGTCCCCAACCGAGAACATGACTCTAGTCTACCATCGGTCGTCAAAGCCACTAAAGCAGCTATAGACTACTCGGCTATATACCCTAAAACAAGCATCAATGCGAAACACGGAACTAGACGCGACAAACATAAATTAACAAGAATCTAGATGCAAGTCTAGCCACTACGAAAAACTGATATAGCTAAGGAGAAGACTAGTAACGGCAAGAATGTAAAGTTAATATACAATACAACAAAGCAGGGAATGAATATACAGTTGGATCTTTCACTTCATAGTATTTCAATAATTATTTAAAGAATAATATTAGTTCTGAGAAAATTGCACAACCCAAACAAGCAATAGTACATGACACAGTTGCAACCAAATAAATGCACCTAACAAGAAGTTACTCCATCATAACTTCCAATGGGATGTCTCAGACAAACCTATGAACCAACTTGACTTGGTAACCTGGAACCAAGCTCAACAATCCTAAATAATCATCTAAATTTGGTCTCTTTGGTACTAAAAACCAAACACCATAAATCGAAAATGCACCATGAAAAAATCAACAAGCAGCAAATCGATTCTGCAAACAGATAAAATTACTTATCCCCATAAAAATCAACCTAATTTAAACTCAACCAAACACCTAAACCCAAAACAAACAAAAAAAAACATCAATCCCCTAATCCAAAATCCGAATAAATTCATTAAAAAAAACCCAAATCCAGCATAAAACAGTCATTTTATTCTGAATAATGAATCTGTTGGAATGGGTCAACCCAAACGGGTCGGAATATATCAAAAATAGACATAGAGGCACAATTGATTGATTAATAGGTCCCAAAAACACACAAGCCAAATTGAAAATCAAACAATTCCAGCAAAAAAAAAATCAGTCCCCTAGTAAATCTCACATTCAGGAAAATGAAGGTTTGCCAGAAATTGGCAATTAACAGCCAATAAAAAATAGTCAATTTATTCTGAATATTGAATCCATAGGGTCGGGTCAACCCAAACGGATCAGAATAGATCAAAATAGATACAGAGGCACAATTAATTGGTCCGAAAAACACACAAGTGAATTGAAATAACTGAATCTATGTGTGTGTATATAAAAACTCAATGAATTAAATTGAATTGAAAGAGAAAAATAAATAGAGAAAATATGTAGACGAACCATACCAAGACTAATAGCTTGGGTTACGAGTTGTCTAAACTGAATTGACTTTATTGAATCGATTTGCTCTCCGATCCACCCCATTTTCGTCTCTCTCTTTCTTTCTTTCTTTCTTTCTTTCTTTCTTTCTCTGTGTGTCTATTTGGTCTGAATCTGCAAGTGAAAGGGCTTTTCGACCTATATGGTTGAAATTTTGGGCCCAATTTTGAATTTTAGTAAGTAGTGGGGCCATTTTTAAGTCCTTGCCTAATTAATAGCCTATTTGATCAAACTTTTAAAATCAGCTTAATTAAGTATTTTTCAAAAAAAATATTTTTGATTCAAAGCAGTTTGTGTTTGATCAATTAATTTTAAAAGCACTTTTGAGCAGTAGTTAGTGTTTGTCAATCGTTTAAAAAGTACTTCTAAGTGTAAATTTTCTCAAAAGTGTTTCGGGGGAAAAATATTTTTTCAGCTTCTTAAAAACAGCTTATGCTACTCCCAAAAACACTTATTTTCTCCAAAAAAACTAGGCCAAACATCTCAGTTTTATTAAAATAAGCACTTTTGGAGAACAACAAGCTTGGTCAAACAGGCTATAAAAGTGAGTTACGCGTTTGGACATCCATTTGGTTGAAACGTGAAAAAAAGGAGTATTTAAAAAAGAAAATTGAAAAATGGCATTTAAAAATTAAAATTATGTTTGGACATATATTTTATTTTTTAAATTAAAATTTTGTGAGTGGAAAATATTTTTTTGGCAATTGAAAATGTCAATTTAATGTATAACCGAACAATACAACATCAACAACAATAATATATCTAGTGTAATTTTACAAGTGGAGTCTGAGGATGTTGGATATACACAGATCTTACTCAATAATAACATATTTAGGGTAGTCCCACAAGTTAGGTCTGAGAAGGGTAGAGTAAACACATACCTTACTTCTACCTTGCGAGGTAGGGAGGTTATTTCCGATAGACCATCGGCTCAGGATAAATCAAAAACTATACGCAGACCTTACTCCTGAAGGAAACAAAATTGAAAAAAAGGCAGTAGAAATTACAGTATAATAAGTCTTATTCACTATGTTCCAATTTATATGACATAATTTCCTTAAAAAGATGATTTAGAACCACACAAATATCTTTAGCTATTTTTAGATCATAAGATTTGAAGTCTTTTATTATTTCTTAAAATCTGTATCTAATCAAACTGCATCGTATAAATTGAAACGAAAGAAGTATATAGCAAGAATTAAAATTAATCGGGGCTCTAAAATTATATCAAACGTTGGGTGAAAAACAAAAAAAAAATTAAGTTTATATATTATTTAGGTATTAAAGGTAGTAGAAATTTTTTCTTATAAAGTTGGCTCCAACTGCCATTTTAACAACTTAATTTAGATTATTACCTATTAAACCCTCCAACTCAACGAAATTGTGTTTATTGAACACCTTACGAAGTGACATCACTTGCTTTATATGTAACAAATCAGACCAATTAAATAAAAACATGTCAGCAAAGAAGAAAAAAGAGAAAGACCTCACAAAATAAATCGTAACCCCCTCTCTTTCTCCTCCTGAAAAAGATACTCCAACCAATAATTGTCACCCCTGGTGGTGAAGCCGTTTGCTATTCGATAGAATTCAGTAACTTTGACTTAAATTTTATATTTATGATAAAAAGCTCATTTAATATATTTAAGTAATTTATTCATAATCGATAAGTTAAAAAATTATGATTTAAAACTCATAAACTAAAAATCATGGCTCGTTTCTTTTCGGTTTGAAACATGTTAATGTAATTGAAAGAAATAATTCCTTAATTATTTTCATTAATTGAAATACTATATATACCATTTACATATTTCCATAATAGGAAAATCTTATTCCTATTCTACTCCTAAAACCTTATTCTACAAGGATATTAACTATACAATTATGGTAATAGTACAAGACTAATTAAGGTACACTACAACTATACAAACTTGTGACAATATGGACAATATCGAGAGGGAAGCCATTATCTTTTAAAGGATCTTCTGTCAAATAGTGTGACAGGTTCAACGTCTTAAGATAAGCCATTATCTTTTAGTCTTTTTCCTTTGAGATTGGTGCCCAGACAATTCTTGTCGCTTGTTTAAGAGTGGTAACAGTTTTCGCACAGTCATTGGATCTCTATCCTTCGTATGTGTGAATATACTTTACACACTTTTAATAATTACACCTAAAGGAACATATCTTTTAAGTTTTATTTTCCAATATCCAATCTTTAACCAGGAAGAAAGATGAGATAAAACTTCTGATTTTAAAGCGTAAGGAATATAATTTTTTCTGGAAAACATTTTCATATTCCTAGTCTTACTTTAAGTCCTTTTAATCAGACACCATTTAATTTTATTTTTTACAAGGAAGAAAAATAACTTATCCCAATTTCGGATTTTGGCCCACTTCAGTCACTTTGTCAGACTGAGTGTCCATTTCCTCTTTACCATAATTCAGATCATTTGTCTGGGATAGATATAGGCCCTCTGCTACATGATAGAACGACATCTTCAGCCTCTCGTGGGTGTTTGTTCCCACCACTCTCGGCAGCGGTGACACTATCAATACCTTGATCGTCAACAACATAATCAGAGTTATCTTCAACCAGTAAACCACAACCATAGTCAGATTTGGTCACACAACTGTTGACCGACATATTTCGAACACTAATACAATCTTATTTTAAAATTGTTGGATGTAAAGCAGTAAGGGAAGTAAATAAATATTACAAGTGCTTCGAAAGGATAAACAACAAAGAATACAACAAGAAGTTGCCAATCTTTTAAGCTTGAACTAGAAGTTCAAATCTGGATCTTATATTCAGAAATACAAGAACATGAACTGTTACACTTGTGGCTTGTAGAACCGCTGAGAATACGAATGGTTAGAGTCATTTGAGTTTCAAGTTCACACCTAAAACACTTAGCAACCAATTATATAATCACAACACCACCGGCTGAGTCGAGAGATGACTATATGTCTTTAAGACAAGATTGCCCCGTATATATGATTTTACGTTAGCGGGCAATAGTCTCCCAAGATAAAATAGCAACTAATCAACACTACGAAACAAATAGGTTGATTCTGACGAAGAAAACAAACATGAAACGACTTGCTGAAGAATGGAAAATTTAGAGGAAAAAGAAGAGTTTCTGCTCTTGTTCAAGACTTGTGTTATCTCTTTTTTTCCTCTCTACTGTCTATTTTTCTGTCTACTGTCCACTCAAAATTAGAAGTAAGGTTTTCTCTATATAGTGTTTAGGAGGAGGAGAGGTGTTAAGAGGCTGTTTAAGAGGTATAGTCATGGCCAGAAACATTTTGTACGTTTTGTAAGAAGTGCAAAAATGTTTCAGATGGTAATTCCATAAAACATGTTGGCTTTCCCGTTGCTAGAAGCATTTTCTGAGACTCCAGGGACCAAACTATAAATACTAAATAGTTTGGGGTCCAAAAAGATAATATCAGAAGCAGCCCAGCAGTCCAACGACCTGTTAGACCCGAGCCCAGACGGGACGGGCCAGCGGCAATGCGCGTGTGGGGCTAGCCTTGAACCCAAGCACACCTAGGTCCTCCCTCCTTCAAACACATGGGTTACCCCATGGGGTCCCAACCTTTATCAAATTTTGAGGCTTATAAAAAGAACAATTCTTCCCTTTTCCACCGATGTGGTAGATTTGTCCCACACCATATTTCTATGCCTCAAACACCTTACTTCGTGGACCAATATCTCTTTCATTTCTTAACAAAATTTGATGATCCTTGGCCTTACGGTCATCTACTTACTTAGTAGATTATGCACGTGTGAAGAACCAAAATCTCCAACATGCGGAACCCGAGTGTTTAAGTCATTAAAGATGGGTGGACGCAACCCCAATCAAAGACAAATTTCCAACATTTTTATCAGAAACATGGTTGATATGAACGACAATTCTCGGTGTGGTTAACAGAGAACGCCACGATTTGCAAACGAAATGGAATTGAAAGAGAGATTTCATTGGCAATCTGTTGAGGAATTTGATCTCCATACAACAACAACAGTAAGAATTAAGAAGTGAAAGTAACTTCCCATGGCCATATTTACTGATCTTAGAACTAGAGCAGCATTGAGGACATATATATTTTCATCAAGTCAGATAAAACTTTCTTTTTTTTTGTTTTCTATCCGGCGTCCCGTACCCCCTTTGAGGCCCGAATAATGAATTTGTGTCGGGTAAGACATGAGTTTTTTTCATAGGACTCGAGCACGAAACCTCTGACCAAGGTTAAGGATCAAATCAGATAATTTAACCTATTCTGACCCTCGTGATTTTTATCTACACACATTTAACCCTAAATTAATTAAAATGTATATTTTTTATCCTTTACAAATGTTATATTTGGATTTAGATTATTTTTAGAACTAAATGTTGTTACATGATTAATGGATTAACAATATAGATATAACATATAACTAGAAAATTTAATAGTTAATAATTTATTAAGTTTGAGAAGATTAACCGTAGAAGGATGACGATCAATTGAAGGTTAAATGTGTTTAACCGAATATCATAAGGATCTAAATCATAATTTGTCAATATTTCAGAGTATAAATGGTAGGAATTTCCGTATTAATTAAGTTAGATAGCAAAATACAATATGTAATATACTTAGTTTACTGTAACTATGGAGTGTGATGAGTTTTTTCCGTTAGAAATTTAGAATAGTTCACAAGAGAGTGAGGGTGCTTAAAAGATGGAGAGATTTGGTATATACTTAAAAGGAGGGATTTTGTTATCAATTTGAAACGTGATGGAGGACATATAAAAATAAAAAGAGGATATCATCTTAATTAGATATTAAAATTGTAAACAAATGTGGCTTAATTGTTTGAATATCCACAAGGAATCTATGCCTCACTGTATGTGTTTTTTTTGGGTTTTCTACCCCTGTTCGTGAAAGTATATGTATGTTCTAGAGACAATCTATATTACAACAAATATACTTTATACACGTTCATATTATTATTAATGGAGATTAATATTTTGACAATTGCAATTATTGAATTATTAGTTGATTGTTTGTAATATTCTATAATATGCATCCCTAGAGGTTACGTTGTTATTAATAGTGTGAGATATTAATATTATAACGTAACTCTTAAAATAGCTTCAACTAATGATCATCGAGAATTGAATATCGATGATATGTGATAAGTCGACATGTGATCTGCATCACATCCTTAGAGGATGTAGCATGTCTCACCTGCTACGAGTAATGACTACTCGTGATGGACACGTGGATACTTTGGAAGTATTGGTATACCCTGCTGATATACTATTTGTTATACATGTCTAAAGTATGATCAGCGTGTGGGAGATAGAAGTCCTTAGACTTGAGGTCAATACACACCTTGTCTACAGAGTAATATACTTTGATCCTGTCCTAAGCTCGAATGCATTATAGGTTGAAATACAGCTTGTATTTAATACATCACGATGTGGATTAAAGGTGGTAGTTAAGCCAAGATTAGGATTCATTCCTCGAGTGTATATTCGAGAGAACACTCAGCTTCTCAGTGATATTGAGTTGACTAAGTCGTTGGCCAACGCAATAGACATATCTAGAATATGCTCTTGTTGTCAACCAATATAGATGAGATATAATGATCAAGCCATTTGGATAGAAACTTGGCAAATCCAAGCTTGATCGAGTGCGTCGAGAATGAAAGGATTTTATCTTCCCACATAAAGGTCCAATTTACTGGATTCGTGTAAATATACTTCACATATTGAGTTTATCTTACGGCGCCGTCTAGGAGTTCCGTGTAGACTCTAATATGATTAGTGTTGTTATGTGAAGACCTGTAGGGTAACACTATGTCAATTATTTCTTCGATCTAAGGGTGTATTGAGAAAGTATTAAATATTCGATTTGAAATCGAGATATTTAAATTAATAATAACTATGGGATAATTTATATTTGATGAATATTATTTAATTAAGTCATGATTGGATTTTGGATTTAATTAAATTGTGCTGAAAATATTTTGTGAAAAGGGCGAGGCGCCGCGGCGCCCAATGGGCAGAGCCGCGGTGCTAATTGGGCAGCAGGCCAAATCAGATTGGCCTGCTGCAATTTGTTTGGGCCAGGCTTTGAGCCCAACCCAAAATATGAATTTTATTCTAATTTCACCTATATATAGAGCACCTCCTCATTCATTATTTGATACATTATTCATATATTATTCTAAGTCTTAGAGACCTAGAATAAAACTCTCTCTTGAACCTCTGCCGAATTTCGTAGCTGTTCGAAGGAGGTATACATCGAAGTTCTTGGAACTTGTTGTCGAGAATCAATTGCGTGCGCACCCTCGAAAATTACTAAAAGACTCCAAGGTTTCCAAACCATAAGTATTCTATCAAAGTATTACGGTTATATACATGTTATGTATTGACGTGTTTTATATTACTACATAATCATCCTACAGTTCATCGCTTGTTGATTTGAATTTCGCTGCGTACGCGAACCCAACGAAAACCTATAGTTCGGTATTTAGGAACCCGTGTTCGGTATTCATTTTGGGGTCTCAAAAAATGTGGATTCGCATCATGTAAAACTCATTGAAGGGGGAAATTAACACTCCCTACCATTATTTTTCCACCCAGGACTTGACCCCGAGACTTCTTATTAAGAGTTGAGGGATCCTATTTGTCCCACCACAACTCTTTGTGTACCTCATTATACGTTGCTTCTAGATGTTAGTGGCAGAATTCTTTCAAAATTTTACAGAAGTTGAAAATGGTGTTTGACAAATTGTTATTTAGATAGACAAATTCTTTTATACCCTGAAATATTTACAAATCTTATTTAGATCCTTATGTTATTTGATTAAACACATTTAACCTTCAACTAATTATAATTCTTCTGTTGTGATCTTCACAAACTTAACTAACTATTGACTAATAAATCATCTGGTTACCCTTATATTACATATCATCATCGAGGATTGCATAGCTTGTAAATCCAGGATATACTTCGGCGGGGAAATTACAGCCTAATACTTTGGGTGATCTAGTTTACAAAATAGTCAGCAAATGTATAGATTCTGTATATTTATACTTAAATATACTTATATTATATATAATATATACATATATTGTACGTGTAATATACATATATTGTACATGTAACATACATATATTATACATATAATAACATATATATCAGTGTATTTTGGGCTACTTCCGATAACTAAGTTTGGCCGACAGTACGTTTACGTAAGACGTCCTACTTGGGCTGCTACAAACCAAATCACCAAATGGTGAGTTAATGGGAAAGCGTTCCAAGCTCCGTAAAAGCCCAATAGTCTCCGTAAAAGGAAGCCGACGACGAGAATTTCTAATGACATAAAAGAGTAGTACGCATACTTTCACAATACTCTCGTCCACAAGCAAATCAATGTTCGCGCAGCAAAAAATCATCTTTGGGAACATGTTCTATTGAAATTTGCTCATTGCATCGCAATACCTGGAAAAAGGTTAGGAACTCGTGCTCGAGTAGTGATGAAGTCACTGGAAATGAGAGAGATGTGAGTGTCAGTCACTCAGGACTTTTTCGACATATATGAGTAGTGTCTTCTCGAGTAGATTTTCTGATGGTGCTTTAACTATTGATCTGGAGAAAGAAGTGATTACTGAGTTTGATTTTAGGTACGTATCATCTTAATCCCCTTTGGTGAAAGTTACACCGCATATACAAGGTTAAGAAATATTTTTATGTAAATATAGTAGACGTTGAATCCCCTTTGCTTCTTCATCTATTTACTTCTTCATATTTCAAATCATTTTAGAGGCAATTCTGGCTTGGCCCCTATATATATGGCATTCCTTATGGATTCCAGGATTCTGTTTATTGACTTGAAAACGTGACTAAATGACTGAGATGGCTTTATTTTATCTAACAGAATGGAGAATTGTAAAACAATCGCTTGGAGCAATGAAATAGATGCTATATTGTTGACAATTCCTGAAGATGATCTGGTTCTATGCCACAACAAATACGGACAGAGATATTCATGTTACACTACAACAGGTTGTTCAACAAGTTTCAATTTTGGGAGCCCCGTTTCACTCGATAGAGATCATGATGATCTTGGCTAATAGGTAGGAATCCTTTTGAATCTTGTTCGTATTTTGTATTTAAGTTACATATACTGATTGCATGAAAATTTTTTATATTGTCGGTGCATAACACTTAGTTTCTTTGCATAATTTTGTTCCCAAATATTTCTGGACCTGTGTTGTCAAAGGCTAATTTAAGACATGTTGGAAATTTACTAATGTGGGATTGAGTTTATCCCGTCTTTAGTGACTTAAACATGTGATGCCCATAAGTTGGAAACATCGTTTCTTCGCACATGCCTAATCTGCTAAGTAAGTAGATGATGTTAGTGCCAAGTATCGTCAAATTTCGTTAAGAAATGAAAGAGATATTGGTACACAAAGTAAGGTGTTTGAGACATAAAAAGATGGAGGGTCTTTGGCCAAAAATGAAAAATCTCCCTCATTGGTAAAAGATGGAGAGTTTATGCAATATATAATTTCTAAGTTTGAATAAGGGTTTGGGACCCCAAGGGTAACCCATGTGTTTAGATGGGAGAGGACCTAGGTGAGCTTGGGTTCGGGGCTACGCCTCACACGCGCGCCGCCGCCCGTCCCGTCCAGTCCGGACTCGGGTCGCGAAAGATTCCAACAGACGTGACTGTTCAAGAGAACAGAGCGTTATAGACACCAACATACATGAATGTTTGCCTCCCTTTCTACTCTTATAAATTGAACGTCCCTGTTCAATTCGAAGAAGAGAAATAGAGTAGAACGCACAACACAAACTCATTTCTTCTGTTTTATCAATAAGAATATACACAAACAAAACCTTTTCCTCTTATTCTGTTCTGTTCAAAATATACGAAACAGAAAACCTCTTTTGTTTCGATATACAGATAACACAGAAATGGAAAACTTATGTATCGATATTCAGAGAAACAGAAACGAATCATCTGTTCTATTCTAAACACATAAGCAGAATCAGCAATTTGTTCTATATTTATTTCTTCGATAGAATCATCTATATTTGTTTTATATAGTTGATTGTTGCTGTTGTATCTTGGGAGACTATTGTCCATCACCGTAAAAGCATCTATACATGGCAATTTTGTCTTAAAGACAGAGAGTTTTACTCTCGACTCAACATTTCTTTTGTTTAACCTTTCAAATACACTTTACCCCAATTTTTACCTACAATTTTAAGACAAAATTTTGCTATTTTTTAAGTGCTTGAAAGATGTCTGTCAACAATTGTGTTTCCAGTTCTGGTTCTAATTCTGTGTTTTGCTCTGTTTCTGCCGACTACCTACAAGACACGCTTAAGCCTTGAAGTTTGGAAAAGCTCATGGAGGGCGTTTCGCTTAGCTTAAGCTACGGTTTAGTGTAGGTAATGCACTGAGGGGTATGCCTCATTACCAATAAGTTCTATCTTGAATAAAGTGACACTAAACAACAAATATAATCAGCAAAATAGAGATATTAATCGTTAAGGAAACATTATAAAAGATTTGTTATTTTTTTCTTGCATTACATATATACTTCTACTCTTTTCTTCATTGCGCCTTTTTTTACTAAAGCCTGGCTTACGTTCTTCATGTAGCATTCAGATTGAACGACTCTATGAAATTACGTTGATACTACCGCATATTATGGATAATGTAAGAGACGTCTCTATCTTTTTCCTTGCGGAATCTTTAAAATACCCACTGCTTAGTTTTTAATTCGCTAATCGTCCTCCTCTCTTTGAAAAAAGGGGAACTTAAAGCCCTAGTAGACCTGGAGTGCTTTCTAAAGCTTTTGGCCTTTGAGGGGGAATGAAACAACAGCAAGGCTTTCCTTTGTTGTAATTTTCTTTATTCACAAATTTACGCATACAAAATAACAATAATAACTTAGACTATGATTTTTGAATCTGTTACATCACTTACATTAAGACAAGAAAAAATTAAAATTCATTGTTTTGGGAAAAATCAATAAGGACCAAACTGCATTCTATTATACAGACTCCTTTCATCTCTGTATTCACATATATTTAGTTGTTTTGTAATGGTAGTCTAACATTTTTGCGGTATTCTGCCAAACCCCACAATGGATATATATTTCTGCATAATGCAACATGCAGTTCTTCATGAAACCCCCAGTAATTTCCTGCACATACATATTAAACACAAGTAAGATAATAGCATTAATCTTATGATAATAAAACTGATTTGTTTTATAACCAAGAAATTCTATGTGCAAACCCCATCCACCATCTTCATTCTGAAATGTTTGTCAACAATTTAGAAGTTAGTTTAACTTCTATGTACTGGCAGTATACGTTGTCTATAGTAATCTTAAATTGGTAACATAAGAATGTAGCAAATAACTTGCTAACTGGCTAAAATAATGAACTTATACACATCGTTATTGTATATAAGTTAAATTCTTTTGGAATCTGCAAAGTAAATTTTGATAGAATAGTATATACTCATTGTAACATTAAGTCATGTACCTGGTGACAGTATATATGCCGAAGAATTTCCTTGCGATGTTCAGCTGGGAAAACAGTATTAAGATGGCCAGTGATATACATACACATATCCTGAATTTTGGTCCCAAGAAAATTGGCAAAGAATTAGCTTTAGCATATCCTAGCTTCAAATATGGAAATAAAAGGAAAGTAAAAAACATAAAGGACTTTAGTTATATGAACAAATACATTAAAACTTGGATTATAGATTTTTATGTGAAAACTTACAGAAGTTCCAATAAATATTAGATCTAAACCCGTCATTTTAGAAGTACAATACTTAAAGGTCAAATATATCAAGTGAAAATCCTGAATTCGCCTCTGATTACCATTTTTACAAGATTATGAATAACTAATTTAATCATATGGATTTAAGTCATGTACACTGACAATGCAAAGAGTTTTTACATTATTGGTGAATTTTAACATGTACTCCATTTGTTCCAATTTATATGACACACTTTTATTTTTGGTCAATCTAAAAAAGAATGACACATTTTTTATTTGATAATAATTTAACTTTAAACTTTATCTTTTACAGTTAACGAGATGATCTATTATCACACAAATATCTTTGGCTTGTTTTAGACCACAAGATTCAAAAGTCTTCATTTATTTCTGTTAAATAAGGCAATATACGTGTATATACATGTGTATATTGCCTTATTGCCAATCTCGGATTCTGCCCAAAATAAGAGTCTCTTGGTTTGGACATAGTAGATTAGACAATGTAAGAATATTGTATATTAGGAAAATATATGTGTAGTATATTGTAATGTATTTGTTACCTAAATTAGGATTATACACTACCATAATTGTAGAGTTAGAATTATGATAGAATAAGATTTTAGGAATAGAATAGGAATAGGATTCTCCTATTTTGTAACTTGTATATATACCTATTCAATTAATGAAAATAATCAAGGGGATTATTTCTTTCATGGTATCAAAAGTCTAGGTCACACAAAAAAAAATTCTCCAAATTTTTGCCCTCCCTCTCGGCCGAGACCCCACCCCACCCTCGGGTTTTACCAAATTTTGTCTTGCGCTCTCAAAATCTCTCTTACTAATCCCTCTTTCACCTCTTGTTCTTTCGGTATGTCTACATCAAAGAACTCGTTTCACCATGCCCTTGTTGTTTCTAACATCAAGAATCATATCCCGTTAATTCTTGAAATAGAAAACGTCCAATACGCGACGTGGGCCGAGTTATTCAAAATTCACGCTCGTTCGCATCAAGTCATCCATCACATCATTCCCGCGGCTCTTGATGATACAGAGGTGCCTAAACGCGAGGATGATCCTAAATTATGGACAACGCTTGATGCCACTGTCCTTCGGTGGATATATTCTACTATCTCCACCGACCTATTGCGGACGATTATCGAGCCGACGCCAAGGCGATGGCCGCATGGGATAGACTGCGTGACATATTCCAGGATAATCAGAATTCCAGAGCTGTTACCCTTCAACGGGATTTTTCCCATGTCAACATGGAAAATTTCCTGAACGTTTCACCATATTGCAAAAGGTTGAAGGAGTTGGCGGACCAACTCCGCAACGTTGGTGCGCCTGTGAGTGAAGATCGTCTTGTTTTACAGATGGTCGTTGGCCTATCCGAGGCCTATAGTGGCGTTGGGACTCTCCTTCGCCAACGTAATCCTCTTCCAAGGTTCTATCAAGCACGATCCATGCTTACCTTGAAAGAAGTCGGTTTGACTAAAAAGGCGGCTACCGGAGCAAGCCCCGTCGTCATGATGGCATCCTCCTCAAGTTATTTGGGTTTTGTTAATAATTCGGGGCAAAACCATAATCATGGTGGCGGCAAAAATAATTGTAAGTATAATAACAAAAACCTCGGGGGCAAACGCGGCGGTTCCGGTGGCGGTTTCGGTGGTCAGCAAGAAGGCAGTGGGCTCTGTCCAGTGAACAGTGGCCCACCACCACCCCTGGTCCCAGTAGTGGGGCCCATGGCAGTGGGGCTGGGGCAGTGGGTCGTGGGCCAGCAGCCCCTACCTTCTAGCGAATTCCAGCAGCCATTGGGCTGGCCAGCCCTTCAAGCCCATCAACCAGGAGTGGCGGCCCACTGGGAAGTGGCCCAGCAGCGCC
Source organism: Anisodus tanguticus (assembly GCA_034509755.1). Taxonomy (NCBI): domain Eukaryota; kingdom Viridiplantae; phylum Streptophyta; class Magnoliopsida; order Solanales; family Solanaceae; genus Anisodus; species Anisodus tanguticus. Next base: position 5,234,150 of record CM067558.1, read on the forward strand.
AGTTCCGACAGCTACGGCCCAGGTCAGTCCCACCCGGGAGTACTTGGGCCCAGACCTCCGCAAGCCCATCACGCAGCAGGCCCTACTCAGACCGATATCGAGGCCGCGATGCACACATTGGGTTTGACCCAACCGGACCCAAATTGGTATATGGACACCGGTGCCACTACTCACATGACTTCCGATTCAGGTACTCTCTCATCTTATTCTAATTTGAGCAACCCTCGGGGTATAATTATTGGTAATGGCAACTCTATTCCAATTCAGGGTTATGGTCATAAAACTTTGTCTCCCCCCAATCCACCCCTTATCTTGAAAAATACTTTACATGCCCCCAAATTGATTAAAAACTTAGTGTCTGTCCGAAAGTTCACCATTGACAATTCTGTTTCTGTTCAATTTGATCCTTTTGGTTTTTTTCTGTGAAGGATTTCAAGACGGGGAGTCATCTCATGAGGTGTGATAGTAGGGGGATCTGTATCCTATCATGCCCGCTTTCAGTCCATCGAGTCAAGCCTTGCCGTCAACTTTTGCAGCCATTTCTTATTCCCTGTGGCATGCTCGCCTTGGTCATCCGGGCTCTTCTATTTTATCAATTTTAGATCAAAATAGCTTTATTTCTTGTAAGGGTACGAGTCATCCTCCACTTTGTCAATCTTGTTCATTAGAAAAAATTGTTAAGTTGCCATTTGTAGACTCCAATTCTCATACTTCAATGCCATTTGATATTATTCATAGCGACCTATGGACGTCTCATGTTCTTAGTTCGTTGGGTCATCGGTATTATGTTCTCTTTTTAGATGATTATTCTAAATTTTTGTGGACGTTTCCAATTGCGAATAAATCACAAGTGTTTTCCGTTTTCATCAAATTTAGAGCGTTCATTCGTACCCAATTCGAAAGAGAAATAAAACATATTCAATGTGATAATGGGAAAGAGTATGACAATAGGGAGTTTCGGGAGTTCTGTGCTAATAATGGGATCAATTTTCATTTTTCGTATCCACATACATCTTCACAAAATGGGAAGGCCGAACGCAAAATTCGTTCCATAAATAACATTGTCTGAACTCTCTTAATTCATGCTTCCATACCTCCATATTTTTGGTATCATGCTCTACAAATGGTCACATATCTCCTTAACATAATTTCTTCCAAAGGTCTGACATATTCTTCACCCCTCCAAATACCGTATAATAAGAACCCTTCTTATTCTCATCTTCGGGTTTTTGGGTGCTTGTGTTATCCGTTATTCCCATCCACCACAATTAACAAACTTCAGGCCCGGTCTACTCCGTGTGTGTTTTTGGGTTATCCGTCTAATCATCGTGGTTATAAATGTTTTGATTTATCCTCCAAGAAAATCATCATTAATCGCCATGTAATTTTTGATGAAACTCAATTTCCATTTACTAAAGTCCATACTCCCGAGCCTAGTTCATATAATTTTTTGGATGATGGTATATCTCCGTATATTACTCATCATTTTTTGGACATGTCCCGCACCCAAAATTCTCCAGCGGGCCCACTGCCCGCTGGACTCACTGCTCCGTCACTGTTTCCAGTAGCTGAAACAGTTCCAGCGATTGGGCCAGTCCAGCCCAATTTCGGAATTGTTCCGTATTCGGCCCCGATTCTCGATTTGGGCAAAGAGCCCACCGCCTCGCCGGTCCGTCCCGAGCCCAGCAAATTCCCAAAATTTACTAAATTCTTCCTCGAGTCATAGACCGGTCACTCGTAGTCAGCGGGGTATTTTTACACCTAAAAGACATTTTAATTTACATTCTAATGTCTCTAAATCCCCCTTGCCCCGTAATCATGTGTCCGCCTTAAACGACCCAAATTGGAAAATTGCTATGACCGATGAATATAATGCTCTTATTGATAATAAGACGTGGGAGTTGGTGACCCGTCCATCTGGTATTAATGTTATCAGGTTTATGTGGATTTTTGCTCATAAGTAGAATTCAGATGGGTTATTTGCTCGGCATAAGGCGAGGCTTGTGGGTGATGGTAAGACTCAGCAGGTTGGGATAGATTGTGGTGAGACATTTAGTCCGGTGGTCAAACCAGCTACCATTCGCACTGTGCTTAGCTTGGCTCTGTCAAAGACTTGGCCTATTCATCAGTTGAATGTCAAGAATGCTTTTCTACATGGTGATCTCAAAGAAACAGTCTATATGCATCAGCCGTTGGATTTCAGGAATTCCAACCGTCCTCATTATGTTTGTTTATTGAAGAAGTCCTTATATGGGCTTAAGCAATCTCCACGGGCCTGGTAAACGAGGTTTGTTGACTTTGTATCGACTATTGGGTTCACTCACAGCAGGTCAGATAATTCCCTGTTCATCTACCGTCCTGGTTCGTCCTTGGCCTACATTCTGTTGTATGTGGATGATATCATTTTGACGGCATCTTCCGATACCTTACGCCAGTCTATCATGGCCATGCTCAGTTCTGAGTTTGCTATGAAAAACATAGGGCCCTTGAGTTATTTTTTGGGGATTGCCGTCAAGCGTCATTCAGGTGGTTTATTTTTGTCTCAAAGAAAGTATGCGGCAAAGATCATCGAGAAGGATGGGATGTCATCCTGTAAGTCCACTTCCACTCCGGTTGATGCAAAACCCAAGCTTAGTGCCGCGGTAGGTGCACCATATGAGGACCCGACCCGCTATCGCAGTCTTGCAGGGGCCCTTCAATATCTTACCTTTACCAGACCGGATATTACGTATATTGTTCAGCAGGTGTGTTTATTCATGCATGATCCCAGAGTTGAGCACATGAATGCAATCAAACGCATCATTCGGTATATTCAGGGGACACTGGACTATGGTTTGCACTTGTATCCTTCATCTACATCCACACTTGTCTCGTACACAGATGCAGATTGGGGTGGTTGTCCGGACACCAGACGGTCTACGTCAGGATATTGTATGTTCCTTGGCAACAACTTGGTCTCCTGGTCTGCAAAGCGTCAGGCGACTCTATCTCGCTCAAGTGCAGAGGCAGAATATCGAGGGGTAGCTAATGTGGTCTCGGAATCATGTTGGTTACGTAATTTGCTTTTAGAACTTCATTGCCCCATTCAGAAGGCAACCTTAGTATATTGTGATAATTTTCGTGCCATCTACCTCTCAGGTAATCCGGTTCAGCACCAGCGCACTAAGCATATCGAAATGGACATTCACTTTGTCCGTGAAAAGGTTGCTCGGGGGCAGGTACGCGTATGTCATGTCCCGTCAAGATATCAAGTTGCAGACATATTTACAAAGGGTCTCCCCTCAGTACTTTGAAGATTTTAGGGACAGTCTCACCGTTCAAAGACCGCCCGCTATGACTGCGGGGGTGTGTTAATTAAGGCAATATACACACAATATACATGTGTATATTGCCTTATTGCCAATCTCGGATTCTGCCCAAAATAAGAGTCTCTCGGTTTGGACATAGTAGATTAGACAATGTAAGAATATTGTATATTAGGAAAATATATGTGTAGTATATTATAATGTATTTGTTACCTAAATTAGGATTATAGACTACCATAATTGTAGAGTTAGAGTTATGGTAGAATAAGATTTTAGGTATAGAATAGGAATATGATTCTCTTATTTTGTAACTTGTATATATACCTATTCAATTAATGAAAATAATTAAAGGAATTATTTCTTTCAATTTCTTAAACTTCGTGCCCAGTCAAACTACGATCATATAAATTGAAACGGAGAGAGTAATATCAAAAAAAAAAATTGTGTGTGATACAGGTCATACCATTATTAATAGGTTACCAATTAGTACATAATACTTATCATATATATTCAACTGTAATTACCTCATTGAACTTATACTTTGTCTGAAATTATCTGTTTGAAATTCTTCTCTCGGAGAAACTGTAAAAAAAAAAAAAAATACAGTGTCAGTGAAATTTAATTTGTTAAAAAATATTATTTTACTTATTTTCTCCGGTTACTAGTTTTACTTATTATAAATGGTTATAATTAATTACCTTTCAATTTTATAAACTATAGAAGGTTATTTTCCTTTTTTTTTCACGTTACTACTTTCACTTACTATAATTACTTCTCAAATGAAATAATAATATAATTTTATTTAATTTATCAGTCTATAGGAATTAAATAGAGACGATAATCACATAATTTAATCTCTGAATATACTAAAAGATGGAGTTAAATTATTGTGACTAGTAACCTTTATTATAAGTAAGTAAAGATAGGTATATAATGTCCACATACCACTTCTTGAAAACGTTTTTCATGCTAGTAAAATACTTTTACCTGATGGGAAACGATATTCTTATTGATGGAGTTTACTTATTCTTAATTAAATAATTGAGTGGAATCAAATCAAACCAATAAACTAGACATAAGATATCATGTTATTAAACACTAAAAGAATGATGAAATATGAGAACTTCCCTAGTTAAGAAATTGAAAGATTATTTATGTATTGCGCCATTAATACGAACTACCAAATATTTTAATTTTAACAGTTAATCAAAAATACATATCAGTTGTGACATATCTTTCATTTATTATTTATTTGTCTGATGCAAATATTTGCTGGCGGATAAATTTTCACCAACAAAGACAATTATAGCAAATCTAAAATATCATGTTTTAGTAAGGAAATAATTCAGCATTATTTTTATAATTTGAATAGAAAAAAATGACTCTCTGAAAATCTGTTGAATCTTATTCAGATTTCTTACATATACAAATAAAAAATATTTTAAAAAATTGACATAAACTAAAAAGAAATTATAATTGATCATAAAACCTGTTGACCCTTCCAACTCAATGTATTAAATAATAATGACTATATCCAAAGAGGCCAGCGTGTTGGCAGAGAGTCAAATTTCTGACCTTCGGGTCGCAGGTTCGATTCTCAACTCGGCGGATATCGTCCTCCGGGGCATATACCTGTGGTAAAGCCTAGGCGCTAAAAAAATCGCGCGGGCATGTTGCAGTGTGGGTTCGGTCCCCGCCAAGCCTTTGAGGGGGTCAACCTTGTAGCATTGATCCGTTGGACGCAAGCAGACACTAACCACGGGTGCACATCCCGCGATTTACCTGGTGGTGGGGTGCTAAAGGACCGGTCTCATCATCCCCAGGAGCCTAATACCAGTACTTGTGCAGGTACTAGCGATATGGAGGTACAAGTCACCTCGAGATCTGGGTTATCAAAATAATAATAATAATAATAATAATAATAATAATAATAATAATAATGACTATACTTGAAGTCAAACATTAAATGATATCGAACAGTAGAACTTTTCTTTGTGATGTTTACCCTTGTCCTTTTCCAAGTAGTGAATTTTTTTCATAAAACTCGTTGATCTATTGTTTATTTTAATCTTCTTTTTCTTCTATGTTGTTATTGTTAATATTAATATTAATTCACAAAGTCTATTAGGTCTTCCTCTAATTTACTTCTTTTTGAGTCTTCTTCCATTATCTCTCTATTGGACATCTTTTTCATATTCTTTTTCCCACTTCCAATGATTTGGGATAGAAATATAGATTCATGAAATAGGAGTCATGTCATCAATTAATTAGAAAAATAAATAACTTATACATGTTTATCATTGTTTTAAATAATCTTATATGTCGGAAAGATCTCTTGAAAAAAACATATTACTATTTAAAGGCCCACAATCTCATGAATAAACTCACACGCTAACATGTCAAATGGGCAACTTGAATTGAATCTGAACAAATCAAAATGAACTGAATCAATAAATTAGTCATTATGCAATACTGTTCAAAAGTTAGTCGGTTGCAATGAGCTGGGTAAGATAAACTAAACAACATGTCCTAACTCAATCTAATGAGCTCTTACGAATTGTAATTTCTTTGTTTGTTTTCTTACCGTTTGTTTATTTACCAGGAAAAAAAAATATTACTATAACTATACATAACATATCAAATAAAAAAAATTGTGACAAGGTTTCTTATGGTCATTTGGGTGACATACTTAGCCCAAATAGGCCCAATTTTTAGAATAGAAATAGTGCCAACATGCCATTTCTTTTGTCTATCTTTTTTCCAAAAAAGGTGGAACTCCCACCCCAGGAGCCCCCACACCCCGGTCCGACAGATCTGCGAAGGAGGTAAATCATGGTGACTCAATTGATTTCAAAGGTTAGACTAGTACTACGCTGCGCACAAGGGGCCCTCCTTTATTTCAAGAAGTAACCCCACACTGCCGCTGACGGGATTCGATCCTTGGCCATTTTCCAAATATCCCCCTTGATAACCAATTGAGCTGCCCAAGCGGACTTCTTTTGTCTATCTTGAACAATAGTTGTTGTTACGGAGTTTCATATTCCACATGTTTTTTCCATGACAATGTCCTAGCGTGTTACATGTGAAATTTGAAACTTTATCACAATAGTTATTTTTCAATTACTAATCTAAAAGGTGGCTATTTATAAATTTTACTCGGTTTTAGATGGACGGAATTTACGCCGATCAAGATAAAATGGATTAATAAATAGATATGTTAATTTGAACGAATTAGAAGAACCATATTTTCATGCACTAATTTCGTGATCATTTTGAAAACTACTATGTTTGTGATCATTTTGAAAACTACTACTACTAATATAGTGAGTACTTCAAATAAAAAACAAAAGACAAATGAGGATAGTTAATAAACCTGCATTCGCCGAAGAAGATCACCACTGGGCTTGACTTTATAACGATTGTTCCAAAATTCTTGACGGACCTTTTCAATCTCAGCCCATTCTTCTATTGTTCCAGCGTTTGGGTCAAATTTCCATCCAACGTAGTTGTTTGTACTGTACAAATATGGCCCATCTTGTCCTTCAGCAATCTTCAACTTCCACATTTTCAATTTTCTTCGTCTAGCTTACTAAGAATAAAACCAATAAATTAAGAATTTGTCAAGACAACATCTTACGTTATTAAAACTTACGGTCTAGTGGTATCAATCAGAATCTCACGCATAGTATATATTTATATGTCTGAGTTAAATTCTGACTATTCAGGGTAAAGTTACAACTAACAAATATGTCAAGACAATATCTTACACCACCGAAACTTAAAGTCTAATAGTATCGATAAGAATCTCACATATAAAATAAGCATGACCTCGATTCTTGCTATCTATGAGTGAAGCTATAACCAACGAATATATCAAGAAGGTATCTTATGTCATCAAAACTTATAATCTAGTGGTATCAGTGAGAATCTCACACGCAATCTAGTTATGAGTTAGATTCTCATCGTCCAAAATGGAGTTAGAATCAACAAAGAATGGTCAGTTGAATACTATTAGTCAAAAACTTATAGTGTGTATTTAAGTCAAGTATTATTTCTTATACATATGTAACAAACAACGAAATTTATGACTTTGCCACTGTCACTATTCCATCGCAAAAAAAAAAGTACTACCCCCACCTCGTGACAGATGCAGAATTTTCGTCAAAGGGTTCATCATCTACTAATTAAACATATGTAAAACCAATTTGATTTTATATATACAATGTGATTTTTCAACGGAAGAGATTCAAATGAACCTTTCCGTCATGTTAAGAGTCTCACGTCAGATATGAAGTAGGAACATGGACTCCTTATATGGAATTGGACAATCCTCACCCTACAAGCTAGTTTTTGGGGTTGAGTTAGGCCCAAGATTCATTCTTTACATGGTATCATAGTCATATTCATTTAATTTTTTACATGGTATAAGAGCCAGAAAATTATTTATACAATTTAAGGAATATTGTAATTAGTCTTTTTGTCGTTATTATGATGAATATGACATCTACTGGCTTTTTCTTTTTTGCCTATCTATTTTTCTTGCATAATTCTTCATTTTGTTTTTTTCTACCTTACATAAATGCACTTTTACAATTAAGAGTAAGAATATTAACCATTCAAAATTAAAGTGAGAATATGTATCATTTAACAAAGACGAATTCAAAAAATTTAAGTTTACAAGTTTTAGACCACAACAATTCTTATTTTTTGGATTTTCGATAAGTTATTTATACATATTAGTGAATTTATTGATATAAATATAATATTTGGCTCAAAACTACTTGAATCTGCAAAACATGTAGCTTCTATCTGCCTCTGTTGTAAATACATGTTCGGATAAGTTTTTACCTAATTTATATAATATACTCTCTTCGTCTCAAATTATTTATCGTTGTTACAAAAATAGTTGTCTCAAATTATTTGTCATTTTAAAAATTTAAGATAATTAATTATTTTTTCTCCATTTTACCTTTTGTTATTAATGAAGATGACACATAAATAGAATAAACATTTAATGAAGAGAGATTATAACTTAGACATAAATAAAGATAAAGTAGGTCAAATATATCTTTGTGAAGGGGAAAGTCCCGAAGGCGAAACCCCCCACTTGTACCAGAGATCCCTTGGCCAGGTGGGGTGTAAATCGAGGGATATACGCGAGTGGCAGCTCTGCAAGGGAGAAGACCAATGGGACACGAACCCAGCAACATCCCTTGTAATATTTCAGCAAAGACTGTCACCACACGGGTTTGAACCCTCGACGTCGGAGTGGTTGTACCCCAATCACCTTACCACTTACCAACTCGCCTGTACCCCTGGGGGCAGGTCAAATATATCTCCTGATTGATATTTCTTAAGGAACGTGTAAACTAAAAAATGATAAATAATTTGAAAAGGAGGATGTATTGATTATGACATTCACAAATCCCGAAGAGTATCAAAGATATATAAAGAGGCTATAAGTAGTTATTATTTATGCGTGAAATAAGTGGACTTTACAAAATTAAATAAGATTTGAGTATATTAACGAAATGGTTTTCTAATTATCATGGCATGGAACGAAATTTGTAAATTGTAAAGTGACAGCAATATATGTTTGATATTTCGTCAATGTAAATTTTAAAACCAAATTCTTTAGTCTATTGTTTACTACTAGATATTTGTCATTTTCATGCTAGCTAGCCAAGAACAAAAATGGATTAGACAATATCCTTTCCTTTAAAAGTTCCGATTTATAATTACTTCATATACACTTAATATTTTACCAAAATAAAAACAAAAATACACTTCATAAAATCTCTTGATAGGTTACAAAAATTATATAGCTTAATAAAAATCTTTAAGACATATCAAGTTGACAGATGTACACTATAACTTGGCAAAAGTCGAAATGAAATTGCTAAGGAAAATTTATTTGTCACATATCTATGGTAAATTTTATTCTCACCTAGTATTTACATCAAATTAATAGATGAATGACATGTATTTGTACTTACATTTTTATCACTTAACTTTGATTAGTTAATGCATATTTTCACTACAATTAAATTATTTAACTTTTATAAATTTAATTAATTTGATATAAACACCAAATGCGGGTAAGTATTAATTCGGTTAGTACATTTTCCATCATAAATACAAGAAAGTAACCGAAATTATTATAATAGACTATAGAGGTTCATCTTTTTTGTTTTTGTTCAAGGTATAAATTCCATTTGTTGGAGGAAGTGGAATTTTCTTTTTAGATAAGACAAATTTGTAGCATATAAGAACTGAAAGACAAGATTATAGTCATCTTATATAATTAAACCAAGACCAATGAATCTATTGACTTGCATTTTCACCGGATGACTTAAAAAGTATGATGTGCCCTTAGTTATCTTCTTTTTATATCTAGTGAATTAAGGAGTAATTAAGTTAACTCAGACTATATTTCAATTTTGTTTAACAAGGGATAATAGTGGTCCCTCAGTAATTCGTAAATTTTGATCATGATCCTTGTAATATGTGATTCAATACGAAATATATTTTATTTGTACTATTTTAGAAGTATACTCAAATATAGAATAACAGTACAAGCTTAACATAATACATGAGCAATTAACTGGTGGTACGATTAATAATTTTATAAATTTATAAATATTCACAAGCAATTTTTAAAGTAATTAAAGGTTACATATACTTAGTCAACTATGACAAGCAAAATTAGAATTTTACCATAATTGAAGAAGGACAAAAAAATGCTAATAAGCCTAAATTAAGAAGTGGATGAAACTATTGTTGGGAAGGATGTTAAGAATTATGTTTTCACTTTTCAAAAATTTTAAGATTAAAAAGTCATATGAAAAGCTGATTGTTAAGCATAGAACTTTTTTTTGACTAAATAGTAGGTTGAATACAAGCTGAGACTGTTAAAGGGTAGTTTAGTAAATGTACAATTAGGATATTTTATATGCGGTTAGTTAGTTTAGGAGCTAATGTATATATACACAGTGTATCTCATTGTAAGAGTTAGTTGAGTTCAATAGAAGAAAATTTTCTACATTTCTCTTTCACTCTCTTAGCTTCTTCTCTAAGCTAAGATCTCTACCATGACTACTAATATGGTATCAGAGCCATTAGCACCGATCTGAGAGCTTGTAGCTTGATTGATTAGTGAGAATCAACACGAGAAGTTGCGAGAACAACAATCAGTGAAATCGAGGTCGGAGTCAGTGTAATTGAAGAGCAATTGAACTTGAAATTAAGGTCAATTTGCAGTTGAAGTCGGTGTAATTGAAGATAATTCAAGTTCAACAATAGCGATTGAGAATAGAGAAACAAGCGAGACTCAACAAGCAAATTTCGTTGCTATGATTTATGGAATAGTACCTACAATTGATCACAATCATCCTCTCTACCTACAACCAATTGACACTCCAGGTAGTTCTCTTATCTCACTTACGCTTATTGGATCAGAGAACTATGCATTGTGGAGTAGGTCTGTGCGAATTGGTTTGTTAAGAAATAGTAAGTTAGAGTTTGTGGATGATAGGTTTCCTAAGACAAAGTTCGATCCATTACTGCATGATCAGTGGGAGAAAGTGAATGTTGTAGTTCTCTCATGGATCATGAGTGATGTGAGACCTGGACTTTTGAGTAATGTGGTTTATGCATCAAATGCACACAAGGTCTGGGAGGATTTGAAAGAGATATTCGATAAAGTGAATGGATCGAGATTTTTGTATTTGCATAGGGAGATTCATACCTTTGTTTAGGGTACAATAATAGTTTTTGATTACTTTTCAAGACTGAGAGATCTCTAGGATGAGTTTGATGCTCTCATGCCTTGTCCTGCTTGTCCATGCCTGAGTCACTGAATAACACTAAATGCTCTGAGTATCAAATATTACTGCAGTTCCTACTAGATTTAAATGAGTCATATCTAAGGCTAAAAATCAAATAATGATGATGAGTCCAACTCCAAACATTAACAGAGCTTACTCTATGTTGTGTGATCAAGAGAGACAAAAAAGTTTAGCAAATTTCTAACAGGATTTGCAAATTACAGAACCTGGAGAAAGTGTTGCATTCTATAATAATAAGACTACACCATGTGCTCCTAATTACAATAGTAGCTCTTCTGTGCAAAGAGGTGGTGGAAATTATAAGAATAAATGAGGCTCAAAAGTGGTGTGTGAAATATGTGGTTACAAGAAGCATGCCAATGAAATGTGCTATAGGGTCATATGATATCCTCTAGGGTGGAAAGGAAAGAAGAAGCCTCTCATCAACTAGTATCCTAATCAGTACTCTGCCCAGAATCAGTATCATACTCCAAATCATTTTGCCAATAACAACAATCTACTTAGTATGAGAGAAGGACATATTAATAAAATGCTACAAGGTGGGATGTCTGGAAGTTGGCCTCAGCAGCTAATAAACAATCAACAGTTTGCACAACTTGGTCCTCAAACAGGAAATCAGATGCAGCATGGATCCTCTTTTAATCCTCATATGTAGCAGTATGGGCTAGCTCATTGTAGAGGAGGAGAATCACAGTCTATGTCTCAATCTAGGCTCTATTTCTCACCACAACAGTATCAATACATTGTTCAAACCTTGAACAATGGAGCTGATGAAGGATCTTCTAGTGGTGATACAGCTGCAACAAGTACCTTGATAGCTTTATTATCCCATTATATTGATGATAATTAAATTGTAGACACATGAGCATCAAATCACATGACATCTAACTTACAAATGTTAGCTAATTGTAAGACCAACACCAATACTGACAGGAGAAAAGTACATCTACCAAATGAGAGTGTAGTGTGATCAAGACATTAGAAATATGCTATATCTACTTGATTTTAAGTGCAACCTATTGTCAGTCTCTCAACTTACCAAGGAACTACAATGTTCAGTATATTTTTTTCCTGATTTTTGCATTTTTCAGGATCTTTATAATGGTCAGGTGATATGATTTGGTAGAATGGAGCAAGGATTGTACATCTTGAAGGGGATAATTTCAGCTCAACAATCTCATGGTAAAGAGAATAAGTCTCATGCACTTATAGCTAACAATAAGCCTTATGTATCTATTGCAGCTAATTATGTGTCTGATAGTAGTCATGTGTGACATCTAAGGCTAGGTCATGCACCTATTGATGTAATAAAAAGTCATGCATCACTTAGAGGACTAGTGAGTGAAAAACATTGCATTGTGTGTCCTTTGGCTAAGCAGGCAAAACTAGCATTTTCAGTAAGAACTAGTACTACAAAAGGTTCATTTGAACTACTGCATTGTGATATTTTGGGACCTTACAGAGTGCCCACATGGGATGGGAAGAGGTTATTTGTTACTATAGTAGATGATTTCACTAGGTTCAAATGGGTATTTCTTATTGTTACACCTCGTAAGATTAAGACGATAATTAAGAACGTCATTAAGTAAGTAAGATTCGGATATTGAATATAAGGAACACTTATATATGTTAATACGGGAAATTAGTGTATAAACGGATGTTATCCCGGAATAGTTTTTCTTTAGTGCTATACATGTGACGACGAGAATTAATCCTAGTAGTTGAATTTATTCCAATGGAGTTATGGAATAGTATTGTATTATAAAATTATGACATTGAGGATACGAGGCTTTATGAAATTCTCGGGAATTAAAAGAGGTGGGTTTAAGATTTATTAATTGAAGAACTTGGGGGCCAAAGTGTAATATTAAAAATCCAGATTTTTTTTAATTAACCTACATTCTTTCATCTTCTTCATTCAAAACTTAAAACAAACTCTCGTCTCCTCTCCTCCCCCATACCCCAGCCGAGAACCCTCCAACCCCATAACCAAATTTGAGGTTTTTATCTTCTCTTCCTAGACTACATTTTTCACCAAAAATTAGAAGCAAAACAACACCAAAAACAGTGGCAAAAACAACCACTGCTGGCCGAGACTTTAGCCCAGAAATTTCGAGATTTTTGGATGAAATTTTGGAAGAAAAACATATAGGGATGATGGCTTAACATTGTAGAACACTTGCATGTCAATTGGAGTTGAAGAAATGAACAAAAAAAGGAGAAAAATTACAAAACATTGGGTAATTTTCGGACAAGGCAGTGACAAACTGTGGGGGCTGTTTTGGGATGAATTTGAGGTATAAAATTCTTTTTTCTACGATATAATTGGAATGCATGTTGTTAGAATTAAGGTAATGAATTTGTGTTAAGGAAAAATTGGAATTTAAGCATTGCATGTGACAATTTTGGTCTAGTTGCCGATTTGGGACAGATTTTGGTGTTATTGGATTCGTTGGTTATTGTTGTTATTATTGTCACTAATTGCATGATGAAATTGAAAGGAAACATTGATATTTAGTTGGAATTAGTTATATGGAAGTGTTGAAATACGAAATTGGATTTTAGGAATTAAGATAAGAGTTATGGAATTATGACATGTTGTGGCCAAGAACTTGCATGAAATTGTTGGACATGTTGTGATGTATATGGACTGTTTTAGGGACTATTTTGTGGTGTTATAATGCTGAAAATTTAGTTACCATTATGCATGTTTAGGTGTTGTAATTGCTAATGTAAGTCCTAAAGGAATAAGGGTGTAGAAAGCCGTAGAAAGGCTTCATATTCTACCCTCGTTGTTGTTGGAACATGGACTGTTTTGTGGGCTGTTTTTAATGTGGATTAAGAGGCTAAATTTACATGAGAAGTGGGTGTGTAAATTCTTTTATTTGTTGTTTTGGTTGTGCCTTTAATTGGTGCTTGGTTATTGATGTTATTAGCCTCGTTTGGAAGTTGTGGAAACATGTATAAATGGGGGAAGTGCTGCCCGAATTTTTATAGAATAAGAAGTCGTTATTCGATATAAAGTATGCTAGTAATCATAGAATTAACGAACGTATTACCATTATTATAGGTTGAAATTCTATAACGAGGCATATTCTAATATTGGGTGGATTAGTTCGTCTAAAAGGTATGTGAAACCCTTACTTCTTTCTTTTGGCATGATTTAATGAAAGTACGGTGGACGTACTTGATTCTTATACAGTTTAATTCCTAAAGAGGATTGTTATGAGAAGTGCCTATGATTTTTCAGCAAAGAGTTTATTATGACATTATTATAATGATTTTATTGAGAGTCAAATGATAATTTTTACTTGCATATGGTTACTCATGATATCTACTCGTGCTAAGTGTTACTACTTCACCTCGCCGAGTCCCGGGCCGGGTTATGTTCATGCATAGCCTTGCATTTTTCACCGAGACCCTCACTAGAGGGCCGGGTTACGTAGGATGGATCCATAGATGAGATATGACTTTACCGAGTCCCAGCATGGGCCGGGTTACGATATGACTTCACCGAGTCCCAGTATGGGCCGAGTTATGATATGATTCCACCGAGTCCCGCACTAGTGGGCCAGGTTACGTTATAGATATATATATATATATATATATATATGTATTTGGACAGGCACTCATGTTTTCTTGACTTGACTCTCATTTTTATAAGGCACAACTGACTTTTATTGTTTATGGCACAGTTGGATTTGGATCCTGATTTTTATACTGATCTCCTGTTTTCTGTTGGCCACTTATGACCTCTTTTACAAAGCATTTCATGTTTTACATACTTAGTACATTATTTCGTACTGACCCCCTTTCCTCGGGGGGCTGCACTTCATGCCCGCAGGTACAGGTTTTCAGTTTGGTGAACCTCAGGCCTAGGTTCTTACTCAGCAGGTTGGAAAGCTCATTTGATTCAGAGCTTTGTCATTTTGGGTACAGAACCCTATTATTTTGACTTTTGTATATTTAGGGGCACGACGGGGCCCTGTCCCGTCATATGTCGTTATCCTTCTTGTAGAGGTCTGTAGACAGTTGTGGGTTGTACTTATGTAAGGGTCATAACTCTGTTTTGGTCAGTCATGCTATTGTACTCTGTGTTGGGGTGTCCCCGCGTATATATGATATTATCTAGTGGCAGCCTTGTCGGCTTGCCTGTTGTATTGTGTTGGCTAGTTGTGACTCCTCAGGAGGCAGGTACATTCGGGGGTAAAGGCAGCCTTGTCGGCTTGCCTACCCTAGCATATGTTGTTATTGCAGCGTTATGCTGCTGGATTTCAGACTCATTAAGTGTTAATTGGATTATGTGTGACAGGTTAGTATAATGACGTCACTAGGGCGGTTAGTCGCGGCCTGTCGGGTCGGGTCGTGACACTTATTCAGCCCAAGTCTGACACTGTAGTAGTTCTAAAATATTTTCTTAATAAAGTGGAGAATGTGTTTTCTACTTCTGTCAAAGTGTTGAGAATTGATAATGATTGTGAATTCTTTAGTGCTACATTTAAAGAATTGGTTGCTAATCTTAGAATTGAGCATCAAATTACTTATGTGTACACCCCTTAGTAAAATAGTGTTGCTGAGAAGAAACACATGACCATTCTTGATATGGCTAGGTCACTAAGGTTTCAGGTTGCAATACCTCTAAGGTTTTGGGAAGAATGTGTTACCACAACTGTGTATTTGCTAAACAGAATACCCTCAAGAGTAATTAACCACAAATCACTTTTTGAGATGCTTTATTTGCACTCACCATCACTGGCTCATCTAAGAGTGTTAGGGTGTTTATGCTTTGCTTCTTGTCCCAAAGTGATGGATAAATTTGCACCTAGAGTAGTGCCATTAGTACTTATAGGTTATTCCTCAACTCAAAATGGGTATAGGCTCTATGATTTGAGTTCCAAATCATTCATAGTCACTTAAAGGAAGACATATTCCCTTTCAAACATATGCAAGGTTCAAACAATTCCATTTTTCCGGTCCTAAACCTACTAGATCCTGTTAACTTTGTGCAGGATTCTTCCTTTTCCCCTAGTCCTAACTTTGAGGTTCACGAGGAATCATCATATCCTGGTCCTCCTACTGAGACATCTATGGTCAATGATCCACCAAGTGAAGAAGCAATACCCTTACCTCCATCAGTCATTGAAACTAGAAATCTTCTAGACATTCAAAACCACCAGTATGGTTACAAGATTACGTTACCCCTTCCTTACCTCAATCTAGTTCTTGCACCTATACTATTTTCTTATATGACATATTCCAACCTAAGCTCCACATATCACAAAGCCCTCTCTACCTATGCACTGCACAAACAACCTCAAACTTTAAAAGAAGCTTCTATTGGTCCTAAGTGGATTGAGGCCATGAAACTGGAGATTGTAGCACTATAGGACAATCACATTTGGTCTGTTGTGGATTTGCCTCCTGAAAAAATGACTATTGGGTGTAAATGGATTTTCAAGATCAAATACAAGGCATCAGGAGAGGTGAAAGGGTACAAGGCTAGACTTGTAGCCAAATGCTTTAGCCAAAGAAAGGGGTTGGATTACACAGACACTCACCAGTTGTAAAAATAATAACTGTGAGATATGTGATTGCATTGGCTGTCTCAAAGCACTGGGTCATCTACCAGATGGATGTACACAATGCTTTTCTCAATGGGGATCTGATATAGGATGTGTACATGCATATTCCTGAATGGGTTGCTAGATAGGGGGAATCTATGAAGGTCTGCAAACTACACAAGTCCCTTTATGGACTGAAACAGGCCCCTATACAATGGAATAAGAAGCTAACTGAAGCACTAGTGGAGATGGAGTTTCAACAGAGTCATCTTGACTACTCCTTATTCACTAGGAAATCTTGTGATGATATAATAGTGGTGCTTGTATATGTAGATGACTTGATAGTCACAATGAGTAATCATGAGTTGGTTATACAAATAAAAGCAGAACTGCAGACTAAGTTCAAGATGAAGGATCTTGGTGAGCTGAAGTTCTTCTTTGGAATTGAGGTTGCAGGATCTGAGAAAGGTGTAGTGATGACACAAAGGAAATATGCATTGGAGCTCATTGTAGAGGCTGACCTATGAGGCACTAAACCAGCAGGTACACCCTTGGAACTTAATCAAAAGCTGACATATGTTGAATATGATCATAGTCTCAACAATAAAGAAAGTGGTGGCAAAAGCAAGGTCAGTGATATCTTACTTAAAGATCCAGGTCCTTATCAGAGATTGATAGGAAGACTTTTGTACTTAACAATGACTAGACCAAATTTTGATTTTGTTGTTCAAGTCTTAAGCCAGTTTATGCATAAGCCAAAGATGTCTCACATAAAAGCAACATTCATGGTGGTTAAGTATGTCAAAGGTTCACCTAGTTTGGAGTTATACATGTCCGCACAGTCTGCAGATAATTTAGTTGCATTTTGTGATTTTGACTAGGGTGCTTGATTGCAAACTAGGCGGTCATATATAGGCTACTTAGTGAAGTTTAGAGGTGCATTAATTTCTTGTAAATCAAAGAAATAGGATATAGTCTCAAGAAGCTCTGAAAGGCTGAATTTAGAAGCATGGCCTCTGTTACTTCAGAGATCACTTGGATGACAAACTTGTTCAAGGAACTTGGGGTGGAGATTCAATTACCGGTGCAGTTATGGTGCAAAGAAACAATTCAAATGGCTGTCAATCCAATATTTCATGTGAGAACAAAGCACATTGATATAGATTGTCATTTTGTTAAAGAAATGATCATCCAAGTCTTATCAGAACTGATCATATTCCAACTGAAGATCAGCTTGTAGATTTGTTAACCAAAAGTTTGGGAAAGGCTCAACACGATTTCTTGTTAGCTCAGCTTAGTGTGAAGGACCTGTTCCAAGTATCAGCTTGAGGAGGGGTGTTGAATACAAGCTGATACAGTTAAAGGATAGTTTAGTAAATGTATAGTTAGAATATTTTATATATGATTAGTTAGTTAATGAGCTAATATATATATATATATATATATATATATATATATATATATATATATATATATATATATATATATATATATATTTATTTATTTATTTATTGTATCTCATTATAAGAGTTAGTTGAGTTCAATTGAAGAAAATTTTCCACATTTATATATATATATATATATATATTTATTTATTTATTTATTGTATCTCATTATAAGAGTTAGTTGAGTTCAATTGAAGAAAATTTTCCACATTTCTCTCCACTCTCTTAGCTTCTTCCTAAGCTGTCTCTCTCAGCTAAGACATCTACCATGGTTGTTAACATAGTCCTTTTTTCTGCAGCTACGTACTAATTAGGAAATATGATGTTACTTCTAAAAAATTCCATAGAATAAAAAGATCATATATAATATTATAATGTTTCAAATGAAAGGGTGTTGGAAGAAAATATTTTTCTTAAAAGGGAATAATGACATAGTATTAAATTATTTATTAATAATATAAGTTCTAAATAAATACATGAAAAAAAAACCTTAACATATACAAAGTCTAAACAAGTACAACAACAACATACCCAGTAAAATTTTATAAGTGGGGTCTGAAGAGGGTATAGTATACGCAGACCTTACTCCTACCTTGGGAGGTAGAGAGTGGTAACTATTGGAGAATCAAGAATCATAAGAGATGGAAAAGTGTTCTATATTTTGTGATGTACAATTCATGAAGTAGAGACTATTTATACACAAATACCTACATAGTTACAAGCATGATTCTAGCCATATATCTTGCACAATATCAAGTCATATCTTCCACAATATTATGGATGTGATTCTGCATAGTTAAATGAGAATATTCTCTCAAATCTTTGGGATGATTTTATATAATGAAATCATATATGACAATAAAATCATATCTGATATGATATATGATATGACCGATCAACAGAGAAAGGTTATTTTCGGTAGACCCTCAACACAAGGATAAGTAACTCACAGAGCCTAAGCAAGTAAAAATATTTAAAAAATATTTAAAAATTTCAAATAGACAAATAATTCTCATGTAAATAAGATATATTAAGTTATATATGTGACTGATTGGAATGTGGAAAATCGGCTCAACCGACAAAGAATCTGGCAAAGTTATATCAATCAAGTCCCGATCAATTCTCAACCAACATAAGCGATTCATCCCGTAAAGATTAAAAGCACACAAGAATACTCCTTATCTCAGGAGCGGGATGAGTGATACATCTGACAAGCGTCGGTGAAGAAAATAAGCAAAGCTGAAGCTCGGTTATTGATATATTCGATCAAGAAAAAGTATGTTGCAGACTAGAAAGAAGGTCTGACATATAGGGGGTTGAACCGACAAACTCAGCTTTTCAGAGCAAACATATATATACCCAAGCTCCACTCTTGTTGGCGCATATGGTTTGAAACTCCATGGAGTATGGGCCCGTCCCTTTGCCTAATAACTCGCAGCATAAATACCAAGTTTTATTCGCGGAATATGATAGGGTTTGAATTTTGTGATGTGCGCTTAACTCGTACATTATGTGTTAGCATTCTTATCATTAAAATGCTTAAGAACCAATATATTTAATAGGATTACTAGTTTGGGCACAAGATATTAAGGAAACAAAGGATTGAGGAATTGTACATTATCATTAATTAATATCTCATTGACAATTACAAGTGAATCGCTACCTAACTTTAATAAGTGCAATTTTGCAGAGAAATTAGTTATAAGAACCACCAAGTAAAGTTGGCCCATAATAATATAATATCCTAAGTTTAAGTACAATTCAAATGTTTGAATTTAAAGTAACACGTACGATTGATTCTATTGCAAAGAACGAAGAGAAAATTCAACTAAATACAAGGACTTAAGTAAGTCAGTGGAAATGCTATAATTTTTATCACTTATTTGGGTTATGCGTGTAAACTTAATATAAATGAAAATTTTCGCAAATGACTATATTTTGGGATTTTTTTAGATATAATTATACTTTTATTAATTGCATTTCGTAGTAATGTATTCCAATTTAACTATATTTCATTTTATTCAATTCGGATATATTTAATTCAATTATATTTATTCATAGCTATTTATATATTGTATTCAGTTTATACTATTTAAATTCAATGATAACATAAATGCAAAAAAATACAAGGATATTCAGTTGTATTCAAAGTTCACTGTTCTTGTGATTTGTATATAAAAAAATCTCATTCGAAATATAGGCATAAAGAATACAATTGTATACTAAAAATAATAATAAATATATTCAAATCTGAAATACAAAAAATAAAATACACTCAAATTTAAAATAAAAAAAATAAAATAGAGAAAACACTCAAATTTGAAAATACACCGAGTAAGAAGTCCGGAGCTGGTTTTGGACGGGGATAGCAGTAGGGGTGGGAGTGGGGTGAAGTGGATCGGAGCTGGTGGGATCGGCACCCAATAGCGATATGGATACTCTAAGTCAGGCTACAAAGATAAAAAAAAAAGCAGCCAAAATATAATCCTGGTTGAGAACTTGAAAATGATTCTTTGAGATATGAGCAAAAGTATAAACGAAGACTCTCCTTCAATGTGCCGCTTCATCTATATTCAAAGAAGGGCAATGGCAAATGAATTTCAGAAATCTGGTGGGATTGGCACTGGGGGGTGGGATCGGCGCTGGGAGCTGGTTTTGGTTGGAGGAGCAGTGGAGGGACGGTGGGTGCTACCGGATTTTCGCCGGCGGTGGTGGTTGCCAAAAAATTGAGGGAGGAAGAAGGGACAGTGGTGGAGATGGTAAAAGACGAGAGAAGAAAAATTGAAAGATTTCGGAGAAGATGGATTTTGAATTAGTCAATGTAATTGAAATATAATATTTAGCTATTAGATGTAATTAAAATAAAGTATTACTGAATATAAATATAATCAAATAAGTGGGCTTCAGATAGCTGAGGGATAAACCCATACATAACAAAAACTTTTCAACTTTAAGTTTTTTTCAATGACCATGGTGTCGGAATCTTGAACAGATAAGAAGAAATCACTTAATGTTTTATTTCTATTGAGAATTGAATCTGAAACCTCACGGTACTCAACTCGCTTCATCAACCACTGGGCCGCACCTTTGAGTGCTCAACTTTTAAGTTTCTTGCAGCTGGGGGAAGGTCTTTGTTTCTTAAATGGGTTAAATTAACCCCTTTTCCCTCATTTTGAGTCTTCACAAACACAGTAGATGCCATCTCTCTCTCCATCCAACTGAATCTCTTTCTAGGAGTCAATTAAGTGCTTCAAAAAATTCAAAGGCGGAATTAAAATTTGAACTTATGTTTATATTTTTATTCCACTAAAATAAGCTCTTGGCCAAAATGTAAAGTGACAGACCTGTCACTGCATGTTCAGGTACATGATTACAATTTACATCCAATGAGAGGCCAATGTAAATCCCAAATACAACTCAATTGAGGCAAATATATGATTTGTGATTAGTGCATATGTTGTTACATTTAATTGTGTAAAAGTAAAAGATGAAATTAGGTCAGTAAAATGGGATGCCTCTGTTGCTAGTGAACTGAACTTGGCAATGCAAAATGGTTGAGATTCATGTTGTAACTAAAGTGTAACCTCTTGCAATTTGAGTAGGTTGTTGAGTTCCAAAATCCAGCTCTAGTGGTAAGCAAGCATGGTTGAGAAGAGTGTTATGCTACAACATCAGTGTAAAGGTCGAGAGGGCATATAAAGCCACGACAAATCCAAATCCCTCCTACTCAACACCAACTAGTAGTAGTCCCATATTGGTTGAGGCCTTGAGGGAATGGGTCGTTGTTCTTACATGGTTTAGGGCGATCATCACCTGATGAGCTAAATTTTGGGACTGAGTCTTAAAGATTCATTTTCTAACATGATATCAGAGTCGGGCATGTTCTTGTTCTTGGTTTACCCAATGTTGGCCTCCCAGGTTACATAGTCCACCCTCCAAATGTCTAGGCATGTGCAGGCCGGAGGGTGTTACAGTCTCAAATTGGTTGAGGGAATGAAATATTGTCTCCTTATATGGTCTTGGACATTAATCCTCACCCCATGAGCTAACTTCTGTAGTTGCCAACCCAAGGTTCGTTTTCTCAACACCAACAACATGATTAGGTGCTTGTATGGCCGTCCGGTTGTTTACTCGAAGAGGCGACAACAACAACAACAATAACTACACCTCAGTCCCAAACTATGCGTGACTACCACAATCTTTCTAGTTCCTTTAGATCCATCCTCAACCAATCTTCTACATAGTTCAGAAAATCATACTATTTCTCATTAGTTATCACTTCATTACTAGATCTAGCTTCACTAAAAGAGTTGGTGCTAAGTCCAGAAATTCAAGCCTATTCTATCACCAACAAAGGAGGCAGACTCTAGGTGAAAAGTTTGAACACTTCAGATAATAAAAGGTCGGTCGGGAAGTGCACTTGCCTAAGGGATCAAAACTGGATAAATTAGCTTAACTTGCATTTGCATCTCTAAGATCTCCTTATGTTCTTTGTTCAATCTAAAATAAACTGACCGAAGAGTAACCTAGCATCTTTCTAAAGGATTCATTTGAAGTGATCAAGAAATGCAGAGGAAGAATTCAATTAATGAGGTAAGAAGGAATGTAGGCCCGGTTATCTTAGACTCATATGAAGTATGTCATCTACCAAACAACCATATATCTTCTCTGACTCAAAGAAAACCATATCATCTATCGCCCAACAGTATTGTTTATTCAATAGAGTACAGCAACCAAAACTTCAATGGGAAAGCTTTAACCAGCTGCATTTGCTCAACTCCTAACGCAATGAAGTTAAAGACGGTTGAACACAAATGCAGTCAAGACTTCTCTATAACAGTTATCTTCTATAACATCATTTCACTATAACAACCATATTTTCTGTATTATAATATATGTTCTCTATAACAACATTTCGATATAGCAGCCAAAAAATATCAGAACAAACAATGTTGTTATAGAGAGCTTTGACAGTAAAATATTCCAAGAAAAGGGAAACAAAGACATATAGCGGAGCATGGAGATATGCATCAGTAACTTTCATCGGAAAAAGCTCTTCTGGTATTACTATTCTGTCAAAATAAACATAATAGTGCCTGGAGTCATGCTCAAGTACATGCACGATCTGGTAATACAAGCAATAAAACTAATTTAAGATCCTCAACACAGATAATGTAAAAGATTCAGAACCTAAAATCATCCGAACAAAGGACACCATTGTCTGATCTTCAGGTTTTACCTCTATTGTTCCCAATGTCATCCTACCTAAGGATAATAATATAAAGTAAATCAATACCCAAATCAACCCTGAGATTCATTCTTCTTAGCACTGTTCTCCCCTTCTCTTTCCTCCAACAATCTTCCCGCCTCCTCATCAGCAGCCTTCTTTTGTGCCTCGTTCGCCTTAAGAGCCTGCAATTTGGCATGGTTGTAATACGCCACGCCCAAGAAAGCCAATCCATATCCAACCAAATTCACAGGGGTAACAGTATCCTTAATCACGGACCAAGAAAACGCTATCAACAACCAATCCTTAACCACACCAGCAACATTCATAGTCAAAGCAGACGTCTTCCCCACGAGCAAAAACACAGCAAGATTCAACGCAAACGCGCAGAACGAATTAGTACCAAAGATCAACCAATCCAAATGGAAACTAGAAGTATCCTTCAACAACGGGTATTCCACGAAAATCCACGGAATGAACAAGAAAACCAAACAACAAGGCGCGACATAATAGAGCGAAGTAATCGGATTAAACGTAATTCCCTTTGATGTTAAAAGAATCTGAATCAGAACCAATCTAGTAGCCTCAAAAGCAACAGCACCTAGCTGTAACATCACACCCCATGTATCAAACTTAGCTTCACCATAAGCAGCAATAGCAACACCAATCGAAATCGACACCATGTTACACATAGTATCAGATTTAAAATTCTCTTTCTTGAACATAACTCCAATGGAATAAACAGCAACTGGCATCAAAGCTTTAAGCATTTGAATAAATGATACAGATAGATAAATATATGCAGAATTTGATAACCATAGTGAAAATGCATATAAAAGACCAATAGGTACCACAGATTTGCAATAAAGATCCACTGTCATAATAACAGGTTCAACAACTTTGAATACACGTACAAGAAGATAAGCCAATGAAGAACAAAAAGTCATGTGGATTATTGTTAGTGAAATAGGATAAGGCCAATTGTACAACTTACGATCCAGGATGTACTTGTTGTACACAATCACAGTGAATGAAAGGAAAATCCAAATTGCAACATACATGTATGAAAGCAATATTTTTTTCACAACCCCTTCACTTAAATTACCACCTTTCCCCATATTTTTGGCTCAAAACTTACAAAAAACAAGAAAAAAAATTCAAGAATTAGATTCTTGAATGAGAAATTAAGAAAGAGTTAGAATTATTTGGATGACTGAGAAGGTATATGGTGTGAGAAAAAGGGAGAAATTAAGGAGGAAAAAGTGGAGGCGTTACAGGACAAAGAGTGGAGAAGTGTGGAGAGAGTTTATATGCATGTGTAAGATAGTTAGGGGATGTGAAATTGAATCTGATGTTGTTGCTTTGACTTGGTAGTTAATTTATTGTTTTGCTTTAATAGTATATATATTTGGTAATTAGTTCATTGTTGCTTTAATAGTATTGGTAAGAAACAAATTTTTTTGTTGGTCCATCAAACAGCGGTGGGCTACTCCTCCCTTAACCAAAAATTTTGAATTTGAGTTTTGATATCGAAAAATTGAGCTTCCTTGAAATAGATCCTACGCAGTGTAAATTCAGATATAGCCGAGCTTCAACGAGAATAACAGACACTGGATGAAAAAAAATATATATATATACTATGTCTATTTTTTCTAATCTTATATTCGGTATCTATTAAGATTCAATTAAATTCGAATTCACTTCAAAAAATTATGTGTCAGGTAATAGTATTGGTAAGACAATGTTCTTTTTTGGGGCAAACTGATCCAATGGCTAGGACCATTTTTTTTTGTCGCATCAATATTCAGTAGTTGTATTAAAGTACGATTAAATTCAGATTTGCATAGAAAAGTCTTACATTTAGAATAAAACGCTTCTAATAAATATGACTTTGTACCAACGCTTTGAATCTCAGACTTCTTATTAAGGATGAAGGAGTATTTATTACTCCACCAGACCACCACAACTATTGTTGATGCACATATCATCAAACTTACTTAGCGCGTGATATTTATAAGAAAATAAAGTTAAGTATTATCTCTATATGGGCATTCTACTGGCAAAGAAGACTCCTATAAGTGGTAGTACCTAGTTGGGGCTTTATGGTATAATTCGTTGCCGAAAGATGTCTCTGCCGATTCAACGACTTTCCGATGTGATTGACAAGCAGCGGGGCATGAAACAGAGTTTAATTCATCGCGGCAGGAGTTCACCAAGTCTAAGAAAGGGTCGGTCATTCAACGAGAAGGGGTAAATCAGATCACCCAGCTAAGGCCCAATGTAAAATTGATACTTCCTTCGTCGTTTTTAATTTATTGTCCTAACAAATAAATTTGGTTTTTCAAATCTACTCTTGCTCTAATAAATACAGCAATTTTAGAGAGAAAAAAGTCTGATCAGCAATAACTTGAAGAAAAAAAAAGGGTAATTCAGTCAAATAACTATCATAATTAATGATATAAAATCATAAATAGCAAGTAAAAATGGATGGAAGGAATTTAAAAATACGTATTAATTAATCACGATTAACTCGTAAATTCTAGTTAAGAAAAAAATTACTATGAATTATTAAAACTAAAATATGATATTCAAATTTGATTAATATACAAAACAAAAAATTGCTTTTGGCTTACCAAAGATAACAGAGAAGAAGTCATCGAAAAAAATATTTTAGAAGCATCTAAAGTTTCATTTTCTTTATTCTATTATGGTGTATTAGTTTGCAAGAGGAAGAAAAGTGCGCAGAATATAAATAATGTGTGGCCATTATAAGAAAGATTTCAATTTAAGCAAAGTTGATACTTGAAATACGAGATAGTAATACCTATATTATGTTTTCTAAAAATTATTTGCTCAAAAGCAGCTGACATTTATTTATTATTTTACTAACTGTTGAATTTCAATGCAAAACGATGTAGTTTTAATGTAGTTATATAGTCCCATGCAAATTAAATTTCTTTCCCAAAAAGAACAAAAGAAAAAAATAAAAAGATTAGTAGCAGTAGCAATGAAATTATGGTGACAATGCTTGTAGAAGAAAAAAAAAGGAATAAGACATTTTAACTGTTGTTGTAATATTACAATAGATAACTAATTAAATATAGAAAAAGTGTAGACAACAATATATGTAAAGAATTAAATGATATGGTTAGTATTGTTACAATATTATTGTACTCAAGTTTATAAACATAAATTTAATACATTTGTCCACATAGTCCGTAGAGACCATAATTTATTTGGGATCTTTTTATTGAAATAAGAATGTTTACAGTTTTCCTGTTAGAAAACTAATAATTGACCATGCTCATAACAATTGTAAATTAATTAACAGTAAGACTATTTTTGACAATCAAAATATGTCAAGAACTATATAAACGCAAATGTGAGAGACATTTTTTTCCTTTTTTATTTCTTTAATTCCTTTTCATTTTTTGGAGGGAGGAGGAGAACAAGAAATAACCTATACTTGCACGGTGATTGATGAATGATATAGAGGAGGTAAACTGACTTTAATGTTAGGTTGGGAACTAGCAAAGTTTATAATTTAATACTCTCTTATTTACTTTTACTTATCACATTTTGCTTTTCGAGAATCAAATTACATGGATTTGATCAATATTTTAAGATATATTTTTTAATCATATTAATATAAGAAGAATATCAACTTAAAGTATTTTCCGTATAGTTTTCGAACATCTAAATTTTAATTTTAATTAAATTAATCTAATATTTTAATTCAATGTAACTTCAAAAATTAATCAAATTAACTCCTGGAAAGTGAAACGTGACAAATAAAAGTGAATAATGAGAGGACTAGTACTAATGAAAGTTCTGTTAAATATACACAATATACTTGTGTATATTGGTCTCGGCTTTGCACTCGGTATTGCTCTCGGTTTTGACTGAATTATACCATGTAATTTATGATAAATATTTAGTTTCCTAGTTTAGATAATGTTGTAATATAATTAGTATTGTACACTTACCATAATTATTGTATTACCATAAATGTATAGTTAGTATCCAAGTAGAATAAGGTTTTAGGAATGGAATAGGAATAGGATTCTCCTATTATAGAAATATGTAACTTGTATATATAGTCTTTCAATTAATGAAAATAATCAAGGGGATTATTTCTTTCATGGTATCAAGAGACTAGGTCTTGCTTCCGCCCTTGCTCTCGATTTTTTGTGCCAATTCTCGACCACAACCGGCTCCGTTTTCCATCCCCCTTCACCGGAATTCGTGATATTATTTACCTCCACTCTTCCCAAATTTCCCCTCCTCTCCCTTTGTTCTTTCGTTATGTCTAAGAACAATTTTCATCCTGCCCTCACGGTTTCTAACATCAAGAACAACATCCCTATTGTTCTTGAGATGAAAAACGTCCAATATGCAACGTGGGCGGAATTATTCAAAATTCACGCTATCTCCCATCAAGTCATCCATCACATAATTCCTCCCGCTACACCTATTCCCGCGGATGATCCTCAGTTATGGATTACTCTTGATGCTACCGTTCTCCACTGGATTTATTCCACTATTTCGGTTGACCTCTTACAGACGATCATTGAGCCGGACACTACGGCTATAGCTACCTGGAATAAATTGCGTGACATATTCCAAGATAACCAACATTCACGTGTTATCACACTCGAGCAGGAATTCTCTCAATTTCGCATGGAAGAATTTCCAAACGTGTCTGCATATTGCAAGTAACGCAAAGAGTTGGCAGACCAACTCCGTAACGTTGACGCACCTATGACAAATAATCGTCTGGTTCTACAATTGGTTGCCGACCTTTATGAGGCCTATAATGGCGTTGGAGCTCTCATTCGTCAAAGCAATCCACTTCCCGCTTTTTATCAAGCCCGCTCCATGCTTACTTTGGAAGAAGCCGGTTTGGCTAAGAAGGCGACTACCGGAGCAAGCCCTGTAGTCTTGATGACGTCCTCCGAAAATTCTTCGGGGTTTAGTGATAATTCGGGCCAAAACCGTGCTCATGGTGGCGGCAAAAATAATCGTAAGAATAATGACAAAAACCGTGGGGGCAAACGGGGCGGTTCCGGTGGTGGTGCCGATAGACAACAATCCGACAGTGGGACATGTCCGGTCAACAGTAGACCACCTCCCTACTGGTCCCAGCCATGGGACCCATGGCAGTGGGTCATGGCCCAACAACCTCTATTTTCCAGGGCCTTCCAACGAACAGTGGGCTGGACAACCCCAGTTCAGGCCGAACAATCAGACTTCTTCCTCTCGGTTCAGCACTGGGCCGGGCCAGCAGGGTGGACTGCTTGGGCCTCGGCCCACACAAGAATTCTCAGTAGTGGGCCCCACACCGACATTGAGGTCGCAATGCACACGTATGGGTTGACGCAACCGGATCCGAATTGGTACATGGACACCGGCGCAACGACACACATGACTTCCGATCAAGGTACTCTCTCGTCTTATTTCAATTTAAGCAACCCTCGTGGTATAATTGTCGGTAATGGTAACTCTATTACAATTCAGGGTTATGGTCATAAAACTTTGTCTCCCCCCAATCCACCCCTTATCTTGAAAAATACTTTACATGCCCCCAAATTGATTAAAAACTTAGTGTCTGTCCGAAAATTCAGCACTGACAATTCTATTTCTGTTGAATTTGATCCTTTTGGTTTCTCTGTGAAGGATTTCAAGACGGGGAGTCCTCTCATGAGGTGTGATAGTAGGGGAGATCTTTATCATATCACACCCGATTTCAGTCCATCGAGTCCAGCCTTGCCGTCAGCATTTGCAGCCCTTACTCCTTCCTTGTGGCATGCTCGGTTTGGTCATCCGGGGTCTTCTATTTTGTCATCATTACATAAAAATAATTTTATTTCATGTAAAGGTACGAATAGTACTCCAAATTGTCAGTCTTGTTCTTTGAGAAAAAATATTAGGTTGCCATTTGTAGACTCAAATTTTCATATTTTAATGTCATTTGATATTATTCATATCGACTTATGGACGTCTCATGTTCTTAGTTCTTTGGGTCATCGGTATTATGTTCTCTTTTTGGATGATTATTCTAAGTTTTTATGGACGTTTCCGATTGCGAATAAATCTCAAGTTTTTTCTGTCTTCTTAAAATTTAGAGCATTTATTAGAACCCAATTCGAACGAGAAATAAAAAATATTCAGTGTGATAATGGCAAAGAATATGACAATGGGATATTTCGGGAATTCTGGTGCTAATAATGTGATCAATTTTCATTTTTCTTGTCCTCATACGTCTTCACAAAATCGGAAGGCCGAACGCAAAATTCGTCCCATAAATAACATTGTCCGCACTCTCTTAATTCATGCTTCCGTACCCCCATATTTTTGGCATTATGCTATTCAAATGGCTACATATCTCCTTAACATAATTCCCTCCAAAGGTCTGACATATTCTTCCCCCCTTCAAATTTTATATAATAAGACTCTTTTTTATTCTCATCTTCGAGTTTTTGGGTGCTTGTGTTATCTATTATTCACGTCCACCACAATTAACAAACTTCATACCCGGTCTACTCCGTGCGTGTTTTGGGATTTTCCATCTAATCACCGTGGTTACAAATGCTTTGATTTATCCTCCAATAAAATCATCATTAATCGCCATGTAATTTTTTTATGAAACCCAATTTCCATTTGCTAAAGTTAATACTCCCGAGCCTAGTTCGTATAATTTTTTGGATGATGGTATATCCCCGTATATTACTCACCATTTTTCAGACATGTCCCGCACCCAAAATTCTCCAGCGGGCTCACTGCCCGCTGGCCCCACTGGTTCGTCGCACACTACCGTCACTGGATCAATTCCAGCGATTAGGCCAGTCCAGCCCAATTCTGGAACTGGTCCAGTTCCAGCGCCAGATTACCGTCTTGGGCCAGCAGGCCCACTGCCTGTTGGCCAGTCCATCCTGAACCCAGAAAATTTCCAAAATCCGCCCACTTCTTCCTCAAGTCATAGGCCAATTACTCGTAGTCAGCGGGGTGTTTTTAAACTAAAGAGATATTTTAATTTAAATTCTAATGTTCTCAAATCATCCTTACCCCGTACTCCTGTGTTTGCTTTAAATGAACCAAAT
Source organism: Anisodus tanguticus (assembly GCA_034509755.1). Lineage (NCBI taxonomy): Eukaryota > Viridiplantae > Streptophyta > Magnoliopsida > Solanales > Solanaceae > Anisodus > Anisodus tanguticus. The sequence goes on from CM067558.1 coordinate 5,264,635, forward strand.
TGGAAAATTGTTATGACCGATGAATATAATGCTCTTATTGATAATAAGACGTGGGAGTTGGTGCCCCGTCATTCTGGTATTAATGATATTAGGTCTATGTGGATTTTGCTCACAAGGAAAATTCAGATGGTTCATTTGCACGACATAAGGCGTGGCTTGTGGGTGATGGTAAGACTTGGCAGGTTGGGGTGGATTGTGGTGATACATTTAGTCTGGTGGTCAAGCCAGCTACCATTCGCACTGTACTCAGCTTGGTTCTTTCGAAAGCATGGTCTATTCATCAGTTAGATGTAAAGAATGCTTTCCTACATGGTGATATCAAGGAAATAATTTATATGCATCAGCCGTTGGGATTCAGGGATCCCAAACATCCTCATCATGTTTGTTTGTTGAAGAAGTCCTTATATGGGCTTAAGCAGTCTCCACGGGCCTGGTATACAAGGTTTGCTGACTATGTTTTGACTATTGAGTTCACTTACAGCAGGTCAGATAATTCCTTGTTCATCTACCATCGTGGTTCGTCCTTGTCCTACATTCTGTTATATGTGGATGATATCATTTGACTGCCTCTTCTGATGCCTTACGCCAGTCTATCATGACCATGCTCAGCTCTGAGTTTGCTATGAAAGACTTAGGGCCCTTGAGTTACTTTTTGGGGATTGCCGTCACTCGCCATTCCGATGGATTGTTCTTGTCTCAACGGAAGTATGCAGCTGAGATCATCGAGAGGGCTGGGATGTCATCCTGTAAGTTCACTTCCACTCCAGATGATATAAAGCCCAAGCTTAGTACCGCGTCCGGCGTTCCCTACGAGGATCCGACCCACTATCGCAGTCTTGCAGGGGCCCTTCAGTATCTTACCTTTATGCGCCCAGTTATTACGTATGTTGTCCAACAGGTGTGCTTGTTCATGCATGATCCCAGAGTTGAGCACATGAATGCACTCAAACGCATCATTCGGTATATTCAGGGTATCCTTGACTATGGGTTGCATTTATATCCTTCCTCGACGTCCACACTTGTCTCGTATACGAATGCTGATTGGGGTGGATGTCCCGACACCAAACGGTCTACGTCGGGCTATTGTATGTTTCTTGGCAACAATTTGGTCTCCTGGTCAGAAAAGCGTCAGTCGACTCTATCCCGTTCAAGTGTCAAGGCTGAATATCGATGAGTGGCTAATGTGGTCTCAGAATCATGTTGGTTACGTAATTTGCTTTTGGAGCTTCATTGTCCCATTCAGAAGGCAACCTTGGTTTATTGCGATAATATTAGTGACATCTACCTTTCTGGTAATCCGGTTCAGCACCAACGCACTAAGCATATCGAGATGGACATTCACTTTGTCCGTGAAAAAGTTGTTCGGGGTCTGGTACGCATCTGTCATATCCCGTCAAGATATCAAATTTCAGACATCTTTACAAAGGGTCTTCCCTCAGTCCTTTTTGAAGACTTTAGGGACAGTCTCAGCGTTCGAAGACCGCCCGCTATGGCTTCGGGGATATACATGTGTATATTGGTCTCGGCTTTGCACTCGGTATTGCTCTCGGTTTTGACTGAATTATACCATGTAATTTATGGTAAATATTTAGTATCCTAGTTTAGGTAATGTTGTAATATAATTAGTATTGTACACTTACCATAGTTATTGTATTACCATAAATGTATAGTTAGTATCCAAGTAGAATAAGTTTTAGTAATAGAATATGAATATGATTTTCCTATTATGGAAATATGTAACTTGTATATATAGTCTTTCAATTAATGAAAATAATCAAGGGAATTATTTCTTTCAAGTTCTTATGCAAATTACAAACAAACAAAAAATCTCACGCAATAGGTGTAAGTGTGAATTACACAAGGAAAGGATGAGTTTGGTATTTAAAAATTAAGTTGTTAAAGAGCTTTTTGCATTGAAATTGGTCATTCATGATCAGAGAATTCGTAGGTAGAGATCTTCGTGGGATCGTGAAGGGAATCTCAATCGATCTTTTCTAGAATTTCTTATCACACTATACATGGAGATCTTTCAATAGCTTAATCGAGTCCTGTAAATATCAAATATCGAATGGTTAAACTTGAAAAAGGAAGGATAATTCACACAATTGCCCTATTTTGGGGTGGTCTTTAATTTTTGTCCTCAACTTGGTGGTCTTTAATTTTTTCCCTTCGTTTAAAAAATGATCGAAAATAACTCTAAGGTTGTGGTTTCAAATTCTAGCAGATTAAAAAAAAAATTGTAAGGCAAGATTTCATAGAAATTATGCCTATTTGGCCAAAGTTGTATAGAGATTATGCCTTAAGGGGCATAGTTTCTATGTAACTATGCATGAAGGCAAAGTTTCGTTGAAAATTAAAATTATGCCTTGTCCGGCTAGATACATAGAAATTATTTCTCTTAAGGTATAGTCTTTATACAACTTCGGCCGAATAGACATAATTTGATGAAAAATTTACCTTGCGATTTTTTTCCTTTTTACCTCTGCTGGGATTCGAATCCAATATTTTTTATTTCATAGAACCGTGAAGAAAGAATATTTGGCCCACAATTTTTTATTAAATGAAAATCAGAGACAAAAAAAATCAGTGCTTTAAGAGGCAAAAATTAAAAATCAGTCCATTGAAACGGCAATCCGCGCAAAGAAAAAAAAACTACAGTCTGAATCTCACTATTCAATAGTTTTTCCTTCTCTAAAGTAATAATCAAAATTGGAAATAGTAAACATTTACTCTTGCTAAAGTTTCCACCGTACTATATTAGCTTATCATGATTAAGTGAGGCAAAAATATGCAACAATTAATCATACTATTGGTGAAGGCATATTTTACAAAAACATATCATATATTTATTGAGTCGATATAAATATTTTATACCACTATGTTTTTACCTAAAAATATTTAGTTAAGTGAATTCAGCTCCTCATTGCTTAATTACAAATCTCGATACCGAGTTTCCTCCTCCCTTTTTAGTAACAAAATAAATCAAAAGTAAGATCAAACTGAGAGTTAATAGCATAAATAAAGATGGATTTGTGAATGAGAAATATATTCGAGTCTTGAGTATGATTTTTTTTTTGATAGAGTGATTTTCTGAATGGGCCCATCCGAATGAGAATCTGATTAGTCGGGCTCCAAGGCAGGTATCGAATACAGAATGAGTATAAAAAAAATAAAAAGCACACGTGGCTAACTATTATGTATTGCACTTTGAGTACTTTGGAGGAAGTGAAACTAATTAAGCGAATTTTACGCGAAAACTCCACATGCCTAACGGGACCGACTTGAAGTGAAGCTAATAAATGGAGAGAATTGACTATTCTTTCTTCTTTTTTTCATATGTTTAGTGCACATTTTGTGGAGCTTTATTGGTAACCTTTACTTTTTCTTATACTCCTTCCCTTTCGAATTAAAACTTATAGTATTTTCTGTATAATTTTTAAATATTTAAATTTTAATTATAAAATATTGAGTTGATTCAATTGAATTTAGCTTCAAAAAATTACTCAAAATAACTTTGGAAAAGGGAAAAATTAATTTTGGGAAGATGAGAGTATTCTTCCTCCTTTAAAAAAAAAACAAATTCGTCCTAGATGGAATAACACCATCAAAAGCACCTCCCCCCCCCCCCCCCCCCCCCGCAATTCAAACGTAGTGTCAATATTAACTAAATTAATTTGATCAAGAATAAGTTGGTGCTATTCGAAGACGGTGATGGTGCTCATACATTCCGTGCTTTTAACCTAACTCAAATCAAAAAAATTTATTCAATAATCACCGCTAACTGTGTCGCTTTAAAAAAAATCAACCATGATTTTGTTTCTTTCAAATCTACTTGATAGACATACATTTTTTTAAAAAAATTAATGCAAATCTAGTGAAAGATAAGTATAATAAAAGAAAATTTATATAGTTGATATCAATTAGTTTGAATATATTCCAGTCATTGTTAATATATTCACTTTCTCATCTTAATCTTATTAGAGATTCTTATGTCACTAGAAAATATAGAAAAGTTCTAATACTTTTCATATTTTTATATAATATTCGACCCATATAAACTTAAACGGGATATAAGGCGGTATTAGTTGTTGTTGTACCCTTACTTCAAAATGATCTATACTCTTGCAATTTTCTAAAAGATTTCAGGGGAAATAAAGGGTAATTTGAAGAGTAATAAAAGATAATTTGTCTAATTTAACCAATAATAAAATGTCACGTATTAACTGATTTCTTGGTATAGAAAGGAGTAAGAAATGGAAAGAGACTACGTACTAGACACAACTTTGATACGTGACATTTTATTATTGGCTAAATTTTGTAACTGTTGGAAATTTGTCTTTGGCGGGAGTTGCGACCGACCAACTTTAACGGCTTAAACACTAGTGTTACGTATGTTGGAGAATCCGGTTCTTCACACATGCATGATCTACTCAGTACGTAGATAACCGTAGGACCAAGAATCGTCAAATTTCATTGAGAAATGAAAGAGATATTGGTTCACGAAGTGAGGTGTTTGAAGCATGGAAAGTGTGGTGTTGTGTTCAATTCTCCCTCATCGGTAGAGGAAGAAAGAATTGTTGTGTATATAAGACTCGAAATTGGTTTGGGGTTTGGGACCCCCAAGGGGTATCCCATGTGTTTAAAGGAAGGAGGACCTAGATGTGCTTCGGTTCAAGGAAAGACCACACGCGCGCCGCCGCCCGCCCGTCCGGTTCCGGTTCCGGTTCCGGGTTCTCGGGCTGTGGGCTGTGGGCCTCCTGATATTATCTTTTTGGGCCAGAGAACTTTGCCAGAAGTACAGTTTGATCCCAGAAGTTTCAGATTGTACAGTTTGAAACGCCAAGCACTCAATTCAGCCATTTATTTTGGCTGAATTACTCCTCCTATAATGGCCAAATCCGTTGGTCTTTTCACCATTTATTTTGGTGACTTTACTACCTCCATAATGGCCACTATTTGGCCAATAATGGTTGTTATGGAGGCAGTTAAACAGCCCTCCCTCACCTATATAAACACCCCTTACACCATTGTTGAGGTGCACAGAAAATATACTTGCAATATACACGAAAATACACAAGCAAAACAGTTTCTTCCTACATCTTCCTAGCATCATTTCATTGCTCAATATTCTTCACGGTAACTCTTGAGTTTCCTTTGCTCAAGTGTTCCATTGCTGTTTTATCTTGGGAGACGAATTGTCCAGGACGTATAAAGGATACATACGGGGCAATATTGTCTTAAGGACAGAGTGCCACACTCGACTCAGCAAGCAAACAAAAACAGTTTTCCAATTTTCTTGTTCATCTTTGTAATTTTCAGATTTCTAGTTGAATTGTAATTTCAATTCTTACATTAGCAGTTACTTGTAAATTTCGTTTTCTGCAACCTTTGTAATATCCAACAGTAACAACGTAACCAAATAAAGTTAGGTGACTTTATGAGCTTTAATTGATATAGTATCACCTTAATTGGTGCAATGAATAACTTGTGTCACCGAACAAAAGCAGAGGGATCTGGATTTAACTCATATATGATGGTTCCGTTCCTTTTCTAATAATTTGGTATTCGAGATTTAATGTTACTTCAAAAAGAAAGTCATTTGCCAATAATATTTTTCATTGTCATATGTTGTCTGTTATTGTTGAAACTATTTTCGCAACAAAAATTGTTGCATGCCGTTGCAATAGCTTTCGATGCAAAAAGTTTTTTGCAATAACTTTTTTATTGTAATTTACGTTTTTAGCAACAATATATTAAATTTTTATTGTCATTTACGTTTTTTAACAATAATATATTTATTGTTACTAAAATTTTATTGACAATTCTATACTTTCTTGTAGTGTGTCCTACAAATTTAAAATTGCATCACAAACCCATTATGGGGTAAAACGTTCCTACAAGAATGATACATATGCAATATCTGAAATAGATCGGAAGCCCTCGAGATTAAAGGCGTGTTGTTCCTAAACTAGTCTTAAATAGATCTTTTTTCTTTTTTCATTTCATCACGCCCTTCTCATTGTTAAGCAATTGCTGGTACATATTCAGTGCACATTCTTCTCTTTCATGAAATCCGATTAAATAATATACACCTTTATTTGATTCGAAAGAAATAATCCTTTATTATTTTCATTAATAAAAGAGTGTATATATATATAATTTATAATTTTTTATAATAGGAAAATCATATTCTTATTCTACTCTCAAAACCCTATTCTAGTTGTACAAGAATCCTATAATTATGGTAAATGTACAATACTAATTTAATACAATATTTACACTAATTAAACTTACCAAAAACTGTGATATACACGTGTTTGTATCCCGTGTATACCACGGTTTCACATATGGTAATTTACCTTGTGAAACCGTGATATACATGGTATACAAACCCATGTATATCACGGGTATAACTAACACACCCCCGCAGTCATAGCGGGCGGTCTTCGTACGTTGAGACTGTCCATAAAATCTTCAAAGAGCACTGACGGAAGACCTTTGGTAAAGATGTCTGTAATTTGATACCGGGAAGGGACATGACAGACACATACTTGTCCACGAGATACCTTTTCGCGAACAAAGTAAATATCCATCTCGATGTGTTTAGTGCGCTGGTGTTGAACTGGATTATCAGACAGGTAGATGACACTAATATTATCACAATAAACCAAGGTAGCTTTCTGAATAGGACAATGAAGCTCTAAAAGAAGATTACGTAACCAACGGGATTCAGAGACCACATTGGCTACCCTTCGATACTCGGTCTCTGCACTAGAGCGAGATAATGTAGACTGACGCTTCGCATACCATGAGACCAAGTTATTACCAATAAACATACAATAGCCGGACCTGGAACGTCTGGTATCTGGAAAGCCACCCCAATCAGTATCAGTATACGAGACAAGTGTAGATGTTAATGAAGGATATAAATGTAAGCCATAGTCAAGTGTCCCTTGGATGTATCGAATAATGTGTTTGAGCGCATTCATGTGCTCAACCCTGGGATCATGCATAAACAAGCACACCTGATGTACGACATACGTAATATCTGGTCTCGTGAAAGTAAGATACGGAAGAGCCCCTGCAAGACTGCGATAGTGAGTCGGATACTAGTACGGTGAGCCAACCGCAGCACCCAGCTTGGGCTTAGTATCAACCAGAGTGGAAGTAGACTTGCAAGAGGACATACCTGCTCGCTCAATGATCTCAACGGCATACTTGTGATAAGAACAACCCACATGCATGAAGAGAGACATCAATCCCCAATAACTCAAGGACCCCAAGTCTTTCATATCAAATTCAAAACTGAGCATTGTCATGATAGACATTCGCAAAGCATCAGAAGAGGTAGTCAAGATAATATCATCAACATATAATAGTTTATAAGCCAGGGAAGGACCACGACGATAAATGAATAATGAATTATCAGACCTGTTGTGTGAAACCCCAATATATGAAACATAGTCTGCAAACCGCTTATACCAAGCATGTGGGCCTGCTTAAGCCCATACAATGACTTCTTCAATAAACAGACATGATGAGGATATTTTGGGTCTCGAAAACCCAAGGGCTGATGCATGTAAACCATTTCTTTAAGATCACCATGTAAGAAAGCATTATTCACATCTAACTGATGGATGGGCCAAGCTTTCGAAAGAGCCAGACTGAGAACAGTGCGAATGGTAGCCAATTTGACCACCGGACTAAACATCTCACCACAATCCACGCCAACCTGCTGAGTCTTACCATCACCTACAAGACGAGTCTTATGCCTTGCAAAAGTCAGAATTATCCTTATGAGTAAAAATCCACATAGACCGAATTATATTAACACCATAAGGACGGGGTACCAACTCCCACATCTTATTTGCAATAAGAGCATCATATTCGTCAGTCATAGCCAATTTCCAATTCGGGTCATTTAATGTGGACACTGGTTATGGGGTAGAAGGGATTTAAGAACATTAGAATTTAAATTAAAATATCTTTTCGATTTAAAAATACCCCGTTGACTATGAGTAACCGGTCCGTGACTCGGGGTAGAATTGGATGGATATTGGGAAGTATCTGGACATGTGGCAGTGGGCCTGTTGGCCCAATACTGGAACTAGGACCGACATTGGAAACATAAACTGGGGCAGAACTGGGCTGGATAGGCGGCCCAGTTGGTGGCCCAATAATTGTAGACTGCGAAGGTATTGGATGACCAGCGGACAGTGGGCCCGCATGCGGATTTTGGGTGCGTGACTGGTCAGATAAATGGTGGATAATATATGGGGAGACATCGTCATCTAAAATATTATACGAACTAGGCCCGAGACTATTTACCTTTGCAAATGGAAATTGGGTTTCATCGAAAATAACATCGCGACAAATGATGATTTTATTAGACGGCAAATCAAAACACTTGTAACCACGATGATTAGAGAGATAATCCAAAAACACACAAGGAATAGAACGGGCTTGAAGTTTATTAATTGTAGTTGACGGGAAGAACGGATAACATAAGCACCCAAAGACCGTAATATGTGAATACGAATGAGTCTTATTAGATAAGATTTAAAGAGGGGAGGAATTGTCAAACCTTTGGTAGGAAGTATGTTAAGAAGATAAGTAGTCATTTGTAGAACATGATGCCAAAAAGAAGGGGGTATAGAAGCATGGACCATTAGAGTTCGGACAATATTATTAATGGTACGAATTTTTTGTTCAGTTTTTCCATTTTGTGAAGACGCATGAGGACAAGAAAAATGAAAAACAATGCCATTATTTGAACGAAATTCCCGAAACATCCCATTATCATATTCCTTGCCATTGTCACATTGAATGTTCTTTATTTCTCGTTCGAATTGGGTACGGATGAATGCTCTAAATTTTAAGGTGGAAAAAACTTGCGATTTTTTCGCTAACGGAAAAGTCCATAAAAATTAGAATAATCATCCAAACATAGAACATAATAATGATGGCCCACAAAACTTAAACAGGAGATGTCCATAAGTCGCTATGAATAATATCAAATGGCATTAAAGTATGAGAAGTAGAGTCTACAAACGGCAATCTAACAAGTTTTTCTAGTGGACAAGATTGACAAATTGGAGTACTATGCGTATCCTTACAAGAAATAAAATTGTTTTTATGTAAGGAAGAAACAATAGACGACCCAGGGTGACCCAAACGTGCATGCCATAAGGAAGGAGCGAGGGCTGCAAAAGTAGATGGCAAGGCTTGACTCGAGAGACCGGATGTGGGCGTGATAGGATAAACATCTCCTCTACTATCACATCTCATGAGAGGAATCCCCGTCTTGAAATCCTTCACAGAAAATCCAAAAGGATCAAAATTAACAGAAACTGAATTATCAGTAGTGAATTTACGGACATACACCAAATTTTTAATTAAGTGAGGGGTATGAAGGGCATTTTTCAAGACAAGAGGTGGATGGGTAGATAAAGTCTTATGACCGTAACCACGAACTGGAATTGAATTGTCATTACCAACAATAATGTCACGATTGTTGCTCAAATTGGAATAAGACAAGAGAGTACCTTGATCGGACGTCATGTGGGTAGTGGCGCCGGTGTCCATGTACCAATTCGGGTCCGAAGGATTTAATCTAAGAGTGTGCATCGCAACTTCAATGTCGGTAGGGGTGGGTCCCGCTGCATGGTGGGCCTGGTAGGACTGAGGCCCAAGCACGCCGGCTTGCCGCCCCAGCCCAGAAGTTCCTCTCGGGTTCCACTATGGGCCTGAATAACTGGGCCTGCTTGATGGCGGAAACTGGGCCAGTTCAAGTTGGCACCATACGACAGAAAATAGGAGTTGTTAGGCCCAAGCCCACTGGCCCAGTTCCATGGCCATGGGCCCAAGGGTTGTGGCCAGTTGGCTTGCGGCCAACTGCCCCGAGGACCATTGCCACCCCCGTTATTGCCACCTAGGTTGCCGCCACAATTTTTACCATTATTTTTGCGATTCTAACCCTTTTTCCTGCCACCGTTGTTGCGGTTTTAGCCGGAATTGTTGGAGACGGATGGAGGAAAGGTGGACTCGGTCACCATGACGAGAAAAGGGGCCCCAGTGGCTGATTTCTTAGCCAAGCCTGCTTCTTCGAGCATGAGCATGGAACATGCCTAATAAAATTGCAGAAGATGACTGCTCTGACGAAGAAGTGTACCAACACCACTATAGGCCTCAGATAGGACTGCAACCATCTGAAGGATAAGACGTTCGTTGGTAATGGGCGCACCAACGTTGCGGAGTTGATCCGCCAATTCTTTCAACCTTTTGCAGTATGCTGAGACATTGGGGAAGTCTTCTATAATGACGTGGGAGAATTCCTGCTCAAGGGTAACAACACGAGAATTTTGATTATCTTAGAATATATCATGTACTCTATTCCAAGCATCCATCGTCGTACTATCAGGTTCGATAATCATTTGCAATAGGTCGATAGAAATAGTGGAGTAAATCCACTGAAGAACGGTAGCATCAAAAGTTGTCTATAACTTAGGATCATCTTCGGGCTTGGGCACCTCCGTATCCGCAGGAGCCGCGGGGATAATGTGATGGAGGACTTGATGCGATAGTGCGTGAATTTTGAACACTTCGACCCACGTCGCGTATTGGACGTTTTCTATCTCAAGAATGATAGGGATGTGATTCTTGATGTTAGAAACAGTAAGGGCATGGTGAAATGTGTTCTTAGCCATAATAGCAACACAAGATGTGATGTAGGGATTGGGAAGAGAGGAGGTACCACCGGGCACGAAAACCGAGAAGAGAGGCTCGGAACTCGATGCAAAAAGTGGATGAAAATTTGGGAGAGAATTTGAGACTTAGACTTTTGATACCATGAAAGAAATAATCCCTTGATTATTTTCATTAATGAAAAAGTATATATACAATTTACGATTTTCCATATTAGAAAAATCATATTCCTATTCTACTCCCAAAACCTTATTCTAGTTGTACAAGAATCCTATAATTATGGTAAGTGTACAATACTAATTTAATATAATATTTACAGTAGTTAAACTTACAAAAAACCGTGATATACACGGGTTTGTATACCGTGTATACCACGGTTTCACAATGGTAATTTACCTTGTGAAACCATGATATACATGGTATACAAACCCATGTATATCACGTGTATAACTAACATTATGTAAAACTGACATTTTGGGGGTTACATGTTTATGTATGTGCCAGAGAAAAGTTTTACACGTAGGTGGCTTTTAAATAACGTGATAATCACAATTCTTTATATTGTAGAACCCGTTTGGGTTAGCTAAATTTAAGTAGCTTTTAAGTAATAAGAGCTGAAAAGCAATTTTTTAATAGTGGAGTTGAATTTATGATTAAGCAGTTATACGTTTGGATAGAAGTGCTGGAGCTGAAAATAAGCAGCTGGTGTGTTTGGTAAAAAAGTGTTGAAATACTCTTTGATAGGATATTGTACATCTCCTATATTAGGTAAAATTGTAGTCCAATTGTAATTAGAAAGTGTAGTCCAATTATAATTAGGAAGATTAGTTACCTAGTTTGTAAAGGAGTAGATTATTATGTAACACTATATATATTGTACATAATGATCAATGATAGGCAGGGAACATATTTTTTCATGGTATCAACAACTAAAACCTAAAATTCTCTTCCTAATCTATCCTCTTCCCCAAACTTTTCAATGGCTGAACAACCTAAATTACATCCTGCTCTTGCAGTTAACCACATCAAGAATTTCATTCCCATAACTCTTGAGATGGAAAATGGTCAGTATTCATCTTGGGCGGAATTATTTAAGATTCATTGTCGTGTGTAAAAAGTTATCGACCATATCATCCCTCCTAAATCAAAGCCCCTGGAACACCCTGATGTTTCTAATGATAACATTTGGTCCCGCTTAGATGCAGTTGTCCTACATTGGATCTACGACACGATCTCAAACGATCTATTGTATACAATCATTAAAACTAACGCCACATCCCGACAACCATGGGAGCGCTTGAAAAGTATTTTTCATATAATAATAAGACACAACGTGCCTTGTACCTAGAAAATCAATTTAAGGACATTCAGCAGGGCGATTTTCCAAATGTGTTGGCTTATTGTCAGGAACTTAAGATGATTGTCGATCAACTCTTTAACGTCGGTGCACCGGTCACTAATCAATGGTTGGTGATACAACTTATTGCGGGTTTGAATAAAACTTATGACGGTGTCACTATCATCCTCCAATAATGCACGCCATTGCCTCCATTCTATGAGGTCCATTCGAGACTCATTCTTGAAGAAACCCAAAAAACAAAGCGGGTCGCGGCTCATACAAGCACCGCCAACGCCGCCCTCATCACTATCGGTGGCCCCTCCACCGAAAGCAGGGTCCCATTTTCCAGTTCACAAAACCAGCAACCCAACGACCCAACACACAACCTGCCTTCCCGAAATCACCATAAAGGGCGAAACGCCGACAAAGCCTGTGGCAGTCGTGGCGAGTGCAACAGCCATGGTAGGAGAGGCCAGCTACTGCCGGCCGACATCAACCCGTAGCGGTAGTGGCATCAGCCTCCATCGTAGGCTACCTACCCCTCATGGGCTACGTAGGGCCAGCCGACTTGGGCTGCTCTACCTTGACCATACCTGACAACCTCCTGGGCCCCACTTACAGTCCAACAGCCCCAGCCCAGCATCCTTGGCACACGTCCACAACAGGCATAGAGTGCACAAGTCTCTCCTCCTTCCACCTATGCCCCGACGGATATTGAGGCAACTATGAACACGATATCCCTCAATATTACAGACAACATTTGATACATGGATATTGGCGCCACATCTCATATGACGGCATCCCAAGGTACTCTCTCGTCTTATTTCAATATGAGCAATTTAAATTGTCATATTATTATTGGTACTGGACACGACATTTCTATTTGAGGTTGTGGACAATCATTCCTCTCCCCACAACACCCCCCCCCCATTAGCTTTAAAAAATGTGCTCCATATCCCGACACTTATAAAAAATCTAATCTATGTGCGTCGTTTCACAACCGACAATAATGTTTCACTTGAATTTGATCCTTTTGATTTTTCTGTAAAGGACCTTATGACAGGAATGCGAATAATGCGATGTGATAGCACCGGGGACCTTTACCCTAGTACCACCACTGTCGGTCATCTAGCCGCGTCTCCATCATCTCTTTTAGTTATTTCCTCCACTTTATGACATAATAGATTAGGACATCCGGGAGACTCTGTTTTACGCTCCTTCGCCAAAATAAATTTATAGATTGCAAACATGTATCTTATTCTCCTATTTTTGAATCTTGTATTTTTGGGAAACATGTGAAGTTGCCATTTTATTCTTCATCTACCTGTACTTTAATGTCTTTTGATATAATACACAGTGATTTATGGACTTCTCCTATTTTAAGCACAACTGGATACTATATGTTGTTTGTAGATGATTATTCAAACTTCCTGTGGACTTTTCCCATTGGAAATAAATCCCAACTCTATTCTATTTTTTCTTCATTCAGCACCTTCATTAAGAAACAAATGTTTTCAATGTGACAATGAAAGGGAATTCGATAATAATAAATTCAAACTTTTCTGTGCCAAAAATGGCCTTGCTTTTTGTTTTTCCTGTCCTCACACCTCTCCACAAAATGACAAAGCTGAACGAAAAATTAGGACCATAAACAACGTAGTTCGTGCCCTCCTTGCTCATGCATTTATCCCCCCTCCTTTTGGCATTACGCTTTATCCATGGCAACCTATCTCTTAAACATTCTCCCCAACAAGTCTCTCAAACACAAGTCTCCCACTCAAGTTCTCTATCTTCGGGATCCTTCCTATAAGCATTTAAGAACTTTCGGATGTCTATGCTACCTCTTTCATCCCTCCATACAAATCAACAAGTTGCAACCTAGGTTCATCCTATGTGTATTTCTGGGTTACCTCCATAATCATCGTGGTTACAACTGTTACGACCTGTCTAGCCGAAAAATAATCGTTTCTCATCATGTCATATTTGATGAGTCTCAATTTCCCTTTATCAAACTCAATTCTACACCTCTGAATTCGTATGACTTCTTAAATGACGACATTAATTCCTTTATAATTCATCACTTGCAAAATCATTCGCTACCGTCACCGATGCCCGACCCACCTCCCTTTGTACTGTATCGGGTAGGCCAGCCAGTCCCTCCACATACTCCTTGGAACAGCCACTCTCGGCTACCCGAGGTCACTCCCTCCCCTCAAACAACGCCCCCTCCCCTTCTTCTCGATTCCGCTTCTCTCTCTCGGCATGCACCTCTGCCCTAGTTGCTTTCCGATCCCACCCCACCTCCCGCAGAACCCACACGGATTATGGAAACCCGTGCTATGCACGACATTTTCAAACCCAAATGACAATTTAATTTGTTGAATTCGGTTGCCCCTTCACCTCTTCCTCGCAACCCGAAAAATGCCTTGTCCGATCCTAATTAGAAATCTGTCATGATTATTATATAATGCTCTTATTGAAAATAAGACGTGGGAGCTAGTGTCATGTCCTCCTGATGCTAATGTTATTCGTTCTATGTGGATTTTTAGACATAAAAATAAATATGACGGTTCTTTTGAGAGGCACAAGGCCCATCTTGTATGAAAAGTGAGTGATCAGATTTGTTATGTGAAAAACCAAAGATGGGCTTGTGCCTCTCAAAAGTTGAATATTCACTTTGAGAAAGTTGAATATACAAAGTCCACGAGCAACTTTCTCACGTACAAAGTGAATATTCAACTTTCTCACGTACAAACTTGTCCACGATCAACATATAACAGTTTGGAATGCGTCATCCACCTTACATTTTTTTCTAATATAATTGTGAATAGCCATAGTAGCAAATACGATATCCCTTGTAGATTTGAAAAGTTAAGCTTTGATCTGCGAAGTGCCTCACCAAATATACAAACTATCATGAGCTGCTCTTTCCCACCCATCCCATACAAATGTAAAATATATATTAAAATCGATCACAGAAAGAATATTGAGTTGGATAACCTTTCCGCCCTATATAAGGTATTTCTTGACCTTGCAGAATCTTGCTTTCACATGTGTGCCATCAAGCGCCCCAATACAATCCTATAAATATATAAATATAAAATTTCAATAGAAGTTTGATACAAAATTTGAGCTATAATGTAATTTAGTAAATTAAATTTATTTAAGAAGTGTTACTTACTTTAAAGAAAGGGAGATATCGTTAATTACATGACTTGTGATCTCCTGCACCATCATTAAAATTTTGGCGCGGCCTAATAATATCTCGAGCAAGTTCATAAACGGACTTTAGAACACTATGAAAGTGCCTATGAATTGTCTCTCCTGGATGTTGAAATATCTCTTGTATCAATCGATTTCCGGCACCATATGCACATATCATCAGAAACATGCCCTAGCTTTTCGTAGACAGACATTCCATCCACTCCTACAAAAATACCCTACGGTGATGGGTAAAAACCATCATCTAACCCCTAAAATGACGATTCCCGTAAGTGTCATCTTTGTCTCTGTCACGAACGGATGACGATTCTGTATCTGTCACACGACATGTGGCGGTTCAAACCCGTCACACAAAAGTCACATAAATTTTAACTTTCCGCCTTTGGTTTTTTCAAATTTTGAAATTTTCCGCCTACGTTGAAAAATAAATTGGCGGTAAATATCTAAATTTAAAATTTAAATTTAAATTTTGATTCGATTTTTTAAAATTTCCATTAAATTAATATTTATTTTAATATGGCGGGATTTTTTTTTTTTTTTAGCAATTTAATTTCAATATTGCAAATTGAGTGCACCGATGAAATGGACTAAAAATTTAAATAACACCAAAAATATACAAACTATCATACAAAATCTTCCCAAATGGATAATCATTTGAAGTGCTATTGAAGTGTTTAATTAAAGACTAAAACATTGTTAATCAAGTATCTTATCAATCTAAAATGTTCACTCATCAACATTTAGTTTACCAACTTCTGTTTCAGCAAGTATCTTCGAAAAATGCAATCCCCACTCAACACGAATATCATCAAGTTCCTCTTGTGAGTACATGTGTTTGCCGTAGAACTATAAACCACAAAAACAAAATACTTAGTAATGCTTGAAATGATGTAACAATTAACACGGTTAATGATCTATCATTTAAGTATAGAAGTACTTACATTATTTGTTATTAAAGTTGAGTCTAGCATCAACTCTTTCATGAAACGCATCACACAATAGCCACACTTGGTATCACCAGGTTGTAGCGGTGTCTGCCATTGAATTAAATATCAACATGTAAATATAACTTAAAACAAAAGTTGTAAAGATTCACTAAATATATAATCACTCAAGTATGCCGACCAAATAAAACAAGTCTTTGACAGAAGAAAAATATAGAAATAGTATGTTTTTGGGGTAAAAGTGGAGAAATACAAACGGAGGGGGTCACCGGTGGCTCGCCAGATTTATTTTGGAATAGAAATAGTGTCAATAGATAGATCCGTTCAAGATCTACCCATTCATTTATGGTTCTTGGGGTAAAAGTGCAGGTAGGTATGATTATGCATGATATTTGAAATTAAAACAGGCAAAATGACCTCAAACAGTCAACATGTGGACAGAAAACAAGTCATATTAGGGCATTAAGTGGGTACATGGTTCAAGATATGGGTAGGGGTTCTACAGTATACATCTATCAGCCCACCCAAGTAAATAAACATTGCCATCTCAAGAGTCAAACTAACCAAGCATACAAAACTGAACCTAAGCAAAAATTCAGACAACATATAAGCCCATAGGGGGCACCAGGACCAGACTAGGAAGCTTTGAGGGTCATTTAACACCGAAACAAACTCAGATTTTAAGAGGAATTGAGCAACAACAACATAGAGTTAACTCATGTAAGCATTTGTATTACACTAAATCAGATACCTAAACTATCATTAAACCACAAATAAACAAAATATATTCCTTTCACATGTCATTTAGCATCATAATATCACTGAGAATAGGTAATTTTTTACATCTATGTTAATGCTAGGTCTGCTAAGGCAGTGATGATGACATTTAGACTAAGCACAATCATTAAGCAGCCTTAACATATCCTAATCGGGCAACAGTTTAGCCTACCTACTAGTTAAGATTAAACAATAACATAATATTTATCAAAACAGTCCCCATATACATATTTCCTAAGGATTCAAAGCGTTATCTTAAGCTAACTAGGCTGATAGTTAATGAACATACACATGTCTAATAATTTTTAAACTAAATAGACTTATAACTACTCCATCATCCAGGAAACCATTTTTCATGCAAAAAAACAATCATCACAGTTAACTTAAATCTTGTTTTTTGTGTAAAAAAACTCACATAACACAAAAACACATCATTACTCAAGTAAGTTAACTAAGAATGCTATAAAAACATAAATGGAAATAGGATTACCTTTCTTAGTGGCAGCCTAGGGTCGAGGTAGAGACTTGTTTCTTCAACTCCAACACCACAAGAACTCGCACACAAGAAAATAAAAGGGTTTTAAGAATTGTGAGGATCGAATTAGGTCTAGTTTGGGTTCCACCAAAGGGCTTGGATCCCAATTAAGCCTTAAAACGATCGACATAGATGAAAAATGATTCTTAACAATACAAGGATCAAACTCAAACTACGGACCTCCTAAAATGAGGGAATGAGGGCTCAATTTATAGAACCCCCTAAGCCCTAAGGTTCATAACCCAAATCGATGTGGGATATGAGATTTTGGGGGAAATTTCCTCCTTTTCTCAATCAACCAATCAAAACTAAGAATTTCAAACTGAATAAGATGAAATCCATTAATCAATTTCGTCCTTGAACAAGCAAGATCGCAGGAAAAGGTAACCAAGAGAGAGAAGGAAAGAAATTACCTTCCTTGGCTGATCCCTAGTAGAGAACGGACGGAGGCAATTAATGCATTGCTGGAAATGGTCACGCATCCACTGCCAAAGGCTGGTGGGGCCTTAAACTTTGCTAATTTGGGGCATTGACCAAGACGGCTAGGGTTCTCCCTTGAGCCAGATTGTGAATTCGTATAGAGGAGGATGAGAGTAAGAGATGGTGAAATTTTTGGACCATTTGGAGACCGTCTGTCGGCAGCGGTGACTCCCAACGATGGTGGCGCAACGACGGTCTGGCGGCAGAGAGGTTTTGGGAGATAAGGGTTGTGAGGAGAAGGGAGAGATCTGAAAATTATGTTAGTTATACCATGTAAAAATTCCTTTTTTCTTTCTTAATTGGAATTAGAATATTTTTGAACTTATCAAATTTTTGTGGTCTAGTGATAATTTGTGAAATTAAAGAAACCCAACAACAACATCAACTTTCCCAAATTCACAAATTCTCCAAATTCACAATTCACCAAAATCTTTTAAGTCATTACATTTCTAAATAATCTTTTAAAATTCAATGGACTTATTTATCTATAAATAGTCTTTTAAAATCCTAATTGAATACCCCTCTTAGTATTTTTACAGAGTTTTTGATCTTTTATTTTTTATAATGTTAAAACGACAATTTTTAGTTTGTTTTTATTAAAAACAATTTTAAAAAAGAAATAAAAATCGTGTAAGTCTTAATTTGAATTAAAAAAGTGCTAAATAAATAATAAAAACGGTGTCGTTTTAATTAGTCAAACGCATCATTTTTTGTCAATTTAAAACACAAGTCACTTATTTATGTGACATTTCACAAAACCGTCATAAATAAATAACACTTAAAAAATTAGTCACACAAATGCCATAATTATATGACACATAAAAAACCTATCACATGAATATCAAGAAAAAACGTAAATTTAGTAAAAAGTTGTGACACTTCATTTCTATCACATATGAACTGTCACCATAACCTGTTTTTTTTTTGTAGTGATGTGTGGGTGTAAGACCAAATTTATTTGTTAAATCTTGACATAATTCAACAAACATCGACTTTCTCAATCGAAAATTTTCATAGCAACGAGTTTCATTTCCATGTAATATTTCTCGAATAATAATATTTCCGGTACGTTTAGATGTAAGACATGGTATCTTGCATATGTATTTCAAATAATACATCAATATTTTTCAAAGCAAAGTTGAAAATGTCGCTCCCTCTTAGAATGCCAGGAATATTTTTCAATAGTTTAGTACATGGCATGCCTTGACAATGGGCTCTGACGTCGCAGGATATGCAACATTGCCTTTGTCAGACACCAACTCAAATATGGAGTGTATATCCTCTTTTAGTGATACAACTCCATACTTTGTCTTACCCTTTCTTCCTTGATTGCTAGTGCTGCTATTGCGACCAATAGCCTTTCGTTTTTTAATTGATGGCTCAGAAAACCTAATAGAATCTACATGTTGCAAGTTATTGTCACTTTCGTCACTCTTCTCATCATTACGGTTACCTAATTGTTCAAAATACAGTCCGGTGCACTAAGCTTTCACTATGCGTAGGGTCCGGAAAAGGGCAGGACCAAAAGGGTCCATAAAAATCTTTTGCTCCTTCATCATCTAAATCTAATCCAATTTCAGACATTTGATCTTGACTTGCTGCTGCTCGTGCTCTCTCCCGTGACAACTATTGTTGGAAATTTGTCTTTGGTGGGGAGGTGCGTCCACCCGTATTTAATGACTTAAACACTAGGGTTCCGCATGTTGGAGGCTTTGTCTCTTCACACGTGCATAATCTACTAAGTGAGTAGATGACCGTAGGGCCAAAGATCGTCAAATTTCGTTAAGAAATGAAAGAGATATTGGTCCACGAAGTAAGGTGTTTGAGGCATGAAAATATGGTATGGGACAAATCTACCACATCGGTGGGAAAATGAAGAATTGTTCTATTTATAAGTCTCAAAATTGGATAAGGGTTTGGGACCCCAAGGGGTAACTCATGTGTTTGAAGGCGGGAGGACCTAGATGTGCTTGGGTTCAAGGCTAAGCCCACACGCGCGCCGCCGCCCGCCCGTCCCTTCACGGGCTTTGGGCTTTGGGCTTCTTCTGATAGACCTCCAAATTGTTTAATATTTACTGTTTGGTCCCTAGAGTTTCTGAAAAGATGAAATTGGAAACGACGGAAGGCAGAAAGTTTCTGCCTTCCGTTTGGGTTGATTTTTGGAGCGTTATTGCACATTAACCAGCCATTACTTGGCTGATTAACTCCCTCCATAAACAACCATTACTTGGATGATTAGCTCCCTCCTTCAATAGCCATAATCAGCCATTACTTGACTGATTAACTCCATCCTTCAATGGCCATAAACAGTCATTACTTGGCAGTTGAGGAGTCCCTCCCCTAATGCTATATATTGGAGCATTTTGGCTCAATTGTGGGTGAAAGAAAACGATACAACATATATACACAGAGACGAACAGAAAGAGAACAACTGAAATTCTGTACAAAAACGTGAACAGCAGAAACGTGTGGACAAACAGAAAACTCTTCCTTCCTTTTCCATTCTTAAGCAAGTCGTTTCGTGTTTGTTTTCTTCGTCAGAATCAACCTATTTGCTTTGTAGTGTTGATTAGTTGTTGTTTCATCTTGGGAGACTATTGCCCGTTAACGTAAAAGCATATATACGGGGCAATCTTGTCTTAAAGACAGAGAGTCATCTCTCAACTCAGCCCACAGTTGTAACAATCCAGATTTAGTGTTTCTTGATTTCAGGTTATCAAGATACAAGACTCAACAAGCTTGCGGCAGTTCTGAATTGCCTATTTGTTTATCCTTTCGAACACTTGTAATATTTATTTACTTTCCGTACTGTTTTACATATCCAACAACTATATCAAAGAATAATGCATCGTACCGAAATCATGAGAGAAATATCTTTGTTCCTAAATTTTTTGTATTTAGCATTTTCCAGAAAAAAAAATGAATTAAAATTAATATAAGTAAATTGATAGAATATTTTTTGTACATCTCCTATATTAGGTAAAATTGTAGTCCAATTGTAATTAGAAAGATTAGTTACATAGTTTGTAAATGAGTAAATAATTATGAAACACTATATGTATTGTACATAAAAATCAATTAAAAGCAGGGGAACATATTCCTTTATTAATCATGCTCTGATAACATATTTCTTTACAATTGAACTATACTTCTTAATTACAATTGGACTATAATTTTACCTAATATAGGAGATGTAAGGAATATTCACAAATAAACAAAATTTGTAAAGAAAAAAAAACATATAGAAGAGCACAAAGTTGTACCTTAATTTCTTGCTCCCACCAATCACCATCTGTCAGAATTGTATTTTTTGTAGCATCCCAAACCTAAATTTGTCTCTCCTCTCATTAGCTTGCTTAAAAAGAGTCCAATCGGCTTTCATGTAATCCCAATGATTTTTCATTTGTTTTCTGTCATAATTCCTTCCAGTCTTCTTATTGAACTCAGTAACCAAAGTAGTCCATCCATCTTTATTCAAATAAGAATTAGGTCTATTTCCTCGTCTAATATCATTTTCACATAACTCTATAAATATAATACTGAGATCATGTCCCTCAGACCATAGCTGAATGACAAAGGAGGGGAACTTAAAATCCAGCGAGAGGCTTGCAGCGTGGGTTCGAACCCTAGTGGGAGCAATTTGCTCTCTTCTGCAGTAGTACTTTGTAAGTGATATCAATTGCTCTGTTCTCAAACCCTGATCATTAAGGCACATCCCGCGATTTACTGATAGTAGTGCTGAGAGACCGGGACTACTATCTTCAGGGATAGTCTGGCGTAAGCCGGGAAGCTGCATAAAAAAAAAACTGAGATTATCATCCCACTTAGCATTAGTCTTTTCCGACATGATTGAATGTTAATAATTTGAAGAAAATAAAATTTCTTAATAAGTTCTATACAACATTCTAACCCAAGTAGTAAAACAATAAACAAATATTCAATTATAAAAGAAAATAGAGAATGTTAACTGTTAAAATTCTATTAAGACAGATATATTGTAATCCCTCTTCTCCCAAAAAGATTTTTCTACTTTCCTTCTTAGTTTATCCCAAAAAGATTGACATATTTTTATATTTAAAAATAATTTAATTTTATGAGATGATTTACAATCACACAAATATTTATGACTTATTTTGGACCACACATTTCAAAAGTCTACCTTTATTTATTAAAGTTTATGTCAAGTCAAACTATTGCAATCTTTTTGGGACGGATGGAGTAATAAATTAAATTCTTGACAAGATGCCTATCTAGTTTTTTAGGTGCCTAGATCTATTTGTACGGACAAATGTTGTGTGTATCTTTTTTTAGTGAAGTGATCTAATAATATAAAATTAATTTATGGTATTGTTAACACTCAAAAGTAATTTAAGTGTTTAGCTGAATTCAGTGACAGTTGAACTGGTCCAGAGCCAAATTTACTCCTAGCCCTCGACTACAAGAACTTCATCGGCTACTAAGGCATCTTAGCCGAGTTGTTAGTTAGAGATACGACTGGGACACACTCAGATGCAGACGCCTCAACGATCAAGTCAAAAGGGTTTCCAGACCCCTAGAAGCAGTAACGGCCAACAACAGCTAAAAGAAAGGGCCATTATCTGAGCAAGAGGAGTAGAGGGCGAGAAAATCGGCACCACCTCCCCCATTGTCGGCCATTGAACTTAGTGAGTTACTTGATGGCTGACATGGGGGATCACGTTGTACAATTTTTTTTCTTTTTTCTACTATAAATAAGATCATTCTTTGTATATAGAGGACAACCAATCAATCAAACAACTCAATTTTTATCTATCTTTATCATTTACTTTATTTATCTTTTACTTTATTGTACTCAGCTACATTCATGTTTCTTAACTCTTAGTTTACTCATACCATCGTCCTAACGCTTTCTGGAGTAGTTGGGGAATCCATTTACCGGAAATTAGAGTTCCGTTTTCAGCCCAAATCGCTTAAGTTAAGGAATCAATTTGTCTCCCGATTTCGTCAGCCGATAAAACGGCAAAAAACAAAATTCGGGGCGAGAACATATATTACAGCATATAAGTTAAACTTTATCTCCAAGATGTGCAGACTTGTGGTCTGACCAAGATAGATACCACAAGGTGCAATGAGAAGAAGAAGAATATGATCACACAATAATAAACAACACCTAAAAGAAAGTCATCATTCAAAAAGTCAATCAACAGGCAACTTAAACCCCAAAATTAACATGCCGTAGACATAACCAAATGCCATTGATCAATGATAACAAAGCTCTGGTGTTGTAGAACACAAACTTTTAACACATTAAAATTCTATTTTAACCAACTCCTGTTTATTTAATAACATAAGTAATGAAAAGATCATGCTACAGTTTCAAGACAAGGGAAATTTAGAACATTGATTTAAATGTACCATTTGATGATCTTATAGGTTAGCTGAACCTTTTCCCTTCAAATCATTCGAATTGAATTAATACTGAAAACGAGCTTATTCTGATGTCACACTAATATTTAACTATGTAAATTACATGATATGTTGTCTACTCTATATACACCCTATCGGCTATCCATGATTTTATATGTTCAGGGCATTTCCCAACAATTATAGTTAATCAATCCGCCTTCGTCCTTCCACTCTACCACGCCCTATGGCAAATCCGAACTACACATATTATATAGGTAAAGAATGGATATTGAGCCTAACTCAACCCAAAAGCTAGTTTTTAGGGTGATGATTGTCCAAGTCCATATAAGGAGTGCATGTTCCCATTCCATATCCGACGTGGGACTCTTAACACTCCCCCGCATGCCCAAACCTTGTTAACTGGATCATGGATAATATAATTTGGGACCCAACATCGGTGAACAAAGAATTGGAATGGGTATGACTCTTATACCATGTAAAGAATGGATCTTGGGCCTAACTCAACCCCAAAAGCTAGCTTGTATGGTGAGTATTGTCAAAGTTCATATAAGGAGTCCATGTTCTCATTCCATATCCGATGTGGGACTCTTAACAATATATATAACAAGTGTAAGATGATATTAATCTCCCTTGAGGAGTCTTTCATTAATATCAAGGTATATATAGAGTACAATATTCATCCCTTATACAATAGGAATCCTAAGCCTATACAAAAGAGGAATCCTAGTCTTACCATAATTATATTTACACAATATATGGAAATATTCTAATTATGGGTAGAGAATATATTGTTTCCTATATTTACATGTTTATACACCCCCTCAGTCGGAGCGGGAGGAGCCCGGACGCTGAGACCGGCTCTGAAGTCAAGAAATAACTGTCTGGGAAGTCCTTTGGTAAATATGTTTGCATACTGATAGGATGATGGAACATGTAACACTCGACATGGCCTAACGCAACTTTCTCACGAACGAAGTGTAGGTCTATCTCAATATGCTTGGTTCCGCTGATGTTGAACCGGATTATGAGAAAGATAGATGGCAGAGATGTTATCACAATACACAATAGATGCCTGACGCAAAGGACACTGAAGTTCTAAAAGTAAATTTCTGAGCCAACAAATCTCAGCTACTACATTTGCAACGCCTCTGTACTCAGCCTCGGCACTGGAGCGAGATAGGGTAGCATGTCGCTTGGCAGACCAAGAAATCAGATTATCCCCTAAGAAAACAGAAAAGCCGGAGGTGGAGCGTCACGTGTCCGGACACCCTGCCCAATCTGCATCCGTATATGAAAGCAACCTGTCTGGTGCAGAGGGGTATAGGTGCAAACCATAATCAAGAGTGCCCTTAATGTATCGAATGATACGCTTAAGAGCAATGAAATGAGACTCCTTGCGGGCATGCATGAATAAGCACACCTGCTGAACAGCATAAGCTATGTCTGGCCTGGTGAATGTGAGATACTGAAGTGCACCTGCAAGGCTCCTGTACAAAGTAGGATCAGAGACTGGAGCACCATCCATAGCACTTGTTGACACCCAATTTTGTCCCGTCTTTTCCAATTTATTTGCAATTTTAAATATTTTTAACAACTCAAAAACAATTTTAATCTATATACATACATGCGTATATATATATTATTATTCTCTTATGATTATTATTATTCGCATTTTTTACTATCATTTGCATTTTTTATCATAATTATAAGTTTTATTCGAAAATTCTATGGTATTTTATTCTCGCAAAATTGCATCGCATTAAGCATTAAACATTTCGCAAATATTATATTTTATTATTATCACATTGTTATGTTATTTTAAATAATTCACATCTTTTACAAAAATAATATTTTTAATGTTAAACCCCTTTGATATTTTTTAAACCCAAAACAATTTCTAACCCATTTAATCTCCCCTCACCCAAAATAAATCAAAACCCACAAAACAAAACAAACCCCCCAATTTTCGGCCCACACCAAAACAAGCCCAAAACCAAACTCCCCAATTAAAATACCCATTTCCCCTTTATACCAATTCCCTTACCCTTCCAAGCCCCAACCGGCCATTCCCTTATACCCCAACCCATCACCCGTCGGCCCAAAACCCCAACCCAAAAACCGAAGCCCACTCGTCCCTTTTATCCCCTTAACCCAAAAAAACCCAAAACAAAATACCCTAAATACCCCATTCCCTACCAAACGAAAACCCTAAAAACCCTACACTCTCTCTCTCAACCAAACACACACCATCGCCGCACACCCCCAAACCCGCGACCCCCACATCACCGGACACCCTACCCCACCAGTCGCCGCACACACCACCACACTCCCCACACCTCACCGACACCACCAACCCGTCAACCCCATACCCTATCCCCCAAAATCCGAAACCCATCCATAAAATACACCCTTTGTTCACTGTTTTAGGGGGTCGGTTTTTTGTGGATTTTTGTCCGAAAAGAGGGAGTTTTTGGTCGGATTTTGGGTGGATTTTTCTCATTTTTGCTCACTGTCGGGTCGGGTCGGGTCAACCCGATTTAGGTAAGTTTTTCCATAATTTTTTATGCTTTTATATTTTCTTGTTGGTTATCTGAAGATTTGGAAAAAAAAAAGCTGTTCCGGGTCGGGTCACTGTTCCGGGCCGGGTCACTGACCCGGGTCGGGTCGACCCAGTTCGGTTAATTTCCAGATTTTTGTATGTTTATATTGTCTTGTTGATTATCCGAAATTTTGAGAAAATCGATTCGGGTTGAAAAACATCCGATTCGGGTCGGGTCACCGACCCGGCCTCGGGTCGACCCGATTCGGTTAATCTCCAGATTTTTGTATGTTTATATTGTCTTGTTGGTTATCCGAAATTTGGAGAAAATCGATTCGGGTTGGAAAACATCCGAGTCGGGTCGGGTCACTGATCCGGGTCGGGTCGACCCGGTTCGGTCAAATTCCAGATTTTTTGTGTGTTAATATTTTGTTGTTAGTTATCTGAAAATCTAAAAAAAAATTAAAAAAATACTGTTCCGGGTCGGGTCACTGTTCCGGGTCGGGTCGACCCTGTTCGAATAAATTTCCAGATTTTGTGTTTAATATCTTGTTTTTTATTATCTGAAAATTCCAAAAAAAATGTTTGATTCCGGGTCGGGTCACTGTTCAGAACCCGGGTCGATTTTTCCGAATCCTGCTTCAGTCCAAAAATTTCAGAATTCGGGTCTTACGTTTTAATTGCAAACTGTTTGTTTATTTTTGGCATATTAAACATCCGGGCAATGGATATCTTACTGTTTTAAACTTTAATACCGCATTTAGGCCGATGAAATTGAATTCGAGGCCGCGCTTTTCTTCTTTCGTTTCTCTGTTTCTTTGATTTACTGTTTTAAACATCCGTGCCACGGATATGTACTGTTTTTACTGTTTACTGTTTTTGAATTAAATACTACACTGGCCGATAAAATTAAATTCGAGGCCGCGCTTTTCTTTCGTTCGTTTATCTATTTTCTGCTTTCTGTTTACTGTTTTAAGTATCCGAGCAACGGATATCTTACTGTTTTACTGTTTTATTGTTTTATTAATATTGCATTAAGGCCGATGAAATTAAATTCGAGGCCGCACTTTTTTTCGTTTCATTTCTCTGTTTTCTGTTTTCTGTTTTAAACATCCGTGCCACGGATATGTACTTTTTACTGTTTTGAACTAAATATTGCATTTTAAGCCGATGAAATTAAATTCGAGGCCGCGCTTTTTTCGTTTGTGTTTCAGTTTACTATTTTGACATTTAAACATCCGTGCACGGATTGTCTTACTGATTTATTGATTTATATAAATATTGCATTTAGGCCGATGAAATTAAATTCGAGGCCGCACTTTTTTTTGATGTTTTATTGTTTACTGTTTTTGAATATTATACTGCATTGGCCGATGAAAAAATATCCGTCGATTTTTGAGGCCTCCACAGTTGTAAAGACGAAAAATAAAACTTCTGGGCAAGGATGAAACTTAAATCTTTTTCACCCGAGAGACCAACATGTTCGGTAGGCAAGGCAACTAAAATGACCAACGAGTCATGTGTTCGCAGCCACGACGTGATTGGAATGATCTTTTCAAAATTTAAGTCTGAGCCCTCCGTAATCAGAACATTTATTGTTTTGGATACGGATCCGAAGTTATGTATATTCAATTGTTTCTAACCTTTTATTCTTGACAGCTGGCAAAGATAAAGTCAAAGAGGCAAATACCCCTCGAAGATTATTTATTTTTGTTGTTGTCTTTTACTTTCTTTAATTCAGCTTTATTTTCATTCTGTATTGTAATATTATTGTACTCGTGAAATTATTGAAATATTTAGAATAGGTAGACATAGAATTAATTCATAGGGTAGTCTAAATTTGGAAACCCATCGCTAGTTTATTTATTTTTAGGCTCGGTTAGTTTTAAAATCGTTAATCGCTAGTTTAACTAATTTTAGGCCCGTCGCCCATAATAATCACCTTGCATACATTTTTATCAATTTTCATACAAATGCATACTTATACTTTTTTTTACCTTTACATGTATATTAATGCCATACAAATGCATACTTGTACAAAATGCATCATTTTATTAACATCTTGTAACATTATTTTTATATTTGTAAAAACATGTATTTTTCTTAGCATAACAATTAACCTGAATTTGATCGGATAACCGCTAGTGAGCGGATCTTAAAGGATGCCTAACCCCTTCCCTTTAGGATAATAAAGAACCCTTACCCAGAATTTAATTAGTTTCGTAGACCACAAAAATGGAGTTATTTTGCAGCATTTAGTTAACATTCAGGTGCCCTAATTCACCTTAGAATAATTAGGTGGCGACTCCTCAAAGCAAGCATTTTTTAACCAATCCAGAGGGAATCGACGCCATCGCGTCGCGAAGCCCGTAGGTCAAAATCGGGCGCGACAGCATGGCGACTCCACTGGGGATACTTTCAGGTTCTTAACCATAGCAAATTCAGGTTAATTATTATTATGCTTTATATTGCTCCTTATTTGATTTATTGTTTTTAATTGTTTCCTTTTTGAAATTTTGTATGTTTAACTGCTTTAATTGCTATATTCTTTTACTGCTTTTCTTAAATTGGCATTCCGCTCATATTTCTTCCATTATGGAAAGTTGACACTATCACACATTACACGCGAGGTGTGTTTTGCGCACCCGCAAATTCTTTCAAATTACCAAATTTTAGGAGAGTTGGCGTATGCGCGGAGTGACCGGACCATCCGGTGGCCGCGTAGCCTTCTCACTCGAGTAGTCCGCTCGGGAACCTGGAGTCTAGTAAGCCAAATCTTAGAAAATTTTGGATAGAGCTATACCACCTTTATTTTAAGTCATGCATGCATACACCATAGGTGGGTCGATCATTGGCATCGACTCCACAATTAAGAAATTCACCAAAATTGTCGACGGGTCTCGCTCCCTCAACGACCATCAGCATATTATTTGTAGCCTGATAATGATAGACTAATCCAAGCCTAATCATGACATGCCGATATTGGAAAATGTACATACGTTTTGTCTTCATTTCCAACAAAAGCATTGCAGTGACAGCTTGGATTATTTTGTCATAATCTCTCATATTTGGCGTTTAGGCTCACCTCTGCCATAAGAGAGGCTCCATGCATGTTAGGACGCACATTTAATTCCCGCACAATTTGTTTGCTATTTTTCTTCTTTTAACTTTGTACATATTATTTAATGCAATAAATACATGCTTCAATTCTTTACATATCATACCATGTCGCTTGCAACAAAGGGACAGAAATTGAGTCACTTCCCTAGGATAAAGCGTTCTTGAACATCCAAGACTCGGACCTCGTGCAGCAATCAGGGGAGTTTTTGACTATACTGTCACTTTCCTACATTTTATTATTCTTTTAGTGACTTTCCTCCTTTCACCCGGTGCTCTTATTTTTGCAGGAAGATCGTCCTCGCGAACAGTTGGGGGCGGTCGTTCTAAAACATTATTCCTGGATATACTCTAGGAAAGAACAAAACCAAAGGCTTTCACAAAGATGACCGGAAGATGTTTTGACAAGAAAACGTCAGCCAACACCAGAGTCAACGAGGCGTCACTTTAGTTGTCTATACTTGTTTTATATATATTTTGCAAATTCAGTTGAGATGCTTAATTTTCGTTACATAATTTTTTTTATATCATGCATTTTTTAACATATCCTTACGAACTACGAGTGTCTGATTCTCACCATACGGTGTGATACGTAAGTAACCCTTCTCGGGTGCGACACCCTTAAAAAAAATGGAAAAAAAAATGAAAAAAAATGAAAAAAATGATTCTTTTTTTATCAATCTTTTTTTTTCCATTACATCCTAATGGACAATCTTTTTTCATTACATCCTATTGTGGACAATCATTTTTTATTTTTTTTTGCATTCATCCTAATTTGTCAATCACTTTTTCATTGCATACAGTTTTTACTTACTATCCTATCGTGGATAAGTTCTTTTTCAATCATACATTTTTATAAACTATCTGCACGAACTACGCACACCTGATTCTCGTCAAAGATGAGATACGTAGGCAGCCCTATTTGGGTTCGGTACCCTTTTTTCAAAAATACAAAAAAAATTATATATATTTTAAGAATCATTGATTGACTTGGTTGATACCAACACAGTTAAGAGTGTGCATAGGAAAGAACAAGCGGAAAAGACTAACTTTGTGGTAAACCATAGATTCTTCTGATACCTCTCATTCACGCCTGTGTTGACATTTAAATATTATTTTGCATGCTTCCAAGATATGAATAAAGCCAACCTCATCGTTTCATGTGCATTGTGTGGTGAGTTTTTAGAATAAGTTCAATTGCATTGCATTGTGATCTAGAACTTGGCTCGAATGTTTGTTGAGGCGAAATCCTGAGTAACACTTGGTATATGAAAGGATCGTAGGCTTTCTTTGATCTATTTGAGCCTTTCCAGCTTACCAAATAACATTATCCATAGTACTCCCCCTTTTAGCCTGAAGCCTATTTTTTTTAACAACCACATATTACGACTATACCCTTTCTGAGTGCGTACACGCACTATCCCTCTCTTGGCCCGACTTCCTTGAGCGCATTAGAAATGTGCAAATTGCTGAAAATGATCCGAGTTGAAGTTGCAATGTTCCCAAAAGAGGAAATGAAACAAAACAAAGGGGCGACTTCACAAAAAATGAAGTAAAAAGCCCCGACAATATCAAAATCAAAAAAAAAAAAAAACATAACTCTGAAAAAGGGGGAAAGCTCCAAACGAAATATTCAAAAGAAGTCGGTACAAAATAAAGGGGGCAAAAAGAAGCAAATCGGCATCAAGGCACACAAATAACAAGCGCGGACATATTGCAACGCTCAAGGAAGGATTAGTCACTCCTTACCGAAATGATATCCTTTCCTTTCCCCAAGCCTACATTACAAACCCATAACAAGCCCTACATGATCCTATACCGAGGATTCTCACATTAGTGGATACTCACATGACGGCCAAGCCTATGGTATCACATTTAAATGCATTGAACATCTTTCTGAAGGTGAGTGTACTTCTCTAGACGTCCCAAAGTTCAAAATACTTAAATACATTTGAGAAAGGAACTTTCTTTCAGTGAGGGCATTTGAAACATGAGGTTGCATATGTCAAAACCTTGGCTTGAAGCAAGTGTCGATACTCAGGTATGTCTGAGGTAGCATCTGAAGCTGTAGGAATTACCCTGAAGTCAGCCTCGGTTATACAGAGAGCAGTAACGGGAACCCTAAACACATTACTAATTGTTGGTACCAACTGAAGTCAAAATAGGATTCTGTCTTTTTCATATTTTCAAAAACAAAAAAAAAAAAAAACTAGCAAAAATACTGCATCATTTTCAAACTCTAGTCACTTTTTATTTTTATTTTTACAAAAAAAAAACATTCTAAAAACTTTCAAATCTCTTTTGCCGCATGAACTACGTTATGACCTGATTCCCTCGGCGGGATACGTAGGCGGCCACATCGGCTTCGGTCCCATTTTAGAAAATCCTTACAATCCCCTTTTTCTTGTAATGAACTGCGTCACGACCTGATTCCCTCATGGGGATACGTAGGCGGCCTAAATCGGCTTCGGTCCCACCATTAGGAAATATTTTCTCCTTTATCGCACAAATGACAAAATGCACCCATCTGATCACCCTGATAGGGCAGGCAAGCAATCTACACAAGACTCGGTTGTCCGTTCAAAAGATCGGCATTCTCACATATCGGAAACTGGGGCATTTTTTAAGGATCACCGCCAGAGGACGCCGATAAACATGGAAAAGCAGCGGCAAACTAAGTCTTCAGCAAGAAGAATTTTGGATAAGACGTTTGCTTTGTTTCACCGCATGTCACTGCTCGACAGACATTTATATATATGTGCAGTAATTCTTATAAGCAAATTATTTTCAACAAACATTTTCATCAAAATTCAATAGAATTTTTATGTTTTTGTTTTTTAAGATGCATTTCTACAAATTGTTTTCGAATGTTTTCATTAACGGCTGGCCAAGACTGGGAAGCAGAGAGGGGCTACGGGCCCGAGTTAGCAGGACATGCAAATACCAAGGCCAAAGCTACAAAGTCAACGCGAATCAACTCCCCCTTCCCAAAACTCATAAATTTATTTGAGTACAGGTTCTTCAGGTCGAAAACAGCAGGGAAGCTGCAACATTTATGAGCAAATTCGCAAGGGCCTCCTCATCGCAACTCACTACAAGAATCACTTTCCTGTTTGGAGATTGTACAAAGACGTCATGCTAAACTACATGTTCCCAACCGTGTTGTGTCCCGCAAAGAACGGTATTTCGACTTACAGGGTCGCATTCTCATCTACTCAACTTTTGCATCGCTTATGTCCACACATTAACTATCATGCCATGGCAATAGGGTCACACTTTACATTACGTCAACACGACGACATAAATCAGGCGTCCACCTTCTAATGCGGGTATGTTTTAAATCATGCGTCCCCCTTCTAATTCGGGTATGTTTTAAATCAGGCGCCCACCTTCTAATGCGGGTATGTTTTAAATCAGGCGTCCACCTTCTAATGCGGGTATGTTTTAAATCAGGCGCCCACCTCCTAATGCGGGTATTTCATTTTAAATCAGGCGCCCACCTTCTGATGCGGGTATGTTTTAAATCAGGCGCCCACCTCCTAATGCGGGTATTTCATTTTAAATCAGGCGCCCACCTTCTAATGCGGGTATATTTTAAATCAGGCGCCCACCTTCTAATGCGGGTATGTTATTTAAATCAGGCGCCCACCTCCTAATGCGGGTATGTTATTTTAAATCAGGCGCCCACCTCCTAATACGGGTATTTAAATTTCAGTCAGGCACCCACCTCCTAATGCGGGTATTTTAAATTTCAGTCAGGCGCCCACCTTCTAATGCGGGTATTTAAATTTCAGTCAGGCGCCCACCTCGTAATGCGGGTATTTATATTTCAGTCAGGCGCCCACCTCCTAATGCGGGTATTTAAATTTAAGTCAGGCGCCCACCTCCTAATGCGGGTATTTCAATTTAAGTCGGGCGCCCACCTCCTAATGCGGGTATTTTATTTTAAATCAGGCGCCCACCTCCTAATGCGGGTATTTTATTTTAAATCAGGCGCCCAGCTTCTAATGCGGGTACTTTATTTTAAAGTGTAAACAGGCGCCCGCCAACGGCGTCATCTGCACAACATTAAGCAACGACATCATTTCAACTTACAAAGTCATATTCTCACATACATATCTTATGCAACAGTTATACACTAACTTTTATCTTAGCTCTGGCCCACAGGAATTTGAATCGGCGGGAGCTTTCAGCACAACGTGGAACTATATCTTACGGCGAACCAAGGCAATTTGGTCAACGACCTACTTCGAACGTCGATCCGCTCTTTCCCAATAGTTTTGTTACACCTGCGACCAGTGTTATCATAACTCGACACTGGGGCAATATTTCTTGAATCTGCACCAACTTTTTCAATAATTTCTCTCCCCCTGTGATCTTATTTCTACCCATGCATCCCTAATTGTTCCTTCGAGTCTCGATGATCAGAACAAAATGGGCTACTCGGTCAACTTCTTTGTCCGAAAATTCTTCCATCGTTTCCGGCCAACGAGGGGCATCTGTTGACACCCAATTTTGTCCCGTCTTTTCCAATTTATTTGCAATTTTAAATATTTTTAACACCTCAAAAACAATTTTAATCTATATACATACATGCGTATATATATTATTATTATTCTCTTATGATTATTATTATTCGCATTTTTTACTATCATTTGCATTTTTGATCATAATCATAAGCTTTATCCGAAAATTCTATGTTATTTTATTATCGCAAAATTGCATCGCATTAAGCATTAAACATTTCACAAATATTATATTTTATTATTATCACATTGTTATGTTATTTTAAATAATTCACATCTTTTACAAAAATAATATTTTTAATGTTAAACCCCTTTGATATTTTTTAAACCCAAAAAAATTTCTAACCCATTTAATCTCCCCTCACCCAAAATAAATCAAAACCCACAAAACAAAACAAACCCCCCAATTTTCGGCCCACACCAAAACAAGCCCAAAACCAAACTCCCCAATTAAAATACCCATTTCCCCTTTATACCAATTCCCTTACCCTTCCAAGCCCCAACCGGCCATTCCCTTATACCCCAACCCATCACCCGTCGGCCCAAAACCCCAACCCAAAAACCGAAGCCCACTCGTCCCTTTTATCCCCTTAACCCAAAAAAACCCAAAACAAAATACCCCAAATCCCCCATTCCCTACCAAACGAAAACCCTAAAAACCCTACACTCTCTCTCTCAACCAAACACACACCATCGCCGCACACCCCCATACCCGCGACCCCCACATCACCGGACACCCTACCCCACCAGTCGCCGCACACACCACCACACTCCCCACACCTCACCGACACCACCAACCCGTCAACCCCATACCCTATCCCCCAAAATCCGAAACCCATCCATAAAATACACCCTTTGTTCACTGTTTTAGGGGGTCGGTTTTTTGTGGATTTTTGTCCGAAAAGAGGGAGTTTTTGGTCGGATTTTGGGTGGATTTTTCTCATTTTTGCTCACTGTCGGGTCGGGACGGGTCAACCCGATTTAGGTAAGTTTTTCCATAATTTTTTATGCTTTTATATTTTCTTGTTGGTTATCTGAAGATTTGGAAAAAAAAGTTGTTCCGGGCCGGGTCACTGTTCCGGGCCGGGTCACTGACCCGGGTCGGGTCGACCCAGTTCGGTTAATCTCCAGATTTTTGTATGTTTATATTGTGCTGTTGGTTATCTGAAATTTGGAGAAAATTGATTCGTGTTGGAAAACATCCGAGTCGGGTCGGGTCACTGATCCGGGTCGGGTCGACCCGGTTCGGTCAAATTCCAGATTTTTTGTGTGTTAATATTTTGTTGTTAGTTATCTGAAAATCTAAAAAAAAATTAAAAAAATACTGTTCCGGGTCGGGTCACTGTTCCGGGTCGGTCGACCCTGTTCGAATAAATTTCCAGATTTTGTGTTTAATATCTTGTTTTTTATTATCTGAAAATTCCAAAAAAAATGTTTGATTCCGGGTCGGGTCACTTTTCGAACCGGGTCGATTTTTCCGAATCTTCGGTCAAAAATTTCGGAATTCGGGTCTTACGTTTTAATTGCAAATTGTTTGTTTATTTTTGGCATTTTAAACATCCGGGCAATGGATATCTTACTGTTTTAAACTTTAATACCGCATTTAGGCCGATGAAATTGAATTCGAGGCCGCGCTTTTCTTCTTTCGTTTCTCTGTTTCTTTAATTTACTGTTTTAAACATCCGTGCCACGGATATGTCGTTTTTACTTGTTTCTTGTTTTTGAATTAAATACTACACACGGCCGATAAAATTAAATTCGAGGCCGCGCTTTTCTTTCGTTCGTTTATCTATTTTTACGCTTTCGTTTTCTTGTTTTAAGTATCCGAGCATCGGATATCTTACTGTTTTACTGTTTTATTGTTTTATTAATATTGCATTAAGGCCGATGAAATTAAATTCGAGGCCGCACTTTTTTTCTTTTCATTTCTCTGTTTTCTGTTTTCTGTTTTAAACATCCGTGCCACGGATATGTACTTTTTACTGTTTTGAACTAAATACTGCATTTTAAGCCGATGAAATTAAATTCGAGGCCGCGCTTTTTTCGTTTGTGTTTCAGTTACTATTTTGGCATTTAAACATCCGTGCACGGATTGTCTTACTGATTTATTGATTTATATAAATATTGCATTTAGGCAGATGAAATTAAATTCGAGGCCGCACTTTTTTTTGATGTTTTACTGTTTACTGTTTTTGAATATTATACTGCATTGGCCGATGAAAAAATATCCGTCGATTTTTGAGGCCTCCACAGTTGTAAAGACGGAAAATAAAACTTCTGGGCAAGGATGAAACTTAAATCTTTTCACCCGAGAGACCAACATGTTCGGTAGGCAAGGCAACTAAAATGACCAACGAGTCATGTGTTCGCAGCCACGACGTGATTGGAATGATCTTTTCAAAATTTAAGTCTGAGCCCTCCGTAATCAGAACATTTATTGTTTTGGATACGGATCCGAAGTTATGTATATTCAATTGTTTCTAACCTTTTATTCTTGACAGCTGGCAAAGATAAAGTCAAAGAGGCAAATACCCCTCGAAGATTATTTATTTTTGTTGTTGTCTTTTACTTTCTTTAATTCAGCTTTATTTTCATTCTGTATTGTAATATTATTGTACTCGTGAAATTATTGAAATATTTAGAATAGGTAGACATAGAATTAATTCATAGGGTAGTCTAAATTTGGAAACCCATCGCTAGTTTATTTATTTTTAGGCTCGGTTAGTTTTAAAATCGTTAATCGCTAGTTTAACTAATTTTAGGCCCGTCGCCCATAATAATCACCTTGCATACATTTTTATCAATTTTCATACAAATGCATACTTATACTTTTTTTTACCTTTACATGTATATTAATGCCATACAAATGCATACTTGTACAAAATGCATCATTTTATTAACATCTTGTAACATTATTTTTATATTTGTAAAAACATGTATTTTTCATAGCATAACAATTAACCTGAATTTGATCGGATAACCGCTAGTGAGCGGATCTTAAAGGATGCCTAACCCCTTCCCTTTAGGATAATAAAGAACCCTTACCCAGAATTTAATTAGTTTCGTAGACCACAAAAATGGAGTTATTTTGCAGCATTTAGTTAACATTCAGGTGCCCTAATTCACCTTAGAATAATTAGGTGGCGACTCCTCAAAGCAAGCATTTTTTAACCAATCCAGAGGGAATCGACGCCATCGCGTCGCGAAGCCCGTAGGTCAAAATCGAGCGCGACAGCACTGAGCTTAGATTTGGAATCAACTGGAGTAGCCACCTCTTTGCAGTTCGCCATCTTAGCCCTGTACACAATCTCTTCTGCATACTTACGCTGACACAAGAACATATGATTGGCAGACCTGGTCACTGATATCCCAAAAAAGTAACTCAGCTTTCCCAAATCAGTCATTGCAAATTCGGACTTGAGCAAGGCAATAATCTCATTTTTCAATTCGTCGGAGGAGGCAGTAAGAACAATATCATCCACGTAAAGTAATAAGTAAGCAGTGCTACTACCTCGATGAAAAATGAAAAGTGATGTATCACTCTTGCCGCATACAAACCCAATCTGCAAGATATACCTGGCAAAGCGATCATACCACGCACGGAGGGCCTGCTTCAGGCCATATAGTGACTTACGGAGACGACACACATAGTGAGGAACTGCTGGATGGGTACACCCTTGTGGCTGATGGATGTAGACCGTCTCTCTCAGATCCTGATGTAAGAATGCATTCTTCACATTAAGCTGATGGGTCGGCCAGTGTTTGCCCATGGCTATGCTCAAAACTGTGCAGATGGTAGCCAGTTTGACAACCGGGCTGAAGGTCTCACAACAATCAATGCCCCCTGCTGATTTGTGCCATTAGCCACAAGACGGGCATTATACCTCTCAAGATCCCCATTGTCTATGAACTTGAGACAAAATAGCCACATACAACGAATGACATTCACCCCCTCATGTCTAGGTACTATATCCCACGTGTGCTATTTAGTTAAAGCATTGAATTCCTCATACATAGCCGTATTCCAATTAGGGTCTTATTTGGCCAATTTTGGGTTCTTTGGAAGTGGAGAGATGGTTTGGGCAGACAAGTTGAAATGAACTTTGGGTTTGAAGATTCCATGCTTTGAACGAGTTTCCATTGGATGGGTAGGGACAGTGGGTGGCGGAGTGGTGTCTGAGACGGGGGGTAAAGTCGGATAAGGAGAGAGTGGGGGTGAAGCCGTCGGAGGCGCCGCGACTCCTGGATCGAGAGTCGCGGCGCTAGAAGGTTGACAAGCTTCTCTGAAGTTTGGGTGTCGCGGCTCTGACGACGGAATAGAGGATGTGAGTTGTTCGATTATGAGGGGGGAGATGGCAGACTCGTCAAGAAATGAGTAGTCCTGTTTTTGAAATTTTGGATGATTCGAAAATGGGAATGTGGTCTCGTCGAATGTGACGTGACGAGATATGTGGATCTGACGAGTCGACAAGTCATAACATAGATAGCCCCTATGGTTCGGCGGGAATCCTAGAAAGACACATGGAGTGGACCTAGGAGCGAGCTTGTGAGGGGCGGTGGAGCTAAGGTTGGGATAGCACTGACAGCCAAAAATCCGTAGATGATCATAAGAGGGGATTCTATGGTAGAGGATTTCGGTAGGGGTCATATTGTGAAGAGTGCTAGTAGGGAGAATATTTAGAGTGTATTCTGACATTTTAGCAGCATAGACCCAGAAGGGTAGAGGGAGAGAGGCATGAATCAATAGGGTGCGAATCATATTGTTAATGATGCGGATGATTCTTTCAGCTTTACCGTTTTGTGGTGAGGTGTGAGGGCAGGAGAAGCGAAAGACCATGCCATTATTGGTACAAAAGCGGTGAAACATAGAGTTATTGAATTCACGACCATTATCGCACTGAAATGATTTTATGCCTTTTCCAAATTGTGTTTGAATGAAATTGCGAAACTCAAGAAATTTGACAAATACTTCCGATTTAAATTTAAGAGGGTATAACCAAACGTAGTGTGAAAAATCATCAAGCAACATAAGATAGTATTTATGACCGAGAGAACTAGGGATAGGAGATGTCCATAAATCGGCATGTATGATATCAAAAGGAGCAAATGTAACACTAGTAGATGATTTAAACGGAAGACGAATATGTTTGCCTAAAGAGCAAGAAACACAATTTTGGGCAAGTTTCCCATTACATGCAATGAAACTGTTGCCTCTAAGAAAATTAAAAACTGGGACTCCTAGATGACCAAGCCTATTATGCCAGGTTGAAGAAGAAACAGCCGCTAGAGTGACGAGAGAGCAAGATCTGGCAGCGGAGGTGGAAGTGAATGGATAGAGATCCCCCGTGCTATTGCATCTCGTAAGAGGTATCCCCGTATGAAGATCCTTTACAGTAAAACCAAAATGGTCAAAATCCACGGAGACAGAATTATTACGAGTAAATTGGCGGACAGATATGAGGTTCTTAATCATGTGTGGGGCATATAGGGTGTTTTTGAGGGAGAAGGGTAGATGAGGAGGTTGTGTGTATGAGGTATCATAACCCTTAACTGGAATGCGTTGTCCACTACCAACTGTAACATATTGAGGATGCTTTAATTGAAACAGTTTAGGAATAGTACCTGCAGACTGGGTGACGTGAGATGTGGCGCCTGAGTCCATGTACCAAGTATTGTCAAGTTGTTGCATAGAGAGGGTGCTGAACGCCTGACCCAACTCAGTGGGTGTCATGCCGGAGGAGGGCTGCGGGACCTGACCTTGCATGAAGTGGGTCGGCTGTGGGTCTGGAGCGGGGCCTAACAAATCGGGGTAAGAATACAGATTGTATGGCTGCTGGTACTAGAATGGACTTGGCGCCGCGACTCTGTACTGGGGCGCCACGGCGCTGTAGACGAACTGCTGAGGAGCCGCGTCCCAGTTGTTCTGCGATCTCTATTGTTGTTGCTGATGTTGGTTCTGTTGACCGCGACCCTTGACACGACCACGGCCTCCTCTACCGCAGGGGCCTTTTCCACCCTTGCCGCCGCGGCCCTGCCGCTGTTGGGAGTTGTCTGGTGGCGTCTGATCTTGGGGTTGCATGTCGACAGCTAACACCTGCTGGGCGTGCTCATCCTGCTTAGCACGACGGGTTTCTTCGAGCAATAATTGTGAGCGAGCTTTGTTAAAACTCGGTAGCGGATCTGCCTGTTGAATAATGGTGGCCAAAGTATCATATTCGCCCTTAGTAAGGCCAGAAATCATTTGTAGCACCATTTTATCGTCAGTGACAGGCGTGCCGATGTTGGAGAGTTGATCCGCTAGAAGTTTAAGTCGCTTGCGTACTCGGAGACATTGGAGAAGTTTTCAAGACGTGTTTTGTTGAACTGTTCTTCCAAATACACGGCACGAGTGTGCTTGTTGTCCTGAAAAATTTCCTCCAAACGATTCCACAAGTCAAGGGCTGTGGAGTCAGATTTCATGATAGTAAGGAGCAAATCCTGAGAGATACTACCATATATCCATTGTTTGATGCCGGCGTCGAGACGATGCCAGATAGAATCATCAACCTCCGTAGGGCGCGGAATAGTGTCATCAATATGGTCAAGCACGTTATAGAGACATGCATGATTGCGAAAAGTTCAACCCATGGAGAATACTTGGTTGTTTTCTTGATCAAGAATAATGGGAATATGGTTCTTGATGTTGGAAACAGTAAGGGCGGGATGAAACGGGGGTGATGACTTTGTGGTGGGATTTGTGGAGGTAGAGGCGTCAGAAAGTGTGGAAGAATCAGGGATATCCATTTAGAGAAGAGAAGAAAGGAAGAACAAAACCCGAAAAACAAGAAGAAAATTCGGGAGGGCCGCGGCGTAGAGAGCGGCGGAAAATGGCGGCCGTGGAAGAAAAAGGTTTTTAGGGTTTTGTTTATTTGGCTCTGATACCATGTGAGATGATATTAATCTCCCTTGGGGAGTCTTTCATTAATATCAAGGTATATATAGAGTACAATAT
Organism: Anisodus tanguticus; assembly: GCA_034509755.1. NCBI lineage: Eukaryota > Viridiplantae > Streptophyta > Magnoliopsida > Solanales > Solanaceae > Anisodus > Anisodus tanguticus. The sequence goes on from CM067558.1 coordinate 5,305,215, forward strand.
TCATCCCTTATACAATAGGAATCCTAAGCCTATACAAAAGAGGAATCCTAGTCTTACCATAATTATATTTACACAATATTTGGAAATATTCTAATTATGGGTAGGGAATATATTGTTTCCTATATTTACACGTTTACAGATGAAACGGTGGTGATGACTTTGTGGTGGGATTTGTGGAGGTAGAGGCGTCAGAAAGTGTGGAAGAATCAGGGATTGTCATTTAGAGAAGAGAAGAAAGGAAGAACAAAACCCGAAAAACAAGAAGAAAATGCGGGAGGGCGCGGCGTAGGAGAGAGGCGGCGGCGGCGAGGCTGTGGAAGAGAAAGGTTTTTAGGGTTTTGTTTATTTGGCTTTGATACCATGTAAGATGATATTAATCTCCCTTGAGGAGTCTTTCATTAATATCAAGGTATATATAGAGTACAATAGTCATCCCTTATATAATAGGAATCCTAAGCCTATACAAAAGTGGAATCCTAGTCTTACCATAATTATATTTACACAATATATGAAAATATTCTAATTATGGGTAGGAAATATATTGTTTCCTATATTTACATGTTTACGACAAGGATTTAGAACTTACGAAAATTAAATTACATACCAATGCACTAAGTTAAAAAATAGCAGTTCCACGTCAAAATCGAATTTATCTAGGTCAATGCCATCTAATATGGAACAACATACAATTTGTTACACAAAATTAAAATGTAATAAGCAAGGAGCAAGCTACTTCAACCACTAACATACTTCAAGAAACCTTAAAAATGTATTCTTGGACTCTCTTAACACCACACAAAGTAGCCAAAAGATGACTGAAATTGCAACGTTTACTCATTGACATGCAAAGAAAACAGAGAATTTAGTTGATAGAGACGTTAGATCTGGAGGAAGCATCTGGTCACATATCCCAAAACCTTTACGGGAAAGGAACAAACTCACTCGCCCAGGAGGTGAGAAGAGTTGAGAACAAAGTGGCGAACGGTTGCGTAACGCGTGGGAATATGCCGAACACGGGCCAAATCCTTTCTCTTCCCATTTTTCACCATTTATTTGAACTCTATATATGTGGGTCTATCTCTTTCTTTATAAGTCTATCCCCCAATTACTAATGTGGTATCTTCAAACCTAAATATATTATACTATTTGGGAATGTCCCAGATCACAAAAACAGAAGCAGGAAAAAACTGAGTCAATCAATATTTAACGATATGATATGTATTTTTTACATAAAAATAAATAAATAGATAAGAGATATATGAGACAGAGAGACAGGCAATACAACCAAGTCCTCCATATATGAAAATCTAACACTACAATCACAGATTGTACTATAAATGTTGTAATTATTCATCCATGCAACGTTAAATTATTTCAACATCATATTGAATTTCAGAGAACAAAATAAAAAAGAACTCTGAAGACATACACCAGTGATTCACCAATATTTCGTCACGATCTTAAAAGAAATTAAATCAAAGTAGGAGAGAAGACCTTACGTTAAAATAATCAACGTAAGAGATTGTGAGCTCTAGTGAGTGCCAGCAAATCTTTTGGCCAAACGAAAAAGTTGTAAGTTAAAAAGTAAGAAGTTGGTGGTGACCAACTTGTTGGTTTTAATTTATTTTTGCTTAAAAGCACTTTAAATACTAAGCAAATACCAAAAAAGTTTAAGTAACTTAAAAACTGATTTGAGCTGATCAAACCAACTTTTAAGCCCACCCAAACACCCTCATAGAGTAGAAATTTTGGAGTTGCCAAGCCAAACTTCATATTGTAACCTTAACAAGTTAAACTTTTGGCATGTATGTAAAAAAATTATTTGTACAAATAATATGCTAAGTATCAGATAAGTTTATTATTTCAAAAGTGATTTCTTGCAATTTAATCTGAAATAACTAAACTTACAAAAAATATAAACTTAAACCACGACTTGAATGAGGGTCCAAAATCGGCTATTTGCCCACTTGTACCATAATTATCATTTACTAAAAGTTACAGTAGAAAGTATTAGTATTAGCGAATATTCTCCGAATATTCACCGTATATTTTATAATTATGATAGATGTATATTTAAGGTAACTTAGGATTCTTATTGTATTAGGAATCAACCATTTAAGGTAAGTTAGGATTCGTATTGTATTAGGAATCAACCTTTGTACAACTATATATATTGTGAATAATGAAAGGAATTCCTAAGGAAAATTATTCTATCAAACATGGTATCAAGAGCCTAAACCTAATTTTTCCTCTCCTCTCTCTCAATAACAGCCGACGACCCACCCCCCCTCTCTCGAGTATTTTTTCCCCTTCGGTCGACGGCACACCGTCGACGGCACACCGGCAACCACCATGTCTTCCCCCACAAATTCTGGTTCCTCCACTGGCATTTTTGACAACTCATCTCAACGATCATCGTCTACTTTTCACCCGGCTTTCGCCGTTACAAACATCAAGAACTTTATCCCTATAATTCTTGATCAAGAAGACTGTCAATATTCCATGTGGACAGAACTGTTCTATATTCATGCATGTGCGTACAATGTGCTCGACCATATTGATGACTCTGTTCCTCGTCCCACCGACATTACCGAACCAACATGGCGTCGCCTTGACGCCATCGTCAAACAGTGGATATACGACACCATCTCAAAAGACTTGTTGTGTACTATCATGAAAACAGGTGCCACGGCACGTGACCTTTGGGTAAGGTTGGAAGAAATTTTTCAGGACAATAAAAATACTAGGGCCGTGTATTTGGAAGAACAATTCAACAATACGCGCTTCGAGAATTTTAACATGTCTGAATATTGCAAACAACTAAAACTAATAGCCGACCAACTTTCCAACGTCGGGACATCTGTTTCTGAAACAAAGATGGTACTCTAACTAGTTGCTGGTCTACCGAAAGGTGAATACGATACACTTGCAACAATGATTCAACAGGCCGATCCACTACCTAGTTTCACCAAGGCACGTTCACAACTATTTTTGGAAGAAACTCCAAGAGGAGCATAATCAAAAGGCGCTAGCCGTTGAAGGGATGACATCACCGGCGACCAACACCATCTCGCCACCACCGCATGACCACCAACAGCAGCAGTCCCGCGGTGGAGGTCGTGGCGGCAGAGGCCGCAACAACAACAACAAAGGCAAGGGCCGCGGCAAAGGCCAACGCAACCAGTGGGCTGGACAGCAGCCAACATGGCCCAACCAGCAGAACTAGGCCTCACCTGCAACCCCTTACCCAAGCTGCGCAGGGCCGGGCCCAAAGCAACTTTGGTCACTCGGCTGTTGGGCTCGCCCGACCAATAGGCGAGCCCGCCAGCAGAGCTGTGCCCACCCGCTCACCGTCCAAAGAAGAACCGCAAGGCGCGGTGCCACTGGCCCCTACTGATTTGGACCAGGCCTACAACACCGTGAACCTTCAACAGCCCGATGAAAATTGGTACATGGACACCGGAGCCACATCTCACCTCACCCGGTCATTGGGTAACTTATCTCAACTACTTCGGTTAAAGTGTCCTCAATTTATTACTGTCGGCAATGGTCATCGCATTCCAATTGAAGGTTACGGTAACACACACACCAAACATCCACACCCGCCTTTCTCCCTAAACCACGTCCTATACAACCCTAACATTATTAAAAACTTAATCTCTGTTAGAAAATTCACCAGCAATAATTCTGTGTCTGTCGAATTTGACCCTTTTGGTTTTTCTGTGAAGGAACTCAATACGGGGAAAATTTTTACACGCTGCAATAGTGTGGGAGACCTCTACCCATTTACTCAATCTTCCGCTGTCAGACCGCAAGCACCTCTATCCCTTGCGGCGATCTCTCCCTCAACTTGGCACAACAGACTCGGACACCCCAGAGACCCAGTTTTTACTTTTCTTAAAACTTCTAAGCGTATTCAATGTAATAATGGGAAAATTGCCCAACACTGTTTTTCTTGCCCACTAGGCAACCATACTCGTCTTTCATTTATGTCATCAAACAGTATTACTTTTTATCCTTTTGATATTGTTCATGCTGATTTATGAACATCTCCGATTGTTAGCTCTTTGGGTCACAAATTCTATCTAGTATTCTTAGATGATTTTTCATATTTTGTCTGGATTTACCCACTGAAATTCAAATCTGAAGTTTTTGCCAAATTCCTTGAATTTCAAAAATTCATTAAAACACAATTTGAAAAATCTATCAAATCATTCCAATGTGATAATGGACGTGAATTTAATAACTCGGCATTTCACAATTTCTGTTCTAAACAAGGCATGGTTTTCCGTTTTTCTTGTCCCTATACTTTCTCCCAAAATGGAAAGGCTGAACGAATTATACGTACCATCAATAACATGGTTCGTACCTTTCTATTTCATGCCTGTCTACCACCGTCTTTTTAGGTCAATGCTGTTAAAATGGTAGAATCCCTTCTTAATATTTTACCAACTAGCACTCTCCAAAACAAGACCCCTACCGAAATCTTATACCGTAGGCTACCATCATATGATCACCTACGTATTTTTGGATGCCTATGCTACCCCCAACATAGCCTCCACTGCACCTCACAAACTTGCCCCCCCGCACTCTATCATGTGTCTTCGTTGGTCTATCTCCTAATCATCGGGGCTACCTGTGCTATGACATTGCCACTCACAAAATCATCATCTCCCGTCATGTCACCTTTGACGAGACAACCTTTCCTTTTTCAAACCTCTAAAAATTTCAGACCACCGATTATATCTTCCTCGATGAACCGAGTCTGTCCCCGGCCATCCAAACTCTATACCAACAGTAGCCCACTGTTCCGACAGTCCCAACACTGTCCGGCACCACCCAAACAGATCCCTACTCTCGGTCCAACACCCCTGCTGCATCCAGTCGTGTCTCCTACACCCCCAGCAGTAGTGTCTCCTGCACCCCCAACAGACCACCAGTCCCCCAGTCCAGAAACCAGCCCTGCTGCCTCCAAGTCTAGAACCAGTGGACATGCCACCTCCCAGTCCCGACCCCCGACTGTTGCCCTCTCGCCGCATGGAGACTCATGCACAACACGGGATCTTCAAACCCAAGGTTCACTTCAGTCTCTCCACACAAACCTTATCACTCATTCCAAAGAATCCAAAACTAGCTAAACTGGACCCTAATTGGAATGCGGCCATGTGCGAGGAGTTTAACGCTTTAACTAAGCAGAACACTTGGGATTTGGTACCTAGACCGGATGGTGTGAATGTTATCCGGTGTATGTGGCTATTTCGTCACAAGTTCAGAGACAGTGGTGACTTAGAGAGGTATAAGGCAAGACTAGTTGCCAATGGCACTAATCAGCAGGAGAGTATTGATTGTGGTGAGACATTTAGTCCGGTTGTTAAATCGGCCACTATTCGGACTGTTCTCAGTATTGCTATGGGCATGCATTGGCCGATTTATCAGCTAGATGTCAAGAATGCATTTCTTCATGGGGATTTGAAAGAAACTGTGTACATACATCAGCCCCCTGGCTTTGTTCATCCAGCAGTTCCGCAGTTTGTATGTCGTCTCAGAAAATCATTGTATGGATTGAAACATGCACCCCGCGCTTGGTATGATCATTTTGCTATGTATCTTCTGCAGATTGGTTTTATATGTAGCAGGTGTGATAACTCTCTCTTCACTTTTCACCGAGGTAGTAGCACTGCATATTTGCTATTATATGTCAATGACATTGTTCTTACTGCCTCATCTGACGGTTTGAAGAATGAAATCATTGCTCTACTCAAAATTGAATTTGCTATGACAGACTTGGGCAAGCTAAGTTATTGTTTGGGTATATCGGTAACCAGATCTGTAGCCACTATGTTCATGTGTCAGCGTAAGTATGCAGAAGAGATAGTGTACAGGGCCAAGATGGCAAATTGTAAAATTATGCCAACTCCGGTGGACTCAAAATCCAAGCTTAGTGCCAATGACGGTGCGCCAGTTTCTGATCCCACTCTCTATCGGAGTCTTGCAGGTGCTCTTCAGTATCTTACATTCACTAGGCCTGATATTGCATATGCTATTCAGCAGGTGTGTCTATTTATGCATGACCCCCTAGAGTCCCACTTTGCCGCCCTCAAACGTATTATCAGATACGTTAAGGGCACACTAGACTTTGGATTACATTTATACCCCTCTGCCCCAACCAAGTTACTTGCCTACACAGATGCAGATTGGGCAGGATGCCCCGACACACGTCGCTCCACCTCAGGGTACTGTGTGTTTCTTGGGGATAATCTTATCTCATGGTCCGCCAAGCGGCAGGCCACGCTATCCCGTTCGAGTGCTGAAGCAGAATATCGCGGAGTTGCTAATGTCGTTGCTTAGATCTGTTGGCTCCGAAACCTTCTTTTGGAGCTCCAGTGTCCACTACAAAAGGCATCTATAGTCTATTGTAACAACATATCTGCCATTTATATGTCTCATAATCCGGTCCAACATCAGCGGACTAAGCATATTGAGATGAATATCCACTTTGTGGGAGAGAAGGTTGCCCGTGGTCATGTCAAAATATTACACGTGCCTTCCTCTTATCAGTATGCAGACATTTTCACAAAGAGACTATCGCGACAGCTCTTCACCGACTTCCGATCTAGCCTTAGCGTTCGGCCTCCTCCCGCTCCGTCTAAGGGGGAGTATTAGCGAATATTCACCGTATATTTTGTAATTATGATAGATGTATATTTAAGGTAACTTATGATTCTTATTGTATTAGGAATCAACCATTTAAGGTAAGTTAGGATTCGTACTGTATTAGGAAAACATTTGTACAACTATACATATTGTGAATAATGAAAGGAATCCCTAAGGAAAATTATTCTATCAAACAATTAGGAGTAACTTTAATTTATCATATAACAGTATATATTCTTTTCTGGTCTAATCAAAAGTTGTATCACCATTAAAAGTGCGAAGATTTGGGTTACAAAAAGAAAATGACTCTTCTGTCTTCGTTTTTAGCTTTATATTTTTTTTTTACAAGAAACTTATAAAATATACACAAGAATTTTTTTCAAGACTATTTGTTTTCTATCAGATTGAAAAGGTCCAATCGGTTCATTTTCACTCACACTACAGCCATATTCGGTCGCGCATGGAAAAGTTGTCAATTTTATGACGAGTTGTCGTTGTAATTATTACTTCCGTCTAAATTTATATGAAGTAATTTGATTGAGCATAAAATTTTTAAAAAAAAATTATATGATTTAAAGATATTATACATCATCTTATTAAGCGTAAAAAATAGAAGTTTAAGTTAATTTATTGTCAAATAAAAAAATATATCATTTTTTTTTTACTAACTAAAAAAGAAATTGAGTCGTATAAATTGGGAACAGAGAGAATAACATCTTCTACCATAGTCGTTCGAACTCATTGTCTCATTTAGACTAGAAAAAATACAAAAGTTGCATTTTAAAGTTATTGAAAAAAAGTTATTTATGTCACTTTAATTTTACAGGCAATTTTATACCCCTGTTCTTGGTTGAAATAGAATTGATTAACTCCTTATAGTTGTTTGGTATATGGGATGAGATAAACAAGGATATATTTCAGTTGGGATATCATATGAAATTATTTTATTCCACCTTTTATATGTAATAGTAATCCTATCATTTTAATATAAATGGTGGGATGAAATAATATCTCAAACCAAATATGGGATAAAGTTATTCCTAAATTTTATCCCGAGATTATTATTCTTATCTCATGTGTTTAACAACAATGTGTCAAAAGTGTATTTTCACGCTCGAAAAAAAGGTAAAAACAACTTTAATTCTACAGGTGGCACCTTTTAATTGGGCATTATGCAACTAACTATTTTTAAACACTTTTTTTTTTAACTTTCTCTTTTGTTATTCTTTTCCGTTTACTTTTCTTTCCTTTCTTCCTCACCGGACTTACCAATTCACCACCTCCATTCCCACTACCTTACTCTTCTTTTCCCTATACCAAACACACAACAATATTTATTAGTTAGCTTTTCGCAATAGATTATTAGATTTTGAAATTTTATCTTTAAATATATGTTTAGATAAGAAATTTGATTAGATTTTGAAAATCTATCTTTAAAATATTTTAAAATTTCAAAAACTAGCTCAGATTAGTTATTGAGAGAAATTTCACTTCCACGTACAAAACGTCAACTCTTTTTTAAGTAAAATGCATGTCCAAATACAACTTTAAATTTCAAAAATTATAATTTCAAAAACACAAATTTTTAAATTTTAAATTTTAATTTCAAAATCTATAGTGAAACGGAACCTTACTTACTAAAAAGAATCACCGGTGATCATACTTACTGATGTAATGATTGCTCTAACAATAAAATTCATAGTACTAGATATAGTTTTTGTGGACATTTATTCATATTTCACCTACCTATGACCTTCAGCAATCAATTTCTAAGTTAGTGCTATGACCAAAACGTATTTGTGTTTGGTGAAAATTTAAAATTTTGTTTATTTTAAAAACTATTTTTGTTAGAAGTGAATTTTTAAAGGAGTATCTTTTTATAAAAAATAGTTTGTGTTTGGCTAAACACTTTTGTAATATGTGTTTGGCCCACACAAAAACACTTATTTTTTCTAAAACTTGACAACATACCTCAACTCTTTAAAATAAATAAATGTTTTGAAACATAAATACTTTTTACTTCTAAAAAGTTTGGCCGAGCATATTGTTAATTTGATAAGCACATAAGTTACCAACTCCTATCAAAGAATGTGGTACAGTTGATGGGATTGCTCCACCCTTAATCAGAGATCACGAGTTTGAACCCTAAGTATTAAAAAAATCTTTGATAGGGAGCGCTTCTCCAGAATGGACCCTACGCGCCACGAATCCAAATATAGTCTCTAATACAAATGTCGAACATAAAAAATCAAAAATAAAATAAAACCAACTCACCCATGTCTTCTTTTCTTGCCGCTTTCAATACCCTGAATCATTTTTCAACAAAAAAGTCGAAGCAATTTTACATTTTCTTTCTCATGTTATTATGCATTTTTTTTGTACATACATTAGATACATTATACACATCAAAATCATTTATGATAGAATATCAATATACACAATATATTTTTTGATATAATTAGTAATCTTGTATATCTGTAATTATGGTAGTAATCTTTTATATTAGTTAAGTGTATATTTGATTTTCGTAATTATAGCCTAGGATGACTATTGTATATCATGTATATAAGCCAATTACGTTAATGAAATCAGCAAGTGATTATTCTCTTTCATGGTATCAGGAGTCTATAACAAATTTTTTCCTTCTCCACCTTTCTGCCGCCCTCTCTCTTCTCGGTCGTCTCTTCAAAAAATTTCTGTCGCCCTAATTTTATTCCTTTTTCCTCAATTATGTCTAACACAAAGAATACCTTTCATCCTGCTCTTGCAGTCTCCAACATCAAGAACAACATCCCTATCGTCCTTGAATAGAGAACGTCCAATATGCGATGTGGGCAGAACTTTTTAAAATTCATGCAAGGTCTCATAGAGTCCTTCATCACATCGTCAAACCGGAAAAAGAAAAGGAGAAGGTGCCTTCCATCGATGATGAAATAGATTTATGGGCGACTCTTGATGCTACGGTCCTCTTATGGATTTATTCCACCATCTCTACGGACCTTTTGCACACAATTATCGAACTTGACACCACGGCAACGGAAGCTTGGAATATGTTGCGTGATATATTCCAAGATAACAAAAATTCTCGTGCCATAACCCTTGAGCATGAATTCTCTCACACAACTATGGAGGATTTTCTAAATGACTCCGCGTATTGTTAAAGGCTCAAGGAATTATTGGATCAACTCAAGAACGTCGGCGCGCCGGTCACAAATAATCATTTCATTTTTAGATGGTTGCGGGCCTCTCCGAGGCGTATAATGGGATTGGGACTCTTCTTCGCTAAAGAAATCATATCCCACCTTTCTACCAAGCACATTCCATGCTCACCCTAGAACAAGCAGGGTTGGCTAAAAAGGCCACAACCGTAGCACATTCCGCCATAATGGTGGCCACGTCCCGAGACACCGATGACCCTCAATCATTCTATGAAAATTATGGTCAAAACCGTAACACCGGTGGTGGAAAAAAGGGGTCAAAACTGCAACAATGGTGGCAAAACCTGCGGCGACGGCGGCAAGGGTGGCGGCCAGCAGGGGTCCGAGCCACAACAGTCTTGGGTCGGTGGGTAGTGGTCGTGGGACATGCCTTGGGCAGTGGCCCATTCCGCCCTGCCCTTTTCCCACACAAAACTGGGCCAGGCCCAATAGTAAGCAGCAGCAGGCTCGACAATAACAAGCCTGGCAGTAGCCTGGCCTGCTTGGGCCTCGACTACAGTAGGCCTTCACTACTGCGGGCCCAGCAGTCTCCCCGATCCACACGGATATCGAGAAAACAATGCATACACTTGGGTAAATCCTCCGGATGTGAATTGGTGCATGGACACTTGTGCTACTTCTCATATGACATCCGCACAAGGTAATATCTCGTCTTATTTCAATTTGAGAAAAAATCATGGCATAATTGTTGGTAATGGTCATTCAGTTCCAATTCGTAGTTATGGTCACACAAATTTGTCTCCCCCAAACCCATTTTTAGCCTTGAAAAATGTCCTTCATGCTCATCAATTAATTAAAAAAATTGGTGTCTGTTCGGAAATTTACAACTGATAACTCAGTTTCTGTTGAATTTGATCCATTTGGATTTTCTGTGAAGGATTTTTGGATGGGGATACATCTAATATGATGTTATAGTCGAGGCGAGCTCAATCCCATCACCACAAAACAAGCCACACTGTCAACGTTTGTCGCTTTAGCACCTTCCTTATGACATGCACATTTGGGTCATCCGGGTGCGTCTGTTTTTTCCTCCCTTAAAAATAATAAATTTATTGAGTGTAATAACACTCGTAGTGCTAATATTTTTCCTTCTTATCCGCCTGGGAAACATATTAAATTATCTTTTCTTACATCTAATTCTAGTACTATATTGCCTTTTGATATTATTCATAGTGATCTTTGGACATCTCCCGTTTTGAGCTCTTCGGGCCACCGTTATTATGTTTTGTTGTTGGATGATTACTCGAATTTTTTGTGGACGTTTCCTTTATCTAAAAAGTCTTCGTTTTTTCCACATTTCTATCATTTAGAGCATGCATCCGTACTCAATTTGAACGGGAAGTTAAGAAAATTCAATGTGATAATGGAAGGAAATTTGATAATGGGTCATTTAGAGAATTTTGTAGGATTAATGGTATATCTTTTCAGTTCTCATGTCCACATACGCCATCACAAAATAGGAAAGCCGAGAGAAAAATCTGCACCATTAATAATATTGTTCGTACGTTACTAGTCCATGCATCATTACCACCTTTCTTTTGGCATCATGCATTACAAATGACAACTTACATTTTCAATATACTCCCTAGCAAAGGATTAGCCTACCAATCTCCACTCAAAATTCTTTATCAAAAAGACCCTTTGTATTCTTATCTTAGGGTATTTGGATGTTTATGTTATTCTCCATTCCCCTCCACTACCATAAACAAACTTCAAGTCCGCTCTACTGCTTGTACTTTTTTGGGTACCCATCTAATCATCGTGGTTATAAATATTAGTCGACATGTCATTTTTTATGAAACCCAATTTCTATTTGCTAAGTTGCATACTTCCACATCCAATTCCTATGATTTTTTGGATGATGGGCTCTCACCGTATGTGGTACACCATTTGGCCCAGCCCACACCTCGGAACATAGACCAACGGGTGCAATCAGACCCACTGTATGCTGGCCCAATTCACCCCCCCCCCCCCCCAAATCCATATATTCTGCCAGCATGCCCACTGTCTGCTGGCTCAAATGTCTCCGTCCCGCAGCTGCCAGGAGGCCCACTGCCTGATGGCCTAATAAATTCCATCCACCACCCAGTCCAAGCCCAAACAACCTAACTCCAACCCAACTCCATTGCATCGAAAATGATCCAACCCACGGTTTCCACCCAAATCCAGCCTACTTCAATTCCGGGACTAGGGCCCGTTACTCGTACCCAACGGGGTATTTTTAGACCAAAGCGACAATTTAATCTCAACTCTAATGGCATTAAATCCTCTCTACCACGTAACCTCGTTTCCACCCTTCGTGACCTGAATTGGTAAATGGATATGGATGATGAATATAATGCTCTTATTGAAAATAAGATGTGGGAGTTGGTGCCCCGTCCACCTGGTGTTAATGTGATTCATTCTATGTGGATTTTTACTCATAAGGAAAAATCTGATGGTTGTTTTGAGAGGCACAAGGCCCGTCTTGTATGTGATGGAAAAACTCAACAGGTTGGCGTGGATTGTGAAGAAACATTTAGTCTGGTGGTCAAACCGACAACTATTCGCACTGTTTTCAGTCTAACTCTCTAAAAAACATGTCCCATTTATCAACTGGACGTGAAAAATGCATTCTTACACGGGAAACTCAAGGAAACAGTATACATGCATCAGTCATTGCGTTTCAGGGACCCACCCATCATAATCATGTGTGCTTGCTGAAGAAATCCTTGTATGGGCTAAAACAGGCTCCTCGGGCCTGGTACAAGCGATTTACGAATTATGTGTCTACACTTGGGTTTTCTCACAGCAAGTTTGATCATCCTCTATTCATCTACCGTCACGGTACGTCTATGGCCTACATTCTGTTATATATGGATGATATTATATTAACTACTTCCTTTGATAAACTTCGCAAGTCTATCTTATCTCTTCTGGGTATAGCTGTCACTCGTCATGCATGTGGTCTATTTATATCTCAGAGGAAGTATGCAACAGAGATCATTCAACAGGCCGGCATGTCAGCCTGTAAGTTCTCCTACTTCTGTTGACACTAAATCGAAGCTGAGGATCCCTCCCACTATCGTAGTCTTGCGGGAGCTTTTCAATATCTCACATTTACGAGGCTCGATATTATTTATGCAGTGCAGCAGGTGTGTTTATTCATCATGATCCGAGGGAAGAACACATGCACGCCCTTAAACGCATTGTGCGCTACATTCAGGGCACTCTTTATTATTGATTACACTTATATCCATCATCGGTATCTACTCTCATTTCGTATACAGATGCAGATTGTGGTGGATGTCAAGATACCAGGCGTTCGACATTTGGTTATTGAATGTTTCTTGGTGATAACATGGTCTCTTGGTCGGCTAAATGTCAGGTTACTTTATCGCGCTCTAGCGCGGAGATCGAATATCGAGGGGTCGCCAATGTGGTGTATGAGTCATGCTGGTTGCGTAACCTCCTCTTAGAGCTTTATTTTTCTATTCAAAAAGCTACATTGGTCTACTACGATAATGTTAATACGATATATCTCTCAGAGAATCCTGTACAACATCATCACACTAAATATATCGAGATGGATATTACTTTGTTCGCGAAAAGGTTGGCCGTGGACAAGTACGTGTCTTGCATGTCCTTTCATGTTATCAAATTGCTGACATCTTTACTAAGGGTCTTCCCTTAGTTCTGTTTGAAGATTTTCAGGACAGTCTCAGCATACGACAATTGTCCGCTATGACTGCGGGGTGTGATAGAATATACATAATCTATTCTTTTGATGTAATTAGTGATCTTGTATATATGTAATTATGGTAGTAATCTTTTATATTAGTTAAGTGTATATTTGATTTCCGTAATTATAGTCTAAAATGATTATTGTATATCATGTATATAAGCCAATTACATTACTGAAACCAGCAAGAGATTATTCTCTTTCAATTTAATTTTTGATCAACAATGATGACAAGCATAATGTTTAATTTTCCTTTTATTATCAGGCTCAGTTTTAGTACATGGATTTTTAAAAAAATTCCTCTTAAAAAATCTTTCTTTCGAGGAAAAAGATAAGGGAGTAGAGAAATTTTATATAATTCTTTTTTTAAAACAAATTTTCTGATGTAGAACGATTGTACTTCGCTGTCCAATTTATGGTAGTTTTGAATTAGACACATGGGGTAATAGTTTCACATCAAGCAAGAATAAGGGGTAAGAGGTCGCAGGTAAAATTAAAGTGTGTAAATAATTTTCTAAAATAATTATAGGATGCAACATATTTATTTTCCTTTAAGTTACTCTATCTTTTATTTATTTTACTTTTATTTCTAGTTTGTTTCCAAAAAAAAAATTAACTTTTTATATTTAGTAATTTTTTACTGTTAACATTCTCATTTTATTTGTAATCACTTCATTATGGAAATAACATGAGAGGTTTAAAATCACAATGTTTACTAGATACTTCTAATCACTAGCAGAATTAAAAGTAAGAAAGGGGTTTAAGCATATTAATTTGAAAATTATATTGTGGATATAAGTAAAAATAATTTCTTCTAAATATATATAATCTTTCGAATCCCTTAACATAAGTGAAGCTTCTAAATTTATCACTTTTTTGCATTTTTAATTTTTTTTTATATAAAATAACAGGAAATGTTTAACATAACAATATTCAATTGATACTTTTAATCACTAGCAGAGGTAAAAAGTAAGAAAATGATTCCCTTAACAGAGGAAAAATTTATATTTATTTATTTTCATTTTGTTAATCTACTTTTTAAAATTTCTAACTTCATTATTACTCATGTCCAATTTAGTTATACATTGTACCCAGTTTGCCGTTCCAACTTGAAGTTATGTTTTTTAAATTTGAAAAATCAGTCTTAAACACTCTCTCAAAACTAGTAATTTTCAAATGAATTGCATATTTAAATATAACTTCAATTTTAAATACTCTCTTTTCAACTTAACTACTTTTTTTTTTTCAATATATAACTAAACTCAGGTCCGAACGCCTACTAAAATAACCCTTTTTACAAAGCAAAAATCTTCCCTCAAACAAACATAAATTATTCCCTTCTTTACACTTGTGTTGGTGGTGGCCCCCACAAACTCCATTAGACACCATGTTTAGAGAATTAAGCAAGATTTCTTCTTATACAACCAACTCAAAAAAAAAATCTTTTTACAACTCTCCAAACTTTCAGTGAACAGTCACAAAAGCTTTTCATCAAACTCATAGAAGAGAGCAAAACAAAGCTCAAGAAATGGTACTAGTACAAGTACTAGTAATATTTTTCAATTACATATAGTAGGGGAGCCTTGGAGTAACCAATAAAGTTGTTGCCATGTGATCAAGAGGTCATGGGTTCAAGTCGTGAAAATAGTCTCTTGCAGAAATGTAAGGTAAGACTGTGTATAATAGACACTTGTGGTCCGGCTCTTCCCCGGACTCTGCGCATAGCGGGAGTTTAGTGCACCGGGCTGCCATTTTTATATAGGAAGCCAAAGAGAAAAAAAAGAATCTTAAAAATAGCGGATGAGTTTGTTTCTGTTGGAAATTTACTAATGTGGAATTAAGTTTATCTCATTATTTATGACTCGAACAATTGGGGCCCCGCACGTTAGAAACGTCGTTTCCACACACGTGTACACTTAGTGCCAAGTATCATAAATTTCATTAGTGAAAGAGATATTGGTACATACGTAATACGTTTGAGACATAGAATGATGGATGATTATTGGCCAAATGACAAGTATTCCACGTTGGTAAACGAAGGAAGAAGTGTACGAAGTGTAAGATGAAACGAGTCGGAAATCGCTGTGAAGGGCCGCGACGCAACACCGTCGGAGCGCCACGACTCCCCCGTGGCAGCGCCGTGGCGCTAAATGGTGGTTTGGGCTGCTGGAGCCGTGGCGCTAATTCGCAGAGCCGCGGCACTTCAGAGGCAAAATGCTGCGACGGGAAGATGGAAAGTTCTGACTTTTGGACTAGTTTTGGAGCATTGAATCTCCATTATTTGGCACATGAATTCAGCCATTATTTGGCTGAATGTAACCCCTCAATAAGTGTCATTACATGGCTATTAAAGGCCATTAGTTGGCTAGTTGAGGGGTCATTTCCTTACACTATAAATTGAGGCATTTGACTCAATTGTTCAACACTTAGAAATTTTCTGAAATCTTCTTCTTCCTCTCTAGCATCATTTATATATTCAAAGTTCTTCAAGAGTAACACTTGAGTTTCCTTTGCTCATTTGTTAAGTTGCTGTTGTATCTTGGGAGACTATTGCCCGACAACGTAAAATTATATATACGGGGCAATCTTGTCTTAAAGACAGAGTGTCATCACTCGTCTCAGCAAATCACAAGGAGTTTGTAATCGTTCTTATTTCCAGTTTGTTGTAATCTTGAATAATTTATCTTTTTTAGCATTTGTAATATTTACTTACTTCTCGTTTCCTGTAATTGTTGTAACCCACAGTTTCTCACTTAACCAGAAGTCTCGGGTTTGAGTCCTGAGTATGATTTTTTTAATAAGGAGTGCTACTCTCCGAATGGGGCCCTACCCAGCATGAATCCGATTAGTCGAGTTTCAATACGAGTACCGAACACCGGATGAAAAATGAAAAAAAAAACTATCATAGAACAAAAATTTTGCCTCAAACAAAGACAAATTATATTCCTTCATTACACCTGTGTTAGTGGTGGGCCCCACAAACTCTATTAGACACCATACTTGGAGAATTAAGCAAGATTTCTTCTTATACAACCGACTCAAAAAAATCCCTTTTACAACTCTCCAAACTTTCAGTGAACAGTCACAAAAGATTTTCATCATCAAGAAACGGTAGTAGTAGTAGTGTACTATTTTTCAAGAACATATAGGAAGCCAAAGAGAAAAAAAAATTGAAAATAGAAATGGATGAGACTTCTCCCCTATAAAAATCTCTGCATACTTTTCGAATAGAGTACTACTCAACGTAAATCTATTAATCGGGCTCCATTACAAATAACAAACAATCGCTCCATTGCTATTACACTTGGCTTGAGCCGAGGGGCTTTTGTAAATAGCAGCTCTATCTATCAAGATAGAGATAAAATTTGTGTATATTCTATCTTATAAAATTTCATATTATATCATTTCATCGGATATGTTGTTGTTTTCGTTACAATTACCAAAAAACGAATGAGAATAAAAAAACAAAGGAGATCATAGAACAAAAATCTTCCCTCGAACAGAGATAAATTATTCCCTTCATTACACGTGTATTAGTGGTGGGTCCCACAAACTCCATTAGACACCATGTTTACAGAATTAAGCAAGATCTCTTACGCAACCAACTCAAAAATTGCTTTTTTACAACTCTCCAAACTTTCGGTGAACAGTCACAAAAGATTTGCATCAACTCAAGCAAAGTTCAAGAATGGTAGTACTACTGTTTTTCAAGAACATATAGGAAGCCAAAGAGAAAAAAATATATTCTTGAAATTAGCAGATCAAGAAAATGGAACTTACCATAAAGAAAACAAAATGGATGCTACCACTAGCTTTTGCACTTTTAATCTCATTTTTCCTAATCATTTTCACTCTTTCAACTAAAAACCCATTTCAAGAATCACCCATTAAAGCTAAAGTTCCAATCTTTGTTGAATCTAAACTACATATACCACCTACTAGACCAATTACAACAATACCCAGATTAGCATATTTGATATCTGGTTCAAGTGGTGATGGGGAGAGTTTACAAAGGACATTAAAGTCATTGTACCATCCATTGAACCAATATGTTGTACATTTAGACCTTGAAGCACCAGCTGATGAGAGATTAGAGTTGGTTAATTTTGTAAAAAGGGAACCTTTATTTGTTGAAGTTGGAAATGTGAGAGTTGTTGTGAGATCTAATTTGGTTACTTATAGAGGGCCTACTATGGTTAGTAATACACTTCATGCTGCTGCTATTTTACTTAAGGAAGGTGGTGAGTGGGATTGGTTCATTAATCTTAGTGCTTCTGATTATCCTTTGGTTACACAAGATGGTATGTAGTTCAAAACTATGTCTTGCTACTATATTTTTGTGTGTTTGCATAGTTTGTTTAGTATTTTAATTTTACTTTCATTTGCTGAGATTCTTGGTTTTTCAGATTGAATGAATGTGGTACTTGTTTGTTGTTGCTTCTTTTCTTTTATCCTTAATATAGGTGCTGCCAAGTAGTTTTGATTACGGGTGTGTTTGGCACGAAGGAAAATGTCTTCTTTGAAAATAATTGGTTTTCTTACTTTTTTTCCGGTTTTCGGTAAGTAAGCAAAAAAAACGTCCCAAGAACATTTATATATGTTAAATATACACGTTAGTGTATATCACGGTTTTGTCAAGGTTTTGTAGATGTTCAATCCGTGATATACACGGTGATATACACACTGTGTATATCACGGTTTAGGGCGGATTTTAGGTAATATTTTAGTGTAAATATTGTATTAATTAGTATTGTACACTTACCATAATTATAAGATTCTTGTACTACTAGAAAAGGTTTTTGGGGTAGAATAAGAATATGATTTATATTATGAAAAATTGTAAATTGTATATATACTCTTTCATTAATGAAAATAATCAAGGGATTATTTCTTTCATGGTATCAGAAATCTATGTTATAATTTCCCCCCCCTAAATTTCTGTCCAATTTTTGCATCGGTTTCCGAGCCCCTTCTCTCGGTTTCCGTGCCCGGCGGTGTCTTCCATCTTCCTAAATTTTCTTTCAAAATCCCTACATCACGTCTTTCCGTTGCTATTATGGCTAAGAATACGTTTCACCCTGCCCTTAATCTTTCTAACATTAAGAATCACATCCCTATCATTCTTGAAATAGAAAACGTCCAATACGCGACGTGGGCTGAACTGTTCAAAGTTCGCACACTCTCACAACAAGTCCTCCATCACATTATTCCCCCGGCTACGGGAATTCCTAAACCCGAGGATGATCCTCAATTATGGACGACTCTTGATGCTATCGTTCTTCAGTGTATTTACTCCACTATCTCTACTGACCTGTTGCAAACGATTATCGAACTCGACGCTACGGCGATGGAAGCTTGGAATAGAGTACGTGATATATTCCAAGATAATCAAAATTCTCGTGCTGTTAAACTTGAGCAGGAATTCTCCCACGTCGATATGGAAGATTTCCCCAACGTTTCACCATACTGCAAAAGGTTGAAAGAATTGGCGGACCAACTCCGTAACATTGGTGCGCCTATTACCAACGATCATCTTGTCCTTCAGATGGTTGCAGGCCTATTTGAGGCCTATAATGGCATCGGTACGCTTCTTCGTCAGAGCAGTCCTCTTCTGCAGTTTTATCAGGCCCGTTCCATGCTCACGCTCGAAGAAGCCGGATTGGCTAAGAAAGCAGCCATTGGGGCCCCGCCTGTCGTCATGATGACTGAGTCCAATTTTACTCCCTCCAGTTCCAACGATACCGGCCAAAACCGCAGCAACGGTGGCGGCAAAAAGGGTCAGAATCGCAAAAATAATGATAAAAACCGTGGTGGAAACCGAGGTGGCAATAATGGGGGTGGCCGTGGAACTGGGCCAGTGGGCCGCAAGCCAACTGGCCACAGCCCTGGGACCATGGCCGTGGAACTGGGCCAGTGGGCCTGGCCTAACAACCCCTATTTTCAGCCGTATACAAACCCGCCAAACTGGGCCCAGTTTAATTCGATGAGCAGGCCCAATTTTTCTTCCCCCACTGGAACCTGAGAGCCATTGTTGGGCCGGGGCAGCCTGCCGGCGTGCTTGGGCCTCGGCCCACCTCTACTGACATTGAAGCCGCCATGCAAACACTTGGATTAAATCCCCCGGACACAAATTGGTACATGAACACCGGAGCCACTATCCACATGACGTCCGACCAAGGTACTCTCTCGTCTCATTCCAATTTGAGCAGTAATCGTGGTATAATTATTGGTAATAGCAATTCAATTCCGATTCGTGGTTACGGTCATAAAACTTTGTCTCTCCCTCCATCCACCTCTTGTCTTGAAAAATACTTTTTATGCCCCTAAATTAAATAATAATTTGGTGTTTGTCCATAAATTAACCATTGATAATTTTGTTTATGTTGAATTTGATTCTTTTGGGTTTTTTGTGAAGGATTTCAAGACGGGGATTCCTCTCATGAGATGTGATAGTTGGGGAGATCTTTATCCTATCACGCCCACCTCGGGTCCCTCGAGTCCAGCCTTGCCATCATCTTTTGCAGCCCTTGCTCCTTCCTTGTGGCATGCTTGTCTAGGTCATCCGGGGTCGTCTATTTTGTCTTCCTTAGATAAAAATAATTTTATTTCTTGCAAGGGTACGCATAGTACTCCGATTTGTCAATCTTGTTCTTTAGGAAAAATTGTTAGATTGCCGTTTGTAGACTCTAATTCTCGTACTTTAATGCTATTTGATATTATTCATAGCGATTTATGGACATCTCATGTTCTCAGTTCTTTGTGTCATCATTATTATGTTCTATTTTGGATGATTATTCTAATTTTTATGGACTTTTCCGATAGCGAAAAAATCTCACGTTTTTTCCACTTTCTTAAAATTTAGAGCATTCATAAGAACTCATTCGAACGGAAAATCAAAAATATTAAATATGATAATGGCAAAGAATACGATAATGGGGGTGTTTCGGGAGTTTTGTGCTAATAATAGAATCAATTTTTGTTTTTCTTGTCCTCATACGTCCTCACAAAATGGAAAAGCCGAACGCAAAATTCGTACCATTAATAACATTGTCCGAACTTTATTGGTTCATACTTCTGTGCCCCCTTCTTTTTGGCATCATACTCAACAAATGGCTATATATCTTCTTAACATTCTTCCTACCAAAGGTTTGACATATTCGTCCCCCTTCAAATCTTATATAAATAGGACTCCTTCAGATTCACATCTTAGGGTCTTTGGGTTCTTATGTTATCCGCTATTTTCGTCCGCCACTTTAACAAACTCTATGCCCGTTCTACCCCTTGTGTGTTTTTGGGTTATCCGTCTAATCATCGTGGCTACAAATGTTTTGATTTATCATCTAATAAAATCATCATTAGTTGTCATGTTTTTTATGAAACTCAATTTTCGTTTGCTAACATGCGTAGTCCCGAGCCTAGTTCATATAATATTTTGGACGATGCCATCTCTCCATATATTATCCACCATTTTTCGGAAGTATCCCCCACCCAAAATTTGCCAGCGGGCCCACTGTTCCGCCTAATCCCGCTGGTTCCAATAATGTTCCGGACCTCGGTTTCAGATGGTGGGCACGGTACCCACCCAATAGCGAAACGGCGATCCGATCCCCATGCTTCTGTCTCGGCACCTTGTTCCAGTTCTGGGCCAGCAGGCCCACTGCTTGCTCGCCAGTCCGTCACTTGTCCCGATATTTCTCAAAATTCACCCAATTCTCCCCCGAGTCTCAGATCGGTCACTCGCAGTCAATGGGATATTTTTCAACCAAAAAGACATTTTAATTTAAATTCTAATGTTCTTAAATCTCCTCTACCGTAACCCCGTGTCCGCCTTAAATGACCCGAATTGGAAATTGGCTATGATCGACGAATATGATGCTCTTATTGCGAATAAGACGTGGGAGTTGGTACCCCGTCTTTCTGGTGTTAATATTATTCGGTCTATGTGAATTTTTACTCATAAGAATAATTCTGACGGTTCTTTTGTGAGGAATAAGGCTCGTCTTGTACGTGATGGTAAGACTCAGCAGGTTGGAGTGGATTGTGGTGAGACGTTTAGTCCGGTGGTCAAACCGACTACCATTCGCATTGTTCTCAGTCTGGCTCTTTCGAAGGTTTGGCCCATTCATCAGTTAGATGTGAAAAATGCTTTCCTATATGGTGATCTTAAGGAGACCGTTTACATGCATCAGCCCTTGAGTTTCCGTGACCCCAAATATCCTCATCATGTATGTTTATTAAAAAAGTCCTTGTATGGGTTAAGCAGGCCCTATGGGCTTGGTATAAGAGATTTGCAGACTATGTTTCGTCTATTGGATTTTCGCACAATAAGAGATTTGCAGACTATGTTTCGTCTATTGGGTTTTCGCACAGCAGGTCTGATAATTCATTGTTCATCTATCGTCGTGGTTCTTCCCTGACTTATATTTTATTATATGTGGACGATATTATCTTGACTGCTTCTACTAATGTTTTACGCAAGTCTATCATGACCATGCTCAGGTCTGAGTTTCCTATGAAAGACTTGGGGCTCTTGAGTTACTTTTTGGGGATTGTTGTTTCTCGTCATGCAGGTGGGTTGTTCTTATCCCAACGAAAGTATGCAGCTGAGATTATTGAGCGTGCTGGCATGTCCTCGTGCAAGTCTACTTCCACTCCCGTCGATACTAAGCTCAAGCTGGGTGATGCGGCTGACTCACCTTACGAGGATCCGACCCGTTATCGCAGTCTTGCATGGGCTCTTCAGGATATTACTTTCACGAGACCAGATATTACGTATGCCGTACAGCAGGTTTGTTTGTTTATGCATGATCCCAGGGTTGAACATATGAATGCGCTCAAACGCATTATTCGCTACATATAGGGAACACTTGACTATGACTTACATTTATATCCGTCATCGACATCTACTCTTGTCTCATATACAGATGCCGATTGGGGTGGTTGTCCAGATACCAGACGTTCCACGTCCGACTATTATATGTTTCTTTGTAATAACTTGGTCTCATGGTCTGCCAAGCGTCAGTCTACATTGTCACGTTCTAGTGCAGAGGCCGAGTATCGAGGGGTGGCCAATGTGGTCTCTGAATCGTGTTGGTTACGTAATCTTTTGTTAGAGCTTCATTGTCCTATTCAGAAAGCTACCTTGGTTTGTTGTGATAATGTTATTGTCATCTACCTTTCTGGTAATCATGTTCAACACCAGCGCACTAAACACATCGAGATGGATATCCACTTTGTTCGTGAAAAGGTAGCTCATAGACAAGTACGCGTTTGTCATGTTCCTTCCAGGTAACAAATTGCAGACATCTTTACTAAAGATCTTTCCTCGGTCTTTTTTGAAGATTTTATGGACATTATCAGCGTACGATGACCGCCCGCTATGACTGCGGGGTATGTTAAATATACACATGATATACACTTGGTGTATATCACAGTTTTGTCAAGGTTTTGTAGATGTTCAATTAGTGATATACACGGTATATCACGGTTTAGGGCAGATTCTAGGTAATATTTGGTGTAATATTTTAGTGTAAATATTGTATTAATTAGTATTGTACACTTACCATAATTATAGGATTCTTGTATTACTAGAATAGGGTTTTGGGAGTAGAATAGGAATAGTATTTCTATTATGAAAAATTGTAAATTGTATATATACTCTTTCATTAATGAAAATTATCAAGGGATTATTTCTTTCAATATATAGTGTAGGAAAATATTATTGGGGTGGAAATAGGGTAGAGGGCGGGGTGAGGAGTGGCGAGGGTGTGGGTTGGTCAAAGGGTGGGGGTTGGGGGCGGGGCTGTAGAGGAGAAAATGAGCTTGGGATGTCACTTATGTTTCCATGAGAAAATTGGAAAAGTTTTCATGGAAATGTTATCCTCCATACCAAACACACCCTAAGACACTTGATCTATTCCAACAAGATTGGCATATTTGATAACTTGTTCAAGTGGAGATGGGAGAGTTTAAAAACACAATAAAATCATTGTACCATCCACTGATCCAATATGTTTTACATTTAGACCTTGAAACACCAGATGACGAGAGATTAGAGTTGGTTAATTTTGTAAAAAGGGAACCTTTGTTCTTTAGTGTACTTTGTTTAGCTTATTTACCCGTGCTAGTAACTGCTTACTTTTCAGAATGCGCTATCATGACTTATTCGCTTTTGATACCTGCATTTTCATACTGCTTTAAATTTTTGACCAGGTCTGGCCGTTTCTCTTGCTTTGCTTTTGTTTTGCTTTTGCTTTGTTTGTGCTTATGCTTTATCCTGAGCCGAGGGTCTCTCGGAAACAACCGCTCTACCTACCCAGGTAGAGATAAGGTCTGCATACACTCTACCCTCCCCAGACCCCAAGTTGTGGGATTTCACTGAGTATGTTGTTGTTGTTGTTGTTTGTATAGAGGGCCAACTATGGTTAGTAATACACTTCTTGCTGCTGCTATTTTGTAAGGAAGGTGGTGAGTGGGATTGGTTTATCAATCTTAGTGCTTCTGATTATCCTTTGGTTACACAAGTTGGTTTGTAGTTGAAACTATTTCTTGCAATCTTTTTATATATTATGCCCTTTTTCTGAGTGTTTGCTAGTGACTTATCCTTTTCTGAAATATTTGGCATAGTTCGTTTAATATTTCAATTTCACTTTCATTTGCTGAGATTCTTGGTTTTCAGATTCAATAAATGTGGTACTTGCTTGCTATTGATTCCTTTCCTTTATTGTTAATATAGGTGATGCCTACTAGTTTTGATTAAGGGTGTGTTTGGTATGAAGGAAAATGTTTTCCTGGAAAACGTCTTCTTGGAAAATACTATGGGGGTGGAAGTAAGGCGGGTTGGGGGTTGGGAGTGACGGGGAGTGGGTTGGTCAAGGTGCGGGGGTTGGGGGTGTTGAGGGTGGAGAGGAGACGATGAACTTGGAATATCACTTATGGAACTTGTTTTCTTTAGTCCCACTAAGGAAGTCATTTTCCTAATCTTTAATTTGTTTAACACGAGAAAATTGGAATACATTTTTGGAAAATGTTTTCCTCCATACCAAACATACCCTAAGACTTAGTTGTTATTGCTCTACTTCAGGTCTAGTACTTTCCAAGAGTCTTTTTAATTTGAAACAAAAGACTTGTATGTTTCTGTAAATAGAAGTGTGAGATTTAAGATAATCCTAATTTACCTTAAATAACAAATCTTTTAGTATTCAAATGAGATGAGCCTAAATTGAATGTGATGGATACAGAACATGCATGTAGCTACCCGGCTAGTTAGGAATTGAAGGTGTACTTGATTGATTGATCGATTGAATTCCTTCAATTATTTTTTTCTATGGGGGGTTGGGGCACTTGTGCAGGGGATTGTTGTGCAACAGTTAATACTATGCTAATCAGATCATCTGACGAATAAATTAGTAAATTTGTTGGATCCAAGCTTGACATTGATCCGAAGTTGTTTTAAGTAGCTCGTACTGGTTCATTGAGAAAAAACTTGTATGTTTGTGCAAATATATAAATATGAGATTTTTGAGAATCCTAATTTGCCTTAAAAACAACAATTTTTAGTATTAGTACGAAATGAGCCCAAATAGAATGTAACGGATACAAAATTGAGGAATTAATCTAAATTGTCGTTCACCCAACCGCTTAAACTAAAAATAGCCGGTGGACGTATATTATATGCATAAACTTTGGAGGTCACGGGTTCAAGCCGGGGAAACAGCCTCTTGCAGAAATGCAAGGTAAGGCTACGTATAATAGACCCTTGTGGTCCGGCCCTTCCCCGGACCCCGCGCATAGCGGGAGCTTAGTGCACCGGGCTGCCCTTTTAATTCATGTATAAATTATAATACGTGTATTACTGTGTATAATCTATGTATTTGGGGCTAGGAAAAGTAAACAGTGAATCCGGCCGGCTATTTTGCAAAGATCAAAATAGAAGAATTGACCTGAATAATCCCTACAAAATATTCATGGCGCTTTTGTGTGCAGGGGATTGTTGTGGAACACTTTTAGCATTACTAATATGCTAATCGTATCATGACAAGTAAATTAGTAAATTTATTGGATCCAAACTGGACACTGATTTGAAATTGTTCTAAGCAGCCCATGTTCTATAAGTGCAGACCGTCTTTCTAATGATCCTCTGCCTTGATATTGTGTTTGGCAGATTTACTTCATACTTTTTCAACCGTGCCAAGAGAACTTAATTTTATTGAGCATACAAGTGACCTTGGATGGAAGGAGTATGTAAATCACTTTTCATTTGATCTTCAACCTATTTTTGGTGATTAAATTTAATGATATTGAGTCAGTATGGTTAGCTTACTACGATTTTATATTTCTGCTTGTAGATACCACAGAGCCAGGCCTGTATTAATCGATTCAGGGTTGTACAGCTTGAACAAATCAGATCTCTTCTGGATCCCACAGAAAAGGAGTATGCCAACAGCATTTAAACTATTCACAGGTGAGAATTTTCTGCATTTGTGTGTTAATTGCGGTAGATGCAAAAAGAAGCAATCACGCTCTTTGGCTGTGGTGTTGCTTTGCTTTCTTAATTGCCAATCTCAGCTTTCAAAGCCGTATTATTAATTCGTCTGTAAGCTCCAATAAAGCACCTCTAAATTGTTCTTTGGGTTGGTTTTAGGCCTGTTTTCAGCCAATTCTTCCATAAGATATCTGCGAGTTAGTCATGCTTAGTATCAAATACACTTCAAGAATTTTCTTTTGCGTCCTTTCAGCTTTAGGCATTGAGAATGTATTGGTAATTCCACAAGGGTAACTGTTTCTTCCTCTTCCGTTTCGATACTTCTTCAAACACCAATTGAATTATAAATCATCAGGTTCCTGTGGAGTTCATGATAGCCAGAGGCATGTTCTCAAGACGGTTACACAAAAGTGTAGATTTTAGAGGAAATATGCTTTTTAGAGGAAAGCTTGGGTCTTGTTGTGGGGAAGAAATGGTTGGTTTGGAAACAAAACAGTGTAAAATTTTAGGTGTTAGAAATATCACACAAATGACTTCTTGAGAGGACCTTTAGTATGAGAAAACTCTTCCAGATGACCCTTGGTTGGTTATCCTTGATGTGGTCTATGAAAAAAATTTGTGAAGTATCCGCGCATGTTGATACCAAGAATTCTTAAAATGAGTTAAAACTCCAAAACCAGGTATACCATTTAAACTCTTATTTTTGCTTAGTTCAAGTATGATTGCCCCATACTACAATACGATCTCAACACATTTTATAGTGAACTATGTTTCGTTATAACATAAAACATGATTGTTTGAATGTCTGAGTCGTCAAATCGTATGAAACTGGGAAGAATATCAGACCGGACCTGATTACACAAGCTTTTGGCAAAACTATATAAAGATGACTGAACAGAAAATCTGTATGAATTAAAAAGGATATCTTGATATGCAGAAACTCTCAAACGTTCGTCTCTATCTCCTTCTACTTGGGCTCCTTCTCAAGGGTTTGTGAGAAGGACTTCTGCAAAATAGAAAGATGAAAGCAAAGACACTTCAAACCACCATTGTTTTTGGGTCTTGAATATCAAAATGAATACTTTATCAATGCGGCAGTGGTAGACAAACTCATTTCTAGCATGCACTTTTCTATTGCACTTACATTGAGGGTGTGTTTGGTATGAAGGAAAATGTTTTCTGGAAAATAAGTGGTTCTTACTTAGTTTCTTGTGTTTGGTACATAAGCAGAAAATATTATGCAAAAATATTTGTATATAGTATAGGCAAATATTATGGAAGGTGGGGGTGGGGTAGGGATGTGGAGTGGTGAGGAGGGGTCTATGAGGGTGGGGGTGATGGGTGTGTTGGAGGGTGAGGAGGAGACAATCAATGTGGAATGTCACTCGTGAAATTTGTTTTCCTTTTCCTTATTTTTAAGGAACTTGTTTTCCTTGAGAAAATGCTTTCCAAAAGTTTTGACCAACCAAACATGGGAAAATTGAAAAACATACCATACACACCCTAAGTTTCTTACTTTGAATAAGTTGTCATAGGTTTAAGTTCCCTCTTTTTTTTGCTCCTGTGTGATCACTGTTTCAATTCTGCACTCTTTGTCACACATCTATGAAATTAGCAATATAATTTTCTGTTTCTATACAATCAAATATCAATATCCATAACATATTAAAGATTTTGAAAATGTGCTGTTATCACTTTTCCTCAGGCTCTGCTTGGACAATGCTCTCTCGCCCCTTTATGGAGTACCTTTTATGGGGGTGGGATAACCTCCCAAGGATAGTCTTTATGTACTACGCCAACTTCCTTTCAACGCCTGAAGGATATTTCCACACTGTCATATGCAATGCAGAAGAGTTCCGGAACACAACAGTGAATCACGACCTTCATTTTATATCCTGGGACAACCCTCCAAAGCAACATCCACATGTTCTCACTCTTAACGATTACCAGAACATGGTCGACAGCAATGCATCATTCGCGAGAAAATTCTGCAGGAACGAACCGGTGCTTGACAAGATTGATTCTGAGCTCTTGGGGCGCAAAGTCGATGGTTTTGTTCCTGGTAGTTGGTTTGATGGCAGGGATGCAAATGCTAACATCTCACAGTACATTCTAAGAAACATAACTTCACTGAGACCTGGACCAGGTGCACAGAGAATAAAAAGTCTTATTTCTGGTTTGTTGTCCGATAAAGATTTTAACACAGAGCACTGCCGTTAGTTCCTGACTGGTCTCAAATGTCATGCTACAATTGATGTCTCGGGGTTGAATAACGGATTAGTTGATCGTTGCTATAGCTCTCGAAGGATGTAATAAGTGGGGGATGGAGCTGCTATACTATATACTGTTATAAGGTTAAGTCAGGAGTAGAAATGTATGGTTTATAGAGTATCATTTTTGAGCCATTGCTTGTATTTTTTGTTGACCAAAGGGCTGACGAGATGTTACTATTATAGTGAATGAGGTACAGTCCTTGAAAGGCATGATTGATTATATGCTACAATACATTCAATATTTTAAGCAAGAGGTCACAATTAGTCTTCTGAATAACTTGTATAGCTGCGGTGAATATGTACCCGGGCCCTGTACACACCGCCAACATGTACCTTGTTACAAAAATAATTATTCTTCTGAAACGTGGAGCCCGGTTGAAATCATACTTTTTCTGAAAGTGAAAGCTAGCAATTGAAGGGTTCTGGTGTATTTTAACTTTATACCGTCAATAGGATGTGTATAACAATTTTTTTTTTGTATAACCTGCATGTTACTTGGAAAGAATGTTAGGATAAAGATTTGAACTCTTGAGGTAAGTGTGAAACAAATAACTTTAACTATGGCTACACGAGATGAACTTTGGTTTAGTTAATTGAAGTTGGTCTTAGGTGTAATAAAACTATCAATTACTACAAACGATTGTATGCAATAATCCTACTAGTTGTTAGAATAACACAAGTTAGGTAAAGATGAAGGCGCAAACATATAAATAGAAGTTACAAATTCCTCTTCTTATTTGGGGTGTTTGTCTTTTCGTATATACATATTCTTGAGGAACACCCTAGGTCTTAGGTGCCTTTGTCTATCAATGTGGTTTAGTTTAGGTCCTAATTAATTTTGGTGAATCAAAAGAGATATTTTAAGCAGATAAGAAGAAATTACTTCACATTTTTTTGTCTCTCTTAAAATCTGAACCTCACATCTCATTGGAACGTTGCAATTTTGACATGCATCCATTAATAATAATATTCCTTATGGCGTTCACAACTCTCAAGCGTGAACATTTATTTAATTATGTCAAATTTCTAACAGTCAGAACTAGTTATCCAACTTAATAATTTTTGGTCATTACTATAACACAATATATAATTGTAACACTTTATACTTTGGGCTAAGATTTGACCCGTACGATTGGAACATAACGGAATCAAGATGAGGAGTGTAGGAAGTGTTTTGAAAAAATAATCAAGGTATAAGAAGAGTCTATGGCAAAGTATAGTCGGAAGCTACTCTACGGAACATGTTTTCATGCGAGTTTGCACCAGGTCTCACTTACTGTGGGTATATGAGGAAATAAGGAATTTGAGAAAACTTAAAACATGAAAGTTGTAACCCTTTCCAAAGTGACTGTATTATTGGACTGCCTTTCCAGTGACTGTATTATTGGAGTGGTCTTTTGGTGGGAGATGTTCTTTTTGGCTTCGGCCAAACACTTTTTCTTGTTGGTCGAGCTTTCTACAAAAAACAAAGCAAAGAAATATCTTTCCATCCATATATGGTGGAGCTCATACGGACATCGGTACAAAAAGTTATGACCGTTTTACTAAAGGGTCACAAAGCAGTACGCTGGACACAAGTATGCGACGCATAACGCATTATGTGACGCATTTTGGACAAAATCGTCCTGAAGTTTGTTCTTCCCCACGCCATTTTTAATCCATGAAATACGAATTGCCTCAGGCTTGGAGCTTTGCTCTAATTCTTATGACCCTAAATACTTGTACAATTATATACCATGTTTATATTGCAATTCCGTTAAGTTCATTCATGATACGTCATTTATAATTAGCATGAATCTGTCTGTAATTCATGAATCTCTTACAAGTTATATTAAAATTATACATGTTATATTATACTTACAAATAATGTGTACAAGATGTGATTATGAAATTCATGGGCTTCCAAACCACCTATATTCATGTTCATGTTTTGGAGTAGCTCAGGTTACCGAGAAGGTTTAATATCTGAAACTATGTCTGCCAATATAGGATAAGGATCACTCTACCCAGTTAGGATGATTCCTTTATGTTACCCATTGCGGCAGGATATTGGATCCATATATGTGATGTTCATGTCTCGTAGCACGACAAGGTACATAATGTCTTAGTTGATCGGACATAAATCAAACACCGCGTTCTCACATAGTGGTTACATGTCGGTTATACAAAGCTCTCCCACCTAAAATAAGTTACCATGTTATATTACGATCATGTCAGATATTACTAATGCTCATGTTAAGCTTACAGTTTCAGTTCCCATTATTTTATGTGTTTTGTTTATTCATTTAGTTACTTTACAAACAAATATAATTCCAGTGTACTTATGTCCCTATTTCTCGGGGCTTACATTTCACGATGCAAGTATGGATTTACAGGATGACGTATCTGCTCGCTAGGACATCTCCGTATCAGCTGTTGGTGAGCCCCATTTCGTTTAGGGTCTTATCATTATTTCATGTTTATGTCACGTTATGTAGTAGAGGTATGCTTGGGGCTTTTCCCAGTAAACATTTTAGTATTTAGACTCATGTTCAGAGGTTTCTTAGATTGATCTAACATGTCATGTCATATGTTCAATATCGTATAGTCGTGTTGGCTTTGTACTTATTATGTTTTTAGACTATTTTTATATTTATATTTTTAGTATTCAGATTATCATGTTTTTAATTAAGTTTCACAATATTTTGAGTCCATGTTGATTCAACAAGCCATGTGGTTTGCTCGGTGACATACAATCGGCGCATCGAGAGACGTGTTATGCCCAAGTCATGATTCGGGGCGTCATAATAATTTAAGTTAATATTTTAAATCGGTATATAATCTAACAAGGAAATAAATTCTTCTCAAATGTTTTGACATAATATTTGTGTGACTACAAAATCATGTAATTAGAAGAAAAAATATATACTTAAAAACATACTAAAAAAATTGTATTACAAAAATATACTCATAATATACATTAAATGGAGTTGAAAAAAATTACTAATGGAGAGTTCAACTTCTTCTTCCATACAAAACCCCTAAAACTAGGGTTCTTCTTCCTCATTGAAAACAATGGTGTTGGCGAAGATTTTACTATCATTAATCGAATCTACCGTATTGGGACCCACACCTCCTACGCCATCGCAAAGGATTGAGTTGCTTCACGCTATTCGTCACTCTCTTCCTTCTTTCCAATCACTCCTTTCGTATCCGGTAAACTACTTATGTACATTCATTTTATTTGGTATTATGTTACTGTAGCTATTGAAGTTAAAGAAGGAAAAAAATGTAGGTAATTATCCACCGAGTTTCGAAGCTAATACAGACATGTAAGTGTAGCTATTGGAGTATGTTAGTGTCCCTCCTTTCCTATCCGGCAAATTTTTTATACATTTTATTTTGTATGTTAGTTTAGCTATTGAAGTTAAGAAGGAAAAAGGAGTAGGTTAATTATACACCGAGGATCGAAGCTAAAATGGAGGATTTCGCTGTCATATAAGGATGTGGGAGATACGAAGAACCATAGCTTTAATTTGAGTTAATACCAAATATATACATTTTATTTGGTATGTTAGTGTAGCTATTGAAGTGAAGAAGGACAAAAGGCGCAGGCTTAGCTAGCGTTTGGCCATAAATTTTGTGAAACTTGAAAAAAAAAAGAGTTGTGTTGAAAAATAGTTTTTGGAACTTGAAGTTGTGTTGGACAAACAAAGGCGAATCCAGGATTTCAAGTGAATAGATGCACCATTAGAATTTTTTTTAAAAAGACGCAAAAGTGCAGCAAGTTGGGTTCGATCCCTTGATCTTAAGGAATTAAACCCGGCGCTTAGCCAGTGCACCACTCAGTCTCATTTGACCATGGATTCCTTCAATTAATATTAGGTATATTTTAAGAATTATACACATAATATACCAAGTTTAGTCGGGTGACCATGGGTTCACGTGACCCATTTTTTCTACCTAAATTCTCCACTATGGACAAACAATGTTTTCAAACATTTTTTTTCAAAATCTATGGCTAAACGGGAGTTATTAATCCACAGAGTTTCGAAGCTAAAACAGCGGATTTCTCAATCATATAAGAATGTTGGAGATACAGGGAGGCATTACTTTAATTTGAGTTTGATTATTTATTGTTGGAATGAAATAGGGCAGAACAGTGTCCTTATTCAAAAGGCAAAAAAGGAGGTCTCTAATATTGCTGAATGGATATAGAGGATTCATGTAGCCTAGCTGACCTAAATTAAGTTAGGTTTAGGGAGCAGTTGATTGAATGATTGATTTACTTAGGTGATTGTTATCGATTTTATTTTTAATTGTAGAAGTGTTTTTTTTTTTGACATACACAAACATGTATATCAATGCATTAGTAGGTTATTTTTTGTGTCTATTGATTGATGAATTTCATTTTATTGGAATGGTTGGTTTGTTGGTTGATTTTGCTTTAAGAAAGAATTATGAGCCTGTGAAATGTTTTGGTTAAAACGGGAATTCTTCACATTGTCTTATTTTTTCAATGAACAGTGATGTGGAAGAATTATTGTGAAAGAATGACGTTATCAGTAACCAAGCTCACATTTTTTCCTTAACATGTAGCCCCCAAAGCCCTCAGACCGAGTTCAAGTCCAGTCCAAAGAAGTGAGACTTCCAGATTCTGGCCCAATTTCACTGGATGACCAGGATGTTCAAATTGTGAGTTCCATCCCACGTTGTATTCTCTTTGTACCCTGTGTGACTTAATTCATGATCTTTCTTAAATGATTCTTTTTTCATTCTATCTAAGCATCATAATCCCTTGGAAATTAGAACTGGATAACAAAAACTTTTTCACGCTAAGCTATCTACTTAAGAACAGATTTGCAATATCAAGACCCTAAATCTTGAGAGCTGCAGGCTGTAGCTCAATATGAGATAGAAGTCTCTTTTCTGTGCAATTTTTATGTCCTTTTTATTAATTACATAGCAGAACCAGTTTAACATCTTTAAGTGTAATCTCCCCCTTTATGTTTTTGTACGGCAGTTGGTACTTCTTTTCTTGTTTTAGGTAATTCTACAGTTTATCTTAAGCTGCATGAACTGCGTCAGGTAGCATCAAAAGTAGTTGTGGCTTCAAATTGAATAGATCTGAGATATTTATGAGGTTGTATTGGACTATTGGTTGTGATGAACTTATTGCTGGAAGTGTTTGAATTGGGAAAGAATTCCTGGGCATTAATGGAAACAATTTATTCTGCTAGTTATTGGAGAGTTGTGAAGCTATGCGAGGAGAATTTGGTGATCATTCCATTTTAGGGATTTAAAAGTATCCTTGCCTAGGATACCAAATCCCCCCCCCCCCCCCCCCCCCCCCCCCCCAAATAAAAAAAAAGAAGAAAGGAAAAATATAGAAACACAGTCTGATAGCATAAGTTGTCGCACTTTGCCGTCTACGCTTGGAGGTCTGCAAGACCATATTCATAACGGCCACTACGAGGTGTTCTTGGAGGTGTCCTAAGATACCAATATGCCTGAAATCATGGCAAATCCCTAGAATGCAGTGTCATGTAGAAGATCATATTCACAGCGGCCATTAATGAGGTGTTCTTGGATGTAAACTATATCCTCCGTTCCAAAATACTTATCATGTTTTGCTTCTTGTGAGTCAAACTACATGAACTTTGACCAACAATATAAGATGTGTTTTTCACCATATTGATATGAGAAGAATTGCAACTTATAGAGTTTTTCATATTATTTTTGAATATCTAAATTTTAATTTTAAAACATTAAATTAATCTATTCCAATTTAGCTATGACATTAGTCAAATTGACTTCTGATAAGCGAAACTTGACAAGTATTTCAGGACAAAGGGAGTAATAAATAGTGTTATTTATCCCGCGCATAGCGGGAGCTTAGTGCACCGGACTGTCCTTTTTTTTCTTCAAAATGAACGGAACTATCTCAAATATGCAGCTAAATTTATTAATGGAAGAAATACTAAAGGTTTTGGTGAGAACATTATCCCCTAAGGGAGAAATACTAAGGGGTCATTTAGTTGTTGGTTAGAGAAGAGTTATTCATGTTTTAATACTAGCTTAACTTTTATGCTTTGTTTGGTTATAAAAATGTGGAAAATAATCTCCACATTGAATCTAGCATAAGTTATACAATGTTTGGTTGGTTTTTTTCTCTTTTCCACCTAAAACATAGCATTGCTAATACAATGTTTAGTTCATGTTTTTCTTTTCCGCATAACTAATACAAGTATAAGTTATGAGGGAATCTACATACTATTTTATGCCAGGTAGAAGATAGAATAACTAATACATGAATAAGTAATACTACCTCTGTCTCATATAAGTTGTCATGTTCGCTTCTCGAGAGTCAATTTGTCTAATCTTCAGAGCTAAATTGGATTAGATTAATTCAATATTTTAAAATTACAATTTAAATATTCAAAAATTACACAAAAAGTACTATAAGTTACAATTCTTCTTATGTCATTATGATGGAAAAATATGTTTTAAAATGCTGGTCAATGTTAATTTATTTGACTCTCGAAAAATGAAACATGCAAGTATTATGGACGGAGGGAGTACATGAATAATTAAAACCCTGCATGACTAATCCACACATTACTAATACACGCATAACTAATTCCTGCATTACTTATACTTGTATTACTTATACGTTCATTACTAATACCTGCATAACTCTAACCAGTAACCAAATGACCCCTAAGTGTTCTGGTGAGAACATTATCCCATAATTTCATTTCTATGACGGTATTACCTTATTTTCACTCTCTTTAGGTTTTTTTCTGCCCACTTTTCCATTCTTTAAAGTTAACCAGCCTTCCTTATGTCTTAAGGCAGGCTATGATTTTTTAAGAAGTAAAGTGTAATTTCAAAATACAAGAAGTTTTCTAGTTATTATAAATTTTCACTTTCTTTCACTTCCTATTTTCTTTCTACCCCTTCGCTCTTTTCAAATATTTCAGCCACCTTTATTTTCCAAGTCTGGCTATAATTTTACAAGTAGGGCTAATTACTTAGCACATGCAAGGATGTGTTGAGATCACAGTAAGTGCAACAGTTTAAGACCCTGTTCAAAAGTGTAGGGAGATATTTTACGATACGTAGTGTAAGGAGATATTTTCCCAACATCTTGTCATGTATGGTTTTTGAAGTTACACCAATGGTCTAAAAGTTCTATACAAGAATATTTTACGATGCGAAGTGGTAAAAATGTCTAATTAAGGAGATAAATGCGGAAGGGGAGCCTTGGAGTAACTGGTAAAGTTGCTGCCATGTGACCATGAGGCCATGGGTTCAAGCCGTGGAAACAACCTCTGTCAGAAATACAAAGTAAGGCTGCGTACAACAGACCCCTTGTGGTCCGGCCCTTCCCCGGACCCCGCGCATAGCGAGAGCTTATTGCACCGGGTTGCCCTTTTTTAAGGAGATAAATGCTGTAATAGTTCATTTTCTTAAGCCCCTTTTCATTTACCCCTTGCTATATATCCTTTCCATTCATTCCAAAATTATGCTATTCGGTGCTTAATGTTTGGTTGTTCAACTAAGTCTTAATAACTAAAATGAATGCAAAGTGTACTTTCCAACTTTACTCGATAGAGCATCATCTTGGTGCTGATTTTAATGAATATATTATAATTGTACTAGTAAAAAAGAACTACACTTGTACAAGATAAGGTTGAGAAGGGTGAAGCCTTAGGTGAAGATTGGATAAACTTTTAGGTGAGGCAGGGAAGATATTCCACTGTGCCGAGATGTGAGGTGCATATGGTGTTTTTTCTCCTGGAACTGAAATAACGTATTCCTTTTGACTCAATTCAGCATAAAAAGTTTGGTAGGGCTAAACTTTAGATTATAGAACTCTTCACTCGCCTCGCGTGACCGCATCTTGACCTATTGCAATTTCTAGTGTCAAGATTTACTGATGCAACTATTGGATATAGTGATTGGAGAAATATTAGGGGAAGAGATTATAGGAAGAGGAAGACAAGAATCACCTAGAATGAACTAAAAAAATAATTGTAAAGCGTGTGGGAGTTAGGAGGTATCCTGTCGAATTAGTCGAGGTGAATGTAAGCTTGCCCGAACACCATAGTAAAAAGAAATTTTGGTAACGCACACATAATGGTGGAGTTTAAACGTATTATATCTGCTTTGTCTTTGAATAGAATGCTTCATTTATCTCTAGGTGCATATTGTAAACTTTTCTCTTTCACATTTGTTTTGGTGTTACAAATCATTTGCATGGTCTAATTTGTTATGTGATGTTTAGGCCTTAAAGTTGAGTGATGATCTACATCTTAATGAAGTAGACTCTGTTCAGTTGCTTGTTTCTGCCAATCAAGAGGTAAGTCATTCTCTTTATTTGTTCGTCTTGTGGAATTTTTGAAACTTCTTTTGTCATCAGTTCGCTCATTATGAAGAGTAATATACAATTTATTAGGTCCAAGTTTCCTAAGTCCTGGAATTCAATTTAAGAAGTTTGATGATAGAAGAACTACACAATACAAAAGTTAAGCTTCTCTTGTTTGATAAAATTTTGTCTCTCTTAGGAAATGGGCCTACTTTCTTACTCTCTCTGTCGACGAGCTATTACTCCGATGTGCATTTCTTTCCTTTTTAGATATGGTGAAGAAAACCTTCTTCATTTCTGGTGATAAATCTTTTGAGCTATTAGAAATTAGTGATGATGATAACTAAATGTTTTTAGTAATAGAATGTTGCAAGAGATTTTCAAGAAGTGTCAAGATTGACGAAGGAACTTGGATGGGTATGCTAAGCTCTGAACAAGGCTTCACAAGGGTTGGGGAATCGATGCAGGAGATGGGACAAGAAAATTTTAGTAATTAATAGAATTTCCTCTTTTTTTTTGTTTGTCCACCACTTCGTATATTATACGTAAAAAGGATTCCGCTTGCAAATTAGCCACGAGGTTACGGGGAATATTTTTATTTGGTTTGGCCTTTTTTGGGTAATGCCAAGATCTGTGAAGGAGTTGATGTTCAATTGGAAGAGTGAAGCTAGGAGAATAAGGCACAAGGTCTGGAATGTTACTCCTCTTGCCTTAATGTGGGTCATTTGGAAAGAGAGTAGGAGAGCTTTTGAAGGGGGTGGAGATGAATTTTGCTCAATTGAGGAGTAGTCTCCGATAACTTATTTTCTTTGGGTGCACCCATGTAATTCATGTTTGAATAGAGGATTGTGTGTCTTTTTAAGTGGACTATATTTTGTACGCTTCTCCTTTTTTGGTATATCTCTTGTATACGGCCAAATTGGTCTTGTTATTTTCAATGAAAACTTTTGCTTGATTCAAATAAAGGGAATCCTATTTGAAGTAATGCAACTATGAGTGTCATGGAGGGTTCGATCACATACACATATAGTCTTCTAAAATTTCAATTTCAATAGCGTTACGATAACTATTCTGACTTATAGTATTTTTTATGTATTTTCTAAATAACAAACAACAAAATAACCAGTGTAATTTCACAAGTGGGGTCCGGGGAGGGTAGAGTGTATGCAGACCTTACCCCTACCTCGGGAGGTTGAGAGGCTATTTTCGATAGACCCTCGGCTTAAGAAAAACAATTCAAAGCAAGTCGGAAGAAGAAATAGCAGATATTCATGGCAACATAATAAAGAAAGCAAGTCTAAGCATTTTGAAAAAAGAGACAGTAACTACAACAAAATAATTCACTAATTGAAGTGCATGAAACAACATATAGTAGTAGAAATCGAAGTGCAAGAAACTACCAGAGTAATCTTACACCTACTACCTACTAGTGTGGAATGATAAGTGAGACAACGCTATACTATCTCCTAACCTTCTAAATAAGTAATTTTATTTCAAATAGATTTGAAGATTCTATGTCTGAATTCACTCCGGAAATTAGTTGGTTTGACCCTCGTACTCCGAATCAGGTCATATAAAGTGGAATGAAGAGAGTATCTTTATCCTAAAGGAATGTTTCAACTAGGGATGAGGAGACATTTGCAGATATATATCTTATTCAGGTCTCTCGGCTAGTTCCCACTTAGTTTTAACCACTTTTCTATTTCATCCTTGCTGGCTACCTCAATGTGATTTAACCGTAACGACCAATCAAGAGATTCTTTTTTGGAGATCAGTGTAGGCTTCCCTTGAGATTGCATCAGCATATATCGAATTCTTCCTCTCCCCTGCATGTATGAACTTTTGATCTTTTGGCTATTGGAACATCGTTGGGGCTTGGATGTAATTTTTAGAAACAATGCATCACAAGAAACTCCCTCTTTTTTCAAATTTCTCAATCGTGCTCACAAATCCGCCCACCTAGTGTTGAGTAGTAGGTCTGGTATGATCCAGACACTCTGCCCTTCCCTTACGGAGCTTCCACCCTTACACAACTGCCAAGAGAGTTGAAGTTCTGTATCAACTGATAGTCATAAAGTTAAGTTGTTCTGTTCTGGTGCTGGTAGATTTACCCTTCCTTCTTTGATGTATCATAACCCCATCAAAGTTTGAACTATCGAGAGATTCTGTTCACTAAGCCATGTCTATGTGTGAGATTCAGACCATGATGTGGACAGCTCAATAATCTTAAACATTTCAAAGAATGAAGTCTCTCTCTCTCTCTCTATAGACATCTTCCTGACTTACTTACATTTAGTTTTAGGAGTTGAATTTGGTTTTCAATAACCACCTCTAAGTTCCTTTCAATACAAAAATTTTCTTATATCATTTTGTTTTATGTCCAATTTTCACTCTCTTTCCGATTGTTGACGCATGCAGTGGGGATTATTGGGACGTGAGCCATTAGAGATATTCCGCCTTGCAGCTGGACTGTGGTATACAGAGAGAAGAGATCTTATAACATCACTTTACACACTGTTGAGGGTATACTTTATTCTTAGTTTCAAGGATAGCAAAATTTATCTCTTGTTAGCTTCTTGTTAAATATGGCTAAAGTGATTTTGCAGGCTGTTGTCCTTGACCAAGGACTTGAACCTGATCTTGTGGCAGATATTCAGAGATTTTTGGACGATCTCATTAATGCTGGAGTTAGAAAGCGGTTGATTTCACTCATTAAGGTTGTTAGATTAACTTAATTATCTTTCATGTCTATCCCTTTTAGTTACATCTATTCATTTTTGACCATCTATATTGACAGTTTAGATATATAGTTTTTCTTGTCCGACGAGTGTTTTATTTGTGTAGGTTTTCAAGTCAATCATTGTTCAAAATTTTCACTAGTACGCCCTTTATTTTGATAACCGTGGTGTCCGTGCCAACTTGCGCGCACCTCGGCTACATCCTTAAGTATGAACAAAGTCATATTTTTTGCTTTTAAATATTTTCCAGTGTCATCTAAATTAAATTCCTGGTTATTTCAAAACCTAGGACTGTTGTCCTCTTCCGATGATACTGAGAATGTTTCTTTAGTGCATGTGATCATGTGAAACATGAGTTTATAAATTTGTTCGTTTTTCATTTTGACAGAAGTGAGGTGAATGAATATATGCTGATGGTTTCTTGATATTATATGTTGAGTATACTTCTAGGAACTCAATCGAGAAGAGCCAGCTGCTTTGGGCGGGCCTAACTGTGAACGCTATGTTCTTGATTCAAGAGGAGCTTTGGTGGAAAGGAGAGCTGTTGTTTCCAGGGAAAGGCTCATTCTGGCTCATTGCCTTGTCCTTTCTGTTTTGGTTGTGCGTGCAAGTAAGTTATGGATGGTTGTAGTTTGATCTTCTCTTTGTTCACTGCCAAAATTTTCTAGTCATTGAAGTTGTTTTTTAGGACATACTTACACTAGCATTATTCTTTTTTATTTTTGATTGCGCGGGCTAGTAAGTTATGAGTGGATTAAGTGCACTCCCAAAAAGGAAATAGTTATGCAAGGGGTTTTTGTTGATTACAAGTTACTCATTTAGCTCCTTGTTTGTGTTAAGACTGTTTGGCCATGCCTTTCTATTTCTAGACTTCTTTCTTTCGCATGCATCATCAAATGGAAAAAAATGGTAGTTGCATTAAAGAGAGGGCTTATCTTTTCTTCGTTCTATTTGGGCTTGCATGGTTTCATGGAAAGATGTTTGTGCCATAGATTATTTCCCGGTAATCCTATAATGGACCGCTGGGAGGGTTAATCATTCTTATATTTTCTTTTAGTTCTACTTGACAATGACTGATACAACTTGTTTGTGCATAACCAAGAGTATTTTTCTGTTTAAGAGGCCTGGTATTTTATACAACAATCACTTTTTTTTTTGATGAAGTAAGTGATATATACAACAAGCACTTAGCTAACCTGGCTTTGTCACATCGTTATAGAAGACTGCATGCTCATAAATGTTAGTTAAATGTTTTTGAAGTTATGTACGTTGGAGTTCAATCATTCCTTCTCTGTTATATCTGCTTGTCTGGCCTTATTTTTCTGCATACGACTCCAACATTGAAGTCAAACATCCTAAATGTGCTTTTGCACTGACATAGAAGAGACTGTACTCATTTGATTCTAAATTAATATTATGGTTCTCCCCTTCCATTTGCTGAAGCCTTGGGGGCGGAGTTAATCGATATTGTGCTGGTGGAGGTAGCAGGTACTCGATGGAATAGTCGAGGTTCCTGCAAATTGGTCCGACAACCACCGTTATAAAAAGATGTTGTGGTTCTCTCCGTTGTGATTTTCTGTATGACCTTGCCCCCTGAATGGGTGTACTTTTAATGAAGCTTCCAATGTGCTTTGAACAGCACAAAATGAAGCAATGTTCCTTAGCTAGTGTTTCAAGTTTCCAGTGTAGTCAGGAATCACATATATGCCTGGACTGATCCAGATCTCATTTAGTCTCCTTTAAAAGCGATTTAGTTATTCTGCAATTACTTATCCCTTCTACCACTGAAAAAGTAATTATTTTTTCCTCTTTGTAGGCCCTAAAGATGTGAAGGATGTCTTTTCCGCTCTCAAGGATAGTGCAGCAGGGCTTAATGGTAGCACTGACACTTTAAGCCATCAGGTTTTCGCAGTTTTAAACCATGGTTCTTTCAAGTTTAAAGATGAATGACTGATTATGAAATCAGAAGAAGTAATAATGTAGTGGTTTGGCTGGGAAGTTAAAGCATCAGATCTTAGGCATTTAACAGATGGCTCTTTT
The DNA here is from genome assembly GCA_034509755.1 of Anisodus tanguticus. Taxonomy (NCBI): domain Eukaryota; kingdom Viridiplantae; phylum Streptophyta; class Magnoliopsida; order Solanales; family Solanaceae; genus Anisodus; species Anisodus tanguticus. The sequence goes on from CM067558.1 coordinate 5,346,693, forward strand.
TGCAACTATATCTTTTCAAATAAGAACCTTATAACTTCTCCAAGTGCCACTTTATGCTCAATTGTCATTTGGTGTTATCTTCATTTGTTAACCATCTTGATGTATATCAAACTACGTGAAGTTCATATTTTCATTATTCGCCAGAATTAAATTTTAAAGCTCAGCCTCTGTCTCTAAATACCATTTCAACTTTTGTCCCAGAATTGGATTTTAAAGCTCAGCCTCAGTCTCTATATAGCATCTCAATTTTGTGCCTTTTAAGAGTTCCAGTCTTCTGATTTTGTGGTTTTGCCTTAAGAATTATCCAGCTTTATATTTTCTTTACATTCTCCTTTTCTTTTTCAAATGCTGAATAGAGGACAGAATGAAAGTATTTTCTATCTTGAACTGCATGCCATGTACCCTCTAGCTATCCCTTTTTCTTGTTCTTCAGTATTTTGCTCTATATTTCTATCTGATTCTCCTTTGAAAAAACTGCAGATAACATATAGTCTTCTCTTCTCTCTTGTGGTGGCTCTCATATCAGATGCATTGAGTGCAGTACCTTATAAAACATCGGTCTTGTCTCGTGATGCGTCCTTTAGGCATGAATTCCAGGAATCTGTAAGCAGACAACCATCTTTAAATGTTTGACAACCAGTGCTTTGTCATTTTCAAAACCCTCTATTACTCTGTTTCTAGGTAATGATCGCTGGCAATGATCCTGTTGTTGAGGGCTATGTTGATTGCTTAAGGAGTGCGTGAGTTGTACATCTAATGCTAATACATGATGGGCTTGATGCAAAAGACACGTCAGCAAGTACTTCATCAGATAATGATATAAGGAACATCTATTCATGCTTGGAAGTGGTATTCTCCAATAATGTCTTCCTGTCTTGGCTGAATAAGATCCTCCTAACTCCTACCTATCAGGTGAGAATTGACTTGTATTTGATTAAGCAACTACTGACCTTTTAATCTTAGCAATTCTCCTTACCCCTCTCATTTTCTGGTCTAACATGACATGTTTACTTAACCCCCCACCAAAAAAAAAAAAACTCAAATTTTCTTGTTGCATTATTGGAAGATCCGACACAGATGCGGCAGAGTAACATAGATTCGACCAAACTCTGAGATTCTGCAACCTCCCAATTGCAAGTTCCTGTTAAACATCAAATTGCCGATGGACTTCTACCCCTTGCAAATACTCCATAGCCGTTGGACTGACATCTCCTTTTGGCATGAGATTCTTACATGTTTGGGAATATAATTGTCAAGATGCTACTTGATCGAAAAGAAATTCTCAAGATGCTATTCCTTCACCACCCATGGGTTATGTCCCAGGAATTCACCCTACTCCCATTATTCACCCTGAATGATATGTTCCCATTAAACTCATCCTCCCTTCAAGATTTTTCTCCGTGGCCCGCACTCACAGGGAAGTGGAACACTTTTAGTCCTCCATCTCCCTTCTAAAACTCCTTATTTTTTGCAATCACTCCCTTTTGGAAAAGCATTCTCCACGTCAAATTTCCGTAGTCACTTTCCTAGTGACGCCTTGTTAAAAACCTTTAGATCTTTATTCCCAAATCCGCACCAACACTTTGATGTGGTAATAGACTCCCAATTTACCTTGTGGAACTTCCTCTACCCTCTTGAACCATGCCATAAAAATCCCTCTAAAGGTTCTTCAACTTTCCTGTAATGCTGACTGGAGCATGTAGCAACAACATGAAGTACGTGGGAATACTCGATGATAGCAACAACATGAAGTACGTGGGAATACTCGATGATAGCGTACTCTCGATTAATACTTCCTTTCCTCTTTGGTTAGCTACCTCTTTCTCCAACCGGTGAGCCTCTTTTCTACCCTCCTTATCACCAGATTCCAAGCTGCTTGGTCTTTTATTAGATGCTCGGTAAATCAAGATAAGTGTAGGAAGAGCCCCAACCTTATAACTTAATACCTGTGCTAGGACCTAAATATTTTCCACCAAGTTGATTGGGATGATCTCACATTTTCTGAGATTGATCTTTAGGTTTGACACCACCTGGAATCATGTCAAGACTTGTCTCAAGTAAGTCAATTGAGCACTGTCAGCATCACATAACACTAAAGTATCATCTGCGGACAAAAGGTGTGAGACCCTCGCAGTTTATCGTCCAACAGCGTTGCAGAAAATCCGTGGTTCTCCTTGCTTTCTTATCTAATCAACCGCTTTATTTGCAGCTAGTGCTGTATCTAGAATTTGTTTGCCTTCCACAAAAACATTTTTCAAAGTAGGTACTATCTCATACTAGACCTTCTTTAATCTATTACAAAACACCTTAAATATAATCTTATGTGGACCATATGGAGAGATAAAGAGGAGAGCTTTTCAAGGAGTAGGAATGATTTTGTACACTTGAGGAGTAGCCTCTTATCACCTATTTCTTTTTGGTGCACCCACAAGGTGGCTATAAGCATAGAAGATTGGAATACATTTTTGTTAAGTTTTCTACTTTTTAGTATACTACTAGACTATGGGCCTTTTTTGCCCTTCATTCATAAAATTTATTACTCCATCAAAAGAAATAGGAAAAAGTTCCCATTACTTTAATGCATCCTGTTTTCTGCATAATGTATTGATTATTGGTTGCTGGCCTACTGCCTCTTAGGTAATTTTGCCGTTATTTCTTTTTTGTACACCGCCTCGTGATGACTCACCTGCCTTATGATATTTTATTCATGTAGCTGTCATGGATAATTGGCATATTTCTTGAGCTGTATAACTAATACATGGTCCTGGTAGCATATATTCTTGTTGGTTTGACCCTATTTTCATAATTGTCTAGTCCTACCATTTTGTAATTATCTCAAGTTTCTTTTCTATCTCACGGGCAGAATGATGATGAGGATATGATCTACATGTACAATGCCTATCTGCACAAGATGATAACGTGCCTTTTGTCTCATCCACTTGCCAAGGACAAGGTTTGTTTAGTTTCTTTTCTGCAATGATTCTAATTTCTTTTGAGGGTAAATGGTTGTAATTGCCTCTAAGAAAGAAGTTATGCTTGTTATTTCCACCCAATTGTATAGTTTATTTTTTGAGGCACGTGCAATTAAATGAGTCTGAGTTCCTGCTTTGCTTGCTGTCCAGCTCCACCCTGCTGGGATTTGGTACACTGCCTTATGAGTTCATGATCTATAAAGCGAACATAAATTTACACATACATGAAATTGTATTTATGTGGTGTGTAAATGCCCATGTATACTTGGGTGCTCTAGATGAATATAGACTGTGGCTTGTTGGTTTGTTGAAAAGAAGCTTTAAATTGGTATCAAGTAATCTTCTTCTGAGATTATCTTCTGATGGGGGTTTAGGCTTGTCTATGAGATGTTTGTTATTTACCGAGTGGGAACATAAATATTTGTGTCTTCATTCCTTTCAATTTCTTACTCACTTTCTTATTACAGGTTAAAGAAGAAAAAGAGAAGGCTATGACGGCACTTAGTCCGTACCGCTTGTCTACTTCACATGAATATCCTGTGGATGGAATTGGGCATTTTCAAAAGGCCACTGAACCTGCCCCACAAGCTTTTGTCTCTCTCTTGGAGTTTGTGAGTGAAATTTACCAGGTTAGTGCCGTTTCTTGCTGTCCTTAAAAAACAAAAAAAGATGGCCATTATGCTAATTCTAGTATAGACAAGATTGGCAGGTGATTTTTTCCCATCTGCCTAACCCTTAGTGGGGTCTTGGTTGTCTTGTACTAACTAATGGGAGGATGTAGGTATTCGACGGAATAGTTGAGGTGCATGTAAGCCAGCTCCGACACCACCTTTATATGAAAAAAAGTTGGAAAAGAATAAATGTTATGGAGACAACTTATAAATTGCTTTTGTTTTTCCTAGTGTTGTCAAAGGCTCATGTAAGGTGCGCTTAAGCCCTGAAGCTCAGAAAAGCTCAGGGAGGGCGCTTTACCTCGCTTAATCTGCGCTTCAGTGTTGGTAAGGGCAATAAGTCGTGCGCTTCAGTGTTGGTAAGGGCAATAAGTCGTGCGCTTCATTGCCCATGAGTTCTATCTTGAATGGAGTGGTATAAACAACCAAATATAATCAACATATAAGTGTATTAGTTGTTAAGGAAAACATTATGATTGAATTCGTTATTTTTTTTCGGAATTACATACATAGTTTTATTTTTTTCAATCATTGCTGTTTGTTTTTACTCAAGCCTACATTTAAGTTGCGCTTTGTGCTTAAAAGATGAAAGTTGCGGAGATGAGGATGCTGATATGGATGTGCGGACATACAAGGAGGGATATGATTAGAGATGATGATATCCGGGACAGAGTGGGGGTGGCCTCGGTGGAGGATAAGATGCGGGAAGCGAGGTTGAGATGGTTTGGGCATGTGAAGAGGAGAGACACAAATGCCTCAGTGCGGAGGTGTGAGAGGTTGGCTATGGACGAGTTCAGGAGGGGTAGAGGTAGGCCAAAAAAGTATTGGGGAGAGGTGATTAGACGGGATATGACACAGGTGCAACTTACTGAGGACATGACCTTAGATAGGGGGTTGTGGAGGACACGGATTAGGGTAGAAGGGTAGTAGGTAGTCGAGCGTAGTCCTACTTACGCTTGCAAACTGGTAGTTGTAGTGTTATTATTGTAGGCCCGCTTAGCCTATCATACTAATAGGCGCAATATTGCTTTATAGTCCCTATAGTTTGATTTCAGTTGCTATGTGTCCTTTAGTGTACTTTGTTTAGCTTATTTACCTACGCTAGTTACTACTTACTTTTTTAGAATGCGCTATCATGAATTATTTTATATTGATACTAGCATTTTCATACTGCTTTAATTTTTTTTTTTTTTTGACCGGGTCTGACCGTTTCTATTGCTTTGCTTTGCTTTGCTTGTGCTTATGCTCTGTCTTGAGCCGAGTATCTCTCGGAAACAGCCGCTCTACCTACCAAGGTAGAGGTAAAGTCTGCGTACACTCTACCCTCCCCAGACCACATGTTGTGGGATTTCACTGAGTATGTTGTTGTTGTTTGTGCTTAAATCCCTAAATAGACCTGGAGCGCTTTTAGAGCTTTTCACCTTTGACAACACTGGTTTTTCCCATTTTTGCTGTGTCTTTTCCCGGTATTGTTTGTCGTTTACTTTGTCTTCCTTGTTTGTGATCTTTTATTAGAAAGAACCTGAGCTGCTGTCTGGTAATGACGTTTTGTGGACTTTTGTCAACTTTGCCGGAGAGGATCACACTAACTTTCAGACACTTGTAGCATTTTTGAGGATGCTGAGTACCTTGGTATGTAGGTTTGGCTATATTGCCAAGTTGGTGAATGTTTCATCTCTTCTAAAGATATACAAGCTTCAACTAACTTTGTGATTGTCATGCATTGAATCCAGGCTTCTAGTGCTGAAGGTGCTTCCAAAGTTTTTGAGTTACTTCAGGGAAAGACATTCCGTTCTATCGGATGGAGCACTTTATTTGATTGTTTATCAATTTATGAGGAACAGTTCAAACAAGCCCTGCAAAGTCCTGGGGCAGTTCTGCCAGAGATACAGGAAGGAGATGCCAAAGCACTTGTTGCGTACTTGAATGTTCTGCAAAAGGTGTGTGGTATCACTGGCCTGCCTCATTTTTATCTATGTTCGTTACAGTTTACTTTCTAGACTAGAATGCAATGTGGTTGAAACGTTCTCTCAACTAATTTTATGTCTTGTTTTGGGGAGCTTTGTATGGAAACGTATCTTGACAGCTATATATTCATAATTACTTAGGTCTTTAGTCGCCACGAAGTCTGAAACTCCCTGTATTTTGGAAAGCCCTGGTTGATTGTAATGAATTTTAGATAAACTGCAAACTGATGGTTAGATTATATCACAGAGAATAGGATAATATAATAGGCTTCATATTTCTCCCAGCTTGTGTTGACTTGTCTTATTCATGAAAGTTTAAGTGAGGACCTTTGTGTCTGGTTAGGAACTTCTAGGTTATAATATGCCAAAATTTGTTTAATCGAATGCTCAATCACAATGTTCTCTGATTAGTGGTTAAACTTCATTGCCCTACCATCTTCCCTCCCCTCCTCCCCACCAAAGAAACAAAAGGCCTCTCTACTGTTACCTGTTTGCACACTGATTGAAATCCTTTTGTCACATTTTAGGTCGAGTTTCCAGGGTCAACAGTTTTCTTTTTTCTCCTTTTTAAAGAAGTAAAGATATTCCATTAACTTTCTACCCCAAGAAAATAATTATGAGAATGCACAAGAGCATTACAAGAAAAGAAATTCCATTAACTTTCAGTACCAAGAAGGTGCATATCAGGAAAGACACATATATCCTTTTCAGTTGTAGATGGAACTGACAATGTCTAATATCTGATCTATATCATTTCTAACCACATGTTTACACCATTTTTAAAAAAATCCAGAAGGTACTTGAGCTGATTTACTGGTCTTCATTCACCATTTAAACACCTGCTGGTCTTTCCTGTATCCCCCATAGCATGCAAAAGGGGGGCAGCATAAAATAAATTCGTTTTGCTTTTCTGCGCCCTTACCCCTTTCTGTCTGTGGAATGTTTATTTAGGTTTACACACTTGAAAGTTCAAAAGTATAGCAAAAAATTCCGCATCTTTTTTATAACCAAGAAATCTGCTGTATTCAGCTTCTGAACCTGGTGATAATGGTTCATCCTTCTACCGTTCAGCACTTAGATACAAGATTTGGTTCACCAGCCAGGATTCAAGAATAAATTCAACCCGTCTTTGCTACTGAACAACGAAGGCAATGATGATTTACATATCCAGTCTAACATGACGTTAGTAGCATCTATTGAAAAGCCAATCTTAAAAAAGTTAACTGGTGTTGTACTTTTTTTTATTACAAAAGAATCCACCCAGAACAAGCTAACCATGGAATGCTCTTTGTTTTCCAAATGAAGCTTTCATGGCCATATTTCATGGTTGGCAGAGTACTATATTTTCTTTTTGGTAAGGTAAATGATTTTATTAATGATGGGAATATCTCCCATGTACAAGCAGTATACCAAAACAAAGGACAATATTGCATATTCAGATTTAACCAAGTAAATTCCTTCACCATGTTTGGTCCACGACAGAGCATCTCAGACCTTATTTACCAATTTCTTCTTTTCCTACTTACGTAATAGCTTAAGTAGACACTCTGTTTCCCATTCTTTCTAGAGCCTCACAAAAACCTTCTCTACATTGACCCACGGTTGCATCAGGTTGTACAGCCAAACTCTAAATTCCTTTTTTTTGGGAGAGTGGGTGGGGGGTGGGGATTCATCTTTCAAGAGGCTATGGCAAGCATTCATCCAGAATATAACCTCCTAGACACTCCAGTGCCGGACTTTTTATGTGTTTGGTTATCTGGATTCTGGCCATTTCCTTATATGCATCCACAGTATGCAACATATGTGTATATTTTATACTTCCACTAAACCCTATAATAAGCTATGGTAGAAATGAGTTAATATTTTATATGAAAGTTCATGGGTTTCTTCTCTCAGGTTATCAATCGGGAGATCTTTCAACATCTGATTTGAACCATTTTCAGGACATCATAGAGGAAATTCTGTCTACATTTGTTTTCTGCTCTGGTGAGCAGGTAAAACAGGCTTGAGATGTTTCTTTGTGTGTTGCAGGTTGTTGAAAATGCGAATCCTGTAGAAAAGAAGAATTGGTTTCCTGATACTGAGCCATTGTTCAAACTCCTTGGTTATGAAAATGTCCCTCCTTATCTTAAGGTAAGTCCTCTGTTTTTCATGCGACTCTCCTGGTTTAGTTGCTATTTCAGTTTCATGGTTATATCCTGCCACTGAGTTCTGCTACTAATTATTTTTTGTACCTGTGATTATTAGGGTGCATTAAGAAATGCCATAGCTACTTTTGTTCAAGTATCACCAGTTCTGAAAGATACAACTTGGAGGTATCTAGAGCAATATGATCTACCTGTAGTTGCTGGGAGCACAACACAATCCTTGACAACACAGGTCGGTGGTGTATGTGTTATTTACTCTACCTTGCAGGATATTTGATTCTCTTTTTATATAGTGAAGTAATAATTATTTAATATAGTTTGGGGAAGTCCAGTGTACATATGCTTGAGCTGTTCGATTAATTAAGAGCTCAATTCAGATGATCTGTATTGCTGGGGTGGTGTTGGAATGGGTGGGGGGGGGGGGGGGGCAGGAAATAAAGGAAACGATAAGACCATCAATCTGCTGGACTGAAGTTGCAATTTTGGTTTTACTAATACGGAGTTCATGGTCTAATGCATTGGCATTTGCCTTCGCACAAAAATTCCTTGTTCTCTCCCATCTTCCTCTGTTTCGTCTATTTTTAAAGGGAAACTATCTCATCCAAAACTTTTTTCATGCAGGTTTATGATATGCGATTTGAGCTGAATGAAATAGAAGCCAGAAGGGAGCAATACCTTTCAACTATATCATTCATTAACTTGTTGAATACACTAATTGCCGCGGAAAAGGATGTTAGTGATAGAGGGCATAGGTATTGGGCTTTTGGTGATTGCATGTTCCATATCATGCTTTCCAGTTAATATTTTGGAAATTGTATTGTTTCTCATTCCGAGCTACACCTCTGCAGATTCATTGGCATCTTTAAATTCATTTATGATCATGTCTTTGGACCATTCCCGCAGAGAGCCTATGCAGATCCTTGTGAGAAGTGGCAACTTGTCATAGCTTGCCTCAAACATTTCCAGATGCAAGTCTTATCTCAATTTTCTCTATGGCCCTCTCTACATTTTATCTTTTTCCCCTCTTGGGCCTTGTCTGTGAGGGATTTGATCGTTGCTTGTAGATTTATGAAAGAAGTTGCTAACCTTCATGTCCAATAATGTTATTTTGCAGGATGCTGAGTATGTATAGTATCAGAGATGAGGATATTGACAGTGTTGTGGCCCAATCTCAGCTGTCAGAAGCAGGACAATCTGCTCCTCTGCAGATGCAGCTGCCTGTAATAGAGTTGATGAAAGTATTAATTCCTCAAACTATTCTATTATGTGTCTTTGTCCTGTTGATGCTATCTGATTTTTTTTAACTTTTAAATCATCTGTCTTTTTTTTTTTTAATTTCATATCTAATACTCCCTCCATCCCGATTTATGTGGCACTATTTGAATTGGTACTAGACATGGAGTTTAAGAAAGAAAATCGTTTGATACTTTAACATAAGCCATAAACATTTGTGTGACTAAATCATCTCAGCATGGGTAAAATGGGAAGTTTGTAGTTAAAATGTTTCAAACTTTAGAAAGGTGTTCTTTTGGGGACAAATTAAAAAGGAAATTGTGCCACATAAAATGTGGCAGTGGGAGTAAGTATTTGCTAGTATTCTATGCATTAAGCTACTATTACCATACTTATCTTTGGCAACTCAGTTTTGCTGTTATGCAGGATTTTATGAGTGGTAAAACTGTGTTCCGGAATATCATGAGTATTCTTTCACCAGGAGTCAATTATCTAATTTCTGAAAGAACAAGTCAAATTTATGGGCAACTTGTTGAAAAGGCTGTCCTCCTTTCTCTGGAAATTGTAAATCTCGTATTGGAGAAAGATTTAGCCGTGTCTGAGTTTTGGCGTCCTTTGTATCAGGTAAGAACCCAAAACTTCATCTCGGGCTCCCTGCCTTTTCTTTTCTATAGCCTAAACTCAACTGGAAGAAGCTGCTAACTTGAATGGATATAATCTTTTGCTAATTTTTTTGTAATAACTGTTTGCAGATTACACCCTATTACCAATGGTAAAGTGTCACAATGGTTATTTATTTTACAACTAGTTAAAACTATCTTAGCTTAGATTCTCTGACTTCGGGTTGGTAAATGTAGTGATCAAATAATCGTCCACATGACCCATTTTTATTTCGATTATCTTATTATCTCTATGCTTGTTCATTGTGAGAACGAAGAGAGTTTGATAGAGAAAACAACTTGATTATTTCCTCAAGCTATTGAGGTTCAAATAACTATATTTACATGTCCTAAAAGGAAAGGAAACCAATACAAATCAATACTTAATTACAATAGGAGTAAATTAAGCTACCTAACATATATTCTAGAATATTCACAAGGATTATAACACTCCCGCTCAGGTTGGTGCATACAAATTATATGTACCAAGCTTGCTACATATAATTTGTTCTGGGACCGCTAGAGACTTGGTGAATTTGTCTGCAAGATCATTTGACCTCACGAACCTTGTAACAATGTATCCTGAGAGTTCCTTCTCTCTGACAAAATGACAATCAATCTCTGTGTGTTTGGTCCTCTCGTGAAACACTGGATTCGAATTCGATGCAATGTGAAGTGCAACTTCATTTTCACTCACAAGTTCCATTTCTTTAATCTCTCCAAATTTCAACTCCTTCAGTAGTTGCTTGATCCATATGAGTTCATATGTCGCCACTGCCATAGCGCGGTATTCTGCTTATGCACTAGATCTAGCAACCACATCGGTTTCTTACTTTTTCAAGACACCAAATTTCCCCCAACTAGAACACAGTTCAAGACGTGGATCGTTTGTCAGAGGGTGACCCACATATCCAACAATTTTCTCATGTCCTTGGTCTTCGTAAAGTAGTCCTTTCCTTGGAGCAAATTTTATGTATCGAAAAATGCGAATAATTGCATTCCAGTATTTTCACAAGGAGAATTCCAAGAACTGACTTGTAACACTAACTGAGAAGGAAATGTCAGGTCGAGTCACAGTGAGATAATTTAGCTTTCCTACTAGCCTTCTGTATCTTCCAGGATCACTAAGATGCTCCCTTGACCTGGTAGGAGCTTAACATTTGGATCCATTGGAATAGGTCTACAATCTGTCATTCCTGTCTTCCCTAGAATATAAAGTGCATACTTCCTCTGTGAGGTGAAACCCATATTGGTGCTTCATCTCGCTTAGGAGGTGCTTTAGTGCATGTAGGCATGCGCCTTATCATCATGCGCTGTCTTTAAAAGGACAACGCGGGCCTATACAGGCTAATAAATATGAATTTCAATTTTATATATTAGTTGTTAACTAAGTGTTGCCAATGATTTTTTCATGCTTGGTATAAGAAAGGAATTTAGTATAAGAAAACATGTTACTAAAAATGGTTTTGCTTTGCTGAATCACAATGTTTTTCATTTCTTTGTCCAAATAATTATTAAATTCTGTATTTATGCTATTCTTTTCGTGCATTACGTGTGTGTATGTATGTGTGTGTGTGTGTGTGTGTGTGTGTGTGTGTGTGTGTATGTATGTATGTGTGTGTGTATGTGTGTATGTATATAATGTTTGTTTTTTGATTCGCGCTAGCCCACTACTTTAGAGCACTTTGCGCTGTGTGTGTGTGTATGTATGTGTGTATGTACGTGTGTGTGTGTGTGTGTATGTATGTGTGTATGTGTGTGTGTATGTGTGTATGTGTGTGTGTGTTTGTGTAGCATGTCATACATGAATAGTTTTAGCCACACTTTTAGTTTTACTTACTATCGATGCCACTTTACAGGGTACCATTGCTTTTCTTTACCACTAGCAGCAGTATTAAATGTTTAATTTCTCGAGTAAATTACAGGTGGTTCAGGGAAGAACACGGGAGATATTTTCATAGATGGAGAGTAGTGACATTAAACGAATCAAAATTACTGCAATATTTTTTTTAACTGATTCCGCTTTGCTGCGCGTGAGCATGTTTATGCACTACTCAAACTTTTATGATTTGGTTGGAGTTGTTTGACTGCATGTTGCCTTTTTCTTTTGGTGTCAGCTCATTGTCTAACTGTTGCTTCTTGTCTATGCAGCCTCTAGATGTCATTCTCTCACAAGATCAGAACCAAGTTGTGGCTTTATTAGAGTATGTTAGATATGATTTGCAGCCCCGTATTCAACAATCATCTATCAAAATAATGAACATCCTAAGGTGATCCTTTCATCATCTTTTTTTAATATCTACTCCCTTACCCGCAAATCTTTGTCATTCTCCAAGTCCCGATTGTTCACTAAACATGATTAAATGCATTGATTGATAAAAAAGGGCATTTACCTTTTACAGCTTCCCACCCTTTCTCTTCCCTTCTAATTAGTTTTTTATGGATAACACAAACTATTCTAGGGCAACCCAAAAAAGAAATGTGGAATCATATTAAGTATTTGGAAAATATTGGATTTTCATTTTGCCGTACCAATTTTTAATATCGATGGTGCTTTTACGTGGATGGCAGTTCTCGCATGGTTGGACTTGTTCAGTTGCTCTTAAAATCCAATGCTTCAGGGTGCTTGGTTGAGGATTATGCTGCCTGCTTAGAGCTGCGATCTGAAGAATGTCAAATTATAGAGGATTGCCGTGAAGATTCAGGTGTTCTCATACTGCAAGTAAGTTCCTGGATCCAAGACCTTCAGAATTGGAAGATGAGAGATTTTACTCTCTAGCAATAAGTCTTGATCCTGTATTCTTTAGCCAAGTTTCACTGGAAGGATATGAATGGTGAAGAAGGATGTTTAACTGAAAACTTTGAATGAGGTGGAATTTGTCTTCTTTATTAGTTGGTATTGTACTGTGTAATTGTAAGTTGTAACCCTAATTTACTTGGACAATGTGCTATTAGGGGAACTTGAACCTTCTAGTTTAACATCGAAGAAAAGGACTTCCAATAACATTTTAAGAAGGCACTGGATTGCTATATGCCAATAATATAAGTTATAATTGAGAAATCTATAAGTAAACACAATTGATAGCATCAATTGCCCAGAACTTGCTATGGTATTGCATATGTTGATAAAATAAAACTTCTAAACTCTTTATGAATAAAATTTAAATAGAAATTGTAATACTGTGTTTGCCCTTGGTGTGTCAAGGTGTCTACCCACTATGGTGTATTGTGAATTTCCGCACTTAGCTTCTATAACTGTTTTCTGCTCTCAATTTCGCATATTTCTGCATTTTATATTTGTAAAGTGTTCATTTACTTTTCCTTACTAAATGTAACACACTGTTTTCCTTCTTCTTCCCATTGCTTTATATACTGCTTTGAACTGCTTGTCCCTGTGCCGAGGGTCTACCGGAAATAGCCTCTCTACCTCCCAAGGTAAGGGTAAGGTCTGCGTACACTGCCCACTTTGTGGGATTTCACTGGGTATGTTGTTGTTGTACTGTTTTCCTTCTTCATGAGTTTCTTAATCCTGACCCCGAATTTAAATATTAAGCTTCACTGTTTCTTGTTTATTAATTTGAAGTTCTCTCCTTTTTTTCGTTAAGAATTTGAAGTTCTCTTTTTTCTCTTTAGGCAACCTTTTCCAAAGCTTCTGATTCCTCAAATGAGTTTGCCTAATCTATTTGAATGGAAAGTGATGTTCTTACTTAGGTGTCGGTGCAGCATCCTGAAAAGAATCTATAACTATATTCAAATACTGATGTATTTCTTCACTTTCCTTTTGTTGCAATACGGCTTCATATGTAGAAGCCATGTTTGATCTTTTGAGCATATTAGATGACATGTAATGGTGCTAATTGTACATACTAACCAGCATTCACTTGATGCTGGATATCAGTAAAATCATCCTTTTCCGATAATTTTTCCTATCAGAGAACGAATTTGGTCAAACTGGTGCTCTTTTCCTTTTAAATTTTGGTTACAATCATTGACCGAGTCTCTGATTCTTCAATTGCAGCTGCTTATTGATAATATTAGCCGGCCTGCCCCGAGTATCACTCATCTGTTACTCAAATTTGATGTCGATGGCGCTGTTGAGAGGACTGTGCTTCAGCCAAAATTTCACTATAGGTTCTATTTCAATTGATACATGGTTTCTAACTCCTGTGCTCCTTTGTTTTACTCAAGGACTTGAAATTCGTTCTTTATACTGTAGTTGCTTGAAGATCATTCTTGATGTGTTGGAAAAACTTCTGAAACCCGATGTCAATGCTTTGCTCCATGAATTTGCATTTCAGGTTGGGATGGTTTGATCATTGTATCGGGGTGTATGTTTTTGTTTATTTGTCTTTTTCATGCGAAAAAAGATTGTCTATTGACATTAAGCGGCAGAGGCTTTGTCAGTGTATGTTCTTGGAAACTGCTATAACTCTTTGTACTTCGGTTAGCTTATAATTGGTTACTATGTGCAGCTTCTTTATGAGTTATGTACCGATCCCCTGACTTGTAATCCTATGATGGATTTTTTGAGCACCAAAAAGTATTGGTTCTTTGTACAGGTGCGACTGTGTAGATTGAAATTATTTTGTATATTACTCCACATTTTGTATATTACTCCACATTTTGTATATTACTCCACTTTCTTAATCTTGATCAGTAGTTGTCTCAATTATTTGCTTAAATTTAACTTACAGCATCTGGATGTAATTGGTATTGCTCCACTTCCCAAAAGGAATAGTAGTCAGGCACTTCGTATCAGTTCCCTTCATCAGGTATGTTTTTGAGCTAGTGGTTCTTCGTTCGTTCCTCTAATTAACTAGGTGAATATGCTTCAAAATTTTCTCTAATTTTGCTTACTTGATCTAATTAATTGGTTTCACATGTCCCTTGTTTCTTCAGCGAGCATGGTTGTTGAAGCTGCTAACAATAGAATTGCATGCGGCTGATATGTCTAGTTCCACTCATCGAGAAGCTTGTCAAAGTATTCTATCTCAACTATTTGGAGAGGGAATTTTTGAACACGATGTTGATCTCGGTGTATTTTCTCCCTATCGTCAAATCAGTCCTGGAGTGATTGGAGCCAGAATGATTAGTAAAACTAAGGTAAAGCTTTTATTGCTCACTGTGTCATGAGTATATTCAGAAATATGATTACATCCTGTCGTTTTTGTTCTGTTCTCATTGTTATTAATGACACATTCCAAACATTCTATTTCATGCTTCTGTTCCCTGTCTTTGCCTTGTACTCTTGTCCCTCACTCTGACCATCTTTTACTATTTCTATTTTTAACAAGTCAACAATTTATTTGCCATTTGTTCATATGAAGCTCAAGCATTTGCTCAAAATCATTCAAACTCTGCTTTTCGAGTCTGAACTTTTACGTTTTCTTCTGTCTTCATATTTATATACACCTTTCTCTGAACATTTCTTCCCTTCATGTTAAGTGGTGACATAACCCAGATTGTTCCTGCCATAATCCCTAATCTCTGTTCAATGTGTTCTTAACTTCTGCACCATCTCCATTATCTTTATCTCGGTCATTTCCTCCTTTTCTTCGTCTGCAACAGTTATGAAATATCTCCCAAACCACTTATAGAGAGCACACTTTTATTTATTTATGTCTTCAATATCGAAAATGAATATTCAACCAAACAAAGTATAAAACGATACCCAATTTAATACCGGGATTATTTTGTAATCCTGGTAATCAAATGAGCCCTTATTGTGGTATTCCTTCCTTGTCACTTGTGTTTTCTTCGTAACTTCGATTTTATTATTAATATTTTTTGGAGAAGATGATCTTTTTTTTCTTCTTTTGGATAAGTAAGATAAGTGCACCGGGCTGCCCCTTTTTTTTAAGTAAGATAAGTATCTTCTATTTTCATTATTAAAGAAAGTTAGAACAACTTCTATTTGCATTTATGTATAGGTATTGGAGTTGCTTGAAGTTTTCCAGTTTAAATCTCCTGATACTGTGTTGAAATCTTCACAAGCAGTTTCAAGCGCGAAATATGGGTTTTTGGTAGGAATCTTGTTAGGTTTGGATCAGTTTTTCCTTGCTTTTATTTTTGGGGTGAGTAGTCTTTTCATTCCCTGGCATTTTGCAGGCTGAAGATATACTTACCAATGCCGCTACTTCTGAAAATGGTGGTGTTTATTATTACTCAGAACGTGGAGACCGTTTAATTGATCTTGCTGCATTTCATGACAATTTATGGCAGGTGCAGTATTTCTTAGCACTCCAATTTTTCTTTTCTTTTCTTTTCTTTTGTCCCTTTATTTATTTATAAGATCCCTTCAGCCATGTGAGATTGTTTTTACCTACTGGACGTGCTGCATAACTTTCTTTTAAATTTTTATCCCTCTTTCAGAAATACAACTTGCTTAATCCCCAGCATAGCTCCTTTAATACTGAAGTTGAGCTAAATGAAATTCGAGATACAATCCAACAGCTGTTACGATGGGGTTGGAAATACAACAAAAATCTTGAAGAACAAGCAGCTCAGCTTCATATGTTAACTGGCTGGTCTCAAATTGTTGAGGTCACACTTCTTCTCCGTTGTCACTTGGTTCTCAATTTGTCGATAAACGCTTTGCTGTATGTGAGTGTGTTGGGCTAACATATCCTGTTTATGCATTTTTTCTTCTAGGTCTCTGCCTCCAGAAAACTATCCTCTCTTCCCAACCGTTCTGAAATATTATTTCAGTGAGTGACATGTTTTCTATTTTCCGTTCTATTGCTAATCTGTGATCCCGTCTCACTTTTTACTTCCATGCATAGGTTGCTTGATTCCTCTCTCAGTGCTTCTGGTTCTCCCGACTGTTCATTGAAGATGGCACTGATACTGACGCAGGTTGTACTTCTCTCATCTTCTTGGTTTGTTGAAGTGGTGACACCATGTATTTCAGTTACCTTGATTATTATTCTTATTTTTCTTAAGATATTTGTGTAGGTTGGTGTCACATGCATGGCCAAGCTACGTGATGAGGGATTCTTATCCCCTAGTGGTTTAAACTCTGATACTGTCACTTGTCTTGACATCATGATGACAAAACAATTATCTAATGGGGCATGCCACTCTATTCTATTCAAGCTCATACTGGCAATTCTTAGAAACGAATCATCAGAAGCATTGAGGAGGCGGTATAATGCTTCATATTTGATTAATCTGTTCCTTTGGTTTTGCTGTAGAGACAAAAAGAAGTCTCTGAATTTTGTTGTTTGTTTCTTGACTACAGCCAATATGCTTTGCTCCTTAGCTATATCCAGTACTGTCAGCATATGTTTGATCCTGATCTTCCAACCACAGTTATGCAATTATTGACAATGGATGAACAGGAAAATGATGATCTGGATCTTGAAAAGGTTTTACAATCTTAGTGGGGAAACAGCCCATTGCATCTCTCTTATTACATTCTTACTGGATCAATTAACACAATGATGTAGAGAGTTATTTCATTTTTTCATTCTGCTCCATCTTAAACTTGAACAGATTGTCAAAGATCAGACTGAAATGGCACATGCAAATTTTTCAATAATAAGGAAGGAAGCTCAATCACTTCTAGATCTGGTGGGTAACACAGATGAAATTGAATTCTTAATTTTATTTGTTGTTTCTTCTGATGCTGATCTATATACGGGCTTGGAACCTGCAATATGAGCAAGCTTACATAGGCGGATTTAATTTCTCTCACTCAGCTGAGCAAGTTATTATCTTTAACATATACCATCATTACTCTATTTCTCCACTTTCTATGATTATCATAATTCATCTACTTTGTACTCTATCAAACTCTAAAAGATTGATTTCCTGTTCCTTTTCCACCGTATCTATCACATTATTGCTCCATATTTCCCTTTTACATTTTGAAGTGAATATGTATTACAATTGCTTTCCTGCTGCACTACCTTACCATGTTTTTTTTTTGTTTTATTCTAAAAACAGATCATAAAAGATGCAACTCATGGCAGTGAATCTGGAAAGACTATCTTGCTCTATGTTTTGGACGCTCTAATTTGCATTGATCATGAAAAGTTTTTCTTGAGCCAAATGCAAAGCAGAGGCTTTTTGAGGTCTTGCCTTGTGAACATCAATAACTTTTCTCAGGTATTTGATATATTACCCCCATAAGATCTCTGTTGATATCTGGGCGTTCTTGCCTTTACTTCAAGTATTACTGTTATACATTGCTGTTGTCCTGTTGGAGCATCTGATCTCTTCTCCTCCAAATTCTTTTTTTTGGGTGTAAAATATCTTCAACTAAATTTCATTTACAGGTTTCTATTATTTCCTTCTAGTTTCACATTTTATTCCTGTCAACACTGTTCTGTCAATATTTATTAGTAATTAGTATTAATTGTATTTATAGTAGGTTCACTTGAGTATCCTTGCTATTTCATGTGTCTACTCTGTATTTGTTTCCTCGGCTGTGCAGCATAATTTAACTGAAATGTAATTCAAGTGTATGCAAAAACCTCTTATTATGATATTCATGCTGTTGCCAAGTGAAAAATCCTACTAAGCCAGCGTAATTTTCTCTTAAAATTCTTCTGCTTTGGTATTAATTCAAGCCATGACTTCTATTAGTACCAGAAAAGGAAAAAGACAGGAGTAATATAAAAAAATGGATCAATGAAGAAGCATGAGTTTTTGGTATTAACTTCAGTAGATCTATGTCAACCACACACATAAAAAGGTTGCATTTCTTTTGTTGTTGTTGATGAGGTTATACATTTACTTTGGATCTTTATTCAATAAACTCATGATTATGTTAATGCTCATGCAGCCTCATTAGGGGGTGTATTTCTCCTTTTGAAATGTGTATTAACTTCCAACCTGATGGAAACCCTCTCAGTACTTTGTATCTTTTATTACAGACATTCAAATTCTGTGCATTAACTTGTATGCAATACATTTTGTGTAGCTTTTTTTTTTTTTAATTCTACTTTTGTGGGCTTTAAAAGTTTGATTGGCATATCCCATCAGGATGGTGGGCGATCTTTGGAGTCAATGCAGCGTGTCTGCACTCTTGAAGCGGAACTTGCTCTTCTTCTGAGAATTAGCCACAAGTATGGGAAATCTGGGGCCCAGGTGCTTTTTTCAATGGGTGCATTTGAGCACATATCTGCCTGTAAGGCACTGAATATGCAATTGAAGGTATTTGTTCTTCTCTTCATGTGATTTGGTTCGCAATGTCCTTTTTGATTAAATTGTTACAATCTTTTACCAGGGAAGCTACCGGCGCATGGATGGCAAATTTGGAAGAGAATTGTCAGTTGATGTTGACAAGCAACGAATGATTATAGCTCCAATCTTGAGATTGGTGTTTTCACTTACTTCATTGGTTGATGCATCTGAATTTTTTGAGGTTTGCTTCATTTCTTCAATATAATGCAGTAATGTCGTAAAGACGTGTAAACATATTTCATTTTAAAGTCAAAAAGTTGTTGATTGCTTATGGTGGATAGGATTCTTCTACTCTTTAAGGAATAACCTTTTGTAGAAAGAAAAGAAGAGTTTTATCCTTTATGGTTGATTCAACTAATTATAGAGTTCTAGAATATGAAATCTCTGAATGCACTTCTGGCAATATGGCACTTATGCACCTGATGTAATCACTCTTTTTTAAAAAGAAACTTTGTTTTTGGATGGGGTGGACTCATGAAAATGAGGAAGGGGAAAATAGAACTGGAAAGGCCTTTTAGTGTTATTGAGATCCTGTATCACTTATGTGCAGTTGCAACCACTAGGTTCAACCACAATTCCGACGTAGTCATAAACTCCTTCCTCCCAGAATTTTTGGTGGAATTTGATTGGACGTAGAGTGGAAAAAAGAAACTTTGCATTTATTGGGACTATAAGATCATGTTAATTCTTATAAGAGCATGTGGAATGGATGTAAAGAAGTTAAAAGGTTTCTAAATATAGAAAGGTCCCAATGTTTTCGGGATGGACGTAAAAGGGAAAAAGGCCAATCAAATTGGGGGATAGGTATAGTATCTTAAAAGTAATTGAGCAATGAATGAATTTAAATGTCATGAAGAAGCTCCTATACCTATGTTAACTGTTTCCAAAAAAAAGAAGCTACTATACCTTGATACCAATTAAATAGTTTAACATTAGCATTTTCCTTAAAGCTTATTCTTTCGCCGGTTTTTACTCATTTGACCTCACTTTTCTGTGTGCATTTAGTCCTTTTCACATGGAAAGGCTATCACACCCTAGGTCAAATTCCAGAGGAATCTAGCCAGCTAAAGTAACATTTCTAGGACTATGTACGAGAGTGTTATGTAGAAAGGACCAAGGAGGAGTAGGAGCTAGCTTTAGGTTGCTCTTGGTTTGGAAAAGCTCAACCCTTCTGTAGTCATTTCTCACGCAGCAGATTTCATATATTCCGGAGTAACTAATAGATCTCTCTCCCTTGACTCCATTTGTCATCCTTAATTCTATGTATCTATTTTTTTTTTAGTTTATAGAAAATGATTAATATTTGTGGGATTACACTGGGTATGTTGTTGTTTGCTGTTTAATTTGCTTTTGTTCTGTGCACAAAAATAAATGACTCTTTATTTCCTGTATTTTTCTGCTTCTCCTTATTGCTGTCTTCCTTCTCATTCCTGTTGAATTTTGGAGTTTTCTGCTTATATTAAAAATTGTCATTTTAATTACGTGGGGGACTAGCAGGTTAAAAATAAAATTGTGCGTGAAGTCATTGAATTTGTAAGGAGTCATCAATTACTTTTCGATCAAATCCTTCGAGAAGATCTTTCTGATGCTGATAACTTGACAATGGAACAAATAAATCTGGTTGTTGGCATACTTACAAAGGTACATATATGCGTACAGTTTGTTAAGCATGCTGTCTTTTAGGTGGATTTCAATTCCATTCATGGGTATATTACTGATGTTTTAGCCATTTAAACTGCCACTTGCTAGTCTTACCTCTATTCTAACACTTTTTCTCGACATACTTTTTAACTGTAAATCTCTGTAGATTTGGCCATATGAAGAGACCGTTGAATATGGTTTTGTTCAAGGGCTTTTTGTGATGATGCATTTTCTTTTCTCTCGTGAGCCATACTCTTTTATTACAAACCAATCCATACGTTTTCTGGACGTAATAAGAACTTCCAGGTTTAGTTTGATTGTGTATTCTGGAGGCAAGATATATACAGCGGTGAAGCTTGCATAGTCATAGACCTTCTCAGTTGTATTTCCTTTTTCATTATCAGGAACGGCGGAAGGCAGAAGTGAATGCATCTCGTCTTTGCTTTAGCCTGAGCTCTTATCTCTGTTTTCTTGTAACGAAGAAGTCTTTAAGATTGACGGTACATCAAAATTGGCTTATTTAACTATATTCCTGCTTATTAACTTTTAAATTAATGGTTAGGCATGAAATGCTTATGTCTTTTTCTCTTGCTAGTGCCTTGAGAATACAAAATGGCATGTGTCGCAATTTTGATCTCTGTATTTGGATCAGGTCTCAGATGGTCCAATGGACTATCGCACTTCTACTGGTCAGCAACAGCCAACCTTGAATTTACTTGGTTTTCTTCTCAACTCTCTGACTACAGCATTGGAAAGAGCTACTGAGGACATATATTTACTGCTTAGCAAGGTGAAAGATATGTGTTTTGGTTACTGAATAAAGAATTAGTATTGATTATCTGAGCTCTAAATCTCTTTATTATCCCAGATTCAAGACGTAAACGAACTATCAAGACAGGAAGTGGATGAAATCATTAATATGTTTGTTCCCAAGGGCTGTATTTCGTCGTCCGAAAACATTCAGAAAAGGTACATGCAGATTCATGTAATACAATTGGATGGTGGTGGGTACTGACTAGGTTTTCTCATGTTTCTCCTGTAATGTCTGAGAGATTCAGGCGGAGTGTTGAAATAAGTAGAGCTTGAATTGGTTGTACAGTGTATTATTTTTCTAGAAGAGTAGTTAGTTCTGTTAGAAAGATAATTAGTTACTAATACTAGAAATGTGAGGTAAGGCTGCCTACAATAGACCCTTGTAGTCCGGCTCTTCCCCGGACCCTGCGCATAGCGGGAGCTTAGTGCACCGGGCTGCCCCTTAATACTAGAATATCTTCTTCCTATCTTCAGAAGCTTGTTAATGGCGGACCTAGGTTGGGTTTTAACAATCTATACTTCTATTGGAGGACTAGAGGATCTAACGCTGTCTGTGCTGAGGCAAAATTTGCTATTTGTCTTGTACTTCCTCTGTGTGTATGTGTGTGTGTCTCATTTAGTGTCAATAAGCTTCCTATTACTGCAACTCCATCTGTCCAACTCATGTGTTCTGGTCTATCTCTCTTTTAATTGCTGATAGATTAATAGTTTTTTCGCATAATATATCCTTGAAATTTTTTTAATCTCTAAGGCCAAATGTTGATTTTGTTGACCGTCACATGTAGCATGTACAGTCATATGCTTAGTCTTACAATTATTGTGCTGACTGAATGATCTAACATTGCTAATCCTTTTAGTTTGCTAATCAGCCTAATTTTCTGATTGGGTATATTCCAGGAGATATTTCGCTATGTTGGAGATGTGCCAGATTGTTGGAGATAGGAATCAACTTATGACACTATTACTTCTACTGGCGGAAAACGTGATGAATATTATCCTTGTCCATTTTCAGGATGGGTATGATTATTACTAAAATTTTCTTCCTTTCATGGTTGCGCAAATTCTGCTTGGTTAACTTCAATTGGCCGTTGCAGTTCTTTCGAATGCGGCACCAAACCCTACTCAAAAGACGACTTGAATTTGCTGTGTGGAAAGTTAATTTCAGCTTTGGAGAGGCTTGAATTGCTAAGCGAGGTAAGCTTAACTGAAACGCCTTTCCTTCTCAGTGAAGCCTCTTAGTTTTGCTCTTTCGCATAGTCTTAAGTTAGCTTCTAAGGTTACTTGTCTTCTTTAAAGACGTAACTTTCTATGATTTTTAGTATGTTGTCCCAGTCATAGTTTCACGAGCCAGCTATGTTCAGCAATATGTGAACTTTCTATATCTACATGCCAATGCTTTGTAATAATTCTTGCCCTCAGTGTGTAATGTGTGGGTTAGCCGTGTGTTACGGGTTTGAATCCTACCGTAGACAAAAGTTTGGTACTTAAAGTGGGGAAGGACCGAGGGGCGGGCCCATTATTCACCGAGTTCTGAACTGTGCACCATTTGTCCTCGGGAATTTTTCGATTATAAAAAAGAAGACCTTGTAATATTTCTCTTGTTCATCCATGTTTTGCAATATGTAAATTTTTGATACTCGCCTAGCAATGCTTGCTGTAATTTTGGGAATTAACATTTCATTTTCATCTTTTATTTGTTTGCAGGATAAAACAGGTCATGACCTTAAAGTGTTCCGAAGATTAGCTAGTTCTCTGAAAGAAATATCGATTCAGAAGTCACCTGCTTGAGTGTGCATCTCCCTCATTTTTTCTTTCTAAATTTCTAGCATAGGTGGTATGATGAATTTTGATGGCTTTTAATGTAATTGTATATTATTTTTTATATAGTCTTTTCTATGTATTTCCTCCAGTCTATTGTACATATTGTATATCACACAACAGGCTCTAGTGTGCAATTCAGCAATCCCATTTTCATGGAGCTTTTGCTCAGTTTGTTCCTAGTTTTGTAGGCTGGAATTGGATTTTTCCATTTAGAATTTACAGAAAAATAGCGGAAGTGAAGAAAAAACGAAAATATCCGTGAAGCTTATATTTGTTATATTAAACGAGGAAGTGATTTCCTGTGATCAGTTCTATTTGAATCAAGATACTGATTCTACAAAGATGTTCTATTTACTGATCTTCTATGTTATTTTTATCAATCTCATGCGGAAAGGATAATATAACTAAAGAACATTTGCAACGAGCCATAGACATTATCTTCCCAAATTAAAGATACATCCTTGAATGGTAACAGTGCAATTTCTACATTTTGCATTCTTAGGTTGGTTCTTATAAATAGACCTATGAACGATGGGTTTCACATAAGAAATTATAATTTGGTAAAATTAATTTAAGTTGCACGTTCTTTGAAAAGATTAAGGTAGATTGATGATTAGCTTAGAGATAGTCTTACCATTAATTATTTAAAAAAACATGAATAGTGATTGGGAAAATAGATCTATGTAGTTTATTTTAACTTGAAGAGGTATGAAATATTGTTCATGTATGCGTGTACGTATATGCATACCTAAAATGAGCAATCAGAAAGGCATGGATGTCTTTCTGTCTTTCTTAAGTTTGTCAAAAAGTTGGTTGGGAAAAGTTTACTTTTTGACTCAAGCGATTTGAGACTTATTATTGGATGTGTGGAACTTCTCGGGGTCACTTATTAGCCTCTCCTCCCTCAAATCTTTTATTGAACCACACGAATATATGTCACTAGTAAAATGGACTTAGATATGTCACTCGTAAAATGAAGGATTTAGATAATGCATGTGGCAAAATATGATAGTAGTAGTAGAGTTGAGTTGAGATGGTTCGGGCATGTGCAGAGGAGGGACACAAATGCCCCACTGCGGAGATGTGAGAGGTTGGCTATGGACGGGTTCAGGAGGGGTAGAGGTAGATCGAAAAAGTATTGGGGAGAGGTGATTAGACGAGATATGGAGCAGACGCAACTTACTGAGGACATGACCTTAGATAGGGGGTTGTGGAGGACACAAATTAGGGTAGAAGGGCAGTAGGTAGTCGAACGTAGTCCTACTTACACTTACAAAATAGTAGTTGTAGTGTTATTACTGTAAGCATGCTTAACATATTATACGAATAGGCGTAGTATTGCTTATAGTCTTCTCTAGCTTTATTTCTTCTGCTATGCGTTCTTTAATATACTTGGTTTATCTCATTTATTTGCGTTAGTTACTGCTTCATTTTTTCAGAACACTCTATCATGGTGTAACACCCCGTACTTTAGCTTTAGAATATATCGGGTAAACACACATGAGTTTAATGAGATTGAGGTCATTCATGAAGTTATAGAAGATTCATATCAATGTCGAAGAGGTTACGCGAGGATTAGAGGTTAAATGAATTTGGGAAATAAGTTTCATCAAAGTACGGAATAGGGAACGAGTTATAAAGACTGTATATAATTTTGGTCATAAGATCAAGAGCTCAATGTATAGGTGGGAAAAGTCCCAAAATAATTTAGGATTTAGCAAGTGTGACGATGAAGATTAATAATAATATTTGGTGTGTGTCAAAGAGACTATGAACTAGTGTTATATCACATGATTATGAAAATGATTATATGAATTATTTATTAATTAAGTGGATAGATGTAGGTGGATAAATGTCCACATGAAACGATTATATGAAGCAAATTTCTGACTAATGTTCAGATTAGGTGATAAATGGGTGACACCTAGCAAAGATCCTTGTCTATGCAACCTTGGTGGAAAATCCTGGATAGTGATAATCTTCAGCAAATTCTTTCATTTGGAGAACATTTATTTCCACTTTTAGAATTGTTCTTAACCTTGGAAAATCTTTTGAAGCAAAATAAGAACATCTAGCGACATTCCCTTATAGCTTGTCTTGAAGGATAAGAAAAAAAAGTGTGCAACAACCATTGTTTTTATTTTGGAAAAAATTCATTTGACGAAAATAACTTGGCAGCAACCTATCGTCCCATTTCATAAAGATGTCATGGTTACTTGTGTCTTGAAATCTCTGGGTAGAGCGGGCTGGTTCAAGATTGTTTAACGTATGTAATGGTTCAGTTGATCGTTTCGGTGGAAGCATGAAAACTTCGGATAGTGATTTCTGTAGAGAAACACCAAATCCAAAGCCGTTCCCGCGATAGACTATAAGTGTTATCTGCAGTGTGGGTGAATGTTAAGTTTCCAAAACCTTTAATGATTCTCACCGGTTGAGGTTAGGTTTGGGGAAACTTTTAATGGTTCCTAACACTTATAAAGTGGAGTATAGCAGGATACCTTGTAGGAGACCACCTATATAAGTGCGAGGACATGCCGCCTCAAATGAACGCACTTAAGAATCCAAGAATTGTCCACGGCCACAACAGACAAAACATTACGAAGAACTGAGTAAAGGAAGTCGTTGTGTTAGTACCGTTGACTTGGCTTACACTGAACACTGACGGTTCAAGACATCACGTTCACCGCGCAGTAAGTAAGTCCGATGGTATTCAACTATGGAAGTTCAAAGCGTATGCTACCTATCCAGATGCAACATCGGTCCGCTGAAAGATTGCTAGAAAATGCACCATGTGTGTGCGCCAAAATCTATTTCAAGAGGGGATTGTTGGAAATTTACTAAATGTGGAAATAAGTATATCTCATTAATTTATGACTCGAACTATTGGGCCCGCACGTCGGAAACGTCGTTTCCACACACGTGCACACGTAGTGCCAAGTATTGCAAATTTCATTAGTGAAAGAGATATTGGTACGTATGTAATACGTTTGAGACATAGAATTATGGATGGTTATTGGCCAAATGAAAAAGTATTTCACGTTGGTAAATGAAGGAAGAAGTGTACAAAGTGTAAAATGAAACGAGTCGAAAATCACCGTGAAGGGCCGCGGCGCCACACCGTTGGAGCCGCGGCGCAAATTGGCTGGCCAGTTACTGGAGCCGTGACGCTAATTCACAGCGCCGCTGTGCTTCTGAGGCAGAAAGCTGCGACGGAAAGTTGAAAAAATCTGACCTTTGGGCTGGTTTTGGAACATTGATTCTCCATTACTTGGCACATGAATTCAACCATTATTTGGCTGAATGTAACCCCTCAATCAAGTGCAATTATATGGCCATTGAAGGCCATTAGTTGGCTAGTTGAGAGGTCTTCTACTTACACTATAAATTGAGGCCTTTGGCTCAATTGAAACGCACTACACTCAACACTTAGAAAATTCTCCAGATTTTCTGATTTCATATTCTTCCTCTCTAGCATAGTCACTATACTCAAAGTTCTTCAAGAGTAACACTTGAGTTTTATTTGCTCACTTGTTAAAGTTGTTGTTGTATCTTGGGAGACTATTGCTCAATACCGTAAAAGGAGATATACGGGGCAATCTTGTCTTAAAGACAGAGTGCCATCACTCGACTCAACAAATCACACAAGCAGTTTGTTAAGGTTTTGATTTCCAGTTTTATTGTAATAGTTTGTTTATCCTTTCTACTATTGTAATAGTTACTTACTTCCCTCCAACAGAGATAACTGAGATGAAATCTCTACAGCTGAAAGGGATATTCGGTTTAAATTAAAAAAATGTGTTGCGGGGAGGAGTGGTTACTAGTCTTGGAGGCCTATAGATGCCTACCCTACAGGAAAAGATTGCATTGCAGGGGGGGGGGGGGTCAACTTATTTCTGCCTGTTGGAAATTTGCCTTTGGTGGGGAGGTTGTGTCCACCCATATTTAATGACTTAAACACTACGATTCCGCATGTTGGAGGCTTTGTCTCTTCACACATGCATAATCTACTAAGTGAGTAGATGACCGTAGGGCCAAAAATCATCAAGTTTCGTTAAGAAATGAAAGAGATATTGGTCCACGAAGTAAGGTGTTTGAGGCATGGAAATATAGTGTGGGACAAATCTACCACATCGGTGGGAAAAGGAAGAATTGTTCTTGTTATAAGCCTAAAAAATGGATAATGGTTTGGGACCCCAAAGGGTAACCCATGTGTTTGAAGGAGGGAGGACCTAGGTGTGCTTGGGTTTGAGGCTAGCACCACACGCGCGCCGCCGCCGTCTGGTCTGGTCTCGGGTCGTGGGCTTCTTCTGACATTATATTTTGGACCCCATATTGTTTAGTATTTATAGTTTTGTCCCTGGAGTTTCAGAAAGCAGCTAGAAAGCCAACAATTTTGGCTTTAAACTTCTGAAATGTTTTGCACTTACTGCAAAATGTTTCTGGCCATGAATACCCATGATTACACCTCTTAAAGGGCTTCTTAATCACCTCTGCTCCTCCTAAACACTATATAAACTTTTGAAACAAATTTGAGGATTAATATAAAAAGAAAAGAGAGAGGACGAATCATAAGAGAAAATCTGTCCAAAGTGAGCAACAAAAACAAAAACTCTTCCTTCCTTTTTCCTCTAAATCAGCAAGTCATTTCGTGTTCGTTTTCTTCGTCAGAATCAACCTATTTGCTTTGTAGTGTTGATTAGTTATTGTTTTATCTTGGGAGACTATTACCCGCTAACGTAAAAGCATATATACGGGGCAATGTTGTCTTAAAGACAGAGAGTCATCTCTCGACTCAGTCACAGTTGTAACAATCCAGATTTAGTGTTTCTTGATTCCATGTCATCAAGATTCAAGACTCAACAAGTTTGCGGCAGTTCTAAATATTAGCTGTTTGTTCATCCTTTCAAACACTTGTAATATTTATTTACTTCTCGTACTGTAATTATATCCAACACTGCCTAGAGAAGAGGGAAGAAAGATGGAAAGGGAGCAGGTTACTGAGTTCTACACCAATGCCACCTGCACAAACACTACACTGACCAGCATTGTACTTGGAGTTCAGTTCACTTTCAAGGCTCAAGTGTTGGGGAAATTCTACATGTGCCTTCATAAAGATGGGCACATTATGTGAAGAGTGAATGGCCACAAATGAATGACATGGATACAACCTTGGAAATTACCAGGAAATTATCCAACAACCCAAATATTATAAGGTCTAAGAGAGTGTAGAAAAGAGAGAGGTAGTTCACAGGATAATTCTTCCAAGGAATCAAGACAAGATTGAAGCCAAAATTTTGGATATGACATTATTGGAGCGGTTAGACACGGGTGCTCAGATAAATTTACCTAGCCTCGTACTTCAACACGTGGCTAGAATTGCTCAACCATGAAACAAAGAGTGCACTTGCATATGGATTCTGGCTGGCTGATATATTTGAGTGTTTCCAAGTGTTAGTTAAGGCCTGTCAGTATCATACCTCAAAGGATGTTATTAGGATCATGGAATAAGTTGTCCAACATTGTAATGACTCCTTCAATCATTATGTGCATTTTGACCATTTTAACCCTATTGACCCCATTCCTGAGGTTATCAGGTGATCCTAGTGGAAATTGAAAGAATTAGAATCCTTAAGTGGAAGTGTTTGACCTATAGTTGACTTTTGATAAAACAGATCTCTTTTAGGATTCCATCGATTATGTGAGGTCTGAAGGGTCGTTTATGACTTAGTTGGGTGGTTGGTTAGGTTCCCGGGGCTCTCGGGAACATTTTGAACTATTGGTTGGAAAGTTAGTTTTTGGCCATTAGGGGCTGACCCTGTAAAATAGACCTTTGATGGAAATTCTAAGACTACGAATGGGTCTGTAGCGTGTTTATATGTGTGAATGCATGTCTGGTTTGTGTTTGGGAGGTCTGGGGGTGGTTGTCGTATTTTGGGATTAAGTTTACGAAATTTTGGTTACTACTGTCCGCCATAGCGGCACCAGAGGCAGTGTAGCGGACTCACCACAATATGGCCTGGTTTGCTATGGTGAGTGGTAGGGTTTTTTGGGGAGCTGCCGTTGCGGGCAGTGGGATGCTATGGCGAGTGTTGAGTTTTCGTGGAGAGCCACTGTATTGAGCAGATTGTCGCTGGAGCGGGCTCGCTGCAATGGACGACGGGGACCAAATTCTTTTTTTAAGCTAAGTTAAACCCTTCATTTCCCATTCCCAAAATTATTTCTCCAAAGTGTTTCAAGGGCGATTTGAAGTATTTCTGAGTGAATTCTCCTTGGGGTAAGTCTCTTCAACCTTGTTATCCCTTATTTACCTTTCCTAAGCTTGAATCTATGGTGGAAATCTAGAAAACTAGTTCAAAAAGATGAGTCTCTACCTACATAGTGTTAATTAAATCTTAAGCTTTGATTGTGATATTAATTAATGGGTTTGACTAATCTAAGTATGGAATTTCATTAATTAGTAAACAATAGGGTTGAATCTTCCATTTAGTTGAGAATTTGAATATGGAAAAGCTAGGGTTTATGCCTAATATGGGGTTTTTGCCTTGAATGAATAAATTGATCAATACCCGAGCTAACTTAGCAATTGGAGAGTAGATTTGAACTTCTAGATCATTGGATTACCAATTCCACTTTTGAATTACCTGTTTTACCCTTATGGACATGTTTCCCATTTTTTCCATAGTTGGGTTAATTCAAAGGATAGTATAGAGGTATGGGTATTGTTAGTTTCCATTTCTAACTTAGATTTCATTAATGACTAGACTTCGAGTATAACTGAGATCCTCAGAAAGGAAAGGCTCCAGTGTGATCGTATGTGGCTCCTACTCGGCTACCATGTAAGTTATGGCTTACCTTATAGTTAGACTCCGGTTAGAGAAGCATATGTAGAGTTAGTAATTGTTGGAGAAAGCATGTTACGCCTTCATGTATGATGTTGGGATGTAATACTTAGGTTGCTACTGTTGTTGATTGTGGTTTGCTGCCTTATTTGATCTACTGTCTCATCGATATGTGCATGATACTAGACTTGACCGTATATAGAGGAAGGATTGATTTATTCTTGACATGATGATTATGTGTCCATGCGTGGCACGATTGACTTGATATATTCTCATTGGTGTTGATACATTCTCATTGGAATTTGATATCATTCATACATACATGATCATGTATTAGATTGGGTTGCACGCTGCATATATATATATAACCAGGTTGCACGTTCCGCAACATATACTTTTATTGGATTAGGTTGTGCACCTTAACATGTATATGGACTTCGCGATTCCCCCATGGGTCATGACTGCCGAGACGTAGAGTTATTCTGCTCGGAGCGTGTGTGTATCATTGTATTGCATATGCGAATATATTCTCACATTCATACTCATTGGATTCAGACTTGGTAATGGAAACTGTGATGCTATTCTTGGACTGTGTAATGTTTATATCTGATTGTGAGCATGCCTATCTTTCAGTCTCTTACTTTATATATGTTATCTAACTGTTGTCGGCCTACGATACTTACCGATACATAGTGTTTGTACTGATACTACCTTGATGCATTCTTTTATGAGTGCAGAGGTCGTGACAGGGTCCACTTCCTTTCCTCGTGACTGATTCCCGAGGTGTTGCTGACGAGCATCTAGGGTGAGCACATGGATGGATCCGCAGCCCGGATGACTCTCCTCCTTTATCTATCCTAGACTTATTATTTATATTGATGGTTGGCTTTTGCTCTATTTCTGATTGAACTGTGATTAAGGGACGAGTTCGCCTACCAGGTGGAAAAAGAATAGGTGTTAGCGCGTTCCCCGATGTGGAACGTGACAAACTTGATCTAAATTAAGGAAATGAGGCGCAACGACAAGTCTTACTGGATCAAATTGCAGTTAGGGAGGCTGATATTGCAGCACTTAAGGTTCAATATCAGCACAATATAGATCAGCGTCATGTCAAGGATGATCTTAAGAAAAAAGAGTTGAATGCTCAGAGTGTAAGCCTGCAGGAGGCATTAGATAAGGAAAGGGCAGACAACACCAGGGCTATAGAGGAACTAGTCAAATCCCTAACCAAAGGTCCCTCACCTTCCTCCAAGCATTTCTCCGCCTATCCATTCGTTGTGATTCCTAGTCTTTGTGTCTATTTAAATTCTTATTTTGACATGTCTGTTGTTGTTTATTGACTATGGTTTGATGATGCATATCTTCTAATGGAAACTATTCTGCTTTCTTATATCTTTGTGCTATTTTGTGCTTAAAATATTCACGAGGATATAATTTGAGCTAATATTTTTGATTATGTGTATATGTGATAGCCCCAGTTGCCATGAGTTTTATATTGCAAGTTCAAATTAATGCTTAAATGAACTGCGATAACTTTTTAAAAAGGGGGAATATGCACTGTGTAATGCTTATGACTCATATACACCTACCTAGTTTAATCTTAGTGTGATATCCATTTGCTAGATTGTGAGATGCTTGGAACATGTAACACAGCTGCTTAAAAGCATGAGTTTGTAATTATTAAAAAGGAGAAATTTATTGGCATAAAGCATGTGAGTTTTGATGATTGAAAAAGTAAATGAACAAAGTAAGTAAATCAGGTCTGCAAACATGTTCTATCTTGGAGATAGATGGATGAGTCAGGTGTGAATAGGTCAAAGACAGTTGCAAGAAAATGGTGAATGAAATAGGTCTATGGACATGTTTCTTCTCAGACAGTGAAAAGATTAAGAGGTGATAGAACCAGGTGCTTGAACTAAGGCCTAAGAACATGTTCCAGCTCAAATTCCTAGTGCGAGTAGGATTTGTGAATTATGATAAAGACTTGGCATACAAGTTTGCAGGATTTATCACCATAATTATCAATATACTTCAGACTTCTACAAGGACACTAAAGTCGCGTGAATGCAAAAATCCTAAGCCAACTCAAACCCTAACTCTCATTGTGAGCCTTATCGTATAGGGATTGAGTTCAACCGACTTGATCCAAACCTAGAGCTATAAATATCCAAGTCCTGCCATTAAGAAGTTTGTGCACTCACAAAGAGAGAAAACCAGAACTTTGAGCAACATTGTCAATGCAATAAGTATAGAGTTCTGATTACTGAAGTGCCACCTAATATAACGAAGATTATTGGAAATTTTATTTCATAGAGTTTTTGTGATACAGTGTATGACATTGACACATTGGTGGTGGGGGGAAGGGGGTTTCTTCATATCCACAAAGCCTGGGTAATATCTTTTTCTTCTCATTTCTTGAGACTGAACATGAAATATACATTTGTTTTGCATTCTGGGAACCAGACTTCCTTCTTGACTCACATAGAGACCCATGACCAAACATGAGCATGCCCCTTAGTATATTTGACATGCTTTCATATATATATATATTGATTTTCCCTTTTGAGAGATTAGTTGAGATGGATTGGAGACCTGGGTATGAGAAGGACTTGGTTATGTTCTACATATCTATGTAATGTTTTTATTGTGTCAAAATCTATGTGTTTTCTGCTTTCTTTCTTTAAATATCTGCACATGTGAATGATAACTTGTCTGCTCTTTTGTTTCTTTTTGTCCTGATTTTATTGGAGTGATATACCGCATGTATACAAAGTATACATGCTCTTGTATATATTGATATATGAGAGTTGTATGTCATGTATATCTTGGGTATATCATGCATATCTTAGGCATATCATGTATATCTTGTATGTAATATGGTATATCATGCTATGCATAACCATTTTGGGGCTAAGACAACATCCTTTTTTATTTCCCATGTCATTTAGGCCATATACGATTTTGTTGGGCCTGAAGCCCATAAGTTTTTTCTCTATTGCATGCCTTATTTTTCTTGCGCATGTTTGGGCTTTGTACACTTCTATCCTTATCTGGGCCTGACTCTCTCTTTCTCTTTCATACATTGCTCGACCTTGTGTGGTAATTGCTTAGTTTGGGCCTGCTTGTTTATTAATCTTGTTACTGGGCCTGTTGGTTAATTATTTGCATTTACTAGGTTTAGTCCGAGTTGACCCATATATATTTTTCTTGAATAACACTTGTGCCTGATTATGTGTTGAATAATATTTATATCTGAGTTGTTTTTCTTTTGATTAGTCTAGATGATTTCTAACCTGCATCTTTCTTTCCCCCCTCTCATTGCATGAACGCACGTCTCGTGGGGGCCTGTTTGGCCCAAGTCTTGCACCACCCGCTTTTCTTGGACCTAAGGCCCAACATTTCCTCTTTTATTGAGTCCGCCACAGCCTAGAAGGCCCAGCCACGAATGAAAATAGCATTAGCATTTAACTGGTGGGCCCGGTATGCCCACCATCCTAACTTTAGCCCTTTTCATATATGTATTTTATTATTTGAAGTTGTAATTTGAACGTGTATACATATTATTGAAACCCTTAGTGAGAACTTGTATGAAATATGTTTAGGTAAATGATGTTGATATCGTTAGCACGGATAGGAACATGTTTTATGTAATTCGGGCCCGATTAAAGGAAAAATTAATCAAAGAGTTATTTATTTTAAATAAATTAAAAATAGTGTTTTAAAATTGAATTTGATTTTCCTCATAAATGTTATTATTTGACTAAACCTTGGAAAAGTATTGGACACAAAAAAGGGAGATTTGGAAAGAGACCATCTCAAAATATGGAAACTTGTTTTAGGAAAAGTTATGAAAATGTCTAAAGTTTTGATTTTTTTTTTTTAAACAAATGTTTTTCTTTGGGCCCTAGCCCACTTTGAATTAACGAAAAACAAAAGGAAATCCACTCAATTTTAAGTATAAAAAAAAGGGGTAAAGAAAGTGATTGACCTTCTTTTTAAGAACAAAAGTGTCATTTTCTTATAAATTTATGACTTTTATCAAAAATCCTTTGTTTAAGTTTTCAAAATATATATCTTCTAACACCATAAGAACAAAAATGGACTATAACACTTCGGACTAAATCAAGTTGAACTCTACTTAGGAGAAATCTTAAGTGGGTTTTAGTTCAGAGAGTGGAATAGATCATTCAGTTCTTATTTGCATTTTGAAAACATCTTGACTCTCTTAAGAAAGAATTCTTTTTGTGAAAAATATTTTAAATATGTCAGGACTTTATATGCATGTTTAAATATATTTTAGACAAATAAAAGAAAATTTATATTTTTAAAATCTGAAGGTCAACCGCATTCTGCAGATTCTTAATATTGAGGTGCCTAACACCTTCCTCGAGAAATCACCTGAACTCTTACTCGAACTCTAATTTTCAAAAGGATTTTTATTTTTGTTAAACCCTTTAAATTTGGTTTTCATAATTTCCTTTAAATAAATTTGGTGGCGACTCTAATATATAACAAATTCAAGAGTGCACAAGTTATGAAGTAGTTTTTATGCCTCGCCTAAAAGTAAACTGTAATAGAGGCGTGATATAAATGTAGAGGGGTTGTTTTCGATAGACCCTTCAGTATATAATCACAAGTTTTAAAAAAAATATTTCTCTCTTAAATGGCATACTTAGTGAAACACTATCGCATGATGTTATTTCGAACTGAGGGTGGAAAAAAAGGTTGCCTTCATAGAAAAACCCTGCCAAACACGTTCTGATTCCAATTTATGTGTCACAATTCAGATTTATCCTGTCAAACACGGCCCCATGTTTCAATTTATGTGGCAAAGTTCGGATTTTGAGTCAAACCTTGAGAATTCTATTTTGACCGACATAGAATTTTAAGTTTTTTCGAAATAGATTTTACATGTTTAAAAACTACGTAAAAACTATTATAAGTCACAATAATTAACAATCTAAAAAATATATAACTGTCAAAATACAAAAAGTGACACATAAATTAAGAATGGGAGGGAATAACAATATTTTAGTGGGAAAATGGATTGATCATGAAATGCTCGAGCTGACTCAGAGAATAGAAGAAGCTGACCAAACATATTAGGAGTTTAGAAGTCACCATACGACACACATTGAATGATAAGGAAGAACTTGATACAAACAAGGTGCATATAAGAGAATTCACAAGGAAGCAGTTTCATAATTTGAAAGAAATTGATGCTTTTGTGAAAAAGATATAAGTTTCTTCTTATCGAAAGGCTGCAAGCTCAAGACACAAATAAAACTTATGCCGAAGTAAAATTGGAGGAAGTGAAATTCAAAGACTCGAGTGATGTATATATGAAGAAATTAAGAGGCTGGGGAATCGAGAAAATTTCTTTTTTTTGGCGGTGAATATCTAATTGGGATGAGGATTGGGGTGAAGAGATAGTTGTTTTGAAGAGAAGATATTTGTTGTACATGTATTTGGATGAACCGAAAGCTTATGTTGAAGAAAGAAAGATGAGTGCGGAGCAAAAGGCGAGAGGTAATGTTCTGTTTGGTGTTCTCAAGGGAGGTTTAGTAAAATTATTGGCCTAAACCTAATTTTTAGTAAGAGGCCTTATATATTTTAATATAGTCTATCTATGTATACACACATGAAAAATGTTAGTCATTTCTTTATTTTTCAAACTTATTGTTTATATGATAGTATTTGTACAAGACATAAGACCTATTATTTATATTAGTAAGTGTTAATTCAAGTTAATAAGATGTTGGTCATGTGTTTGTGATACATTATCTTAGATTTTATTGTAGGACACATTATTTACTAATATGAAGTTTTGAGTAATTTAATTCAAATTCTGAAATATTTCTACGGTTAAAAAGAAGACAATCTTTTTTTCCTTCATTTTTTATAAAGTTTGTAACTTTTTTTTTAATAAACTACAATATTTTCTAATTAAGGAAAAATAAAGCGTAGATTTACCATTCAAAAAATTGGGGCTCCAAAATTTTGGGGCCTAAAGCAAAAGCTTTATTAGCCTTCTAAACCTAATTTAATAATAATAATAATAATAAGTAACTTAAACCTTGGTGTCTAATCGGTGTTGCAAAACTTAATTAGATAGAGGTTTAAGTTTTGTGCATCGTTAGTGTATAAAATTATTTACACCATCAGGTAATACTAACAACAACAATATACCCAGTGAAGTCTCATAACATGGGGTCTGTGATGATAGAGTGTATGCAGACCTTACCTCTAACTTGGTAGAAAAATTGTTTCCAAAAGACATTCGGCTCAAGATAAAGAATAGACACAAGCAAAGCAAAGTAATTATATAATACTAAAAGTTATATATTTACTTTACTTATATATTTACCGTTTATAATAACCATTAAAGGAAAATTGAATCCTAATTGTAAGTATTTGCTTTTCCAACATTATTTACTAAAAATACGTTTTTCATCATCTTTTTTTTTTCAACTTTCATAGTTTTCATCTCAGTAAAGTAATTCTTTAACACCAAAATTATTTCATCATTGAATGCTATTTACTAAAGTATTATTTTCTCTCAACATCATGGTAAATCAACCATTGAAGTAATCCTTCAACCCCCAAACATTATGAATCTTAAAAGAAATAATTTGTCGATGTCACAAACATTGAAAACTTTTCTGATTTTCATTAGGGAATTGCTGCAATTCCTTTATGTAAGTTGTAGTGGCAATAACATTACAATTAACAATATATTCTCATTCTGGTGATAAAGGATATTAAACCTTTTCTCAAGACTCCATTTTTGTTCTATCTTTTTGGTGGGTCGATTTTATTCATTTAGTTCTAACCTTTCTCCACCTTTTATTTTTCAAATCATTCTTCTAGAAGAAGTCCCTCATAGTACAATCTAAAGATAGGGAAAAGACGCAGGTTACTCAGGGTTGGATTAACAAATTTGGAGGGTTTCCAGGCAGAGAGATTAAGTGCATTGATACAAGCTGAGAAATGGAATTGTGTTGTTAAAAAGGAGGTACGAGGTGGATTATATTTAACGACATAATTGGGTCTTACTAGACATTTTAAGGAGTGCAAGAAAACTAAACGTTTTCTTGGTCTTTGGAGGAGATACATGTCGTTCTACATGTGCAACATTCAAGTGTGTTGTGAAGGTCTTAATGTGATGAAATACATATTTATTGAGGTCAACTAATGAGTAATGGATGATGGATTCTCTTGGATCTTGTTTTATGCATTGGAAAGTGAATAGCCAAGTCTTTTGTAGCATTGTTCGGCAGAAATGTGCAGCAGACTAATTGATTCCATTTCATTGTTTTTTTGCAACTTTAAGGGGATTAAATTCGATGGTTTAATATTTGCCACATGATCCAAGGGGTCAGATGTAGAATCTTAAGCAGGAAAATGAAAAAAATGAGCCCAACAAGTAAAATGAGAACTTGTTTTGTTTGGGGGGTAAGAAACGTGATATGGTTGCAAC
Source organism: Anisodus tanguticus (assembly GCA_034509755.1). Taxonomy (NCBI): domain Eukaryota; kingdom Viridiplantae; phylum Streptophyta; class Magnoliopsida; order Solanales; family Solanaceae; genus Anisodus; species Anisodus tanguticus. Next base: position 5,384,125 of record CM067558.1, read on the forward strand.
TGGGACATATAAAGTATCCCTAGCCATAAAGATGGCTCCCAGTGGTGGAAGGTGTGATTGTAGGGATTTGTTGGGTTGTTGTATGCAGCGAATATTGAAAACTTGTTTCAAACCCAACAAACGTAGAACTGTTTGACTATAGAATAATTTAAAACCGTAAACATAAGACTTGAATGGTACTTACATATTTACAATATCTGAAATCTTTATCAAATGTGGGTGCGCACGCGAATGCCCTTTCGATTGCAAGCTCCAAGCTTCAATGTATTCCTCTTTTGGAAAGCTAGGAAATCCGGCAGAGGTTCAAGAGAGTGTTTTGATTCTGAGTTTCGAAGACTTAGAATAACGATATGAAAAATCAAGTGTCATGAATAATGAAGTGTAGGTCTGTATTTATAGGTGAAAATTAGGTCAAACCGGATTAGGGTTTGACCTTGGGCCTGACTCAAAATTCGAGACAGATTAGGTCATGGCGCCGCGACCCTATGGTGTGGGCGTCGCGGCGCTGATGTGGCCCTACACTGTCTCGTTTTATTTTTTGCACATTCATAATTAAATCCAAAATCCAAAATCTAATTTTGACTTAATTAAAATAATAATTATTCATTTAAATATCTCGATTCTAAATCGAATATTTAATACTCTCTCAATACATTCTTAGATCGAAAAGAAAATCGACATAGTGTGACCCTACATGCCTTCACATATCGACATTAATCAAATTAAGGTCTACGCGGAACTCCTAGACGCCGCCGCAAGACGAACTCAATATGTGAAGTACGTTTACACGAATCCAGTAAACTTAAACTCTATGTGGTAAGATAAAATCCTTTCATTCACGACACACCCGATCAAGCTTAGGATTTGTCAAGTGTCTATCCAAATGGCTTAATCATTGTATCTCATCTATATTAGTTGACAAGTAGACCATATTCTAAATATGTCTATTGCGTTGGCCAACGACTTAGTCAACCTAATATCACTGAGAAACTGAGTGTTCTCTCTAATATACATTCGAGGAATGAATCCTAATCTTGGCTCAACTACCACCTTTAATCCACATCGTAATGTACCAAATACAAGTCGTATCTCAACCTATAAGGCATTTGAGCTTAGGACATGATCAAAGTATATTACTTTGTAGACAAGGTGCGCATTGACCTCAAGTTTAAGGACCTCTATCTACCACACGTTGATCATACTTTAGACAAGTATAACAAACAGTATATCAGCAGGGTATACCAATACTTCCAAAGTATCCATGTGTCCATCACGAGTAGCCATTACTCGTAGCAGGTGAGACATACTACATCCTCTAAGGATGTGATTCAGACCACATGTCGGCTTATCACATATCATTGATATCCCATTCTCGATGATCATTAGTCGAGACTATTTTAAGAGTTACGTTATAATATTAATATCTCACATTATTAATCACAACGTAACCTCTAGGGATGCATATTATAGAATATTATAAACAATCAACTAATAATTCAATAATTGCAAATGCCAAAATATTAATCTCCATTAATAATAATACGAATGTGTATAAAGTACATTTGTCCTAATACTGATTGTCTCTAGGACATACATATACTTTCAGTGATATCCTTTTCTTCTAATTTGGGTAAAAAAGTACTTTTGTTCCATCTTGGATAAAACAATTGTTCGTCCTTATCGATAACGAGGTGATACATCAACATGGTCAGTAGAGGTCATTATAATGTATTCCAAGGTTAATTGTGGAAGTACTATGGTAAATTTATTGCAGATTGTTTGTTGAAACCAGGGGTGGTCAGTGGGCCGGGTTCGGGACGGTCGGGACGGTCGGGGTGGGTTTGGCGGGATCGGGATCGGGTCGTGGAGTTTTTTTTTTTGCACTTAATTTAAAAATAACATATATAAACAACTCAATAATTGAACAAGATAGTGTAATAAAAACATTCCAAGGCTGTTTTTGTGCCTCTTATATTATTTAATTGAAATATGATTTTTTTTTGTAATACAAATACAATTATCAAAATTGTAACTTTGTGGTGTTGTTCAAAAGTTGCAAATTACATAGTAAAATTGCAATTAAAAAATTACATTTTGAAAAAAACCTGTTCTTGTTTCTTGATAATTTCCTGTCTTCGATTGGAATTGGTATTTGTTGGTCAAATTGCTCCACGTCGCTTCCACCACCTTCGGATAAGATTTCGTTGTAGTTTTTGTCTTCTTCTTCATTGATCTCCGGTTGACCGCACCTTCTCCGCTCCGCTCGTATCCAATCTCTGAATAATACTGCAATCTCTAAGCTGTCTCCGACTAATGAGTGTCTGTTCTCTCCTATTTGATATCTGCCTGCAGAAAATGCGCTTTCAGACGCCGTTGATGACGCGGGAATGTTCAAAACATCTCGGGTCATCATTGAAAGTGTCGGAAAGGTCTTCTCATTCCCCCTCCAGTATTTTAGCAAGTCTTCACGTCTTTCTTCATTGAGAACTATTTGGTACGGTACAGAACCCTGTAAAACAAAAATATCAAACTCGCTAATTTGGTTAGTAGCGGCACGGCCACACATTCTATTTCTAAGGCTTTCAATACTAGCCGCAGAAACAACATGTCTTTTGTGAGGTTGTGTTGAAGAAGAAGAAGATGGTATGGAAGTCGGTAGATTGCTAGCACTTTCTTGTTGGTAAAACCTATATACTTTTTTGCATTCGTCTTCTACGCTAGACAACACTTCTTCTTTAGTTTGTTCAATAGGTGGTGGGTGACTTGAATTCTTAGGACTTGGAGGTGGTAGTACTGCTATACAATCATAAATAATTTCAACAAGTGATTTAGCACCGTCTATTTTAATAGTCGGATTTAATACAACACAAATAATATAAATAGTGGGAATAGGAATAAAATATTTTTTTATTTTGATAAACATTTTTTAATAGCTGGTTTATCCATATAATTCATTAAGCAGTAAAAATATTAGAGTTATATAAAACCACATAGTTGAAATAGTAGGATAATATATACTGGAAATTTTTTTTGTTGCTTGAAAAAATTTCTCTAGAAATATAATAACTTCGGAAATTTTTTCCCAATCACTATCTACAACCATATCAGCTGAATTTTGATTATGAGAGTTAAAAAATAATGTTATAGGTTTTCTATAGTCATAAGCAACAAGTAGTTGCTCGTATAAAGAATTCCACCTAGTGGGTACTTCTTCTGGAATTTTTCTATAAGGTAGTTGGCAATCGTGACAAGTTTTTTTATATTATTTTTAAAAATAAAGTTTATAGCAAATTGTATTTTACTAAGAATGTCTTCAAATAGTGATAGACCATCCTTTACAACTAAGTTATATATATGGCACGCACATTTTATATGAAAATGATCTGAAAAAGATGGAGTTAAATTATTTTTTAAAATTGTAATAACATAATTGTTAAAAGAAGTGTTATCTAATATAATAGTCATAATTTTATCAGTTGTTCTATAATAATCGCACACTTGATAAATATTTTCTACAATAAAAGTATCAGTGTACCTATCATCTATATATCTATATGCTAAGATATGTTTTTGCATACACTATTTATAATCTATCCAATGACAGGTTACCGTTAAATAATCATGGCCGTCAGTACTACGGCCTATATCAGAAGAGATAGTCACTTTACCATTAAAATGATATAATGAATAATGTAAATACTGTTGATATTCATGTGCAAATTTAAATACATCTAGCTACTTGATTCTCTACGTCCCTATAAAAAACTGTCCATGCATCTGATTTTAATGGTCGTTTTGTTGGACCTCGTATCATACTAGGGGGAATATGAGGCATTTCAGTTGAAGGTGCACTAGTGGGTGTGTTGTTATCTACATTAGTGGGTGTATCATCTAGATAATCGTCTAAATTAAAGTCTTATTGAGTTCCAGAAAATAGCTCCTCATCTAAATCTAATGGTATTGTAGGAAAATGTTCAGTATCAACAAAATCAACCTGTGTAGGAATAAGATTCTGTTTAGAAATAGGATGACAAGAAGAAGTTCCCTTGCCCTTGTTGCCCCTACTAGAAGAAGTCTGACCCCTACCCGTAAGCATACGTTTAAATCCTTCCATTATAAATTTATAATTATACTAATAAATAATTAAAGTAAATAAAATTAAGTGCGCTAAATAAAATAAACAGACAATAGTAATTTAGTGAAGGAACGAATGTACCAAACGCCGACGTAACGTCGACGTGTAATCGAGAGGTTGAAAATTGAAACTTTGCTCGATGGAAGATCCTCAAGCTAGTTGCCAACTTCACTCCCAAATGAATAAATAAAATTCAATATTTAGTAGACAATGTAGACTTGTAGAGAAATAGATTGAGAGATTTAGAGAGATTGTAGGAAGATTTGTGAGAAAGATGAAGAGAAAATGAGGTATTTATAGTTGATAAATTGGGTTAAAGTGTAAATATAATAACTTATGAGTTAAAAATAAATATTAAGGGGGTGGGGGGAGGCCAAAAATGGCCGTTGCACAACGACCAAAATGTAAAATTGTCATTGGTGCAACAGTTATTTGTGCAAAGGGGGGTTTCGGGCGGGATCAGGGGCGGGACCGGGTCGCGCCTGGCGGGACTGGGGCGGACCGGGACAGGTTGGGACGAGATCATGTCCCGTCCCGGTTCGAGTCCCGATACCGCAATTTTTTTTTTTTAAAAAAAGTCGGGATCGGAGCAGGACCGGGCGATGTCGGGGCAGGACCGGGGTAGTGTCGGGACGGGACGGGGCCGACCCGGCCCACCGGCCAGCCTTAGTTGAAACCAATTGGGTGAATTGCAACAATAGAAATTTTAAACGGAAAGGAAAAGAGATGGATATATGTTACTTTCGAACTTCCTTAATCTCCTAGTTGTCAAGGAAGTACACATGCTAGAGAATAAACAAAGTCACTATAAAAGCAAGTATGCCTATGATTGAGACAGAGGAGCATAGACTCTTGCCATCCGTATCGACAAGGTGACAATAAAAGCTTTTCAAAACGTGTAAAAGAAGTGTACTGACTGATGGACAATTATGTGATTTGCTTGCTTGAGAATAAGATTCTTAATTGAGATGTTTACGAGTGAAATAGTAGAGTTTAAGTCAAGAAACGCTGCATGTGCTCACATAGGTGAGTGTAATTGAGATGTTATATCACAACGAAGTTACCTCGTGTGTGCCTCAAATATGAAGTGAAATATAAAGAACTCATAAAGTTAGCCATCATAAACTTACCCAAATTTTGGTAGGAAATTGATTCCTTCAGTTTATTTCCTTCCAATGGTAAAATATATATACAAAGGTGTAATGTTAGTCTTAAGGAAGACCATCTATTTAGCCTAAAATATAAGATACTAATTTACAATCACCCTAACTAATATGATTACAATCCTAAATTAAAGATATTACAATCTCCATCATATGCATGATAAATGGTGATTAGATATAATTATGGGATTGCCCCATAATTATTCTAATAGTCTCCTGCAGTCTTAGCGGGAGGTTCTCGTATATTGAGGCTGTCTCTGAAATCATCCAAAAGTACGCGCATAAGACATTTTGTGAAGATGTCGGCAATCTGATAATGATATTGTACATGGAGAACACAGACTTGTCCACGTGCAACCTTTTTTCTGACAAATAATATGTCTATTTCGATGTTTTGTGCGTTGATGCTGAACATGATTACCGGATAAGCATATCGCACTCACATTATCACAATAAACCACAATTGCCTTTTCAATCGGACAATGCATCTCTAACAGAAGATTACGAAGCCAATATGATTCAGCAACCACATTGGCTACCCCTCGGTATTCTGCCTCATCACTCGACCGAGACAACGTGGATTATCGTTTTGACGACCATGAAATAAGATTGTCCCCCAAGAATACGCAATAACCAAAGGTGGAACGACGTATGTCCGGGCAGCCACCCTAATCTACATTTGTGTAGGAGGAGAGACTTGAAATGGAGGACTTGTACAGATGCAAACCAAGCTGAGGAGTACCCTTAACATACCGCAGAATTCTCTTGAGGGCTCCCATATGATCTTCCTTCGGATCATGCATGTGTAAACATACTTGCTGGACCGCATAGGAAATATCGGGTCTTGTGAAATTCAGATACTGCAAGGCCCCTGCTAGGCTGCGGTAATGAGTTGGATCGTTGTATGGAGTACCGGTAGAGTTACTCAATTTTGCCTTTGTATCAACCGGAGTATGTGAAGGTCTGCAGGAAGACATCCCGGCTTTGTCAATTATTTCTTTGGCATATTTCTTTTGACTGAGAAATAGACCACTTGCATATTGAGTCACATCAATGCCTAGAAAATAATTTAAAGGACCTAAATCCTTCATGGGAAACTCTACCGCAAGAAGGGACATAATTGACTGGCGAAATGATATAGATGATGTTATGAGAATAATGTTATCTACATAGAGAAGTATATAGGCCATGTCATTTACCTTCCAATAAATGAAAGGACTGATCCGACAAACCCAATTTGGAGACAAACCCTGCAAACCTGTTATACCATGCCTTGGGAGCCTGTTTCAAACCATATAAAGATTTTTTCAAAATGCAAATATAATCTGGATAAGTAGAATATCGAAAAACCAAAGGTTGGTGCATGTACACCATTTCCTATAAGTAGCCATGTAAGAATGCATTTTTGACATCCAACTGGTGAATCGATCAAGATTTTAAAAGTGTCAGGCTAAGAACAGTCCTGTAAGTTGTTGGCTTAACCACCGAACTGAATGTTTCACCATAATCCAAGACAACCTGCTGAGACCTGTCATCACCAACAAGATGAGCTTTGTATCTCACAAATGATCCTTCAGGATTCTTTTTATGACAAAAGACCCATATATACCGAATTATGTTTGCATTAGATGGACGCGGCACTAAGTCCCACGTCTTATTTTTACTAAGAGCATCAAATTCATCTAACATGGCAGCTTTCCAAATTGGGTTTGATCAGGCTGCTTTGGGATTTTTTGAAAGTGGTGATGGTTGGACTGAAGGTGTTAGGTTAAAATGATGCTTAGGTCGTACATTGCACAGGTTTCAATGGTCTGAGGTTGGGGAGTTGGGCTGTCGAGTTGGGCCAAAACAGTAGGTTATGTCACGAGCAGTGGGGTAGAGGCTGTCCGAGGTTGGGCATGCCCGCCACTAAATGTGGAATGGGCCGAGACCGAAGGAAGAGAGGCAATGACCTCCGCTCCGCGGACTGGCCCAGTCACATTTTGTGGTTGGGCTAGGACGTTAGGTTGTTGTGTTTGGATATGTCCCACATTGTTTTGGTTGTTTAAATGGTGATTCAAAATCAGATGTATTCTGTCATTCAAAAAAGCATATGAAGGTGAGGATGCCACGTGAGATTTAGCAAACGGGAATGTAGACTCATAAAAAATAACGTGATGAGAAATAATGATCTTCCCATTTGTCATATCATAACACTTATATCCCCTATGATTTTTTGGGTATCCCAAAAACACGCAAGGAGTGAAACGGGCATGCAGTTTGTTAATAGTTGTGGATGGAAACAAAGGATAACACAAACACCCAAAAACCCTCAAATATGTAAAAGATGGGAAACGGTGGTACAACATTTGTGTAGGTGACACATTGGAGAGCAGTTTACTAGAAAGAATATTTAAAAGATATGTGGTTATTTAAAGTGCATGGTGCTAAAAAATTGGTGGTGTGGATGAATGCACAAGGAGAGTGCGAACCATATTGTTAATTATTTGGAAAAAAAATTCGGCTTTCCCATTTTGTGGTGATGTACGTGGACATGAAAGATGCAAAGACATCCCATTTTGGTGACAAAACTCATTAAATTGGGCATTTGTGAATTCCTCCCATTGTTACATTGAAAACATTTAATAGATTTGTCAAATTGAGATTTGATAAAAATACTAAATTGTTTAAAAATGGTGTAGGCTTGTGATTTATTTTCTAAGGGAAACGTCCACAGGAAATTTCAATAATCATCTATTATGTGCATAAAATATTTATGACCTGTAGAACTCAAAACTGGCGATATCCACAAATTACAATTAAAAAGATCAAATGGCATAAGGGTATGTGAAGTAGATGATGCAAAAGGAAGCTTAACATATTTTCCAAACACACAAGTTTGGCAAACAGAAAAGTCCAAGAGTTTGTTATAAGAAAACAATTTATTCTTCCTAATATTATTGAAAACTAGTGCTCCTGGGTGTCCCAACCGATTGTGTCATATAATAGGAGAAATAGCGGCAAAGGTTGATGGTTTGGTTATGCGATTGTTGGAAACAGTGGTGATGAGATATAAGTCCCCCGTGCTATTACATCTCATTAGTGGCATCCTCGTATGAAAATCCTTCACAAAAAAGCCAAATAGATCAAAATTCACAGAAACATTGTTGTCAATTGTGAAACGTCTAACATATATCAAGTTTTTAACCAGTTTTGGTGCATGTAAGACGCTTTTCAAGTATAATGATGGGTGTGGAGGGGGTAGTTTTACCTGACCAACACCACGAATTGGAATTTCCTACCCACTACCGACAACAATATTTTTATTTTTGCTAATAATAAAATAAGATGAGAGATTACATTGAGATGTCGTCATGTGGGACGTAGCCCATGTGTCCATGTACCACGACTCATCTGAAAAACTTAGATGCATATTGTTCATGGCTTGTTCAATGTCAGTGGGTGCATAGCCGATAGAAGATGGTGCCTGGGCCGCAAATGCATGTTGTGGACGCGAACCTAGAATTATGGGTTGGCAATTTGAAAAAGGAGGCCTGGCCCATGTCGACGTTGGATAGTGCCATGGAAGCCCACTGTTGGGCCTAGGCCCACAGTGGGTACTACCCTCACTGATTTCTAACAGGTGGGGCAGTGGGCTGCCACTAGTTGGGCCGCCACTGCCCGGACTAATTGCCGCCACCGGCTGGCTGCCCGCCACCCCTGCCCCGTCCCTTTCCACCATTATTTTTTCCTTTGTTATTATTATAGTTTGACCCCCGTTTTCGACCATTATTGTTTTAGTTGCCACTGCCACCCGAACTAGAATTTTGTGGCTGAGAATCTGTGGAAAATGAATTGATGGAGACGAGGGCAGTTTCGGTGTTGACTGTCGCGGAAGATACCTATTTTTCTTTTTGTGTTTCTTCGAGAATCACCCTCGAACGAGCCTCATATAAAGGAGGCAATGGATCGCTTTGCTGAATAAAGGTAGCAACTCCATCATATTGTTCATTGAGCCCTGTAATCAATTGAAGGACCAACCTTTGATTTGTAACAGGCGAACCAACATTTGATAGTTGGTCCACAAGCACCTTCAATTCCTGACAATAAGCTGAAACATTGGAGAAATCTTCCAATTTAACATTAGTAAATTGGTGTTCAAGATATACGGCCTGAGAAAGTTTGTTATCCTGAAATATGTTTTGTAAACGTTCCCATGTCTGTTGAGCCGTAGAGTTAGGCTCTAATATGGTATGTAAAAGATCGTTTGATATAGTGCCATAAATCCATTAAAGGACTATAACATCTAAACGGGACCATAGCTTTTTATCCACCGTAGTGGTGTCCGATGATGACTCGGAAGGTATGATATGGTCGATTACCTCATAAGCGCGGCAATGAATTTTGAACAATTCCTCCCAAGAGGTATATTTCCATTTTTCCATTTCAAGTGTTATGAAAATAAAGTTCTTGACGTTATTGACGGCAAGAGCGGGATAAATTTTTTGTTTTTCGGCCATAAGTTCCACAAGAAATCAAAACAAAGGAAGAAGAGAAAGTATTTTGTATTTTGATGGAAGTGGAGTAAAGAACCTTATGTGTTGGCTAGGGTTTTAGGATAGAAGAAGGTGGTAGCCGGGGGGGGGGGGTGTCGGCTAGGTTTGTCTTAAGTTTAGGTCTTTATAAGTTGTTTTAGGTTTAGGGTTTATGATGAAAAACCCTATGTGTGGTCGAAAATAACAAAAAAATAGAGGAAAAAATCGGCTAAGGGGAAGATGAGGTAGGGTTTAGGGAAAAAGATCTTTGGCTTTTGATACAATGTAGGAAATTGATTCCTTGAGTTTATTTCCTTCCAATGGTAAAATATATATACAAAGGTGTAATGCTAGTCTTAAGGAAGACTTATCTAATTAGCCTAAAATATAAGATACTAATTTACAATCACCCTAACTAATATGATTACAATCCTAAATTAAAGATATTACAATCTCCATCATATGCATGATTAATGGTGATTAGATATAATTATGGGATTGCTCCATAGTTATTCTAATAATTTTATCCTCCTAGTTGGACAATGTATATTAAAAATTATTAACGTATAGTAATATAATATACTCCATATATTTTTAATAATTAGTGTTGTATAATTATGGTAGATATATGATCCTTATTGTATTAGGTTTCCACATTGTACACACTATATATATTTGTATTAATGAGAAAGACTCCCCAAGGGAGATTAATACAATTCTACATGGTATCAGATGCCAACAATCCTTCCCAACCCAAAACCTAATTTCGGCCACCCATTCCCCTCTTTTCCGATGTCGAACTGCCAGCCTACCGTCAGTATACTTTCGATATACGCTGATATACAGCTGCCCACCCCCTCCCCTAATTCTTCTAACAACCTTGTATACCCTTGGTATACTGCTGATATACAGCCCTGTATACCCTTAGTATACTGTTGATATACAACCCTCCTCCTTCCTTATCTCTCAAACAAGTCGTATACAACCTATACACGCTGATATACACTATGTATATGGCTGATATACCATCCCTGCCACTGTATACTACCTATATACAGCCTCCATAAGATGTTATACACCTCGTATATGGCTGTTTCTGCCTCATATATGCTTCGTATACGTCCCAACCCCCTTACTATTTTCTCTCTCCTATCCGATCTCCGGCAGCCACTATGGTCGAAAACCACCACGAATATGGTTGTGGACAGAGGTGCAGGGGTGGACACATGGGTCGAGCTAGGAACTGGGCTTCTAGATTGGGCCCAACAACCCCCAAATAGAGCCTAGCAGATGTTGCCACTAGACACAGCCCAGAAGTTGTGGCCTAAGTTCCAGCAATAGTATAGCTCGCCCTAGACAAACTGTTGGGCCACGGCTATCCGGCCCACCATCCTTCAAGCCATCAACGGCCCAGCAGTCTGAGATCACGTCCAACGACCCACAGAAGTCAGGCCCAATTTCTTGGGGCCCCATTATCTACTCCGGGCCTTTCCCAATCCAGTTTGGGCCAGGCTTTCGGCACATTGACTCATCGGAAGCCCGATAATGCGCGGTATATGGATATGAGCGCCACGTCTTACCTCACTAATAATTCTGGAAATCTTTCTCAAATGTGTAATTTAAATACTCCGCAATCTATTCTGGTTGGAAACGGTAATCGCATTCCAATTCAAGGTTTTGGCCACACTCTAACCCCCACCACCGCATCCCCATTTCTCCCTAAATAACTTCCCCTTATTTATTGTGGTCCCAAGAGGCGTAATAACCTAAAAGTTGTCCAGTCCTAAATAAGACAGGAAAACCTTTAGGCTTCTTCGGAAAAGGAACATAAAACGTTTACTTGGAAAGGAATAACAGACTTACATCACGGTGTCTTTTTCTTTGTTATGCTGATTTTGGTTTTTGTATCATGGATCTTGGGTCGCGCTTTATCCACTATCAAAAAAATCCAATCCCGCAAAGGATTGTTCATGTAACTACTATCGAGATTCTTCGGACCATACATTCTATCTTCTGAAACCAACACTTTTGATGTTATTTGACGTACAATAATTTCTATATGCCTATTATGAATCTGCACCCCCTTGGAGCGATAAACCTGTTGGATTTTATTTACCAAAGAGATTCGGCTTTGCGCTATAGTTAGCTCAGCACCAATCAAGAATCCCCAAGGAATTCCAAGAATTATTGTTATACATTTGTTCTCTTCTATGTCCCACATATTATCAAGAACCTAATCTCCGATAGAAAATTTACCACAGATAATTACGTATTAATTAACTTTGACCTATTTGGGTTTTCTATAATGGACCTACGTACCGGGAAACTCCTTACCCGATGCAATAGTGAGGGGGACCTCTATCCTTTTCTATCCACGTCCGCTATCAGTGTCACCCCTCCCACATCTCTAAAAGCCCAAGTCTATTCTCCCACCTCTTTAGCAATAATCTCTCCGTCAACCTGGCAGAATAGACTTGGACATTCATGAGCTCATGTTTTTAATTTTCTTCGGAACAATAATTTAATTCGTTGTCCTAGTGGAAAATCTGCCCAACCGTGTTTTTCTTGCCCTTTAGGCAAACATGTTCGCCTCTCTTTTAAGTCTTCCTTAAGTGTTATATTTTCTCCATTTGATATTGTTCATGCTGATTTATGGACATATCCTGTTATTAGTTCACTGAGTCATAAATTATATCTTGTGTTATTAGATGACTTTTCTCATTTTATTTGAATTTACCCTCTAAAATTCAAGTCTGAAGTGTTTACCAAGTTTCTTGAGTTTCGTAACTTTATCAAAACACAATTTGAAAAATCCATCAAATCATTCCAATGTGATAATGGTCGTGAATTTAATAATTCCGCATTTCATAATTTTTGCATCAAAAGGGCATGGTCTTCTGTTTCTCCTGTCCCCACACCTCACCCCAAAATGGAAAAGCCAAACGAATCATCCGTACTATCAACAACATGGTTCGTACCTTTCTTTTCCATGCCTCTCTCCCCCTATCATTTTGGGTCTATACAGTCAAAATGGTAGAATACATCCTTAATATTTCACCACCAATACTCTTTCCAACAAAACCCCCACCGAAATTCTCTACCGTCGGATCCCTTCCTATGATCACCTTCAGATTTTCGGTTGTCTTTCCTATCCCAACCTTGCCTCCACCGCCCCTCATAAATGATCTTGTTCTGATGTAACCTTAAAATCTGGTATGAAAATGTAATTGGAATCAAATTTTAAATAATCTCTTGCAAGTACACATAAAAGTTACAATAAGATCAGAACATAAATGATGAAGTTGAGCAATTTTCAGCTACATATTTCCTGCAATTACAAAGGTCTTGAAATGGAAAACGCTGCAATTATGAAAATTTTTAAGAAAATACTTATAAAATTACATTCTAGGTTATGGATATATTTAATAAAAAATGGATCCATGGGTCGGATCTGGACCGGATACGAATCTCAAATACAAGATCCAGATCCGATCCGTCAGAAATGGATCCCGGTCCGATCCGGATCCGTCGGATCCGAATTTTGAAGATCCATATCCTATAAAATGGATCTGGATCCACTGGATCCGGACCGGGTCCAGGATCCACTGCTATCTCTAGGCTCAGCCGAGGCCCAGCATCCCAGGAGCCCATCCAGCGGCTCGCTAGATATGCCCAAGCCATCAGGCCCATTACACATCAGCCTAGCAGCCCGATGTTGATTGGTATATGGATATGGGTGCCACGTCGCACCTCACCAACAATTCTGGTAATCTTCTTCAACTGCGCAATTTAAATACTCATCAATCTATTATGGTCGACAATGGTCATCGCATTCCAATTCAAGGGTTTGGCGATACACTAACTCCATCACCGCAACCCCACTACTCCCTTAAACACGTCTTATATTCCCCTAACATTATCAAGAACCTAATCTCTGTCAGAAAATTTGCCACTGATAATTTTGTATCCATTGATTTCGACCCGTTTGGTTTTTCTGTAAAAGACCTACACACGGGGAGACTTCTCACGAGATGCAATAGTGTGGGGGACCTCTATCCTTTCTTATACGTCCACTGCCCATGTCTCTCCACCCACCGCTTTAGCTGCAATATCTTCATCAATGTGGCATAGTAGACTTAGTCATCCGGGAGCTCATGTTTTTTATTCTCGTAGAAACCGCAATCTAATCCAATGTAATAGGGGGAAACTTTCCCATAGTTGCTCCTCTCGTCATCTAGGAAAACATGTTAGACTTCTATTTACGTCTTTTTTAGTGTAATAAAGGGAAACTTTCCTTTTGATATTATTCATGTAGATTTATGGACATGTCCTACAACTAGCAACCTAGGTCATAAATATTATTTGGTATTTTTGGATGACTTCTCTCACTTACTTTGGGTCCATCCGCTTAAACTTAAGTCTCAGGTCTACTCCAAATTCCTTGATTTTCGTACATTGGTTAAAATGCAATTTGAAAAAGACATCAAAACGTTTCAATGTGATAATGGTCGTGAGTTCAATAACTCCATCTTTCATAATTTTTGTGCGGCTAATGACATGGTTTTTTGTTTCTCCTACCCCCATACTTCCCCTCAAAATGGTAAAGCCAAAAAAATTCTCCGCACTATTAACAATATGACTCGTACCCTTATTTTTCATGTGTCTCTCCCCATACCTTTTGGGTATATGCATTAAAAATGGTAGAATACATTCTTAATATCTTACCTACCCGTACAATTCAAAATAGGACACCCACCAAAATTTTCTTCCGTCAAATCCCTTCATATGATCACCTTCAAATTTTCGGTTGTCTTCGCTACTCAAATCTTGCCTCAACGGTCCCTCACAAATTAGCACATCGCTCCACTCTGTGCGTCTTCCTAGGTTTCATGTCGAATCATAGGGGGTACTTGTGCTATGAGTTATCCACAGAAAAATTCATCATCTCACGTCATGTCACGTTTGTTGAGTACGTTTTCTCGTTTGACAACATCCTAAAATTTTGAGTCACTGATTATGGTTTCCTTGAAGACTCGAACACCTCCTCTCTACTTCAAAACATACTATATTGGCCAAATACTAACCCGTCACCCACTGCCCCATGTACGGAACCCACTGCCACATCCAATTACCCACTGCCCAACCAAATTACCACACTGCACAGCCCAGTGACAACAATGCCCAACCCAATACCCCACGGCTCAGTCCCACCGCCCAACCCAGTGACCACACTGCCCAGCCCAATATCTCACGGTCCAGTCACATCGCCTAGACCAGTGATGACACTGTCCAACCCATTACCTCCCGGCCCAGTCCCGTAACCATACAGCCCAACCCGCAGTCCCCACCTACCGCCCTACTACACCCGATCCATCCCCCAACCACCGTATGGAAACCCATGCACAACACAAGATTTTAAAACTAAAAGTCCATTTTAATTTTCCCACTCAAACCATCTCCCCGCTACCTAAAAACGTAACCTTATCCAAACTTGACCCGAATTGGAATGCGGCCATGCGTGAGGAGTTTAATGCGCTTACTTCACAGCACACATGCGATCTTATTCCGCGACCTGAGGGGTGAATGTAATATGTTGTATGTGGCTATTTCATCATAAGTTCAGAGATAATGGTGCCCTTGAACGTCACAAGGCCAGACTTGTGGCAAATGGCACAGGGAAACATGAGGGTGTTGATTGTGGTCAGACTTTCAGTCCAGTGGTTAAGCCAGCTACCATCCGTACGATTTTGAGCATCGCTATGGGGAAGAATTGGCCTATTCACCAGCTTGATTTAAAGAATGCTTTCTTACATGGAGATTTGAAATAAATCGTCTATATACATCAACCGCCAGGTTTTGTGCATCCGGAGGCTTCTCCACATGTTTGGCGTCTTCATAAGTCGCTATATGGGTTAAAATAAGCCTCAGGGTTTGGTATGAGCGGTTTTCCACTTACATCATATAAATCGACTTCGTGTGCAGCAAGAGTGATCATTCATTAGTCATTTTTCATCGAGGTACTGACACAACTTACCTAATGTTATATGTGGATGATATTGTACTGACAGCTTCTTCAGTTGGCCTGATGCATGAGGTCATTGCTCTACTAAAGTCTGAATTTTCTATAACTGACTTGGGTAAGTTGAGTTATCTTTTGGGATATCAGTGATCAGATCTGCACATGCCATATTCTTATATCAGCGTAAGTATGTAGAGGAGATCGTCTACAGGGCTAAAATGGAAAATTGCAAAATCATGTCACTCATGTTGACTCCAAGTCTAAACTCAGTGCAGATGACGGAGATACGGTCAGCGATCCCTCTCTTTATAGGAGTCTCGCAGGTGCTCTTCCGTATCTCACCTTTACTCGACCAGATATTGTAAATGCGATTCAGCAGGTGTGCTTGTTCATGCACGCTCCTAGGGAGCCTCATTTTACAGCTCTTAAGTGTATCGTTCGGTACGTTAAGGGCACTCTTTCTATGGACTTCATTTATATCCCTCCGCACCGACTAGATTGCTCTCTTACATAGATGCATATTGGGCAGGCCGTCCGGACACACATCGCTCTACGTCCGGTTATTGTGTATTTTTTGGGGATAATATTATATCGTGGTCTGGCAAGCGGCAACCCACGCTTTCCTGTTTGAGTGTAGAAGCAGATTATCGAGGCATTGCGAATGTTGTTGCCGAGCTATGTTGGCTCTAAAATCTCTTTCTTGAGCTCCATTGTTCCATACGTAAGGCATTTTTGGTCTATTGTGATAACATATCTGTTGTCTACTTGTCTCATAACCCGGTTCAACATCAGTGAACCAAACATATTGAGATGGATAATCACTTTGTTCGTGAGAAGGTTGTAATGGGTCACGTTAGGGTGTTGCATGTTCCTTTTTCATATTAGTACACAGATATCTTCACAAAGGGGCTTCCTCGGCAACTGTTCCTTGACTTCAGATTCAGTCTCCGCGTCCGACCTCTTCTTGCTCCGACTGAGGGGGTGTGATAGTGAATATATTCCATATATATTCTGTAATTAATATTCAGTGTAATTAATGTAAAATAGAGATTCTAATTTTATTAAGACTACAATTGTATACTCTCTCTCTCTATATATATATATATATATAACTATAGTCATTTGTGTAAGTTTCACCGCAATATATGATAACAAGCCCAAAGGATAATGGAGAATCCATTTATAGAGTACACTCTTTTGTATGATTTGATTTGATAGAATATATTTGAGGAATTTTTACGAGGAGGCTTAAGAAAGGCTGGTATGTAATGTTTTACCTCACTAAGAAAAGTTATACTTATAACTAACAATTATATATATTTGCCAGGAATTTTGATCCCTCCTCCTCCTCATTTTTCTCCTTCTTTATATTTAAGTAGAAAATCGAAGTACATGTTCCTTATTTAAATCCCATACATATACAACTTCTCTATCCCATAAAAGTCGATGTAAGATTTGTGTTTCATTTTATCGGATTACGCTGTGCAGGTATATTTTTGTATATATATATAACAATAAAATAAAATTATTTATATTATATATAAGTGAGGAAGCATGGACGAACGTAGCTATAAAAGTAGAATTGTGTGCTCTATTGGTAAGACCAATAAATTAATTATTACTTTCTATACCCTCGTTGTTTTATCCAAATTGCATTTGTACCTCTCCTCTTAGTGACACGTATTTGTATGTATTAGCATATATTATTAAATATACTCCATATATTTTGTAATATTTAGTGTTGTATAATTATGGTAGAAATAGGATCCCTATTGAATTAGGATTCCATAATGTACACACTATATATATTTGTATTAATGAGAAAGACTCCCAAGGGAGATTAATACAATCTTTCATGATATCAGAAGCCAACAATCCTTCCCAACACAAAACCTACTTTCGGCCGTCCTTTCCTTCCTTTTTTCCAGCACCGAACCGACCGTATACCACCGATATACCTTCAATATACGCTGATATACAGCTGCCCAGCCCTCCAATTCTGCCAATATCCTCGTATACCACCGATATACTGCTGATATACAATCCTCCTTCCTTCTATAGCTCTCCAACAGGTCATATACCCCTCCCTCGTATACAACCTATACATGTTGATATACACCGTGTATACAACTATTATATATACTACCCGTATACAACCTCCCTATGCCGTTATACACCTCGTATATGGTTGTTTCTGCCTCATATACGCTTCGTATACGTCCTAAACCCCACACCTTATTTTTTCTCTCTCCTACCCAATCTCCGGCAGCCACCATGGTCGTGAACAACCACAGATATGGCTGTGGACAGAGGCGCGGGGGTGGCAGCGGGGATCAAGCTGGGAACTGGGCTTCCAGCTTGGGCCTAGCAACCTCCACACACAGCCTAGAGGTTGCGGCCTAACTTCCAGTATTTCTGCAACCCCGTCCCATATTTCTGCAGCCCCACAACGGCCCAGCAATCTGTACACCCATCTGATGGCCCACTGCAGTCATGCCCAATTTCCTAGGGCCCACTTCCCTGCATTCCCCAACCCAATTTGAGCTAAGCTTTTGGCATATTGACTACTCGAAAGCCCGATAATGCGTGGTATATGGATACGGGCGCCACGTCTCACATCACCAACAATTTTGGTTATCTTGCTCAAATGCAAAATTTAAATACTCCACAATCTATTCTGGTTGAAAACGGTAATCGCATTCCAATTTCAAGGTTTTGGCCACATTCTAACCCCACCACCGCATCCCCACTTCTCCCTAAATAACATCCTCTATGCCCCACATATTATCAAGAACCTAATCTTCGTTAGAAAATTTTCCACAGATAATTTTGTATCAATTAATTTTGACCCGTTTGAGTTTTCTATAACGGACCTCCGTACCAGGAAACTCCTTACAAGATGCAATAGTGAGGGAGACCTTTATCCTTTCCTAACCACGCCCGCTACCTGTGTCACCCCTCCCACGTCTTTAACTGCACAAGTCTCTCCTCTCACCGCTTTAACAACAATCTCTCCGTCAACTTAGCACAATAGACTTGGACACCCAGGAGCTCATGTTTTTAATTTTCTTCGGAACAATAATTTAATTCGCTGTTCTAGTGGGAAACCTGCCCAACAGTGTTTTTCTTGTCCTTTAGACAAACACGTTCGCCTCCCGTTTCAGTCTTCTTTAAGTGTTACGTTTTCCCCATTTGATATTGTTCATGCAAATTTATGGACATCTCCTGTTATTAGTTTCTTAGGTCATAAATTGTATCTTGTGTTATTAGATGACTTTTCTTACTTTATCTGGATTTACCCTCTAAAATTTAAGTCTGAAGCCTTTACCAAATTTCTTGAGTTTCGTAACTTTATCAAAACACAATTTGAAAAATCCATTAAATCATTCCAATGTGACAACGGTCATGAGTTTATAATTCCGCGTTTCATAATTTTGCACCAGGAATGGCATGATCTTCTGTTTCTCGTGTCCCCGTACCTCACCCCAAAATGGAAAAGCCGAGCGAATAATTCGTACTATCAACAACATGGTTAGTACCATTCTTTTTCATGCCTCCCCCCCCCCCCCCGTCATTCTGGATCTATGCAGTCAAAATGGTAGAATATATACTTAATATTTTACCTACCAGTACTCTTCACAACAAAAACCCCCACCGAAATACTCTACCGTCGGATCCCGTCCTATGACCACCTCAAAATTTTTGGTTGCCTGTGCTACCTAAATCTTGCCTCCACTGCTCCCCATAAATTAGCATCTTGCACCGCTCCTTGTGTCTTCATAGGTTTTCTGCTAAATCATAGAGGCTATCTGTGCTATGAGTTGTCCACTTTTCAAATTCACGTCTCTCATCACGTCACTTTCGACGAGATGATCTTCCCATTTTCAAATATCTGAAAATTCCAAAACACTGATTACACGTTTCTCAATGAGTCATACCTCTCCCCTATCGTCTTCAGCTAATTGCGTCAGTCCACCACCGTAACACTGTCACTACCACTTATTGCTGCCACCACCGACAACGTCTCTACGTCTGTGTCACTGCCTCTGTCTCAGTCACCATCATCGCTGATTTCCACCTCCACCGGCAATCGGCCCAGAGTCTCTGTATCACCACCGATCACCAACCGGAACCTTCAACCACCACAACCTATTTCTCCATCTTCAACAACCACTGTAGCAAACAACCCAGTCACCCACCCCTCCACAGAAACCCTACCTATCACCAGAACTCTGACCCGTACAACTCCTAATACCCGGACCACCACTACCATACCGACACACCACTGCTACAGTCCTAACCCACCACCGACACCATACCCGACATCGCCTACCCAACACCATGTCGATCTAACCATATCATCGACCCTACCCGACCCATCTGCGCATCCACCGAACCCATTAACAGTCCCTGAGACAACTCACCCACTGCCCTATTCCATCGACCGCACCCGTCAACAACCCAATACCACACACCCATCCAGTGACCCGGAACCATCAACCCAACAAAATACCCATTCACCCATTGCCCCCCCCACCCCACATGAAATTTTCAAGCCCAAAGTTCAGTTTAACTTATCAACACAAACCATTTCACCAATTCCCAAAAACCCAAAATTAGCCAAACTCAACCCTAATTGGAATGCGGCCATGTGTAAGGAATTTAATGCGTTAACAAAACAACACACATGGGATTTGGTTACTAGATCAGAGGGGGTGAATGTGATCCGTTGCATGTGGTTTTTTCGTTACAAATACAGAGACATTGGTGATCTAGAGAGGTATAAGACGAGACTTGTGGCTAATGGCACTAATCAGCATAAGGGTATTGATTGTAGTGATACGTTCAGTCCGGTTATTAAATCGGATACCATTCACACAGTCCTGAGTATAGTTATGGACAAACATTAATCGATTCATCAGCTTGATATGAAGAATGTGTTTCTACATGGGGATTTGAAAACAATTATTTACATGCACCAGCCGCCTGGTTTTGTCCATCCAGCAGCCTCTCAGTATGTATGTCATCTCTGTAAGTTACTTTATGGTTTGAAATAGGCCCCTAGAGCGTTGTATGATCTCTTTGCACAGTACATTATGCGAAATGGATTTGTATGTAGCAAGTGTGATAATTCTCTCTTCATTTTTCATGGAGGTAGTAGCATCACTTATTTATTGTTATATGTGGATGACATTGTGCTTACTGCCTCCTCTGATTTGTTGAAAAAATGAGATCATTGCATTGCTTAAAATCGAATTTGTCATGACTGACTTGAGGAAGTTGAGCTATTTTTTGGGGATATCAGTGACTAGATCTGCAGACTCTATTTTTGTGTCAGCGTAAGTATGCAGAGGAGATAGTGTATAGGGCTAAGATGACAAACTGCAAGATAATGTCCACTCTGGTTGACTCAAAATCAAAGCTTAGTGTCGTTGATGGTGATCCAGTGTCTGATCCTACACTTTACCGGAGTCTTGCACGTGCACTACAATATCTTACTTTCACCAGGCCTGATATTGCTTATGTTGTTCAGCAGGTATGTCTATTCATGCATGCCCCCATGGAGCCTCATTTTACTGCCCTTATGCGAATCATTCGATATGTTAAGGGCACACTTGATTATGGATTGCATCTATACCCCTCAGCACCGACCATGTTGTTATCATATACGGATGCTGATTGGACCGGTTGTCCGGACACGCGACGCTCCACCTCCGGCTACTATGTGTTCTTAGGGGATAATCTCATTTCTTGGTCTGCCAAAAGACAAGCCACATTATCTCGTTTGAGTGCAGAAGAAGAGTATAGAGGCGTTGCAAATGTTGTTGCTGAGATCTGCTGGCTCCGAAACCTTCTTTTGGAGCTTCAGTGTCCCTTGCGTAAGGCGTCTTTGGTTTACTGTGATAACATATCCGCCATATATTTATCTCATAATCCGGTTCAGCATCAGCGAACCAAGCACATAGAGATGGATATACACTTTGTTCGTGAGAAGGTTGCTCTCGGTCATGTTAAGGTATTGCATGTGCCTTCTTCGTATCAGTATGCAGATATCTTCACGAAATGACTTTCTGCACAGTGTCACATATAGCCTCTTAGTGCAAAGAGGGACTCCCAAGTATCTTATTGGAAGTTCACCTCTTGAAAAACAGTGACATGTAGCATGGCTTCTTGGTCAGCTATAGGAATACCTCCAAAATAAATGGAGTTCTTGTCAAAATTGGCTTTTAAATCGGAGGCTTCAGAGAATTCCTCGAAACAATTAAATTAGTATTTATACATAAGTCACATTCCCTCTAAATATCAATAGATCATCAACAAAGCTCAATTGTATTAGTTTCAACTTACCACATTCCCTCAGGGTGATAGTTGAAGTTGGGATCCAATTTTTTAAGCAGCCTACTCAAATATTTCATAAAAAAAACAAGTACATGTAAAAATATGGGATCACCCTGTCTCAAACCTCTCTTAGCATTAAATGGTTCAGTATATACCATTAAATAGTGTAGAATAAGATAATGAGGTGAGACAACTCATAAACCAACCAACAAACAAACTACATAGGAACTATTAGCCCCTCTAAAACGTGTTCGAGTGGCCATTCAATTGAGGCATAAGTATTGATGCTCAGAGCCATTCCTAGACTTTTAAGAGTCCAGGGCGAGAAATAAAAATAGGCCATTTTTTATTCACATTAAAATTAAAATTAACTAATTAATCAATATTAAAAAAATTATTGATCAAAACATCAAATAAATGTATAGTAAACACTATTTGGGACTTGGGGCGACTGGTTGCGACTTGGGGCAAAATCTGATTTTGTGTTTAAAAAGAAAAAACCTAAGGACTTTTGAAGGGAGCCCTCAACCGTTAGGCTACATCTTTCACTGATAAGATTGAAGACATTTTTAATACATATCTTAATATTTGAAATCAATAAAAGAAAAATAAAAATTCTGAAACAGAGGCCTCGCCGGTGGGAGGCCTGTGCGGCGGCACCGCCTCGACCGCCCCAAGACGGCTTTGTTGCTGCTAAACTAAAGAAGTACATAGTTTTTGTTTACTTCTGCTCTTCCTTTGACTTGTCTAAATTGTGCCTAATTTACCAAACATTACTCGCCTTTGCTTGTTGACGAAAAAGAAACGTCATGACCAAAAGATAATAAGAAAGGAAAAAGATTGTCCGCTTGGGCAGCTCAATTGGTTTCAAGGGGGATATTTGGAGCAAAGACCAAGGATCGAATCCCGTCAGCGGCAGTGTGGGGGTTTCTTCTTGAAATAAAGGAGGGCCCCTTGTGCGCAGCGTGGTAGTGGTCTAACCTTTGAAATCAATTGAGTCACCATGATTTACCTCCTTCACAGACCTGTCGGACCGGGGTGTGGGGGCTCCTGGGGTGGGAGATTCCACCTTTTGGAGCAAAGAAAGGAAAAAGATTTTGGTTTTCACTCTTGTAAAGTAGGTGTCAGTTTGGATGGGCTTGTGACTGATTTATAAGTCAAAAGCCATAAAGTTAGGATTTCTAACTTCCTAATTTATGGCTTTGCCTTATTTATGTTATTTTAACTTAAAAATAAATGTTTAAAAAGAATTTTTTTATTTTACCCAAACATCATATTTAAAAGCTATTTTGACTTAAAAGTAATTAAAATAAGACAATCCAAGCGCACCACAAAAAAAATTGAAATTAGCTATTAATTTTCTTGGTAAATTGCTCGTAGCTAACCTGATTTTTAATAATTCGAAGCTAAACAGGATTAGCGATGAATTTTATTGTTTAACTAAAGAATGTGTCCGTCACTAGTTTCTCTTTTTTTTAAGAGGGACATTTTTTGTGATTAGAATATAAAATTATATATACTGTAATATATAGTAATTACGTAATTTTTTTACACTATTATTATAGGTTATTACTAGCTTTTACCGTTCCAATTTATATGATACACTTTAGTTGATAGAAAAAAGACACTAGTGTTCTTAATTTCGGAGATGACATTCTCTTCTCGGAAAGTAGCTTTTAATTTCAGCCCACTACTATTAGTGACAAATTCAAAATTTAAATTTCTAAGTTTAATTTTTAAGATTCTTAGCATTTATATACTTACTATATTTTTAAGATTATGGGTTCATATCTACTATTTATTACAATTTTAATAAACGTCTACACATAAAATTATTCTTTACGTCAAAAGTAAAGGAATATGTTCCCTGAGTTTATTCATCAATAATGTACAATATATATAGTATTACAGAAATATTTACCATGCTACAAATTAGGTAACTAATCAACCTAATTACAAGAAGAATATAACTCTACCTAACATAGGAGATATACAAGGATATGAGAATATTCGGTAAATATTCTATCACACCCCCGCAGTCGAAGTGGGGGGTTCACATACACTGATACTGGCTCAAAAACCATCGAAAAGTATGCGCGGAAGTCCTTTAGTAAATATGTCAGCAATATGATATCTGGAAAGAACATGAAAGACACGAACTTGACCACGAGCCGCTTTTTTTTGCGCACAAAGTGAATATCCATTTCAATGTGTTTGGTGCGCTGATGTTGGACGGGATTGCCGGAAAGTATGTCGAACTAACATTGTCACAGTAGACCAATGTAGCCTTATGAATCGGGCAGTGAAACTCCAATAGAGGACTTAGAGACGACGTTTGTTATACCTCTGTATTCTGCTTCGGCACTGGATCTGGATAGTGTAGGCTGCCTTTTAGAAGACCAAGACACTAAGTTATCTCCGAGGAAAATGCAGTAACCAGATGTGGAGCGACGGGTGTCAGGACACCCACCCCAGTCACCATAAGAATATGCAGCAAGACCAGTGAGCGAGGACTTGTATAAGTGTAAGCCGAAGTGAAGAGTGTCATAGATGTACCACAAAATACGTTTGAGGGCATTCATATCTACATCCGTCGGACTGCGCATGTGCAAAAAAATTTGTTGCATGCCATAGGATATGTCTGGTCTCGTCAATGTGCGATAATACATGGCCCCAGCCAAACTACGATAGTGAGTCGGATCAGAATATGAAGGGCCAGAATTGGCACTGAGCTTGGAATTAGTGTCCACTGGTGTGTGGGTTGTTTGCAAGACGTCATGCCTGCACGGTCAAGGATATCATTGGCGTATTTCTTCTGACACAGAAATAGGCCGCCAGAATGACCAGTGACAGAGATGCCTAAGAAATAACTCATGGGCCCCAGATCTTTCATAGCAAATTCAGAGGCAATGAGTGACATAATAGACCGACGGATGGCATCAGATGATGTGGTAATGATGATGTCATCAACATATAATAAGATGTAAGCCATGTCTGGACCCTTGCTATAAATGAAAAGTGAATGATCGGATTTGCTGTGTGAAAATCCGATAGAGGAGACATAATCGGCAAACCGCTGGTACCATGCTCGAGGAGCCTGTTTTAGTCCGTAGAGCAATTTTTGCAATAGACATACATAATCCGAATGAACATGATCCCTGAAACCCATAGGCTGATGCATATATAGTGTTTCATAAAGATCCTCATGCAAGAAGACATTCTTGACATCCAATTGATGAATGAGCCAAGACTTGGATAGTGCAATGCTAAGGACGGTCCGGATGGTTGCTGGTTTTACGACTGGGCTGAACAATACATCACAGTCCACTCCACCTGTTTAGACATGACATCACCTACAAGACGGGCCTTGTGCCTTTCAAAAGAACCATCAGATTTTTTTATGTCTAAAAATCCACATAGAATGAATAATATTAGCATCATGTGAACGGGGTACTAGGTCCAACGTCTTATTATCAATAATAGCATTATATTCGTCAATCATTGTGGCTTTCTATTAGGATCGGACAAGGCATCCTTCGAATTATGAAGAACGGATAGGTTAAACAATCATTTAGGTTTGGAAATGTCATGTATAGCATGGGTTTCCATCGTCCGTTGGTGTGACTCGAGATGCTGGACGGGAGGAGGGGAAGGTGGCTGAGAAGCAGATGCGGAAGGTTGTGGACTGCCGAGAGTATGTGGGATAAGGCGAGGGGGCAGGTGTTGCGGGAAGGGGTTTGGCTGGACGAGAGGCTGCCGAGTCGGATAGCCATGACTGGTTGGGCCGAGACTCGCTTTGCCGAGGATCAACCTTAAGACATGCTGGTCTGAGCCTCTCTCTACAGAATCGGATGGGTTGTCTGTCCTCGAATGGCAGTGGTGGGGTCGGTGTTCTCAACTGGGATGTCAGATTTTGTAAATAATAAATTAGAAGGGGGTTTATGTCATCATTTAAAAAGTCGTACGAGTGCCGAGGTGGCGAGTTTAGTGTGGAAAAAGGGAATTGAGACTCATCAAATAGGACATGCCGAGAAATAATTATTTTACGGCTTGATAAGTCATAGCAAGAGTAACCACGATGATTGGGGGTAACCCAGAAACACATACAAAGAGGACCGGGGTTGGAGTTTGAGAGTGGTCGGATGGAGAGGATAACAGAGACATCCGAAGATGCGCAAGTGTTGGTAGGAAGGGTTCCTATGAAACAAAACTTAAGTGGGTGACCGTTGAGCTAGAGACTTATTTGGGATTATGTTTATGAGGTAGGTGGCCGTGGAGAGTGTGTAATGCCAGAATTGGGGGGGGGATCGAGGTGTGGGCAAGTAGAGCATGTATTAAGTTGTTTATGGTGTGGATTTTCCGTTCGGCCTTACCATTTTGAGAGGAGGTCTGCGGACAGGAAAAATGAAAGATAAGACCGTGTTTGGCACAAAACTGTTTGAATTGGTTATTATCGAAATCCCTATCATTGTCACATTGAAAACATTTAATGCTCTTTTCAAATTGTGTTTTTACGAAAGCACTAAATGGAGAAAATATGGGGTAGACTTGGGATTTATTACCAATTGTAAAAGTCCATACAAAGTTTGAATAGTCATCCAAAAATAACACATAATATCGAGGGTCTGTCGTACTTAAAATGGGGGAAGTCCACAAATCACTATGTATTATATCACAAGGCATTAATGTACAGTTTGTGGATGAATAAAACAATAATTTAACATGTTTTCCAAAAACGTAAGATTCACAGACAGGAGTCTTAGAGACACTGTTGCATTGAATAAAATTATTGTTTCTAATGGAGCGTAAAACATAATCTCCTGGATGTCCTAATCTATAATGTCATAACGAAGATGAAAGAGCAGCAAAGGTTGATGGAACAGAGGTTGTTTTGTCGACGGTGTTGGTGATAGGGTAGAGATCCCCGATACTGTCACATCTCATTTTCACATCCCTGTCGTAAAATCCTTCACAGAAAAAACCAAAAGTATCAAATCAATGGAAACATTATTGTCAGTTGTGAGACGTCGCACAGAGATTAGATTCTCAATGAGTTTCGGGGCATGGAGGCCTTTTTTAAAATTAGCGATTTATGTGGTGGGGATAGGGATGAATGATCAAAACCACTAATTGGAATGCCTTATCCACTACCAATAATAATATTTTGATTTAAGTTGCTCATATCGGAATAAGACAAGAGAGTACTTTGTGATGCCGTTATGTGAGAGGTGGCGCATGTGTTCATGTACCAATTTTCGTCCAGAGCATTGAGAGACATCGTGTTCATAGCTGTTTCAATAGCAGTCAGTGCATAGGTGGAGGACAGGGAGACCTGTGTCGTGTAAGGTTATGGTGGATATACGCCGAGTATTCCAGTTTGGACTTGTCGGGCTGGAGGTGGAGTCCACGATGAATTTGGATACGGGCAAGGAGGAGAGGCCCAAGTTGGTGGGGCCTAAGCAGCCTACAGCGGGTAGGCAGCCCAAGGGGGAGGCTGCTGCCATTGACGCTGAGGTTGTGGGTTGCTCCCTGCCGGCAGTGACTGCCCCTTTTCGCCACTGTTACTGCAGCCGTTACGTCTGTCACATCCTCTGCCGGACTATCACCCTTTGCGGTTATTGTGGGTAGGTGGGGCCTGAGTCAGGTCCTCTGGTCGGCGGTGGTGGCTGTCGAAATTAGAGGCCCTGCCGTCGGTGGAGGGCCCGACAGTGGTGGTGAGGGAGGCATCGACAATGCTGGCCTGAGTGGTGTTGCGCTTAATTTTCCGGGTTTCCTCAAGAATAAACCTCGAACGGCCCTCAATGAATGGTGGTAACGGCGTGCATTGTTGAAGGATGGTAGCGATGCCCTCATAGGATTCATTCGACCCCGCAATAAGCTGCATTACTAATCGATGATTAGTTACTGGTGCAACAACGTTGGCGAGTTGGTCGGCGAACATTTTTAGTTCTTGACAATATGTCGACGTGTTAGGAAAATCGTCGTACTGAACGTCATTAAACTGATTTTCAAGGTATAAGGTACGTTGAGTTTTGTTGTCGTAAAAAATATTCTCCAAACGTTCCCACATTTGTCGGGCAGCGACATCGGTCTCAATAATCGTGTGCAATAGATCATTCGATATCGTGTCGTATATCCACTGGAGGATAACTGCATCCAAACGAGACCAAAGTTCATCATCAGAAGTCGAGGGTAGGTCTAGGGGCTTCTATTTAGAAGGGATGATATGATCGATAACTTTGTAGACACAACAATGAATTTTGAAAAGTTTCGCCCACAAGGAGTATTGACGCTTTTCCATCTCTAGAGTAACAGGGGTGAAGTTTTTAATGTTGTTAACTGTAAGCGCATGATGAAATTTGGTTTGGTCAGTCATAGAAAACGAAATTTAGGAGAAAGAAGTAGTTAAAAAAGGAGGTTGGCCGTGAGAGATGGGAGGGAGTTTTAGGGTTTTCCGTCGGTGGGGGAGGGGCTGCCTAGGGGGTAGGGTCGGCGGCTAGGGTAGGATAATTTAGGGGTTTGGCTGCTGATACCATAAAGGAAAATGTTCCCTAATTTTATTCATCAATAATGTACAATATATATAGTACTACAGAAATATATACCTACAAACTAGGTAACTAATCAACCTAATTACAGGAGGAATATAATTCTACCTAATATAGGAGATATACAAGGACACAAAAAGATTCGATAAATATTATATACGTCAAAAGTACTGAGTTACATATAACGCGATTCATGGCATTGAATCCACCCCTCTACTATATCCCTAAATGGAATGAATTACTATATATATATATATATATATATATATATATAATCGTGTCCAAATATGCATAGCATAATGGCTACACATGAGATTATAATCCAGATTCAGATATGATTTAACAGTATTTAAGTACTTTTAAAAAAAAAAATTGGAAAATATTTTTGAATTATCATTTATGTTTAAATTATTTTAATAATAGTATATATATATTGTTCTCTATAACATCATCTCGCTATAGCCACCAAAAACATATTCGAACAACTTTTAGTTTAATGTCTCTATTTAGCAGACATGATTATTGGCAGGAACTTATTGAATTCATCAGTGGATATAATTTGACTCAAACGGAGTGAGAGTGGTAATAGACTATTATCGTTCAATTCATGTGACAAACTGAACATCGTTAGGTCGACCCGAATACTGCAAAGCATGCTCTTACCTCTTTGCTTGTTTTCGTTTCTTTCTTTTTTGAGAATATACCTGCCCTACTATTTTTGCTCTCATTCGGGCCCAGACTATTTCTTGTTTTTGGTTAAGATTTTTATTTACCCTTTCTCATTCCTTCTTTAAAAGTCTTTGATGGATATCTAGTCGGGGATAGTGTAGAATTGCATTAATTTCTCTTGAGGAGTCTTTCTCATTAACACAAATATATATAGTGTGTACAAGGCGAAGTCCTAATACAATAGGGATCCTGTAACTACCATAATTATACATCACTAATAATTACAATGAATATATAATACTAATATTCATTAATACACCCCCTCAGTCGGAGCGAGAGGAGGTCGGATGCTAAGACTAGATCTGAAGTCCAGGAAACGCTGTCTAGGAAGGCCTTTCGTGAAGATATATGCATACTGATACGAAGAAGGCACATGAAACACTTTAACATGACCGAGAGCAACCTTCTCATGAACAAAGTGTATATCCATCTCTATGTGTTTGGTTCGCTGATGCTGAACCGGATTATGAGATAAATATATGGCGGATATGTTATCACAGTAAACACAAAGACGCCTTTCGCAAGGGACACTGAAACTCCAAAAGAAGGTTTCTAAGCCAACAGATGTCAGCAACAACATTTGCAACGCCTCGATACTCTGCTTCTGCACTCGAACGAGATAATGTGGTTTGTCTCTTGGCAGACCAAGAAATGTGATTATCCCCTAAGAACACACAGTAGCCGGAGGTGGAGCGTCGCCTGTCCGGACAGCCTGTCCAATCAGCATCCGTATATGATAACATCCTGGTCAGTGCCGAGGGTTATATATGCAATCCATAATCAAGTGTGCCCTTAACATATCGAATGATACGCTTAAGGGCAGTAAAATAAGGGTATGTATGAATAAGCATACCTGTTGAACATCATAAGTAATGTCAGGCCTGGTGAAAGTAAGATATTGTAGTGCACCTGCAAGACTTCTGTAAAGGGTAGGACCAGATACTTGGTCACCATCAACGACACTAAGCTTTGATTTTGAATCAACCGGAGTGGACATTATCTTGTAGTTTGCCATTTTAGCCATGTATACTATCTCCTCTGCATTCTTGCGCTGACACAAAACCATAGTATCTGCAGATCTAGTCACTGATATTCTCAAAAAGTAACTTAAATTTCTCAAGTCAGTCATAGTAAATTTAGTTTTAAGCAATTTAATGAATATATAATACTAATATTCATTAATAGATAGATCTTTATGGCTAATTAGGCGACAGAACGTTATAAAGAGATTTGAGTGTAGTTATGAAATATAACGAGAACAATCAAACCTGCTTTTAGTTTTCAGAAATGTTTTGGAATTCTTTTTCCCGATAATATTCAAAAGCCAAACAAGGCTGCTTCCTGTCGGCTTTCGTTTGGATGCCAAAAACAAAATTAAGAAAAGCAGACAATTTTTTATAAGACTCAAAAAAGTCATGAGGACCAAGTTAAAAGTCATATTTGTAACCACTTAGCACGCACTCATAGTGGTCAAAATACGTACAAAGAAATATTTTCTCCATTCCATTTGATATGATCATGCTGTTTGATACGAATTTTTTTTTTTTAAAAAAACATTGTTAAATTATAAATTATTTTATTAAGGATAAGATTTAAAAATTTTAAAGTTAATATTATTTTAAATATAAAAATATCATTCTTTTTAAAATAAACTATAAAGAAAAATTCTATCATATAAATTTGAACCAGTGAAGGACCAAGCTACTGAATCAAAGGCTTCAGCCAAACGAAATTTTTAAAGTTATTATCAATTTTGAATCTGAAAAAGCAAGAGAAATAGCTTAAAATAAAAATATTTATGATTTTGATTTTTTTTTAAGAAGTAAAAAAAGACTCTTAATAAAGTTTGACTTCAGGTCCAGAGGCAGATTAAAGATTTGAAATTTATGAATTTTTATAATAAATTTAAGTTAATATACAATAATAACTGAGTTCACAATTAAATATCTATAGATATTTAATCAATTTAACCAAGACAAATACAAAGTTCAAATAATAGTTACTAGGTTCATGTTAATCCAATATTTTATGATTAGATTCGCTTCTATTTAAGTCATCAATTTTTATTTAGCCGCCCTGATCAGCACATGACTAGTTGCAACGGATATGGAATAAAAGTTTAAAATTTATTAAGTTCTGATCCCATCTTCTCTGGAAAATCCGAAAGCCCTTCTTTGTGGCGATAATACCAAAATATCATGTTGGACTCAACGCTACTATTCTTGAACAACTTGGAGTCGGGCCTTCTTTTCGCACTATTATGGATATGAAAATAATGGTCAAAATCGGATTCAATTGTCAACATCCCCTATCGGAAATAGGATTGACTACCGATTCCGAATGAGGGATATGGAAAGAATGAAGTAATCATTTTTTCCTTAAGGGAAAAAAAAGTACCCCCATCATAGTGAACTTTTCCTTGTGATCGGGATGAGGTAGATGCCTCCCAGCCGAGGGGCGGATCGAATCAGCCCATTGCTATGGGGACTATACTATATAAGAGAATGACTAAGGTAATTGTCAATACTTTCTATTGAAAGACATGATGACTCTTTAAAAAGGGCGCCCTCCTAATCTCATTTTGATAGGAAGAGATATTGAGAATTATCCCAAGAAGGCTTCAGGGTATGTCCGATCAAAAATTTTACCTATCCAATAATAAAATCCTACAAATAAGACAAAAACGGTTCCCATAGAAAGTACATAATGAAAATGTACAACCACATAATAAGTATCATGGAGTCGAACATATAGTACTACATTAGAATTTGGATTCCCATTTATGCCCAAGTTTTGTTTCGAGCTACTTATGTCGTCATGGCTTTCTTCACTTCATTAGATAATAATGTTGTTTCCTGAAACCAACTCCCTCCAACAATAATATTATTTTATATTTTTTTGTCACAATTCACATGCATATGTTTTAACTACTTTCTTCGTCTCAATTTATGTGACACAATTGAAATTTCAAAAGTCAATTAAGTTTTTTTTATACCGAAATTTCTTTATAAAATGACAGTTCGGTGCACTAAGAACCCGCTATGCGCGGGATCCAGAAAAGGGCCGGACCACAAGGGTCTGTTGTACGCAGCCTCACCTTGCATTTCTGTCAGAAGGTATTTCCACGGCTTGAACTCATGACCTCCTAGGTTAGGTATTGTGATTTATAGTATTTTTACATAGTTTCCAAATGTATAAATTTTATTTCAAAAAAATTAAAGTTTTCTATGTCGGAATTTACGGTCAAAGTTTAAAATTTTGAATTTTAAAATTCTAAATATACCACATAAATTGAAACAGGTTAATAATTAATAAGCTGACACAAATTACTGCTTCCAGAAGCCCTACTTCCTTGGCAGCCTATCAGTAACATTCTTGAATAATCAAAATAATGGGGTTTCATTTATTTTCTTATATATTATGATCCAATCAAATAAAAGTGAGTCATAAACCATGACTACTAAAGTTGTGATTCCTTGATTACTGAATTAATGTCTTTGTTAAATTTTACATGTACTAATAAATCTTTTTTTCCAGCATAGCGGATAAGAGTTTAATGTTGAATGAATATGAAGACATTTGCATGCGAATGTATGATATTCGAGAAAGAAAAATTACCAGGTTATTTTTTCAATTAATGAAAAATTTTATATGGTACTTGTAATATTGATGAAAAGTAACGAGTAATAATAGAATTATTGAGGTGCGCGAATTAGCTTAAATATCACTATCATAAAAAGTTTAGTTTTTCTTCTCTAGAGGTCGCTATTTTAATTATTTTATTTTTGCGATCTAAAAAGATTACCGATCTCATTAGGTCGGTTAAATTTCCGACCCACCTTTTACCGACTTGGGCTTGAGGTCGGATTTCATCATTTTCCGGCCTCATGAGGTCAGAATTCCGAGTCGGAAATAGTGCATTTTTTAGTAGTATCTAACAATTTATATATTCTTGAAAAAAAAGGAAATATACTGCTACAAAGAATAGTCACTACTTATCACCAAAGTTAGGTCAGATAGATAGCACTTCTCCACTTATAATTAAAGCTCTTGTGTCATGCATGAAAAGTACGCCGCACAAATTCAGATTAATCAGGATTTTAATGTGAATATGAAATGAAAAATTAGAAAAAATTACACATTTCACGGTTCAGTCTCCTTTTCAAGAGAATTACGGGGGAGGGTAGAGGGGGGGGGGGGGGTTTGTTGGTCGTCCTACGTCCCATAATACAAGTCATTTACTTTGACTAGGAAATAAAAAATATTATCTATAAATTCTGATGATTTTCCTATTTCATTTACTCTCTTATTTTATTTTTTTCTTAAACCAAAGTCTCTAAGTTTAAAGGCTATATATTACTTAGCTCACTTTAATTCTTTCTTCAACTAATTAATACTCTGTATCCATGAGTGAAAACATGCCAAATCCCACTGATTGGGTACAAATCTATCAACACACCCTCTCTAGACAACCAACACCTCGGCCGCCGTCAACCACCGTCTCCAGCGGCGGCACCACCACACCAACTTCCTCCTCCATGGGTCCTCTCGGCCCAATGGGCCGTAGTTCTAGGCCCATTAGGAGAAGATCCCGGGCTTCGCGGCGAACCCCAACAACTGTATTCAATACGGACACTAGAAATTTCCGAGCCATGGTTCAACAATTTACCGGAAACCAAACTGGGCCGTTTGATCAATCACATGGGCCCAATCAGTTTTTTGGGCCCAGGAACATTAATACTAGTGCATACAATATACAGTTTCAACAGCAAGTACAACAAAATCAGCAGCAAGTACAACAAAACTTTCCCCCTCAGGGTCAAATTGGTGAAACTTTATTTTTTCATGGACTAGGAAATACTAGTTCTTCTACATCTAATATGGAGGTTTCTGAGAATTTGGTTATGGATGATAGGACTCTATTGCCACGTCAACATCAATGAGGATGCGACTGAAAATAACTTTACACACACCATTAAGGACCGTGGTGAAATGGAACGATTGATAAGATTCATCTGCTATTAATTAGAACTCGAGTTCGAAACTTTTTTTTAAAAAAGCTTCTGACATATCACATAACGCAGAATTCAAATTAGTCGAGCAAGTAGATTTCAGTTATGTTGATGATGTAACATTTTATTTGGGACCATGCATGAACTTTCAGATACGATAGAAAAGGTGAGATTACATATTCTAACTTTTCAACAAGTAAGAAAATATTATCTCCGGTACAAAAATCCTTTTTAGAACAAGACGATCCGTTTTTTATTTTATTTTTTATAACCTTCTTTCCTTTTGGATAGGAGTGTAATTTTTTTTCTTGCTTTTTGCTCTTTCTCTACGTGTAATTCATCGATTTCTGTTTTGCGTTTTTGATACACTATATACTCCCTCTGTCTAAATTTATCTGACATTTTTCTTTGTTGAAATTCAATTTCTTAACTTTTTATATTATATTTGAATATAAAAAAATTAAAATTTTAAAATAAAATTTACATATTTAAAAACTATATAAATATTATTATAAATAATAATAATTAATAATACAAAATATTTAAAAGACATATAACTCTCAAAATCCGAATATCGTGACAGGACAGAATTTGGACTAACAGAGTATAAGGTTTTGTGGTTTTAATGGGTTCTCTTATTGCCTGTCCTTTTTAGTTATGCTTCATTTTTATATAGGCCTGTTTTCAGGAATTTTAATCATGATCTTCTAATAAAACCATCCCATCATAGTATTGTTTTTCTTTTTGTTACCCCCTTTCCTTTGATTTATTTATTTGTCGAATTAAAGCGAGCATGTCGGCTGTTGAATTTTAAACTAGTACTACTATTGACTCAGCACGTGTTAGAATATAGTAGTAGCTAAACAAGAGGAAAATAATTAAAATTGATAATACTTTTATAAATAATTAGGACCAACTCAGATAACGAGGGTCTAAAAGAAGAAGGAAACTGGGGTGGAGGGGGTGCGGGGGGGGGGGGGGGGGCACCGAGTGATCTGCAAACTAGTATCAAAAGAAGGAAATAAAGAAAAGGGAATTCTCACTTCTAAATTATAGTGTCTCAATATATGTGATATTTATTTAACTCAACATAAAGTTTAAAAAAGAAATAAATATTTTTGAAATTTATGGTCTAAAATAAATCTTAGATATTTACTTAAGTAAATCATTTTATTAAGGATAAAAAAATAAATTTTAAAGTTTAAGTTGTTTCTAATTATCAAAATGTGACATTTTTTTTTGAGACATACTAAAAAAAATGTCATATAAATTGAGAAGGAGAAAGTAATTCGATGAGCCTACCAAATGTTTTTCACTATTTTCCATTTTTTAATAAGGGTAAGATATATATAGTAGAAAAAGAAATTAAGTTACAACAGAAATTAAGTTCCATTTTTTAATGAGTGTCACATTTGTTCGTTTTGCTCCAAATTTTCCTTACTTTCTAGGCATCCTTAAAAGGGATATTAAATATGTTAGCTTTAGTAAAGCAATACAAAGTGACCTTAATTTCCATTATTGCAACATTGAAGTTTCAATTGTAAATATCTAGTTGTTGAAAGCGCTCTCTACGTAAGACGACTCTGTTCCCAAGGCTCGAACTTGACTGTATTCCTCCAATTGAAAGGAATTTATTTTTCCTATTTTGTTGTGTAAGACATTTTTGTCATCCGACTTGCAATTATAAGGATTATATCTTATATTAACATAAAAAAATCTTCTTTGTTCGTAATTTTTAAAATATGTAGTGTGATGAAGGGAAATTCAGAAGAGTATTTACAATTGGTGAAACGTGTGCAATAACTTGTGTTGGAAATTTGCCTTTGGCGGGAGTTGCGACCGACCAACTTTAACGGCTTAAACACTAGTGTAACGTATGTTGGAGAATCCGGTTCTTCACACATGCATGATCTACTAAGTACGTAGATAACCGTAGGGCCAAGAATCGTCAAATTTCATTGAGAAATGAAAGAGATATTGGTTCACGAAGTAAGGTGTTTGAAGCATGGAAAGTGTGGTATTGTGTGTAATTCTCCCTCATCGGTAGAGGAAGAAAGAATTGTTGTGTATATAAGATTCGAAATTGGTTTGGGGTTTGGGACCCCAAGGGGTATTCCATGTGTTTAAAGGAGGGAGGACCTAGATGTGCTTCGGTTCGAGGAAAGACCACACGCGCGCCGCCGCCGCCCGCCCGTCCCGTCCGGTCCGGTCCGGTTCCGGTTCCGGGTTCTCGGGTTCTCGGGATATTATCTTTTTGATCAGAATTTCGACGGTCAAAAACAGAAATGCCAAGCACTCAATTCAGCCATTTATTTTGGCTGAATTACTCCTCCTATAATGGCCAAAACAGTTGGTCTTTCTCCCATTTATGTTGGTGACTTTACTACCTCCATAATGGCCATTATTTGGCTATTATGGAGGCAGTTTTCAGGCAGTAAACAGCCCCTCCCTCTCCTATATAAACACCCCATTACACCATTGTTGAGCACTAAGACATATGCACGAAAATACATAAACGGAGATGCAGAAAAACCAGTGCACGAAAATACACAACCGAAATAGTTTTCTTCCTACAACTTCCAAGCATCATTTCGTTACTCAATATTCTTCACGGTAGCTCTTGAGTTTCCTTTGCTCAAGGGTTCCATTGCTGTTTTATCTTGGGAGACAAATTGTCCAGGACGTATAAAGGATACATACGGGGCAATATTGTCTTAAGGATGAGAGTGCTACACTCGACTCAAAAAAAACATTTTCCATTTTTCAGTCTTCAACAAAATCGTAATTTCAGTTTTGTTGTTATATTGTAATTTTCAGATTTCTAGTCGAAAATATTGTATTCTTTCTTTATCCTTTCGAATACTTGTAATAGTTAAATACTTCCCGTACTGCTTTATAAAGTACCATAAAGAGAAAAATCTCCCAACAACTTAAGACAATAATTGTATTGTATTACTATTAGTGTTCGAAAGATGTCGGTCAAAAATTGTGTGACCAAATCTGGATATGGAAATGGTTTTCTGGTAGAAGAGAGTGATGATGATGAACGTGTTCATGGTGTCACCGCTACCACGACTGGTGGAACAAGCGCTCACGAGAGCCTGAGGATGTTAACTGGGACAAGAGGAGAAGACTGAATATGTTATTCTATCTTGCAGTAGAAGGCCTATATCTGTCCCAGACAAAAGATCCGAATAATGGTGAGAAGGAAATGGACACTCGGTCTGATGAAGTGACTGAAGTGAGCCAGAATCCGAAATTGGGATAAGTATTTTTCTTACTTGTCAAGAATAAAGATTAAATGATAAGTATTTTTCTTACTTGTCAAGAATAAAGATTAAATGAGGTCTGATTAAAAATGGATTAAAGTAAGGAGGAATATGAAAATAATTTATATTCCTTACGCTTTAACAAATCAGAAGTTTAATCTCATCTTCTTTTCCGTTTAAAGATTGGATTTTGTAAACGACTTAAGAAGATCCGTTCTTTTAAGTGTAATTACTAAAGTGTGTAAAGTATGGTCGCACATACTATGGAGAAAGATCCACTAACTCGTGCGAAAACTTTTACCACTCTTAAGTAAGCGCCAAGAATTATCGGGCACCAATCATAACGGAAGAAGACTAAAAGCTAAAGACGTTGAGCCTGTCATACTATTTGACAGAAGATCCTTCATAGGATGATATTGGACACTCAGTCATACAAAGCCTCCGGGCGACTAGAGTGGCCAAAATTCCTTTGATAGGATGATATTGGACACTCAGTCATACAAAGCCTCCGGGTGACTGGAGTGGGCCAAAATTCCTTTGATATGATGATATTGGACACTTAGTCATATAAAGCCTATGGGCGACTGGAGTGGGGCCAAAATTCATTTCATAGGAAAAGTAATGGACACCTAGTAAGGTGGGCCGAGTTTCCGTGTCCCGAATGATCCGAAGGCCTAAAGAAAGGCGATAAAGAAATTGGACACTCGGTCGCCAAAGCAACCGGAGTAGGCCGAGAGTATCTAGATCACAAATGATCCGGTTACGCCCTAACCACGGGCAAGAGGTTGTTCATGTGAAGCAACGCCACCTCTAAAGTAGAAGGGGCTGGAGAGGTTGTCCTCAATAGGACTTCAAGGAATGAGATCACTCTAAAAGAGGTGATATATGTTCCTAACTTGGTTAAAGGACGTTGTTGGTCAAATCTGATTTGAGACTAGTCCAACAGGTCCGTAATAACTAAGAGTGGTACAATATGTCTATAGCCAAATGAATGATATATTGTAATCCGTGCATCTATGACATCATAGATTAAGACACGTTAAATAGCAAGTCATTCAAAAGCTAACGATGTTGAGATTGTTGCCTACTCGTCGACATAAACCCTCAAAATGAATGTGAGGTAGACGAAGAGGCAAAATCACCTTTCCAAATTCCGTCAAGGGAATAGCGAAAGAAGCACCGCTCCTCTAGAACTTAGTCACACCTACTTGGGTGATTTGAAGTTTATACAAAATAGAGGGGGAGACAAGTACGTTGTGATCTTCATTGATGATGGTACAACGTATGGAATCCTTTGTTTATTGAAAAGCAAAGATGAAGTTGTTGAAGCCTACAAAGCGAAGTTGAAAATCAACTAAGCCTACGGATTGAGAAATTCGTAGTGATAGAGGGGGAGAATGTGAAGCATCGTTCATTAAACGAATGTTCATTTCTCACCTCGCCTAACGGTGTTAGCCAAGCACGAAGTCGTACGCCCAAATTATGAGGGGTAACTTGGTAAAAGATGGGCTACCGAAACGGGTCAAGTTCGACCTAAGATCGTAGATTGCATATCCACCGGATCCGCAAATAACAAGAATGTTGATCGCCTCTTGGCGTCAAAGAATGCTGAATTCTTTGGAGATAACTTTCCTTGGAAAAGGAAAAAGGAGTAATTGCTCAAGGTTAACAAGAACCCGCGAGGGCTCGATCTGTCCGAACTAGACGTTCCATATCTTCATGACTCGAAAGTTGCGTCTATCAGGAACTTAATATTCCAGATCCGCAGAACTCGGGGATTCTAGATGTTGAACCAAGACGGAGCAAAGAGGGGACAAAGACTTGTTCCAGTCCTTCTAGCTTGTATGGTTGAGAACGAACCATGGACAATTAACAAATAATTGTTATCTCCAAAAGCGCTGCTTTGGAAGAAGCTAAAGGGAGAAATAGATTCCATATATAGAACCATACGTGTGTAATAGTTAATCTTCCTCCGGGAAAAGAACCTTTGGGTTGTAAAAAGTGCTCCCCTGTGAGTAGCTTAACATCCAGGGCCATTGTAGTCTTGCGTGGCATGGATGTTGAACTAGCCTTCCCAACCGGAGAGTTGGAAGAAGAGAATCAGAGTTACTTTGCTGAACTGTTGGACTTCTTCCTGAACTTTCATTTTGGTCCCTGAAATGTTAACATTTTGGTCCCGAAAGTCTCGGATAAAATAGAAACAATGAATCTGATCACAGAAACATTGACTCTGAAGTTAGAAAGCCAACAGTTGGAAAACCAACGGTCTTAGAGTGAAAATCATATTGAAACAAAGTCTCGATATGAAAGATACGAGTATCACAGATGACATCTTAGGAATTGGATTTCTAAGACATCTAACGGATCGGTCGATAGTTGACGAGTCTCGTTGAAGCCACCAATGGATATGAATCATAGAAGCGATTGGAATCATGGTGCACCCATAGACAAGGAGCGATATGCTCGGGTCACGTGTAGTTCAATGTATTGTACACACTACAACCGACCCGGTATCGTCCAACAAACAGATCGATTGAACTAAGGTTCACCGATGATCTTAATACATGATCAATAGAAGGCGTTAAGTCGGATATGACGATATCCGAATTATTCGCTTATCTACGGATTATAGTATTCTCGGATGTCCAAAGTGGTTCGAGAGAACACGGTGATGCAACCGGACATCGGATCCGAAGAACACCAAAGCCACAAGTAAATGTGTATGGTGGTTCTTGGAAAATCCTCTAAGCAAACTTGCATCGACCGATTCATGATGGTATCGGAGTTTATCGCTTTATACAAAGCATGAAAGAAGTTGAGTAACTTATGACTCACTAGAGGACGTCCCTTATTGGGAGAAACCCGTGCCTTCGACAATTCTACACCGTGGCTAGCCGGTCGGCTTTAGGAAGGACACGGATGACGGCGTCGGACATATCCGTCGGGATCCGTCGGAGACATAAGACCGTATGGCGAGTTGATCATCACGGGTGTCACTTCCTTGTTTACAAACTAAGGGACTACCCGAGAGATCAAGTGTTCGCATGTCTAGGGGAATGGGCTTAAAACCCAAAATATACGGACCAATACGGTGGAAACCCAACCTTACGAACCGGAGATCCCGGTAATTTGGTTCAATGGGAAAACTAAGTTGTAAAGGTTCGGTTGATCGCTTCGGTGGAAGCATGAGCACTTCGGATAGTGATTTCGAAAAGAAACACCAAATCCAAAGCCGTTCCCGCGATAGACGTTAAGTGCTATATCTGCGGTATGGGTAAAGGTTAAGTTTTCAAAACTCGTAATGATCCTCAACAGTTGAGGCTAGGTCTTTGGGAAACTTTTAATGGTTCCTAACACTTGTGAAGTGGGGTATAGCGGGATACCTTGTAGGAGACCACCTATTTAAGTGCGAGGACGGGCCGCCTCAAATTCAACGCACTTAAGAATCCAAGACGTTGTCCATGGCCAAAACGGACAAAACATTACGAAGAAGAGAGTAAGGGAATTTGTTGTGTTGGTACCGTTGTCTTGGCTTACACTAAACACCGACGGTTCAAGACATCACGTTCACCGCGCAAGTAAGTAAGTCCGATGGTATTCAACTATGGAAGGTTCAAAGCCGAGGCTACCTCTCCTTATGCAACATCGGTCCATTTGAAATATTGCTTGGAAATGAAGAGACACCAAGTGAGTGCGCCAAAATCTCTTTCAAGAGGGGATTGTTGGAAATTTGCCTTTGGCGGGAGTTGCGACCGACCAACTTTAACGGCTTAAACACTAGTGTAACGTATGTTGGAGAATCCGGTTCTTCACACATGCATGATCTACTAGTACGTAGATAACCGTAGGGCCAAGAATCGTCAAATTTCATTGAGAAATGAAAGAGATATTGGTTCACGAAGTAAGGTGTTTGAAGCATGGAAAGTGTGGTATTGTGTGTAATTCTCCCTCATCGGTAGAGGAAGAAAGAATTGTTGTGTATATAAGATTCGAAATTGGTTTGGGGTTTGGGACCCCAAGGGGTATCCCATGTGTTTAAAGGAGGGAGGACCTAGATGTGTTTCGGTTCGAGGAAAGACCACACGCGCGCCGCCGCCGCCCGCCCGTCCGGTCCGGTCCGGTTCCGGTTCCGGGTTCCGGGTTCTCGGGTTCTCGGGTTCTCGGGTTCTCGGGTTCTCGGGTTCTCGGGTTCTCGGGTTCTCGGGTTCTCGGGTTCTCGGGTCACGGCCGTGGTCGTGGGTCTTCGATATTATCTTTTTGGGCCGAAAACTTTGCCGAAGTACGGTTTGATCCCGAAGTTTCAGATATACGATTTGGACCGAGAATTCTTTCGGATGTACAGTTTGGTCCCCGAAGTTTCAAGATGTACGAGTTTGGTCCCCGAAGTTTCCAGAAAATCGAATTTCGACGGTCAAAAACGAAATGCCAAGCACTCAATTCGGCCATTTATTTTGGCTGAATTACTCCTCCTATAATGGCCAAAACAGTTGGTCTTTCTCCCATTTATGTTGGTGACTTTACTACCTCCATAATGGCCATTATTTGGCTATTATGGAGGCGTTTTAAGGCGATAAATGACCCCTCCCTCTCCTATATAAACACCCCATTACACCATTGTTGAGCACTAAGACATATGCACGAAAATACATAAACAGATGCAGTAAAAAAACGGTGCACGAAAATACACAACCGAAATAGTTTTCTTCCTACAACTTCCAAGCATCATTTCGTTACTCAATATTCTTCACGGTAGCTCTTGAGTTTCCTTTGCTCAAGGGTTCCATTGCTGTTTTATCTTGGGAGACAAATTGTCCAGGACGTATAAAGGATACATACGGGGCAATATTGTCTTAAGGACAGAGTGCTACACTCGACTCAGCAAAAACATTTTCCATTTTTCAGTCTTCAACAAAATCGTAATTTCAGTTTTGTTGTTATATTGTAATTTTCAGATTTCTAGTCGAAAATATTGTATTCTTTCTTTATCCTTTCGAATACTTGTAATAGTTAAATACTTCCCGTACTGCTTTATAAAGTACCATAAAGAGAAAAATCTCCCAACAACTTGTTGGAGAGCTAATAGGAGCCTCTACTTAATAAAGTTTGTTGTTACCCTCTTCACCATACTGGAAAACCCTTCTTCACAAGCTTGAAAAATTATCATGTAATGTCATATGTGTAAAGTTGATGTACAAAAGATATTATAACAACCAACACAAATTTTGGGCTCATGCTCAGCACGGGCAACGTTCACTAGTAACTAAAAAACGAGGGTACATAACCAACTAAATCGATCAAATTACAAAGTACTCATATATTGTATTATCATAGTGTCATAAATCCTATGCTATTAGCCAAAATCAGATGGGTTATTAGCGAGTATTCTCCATGATACTCCGGATGAAACCTCCAATACAATTATAAGAAGAGCCACCTTTCATTGTTGTCGCTCTACTCTTCTCATTC
Organism: Anisodus tanguticus; assembly: GCA_034509755.1. Lineage (NCBI taxonomy): Eukaryota > Viridiplantae > Streptophyta > Magnoliopsida > Solanales > Solanaceae > Anisodus > Anisodus tanguticus. Next base: position 5,427,319 of record CM067558.1, read on the forward strand.
ATCTCTTTCACTTTCATCCGGATATCATTCTCCGAGTCCATAAGTTCCCTTATCACTTTCTCAATCTCATCTGCTTTCACTATAATTTCTTGGCCCATCACTTTCGGATCCTTCCTGTAATCCATCTTAATCTCGACTGCCATTCCCAAATCCTTAACCAATTGAAATGCATTCGCTTGCTGCTCCGCATACATTGGCCAAGTAGCCATTGGCACCCCGAAATAAACACTTTCCAAAGTCGAATTCCATCCACAATGTGACACAAAGCCTCCCACTGCTTTATGAGACAAAACTGCCAACTGAGGTGCCCATCCTACCACCTATTAGGAAATAGTAGAGATGGAAATAAGAACTCTTGATAGATAAATTAATAAGATGCAATGATTAGTACTTAATAAAAGATAAAATAAAGTTAGGCTTTGAAAAAATCTATTTGAGGTACAGTATTGAAGGCTACTATCTAGATAACAAAATGAAGTCCTGCTTGCAAATACAATGCACCGTCAAAAAACTTTATAATGTACACTCAAATAGAAGTTAAAAAAACTTTTAAATCTTTCAACTATTTTATAGGAATTTGGAGTGAGAAAAGAAAGAAAAGAAACTTTGAGAAGAGCCAAAAGATAAAATTATGAAAATTGCATACATATTTTATAAAGATGCTGTGCTTTTCCGCACACTTAAGTTTTAAATCACCCAAAATAAAATCAATAACCATTAAAGGTTGTGATGAGGTGGTAAGTACCCCTCCATCCTTAACCAGTGATTCCAAGTTCGAGCCTTGAAATTGAAGTCACCTTTACCCCATAAAGTGGAACTTCCTAACGTGAATTCGGATTAGTCACGTCCAACACGGAAACACGAAACACGATGTGAAAAATGAAAAAAAAAAAAAAAGCATTACCCTTCCAATCCCTCGTGTTCTTTGCAAGAATCCTTGTGGCAAGACTTCTTCAAGATTTTCATAGTCATTCGGAAACCTTGCATCTTTCTCTGGTGGTTGCCTCAATGACCACAAAAACCGACACTCACTATTCTCCAAAGCATAGGCTATTTCCTTAACTTGGTCTTTATTAAAACTTCCACCACTACCAAAACAGAGGAACACTACAGATGCAGGGGATTGATCATCTAGCCACTTCATAACATTCTTGTCCGATGAACCGAAGTTGTCACTTTTAACATTATTAAGGTTCAACACCGGTCCGACAGGGAATACGGGCGGTATATTCTTGTCTCGTGAGAGAGCGTTGATCGCGTGGGGCTCGATTTCAACAAATGTATTTATCATAATACCTTTGGTTTCTCGAATCCTTCTCGTAAGATCGAGAAAGATCGTCGAACCTCCTTCCTTGTCTAAGGCTATAGAGGGCAAACATTTTGCTGGAAATGGATTGAAAAAAGTTGATACAGAAAGTAGTGTTCCAGGGTCATTTTTGTAATTGGTAATATCTATGTTACATTCATCACTAAGGTTCTGTAAATGAAATTGAAGACCAAGATTGGCTGCATTAGAGGTGTAGAAAACATAGGTTGGTAGCTCAAATTCATTGGCCACATCTATCATAGAGGTGCAGAACATGTCGATGACAATACCTGCCAGATAATTTTTCTATCGTCAGTAACTATATCCACTATAAAAGTAAAGTTACGAAACTATATCTTATAACAATGTTAAAGTAAGTGAAAGTCACTAGACTTTACCCACATTAATAGTAAAGTCATCAGTAAAATATTAATAGTATTTTCTTTTTGGTTACATTAAAGCAGCTCAATATTATCCATTATAGCAGTAAAGACAAACAATTGCCCACTATAACGATAAAATTTATCCATTAAGGTGACTTTAGGTAAAGAATGGATCTTGGGTCTAACTCAATCACAAAAACTAGGTTGTAGGGTGAGGATTGTTCAAGTCCATATAAGGAGTCCATGTTCACATTCCATTTTCGATGTGTACTCTTAACACTCCCCGCACGCCCAGACCCAGTTAACTGGAGCGTGGTGGATGACATAATTTGGGACCCAACATCGGTGAACATAGAATTGGAATGAGTTTGACTCTGATACCATGTAAATGATGAATCTTGAACCTAACTCAACCGTAAAAGCTAGCTTGTAGGGTGAAGATTGTTCAAGTCCATATAAGAAGTCCATGCCATTCCATTTTCAATGTGGGACAATTAACACTTTACTGTTATAGTAGATAATGTTCAATTACTTAAATGAAAGTAGTTTATTAACTCCGCTATTATAATAGGTAAAGTTCACCATCAACCTAAATACCAATTTCTTGTCTGCAAGAGACAGGGGACGGGTCTACACCATAAGTTACGAGTCAATCTTGTCCTAAAACTAGAACGCACAAATTTAAAATTCTGAATCTACCTTTATAGCAAATTTTAAACCTGCAACGTGCGTCTAATCCACACCTGACAAGTTATACTCTTACCACTAGACTAAAACCTGTGCTAAGTAAAGTTCAGTAATCATACGTGAAATTAATCTGTATACCTGCTAGTGTAATGTTTGATTGGGACTTGAGAATTTCAGCAACAACATCTCTAACTGCAGGCTTATGACCAGGAATAAAAGAGGTGACATAGTTCACTTTGAGTAGTTGCAAAATAGATTCATCTTGAGGGAGTTGAATAAATTCCAAATTTGAGCTGAAATTGGAAACTGATTTGATATAAGAAGTTAGCTTGTTGTCATTAGGTAACTGAATAATGAGGACTGTAATGGACATATGTTTTTCTCTAGTTATGAGAAGCTTTGCCATTTCTACTGTGGACACTAAATGGCCAATTCCTGGTGAAGGAATGAAAATCAACTCTATTTTCTTGGTTCCTTCCATTTTTTTGTGCTTTTTTTTATGTCAACTTGAACTTTGATATTGTTTGGAACTTGAAGAGGAATTTGGAGTTTTGTTATGTTTGATGATGACCATTGTGATCATTAGGTATTTATAAGATGAAGATGTAAAAGTTGGAGTCATGAAACACCTATTAAGTGGAGACTCGGAGTGAAGACAAGTGTTTGAGTTGCCTTGGTAATTTAAGAAGGACATTCAACTCACGTCCAGGAGCGTGACCTATTGATTAATGAAATGAATATTCAAATCAAAATTCAAATTTTCGTAGAAACAAAAGAAAACAAGAGGATATCTTCTTATTTATTTCTTGATTGATAGATATATTTATTTAATAATTGTATAGGGGTGGAGTCAGAATTCTTAGTAAAAAAATTTAAAATATATAGAAATAAGTATATGAAGAAGCTGATGGGACTTAATTAAAGGACCGTGTGTATCATGATCCGATTTGGACTCAACAAAATATAATTCATGTATAATTGTAATTATGATATTAGTCTTGTACTATGAAAATGTATTAGAATTAGAATCGAAAAAGGTAGAATTATTTTCCTATATTGTCCATATTTAGGAATTGTATATTTGTATATATACCTCTCATTATCAATGAAAATAATCAAGGGATTATTTCTTTCATGGTATCAGAAGTCTAGGTCTTCTACCGATTTCTCCTCTCTTCCGATGCCTCGGTTTTCGTGATCCTTCTCGGAATCTGTGCACCTTACCTCATCTCTTCCCAAATTTTCTTCCAAATCCCTCTTTCACCTATTGTTCTTTCGTTATGTCTACGTCAAAAAACATGTTTCATTCTGCCCTTATTGTTTTCAACATCAAGAACCACACCCCTATTGTTCTTGAGATGGAAAACGTCCTATATGCGACGTGGGCTGAATTGTTCAAAATTCACGCAATCTCACATCAAGTACTCAATCACATAATTCCTACTGTTGTCCCTACACCCGCGGAGGATCCTCAGTTGTGGATCACTCTTGATGCTACCGTCCTTCAGTGAATTTACTCCACTATTTCTACCGGCCTTTTACAGACGATTATTGAATCGGATACTACGTCTATGGCTACCTGAAATATATTACGTGATATATTCCAGGATAATCAACATTCCCGAGTTGTCACTCTTGAGCAAGAATTTTTACAAGTCAGCATGGAAAATTTCTCGAATGTTTCAGCTTGTTGTAAACGACTCAAGGAATTGGCGGGCCAACTCCGTAACGTTGGAGCGCCTGTTACCAATAATCGTCTTGTTCTCCAAATGGTTTCAGGCCTATCTGAGGCCTATAATAGCGTTGGGCTCTACTGCAACAAAGTAATCTGCTTCCCTCTTTTTATCAAGCCCGTTCTATGCTCACGTTAGAAGAAGCTGGCTTGGCAAAAAAGGCGGCTACCAGTGCAAGTTCCGTGGCGATGATGACTTCATCCGATAACTCACACTGTTTTGTTGACAATTTAGGTCAAAACTGCAACAACGGTGGAGGCAAAAAGGGTCAAAATCGTAAAAATAATGGCAAAAATCGTTGCGGCAACAACGGCGGCGGACGGACAGTAGTAACGCCGGCAGTGGGCCTCGGGGTACTGGGCCCCTTGGAAATGGGTCTGGACCAGCGGCCAGTGGCCCAGTCAGCCTACTGCCCGCTTAGTTATTTTCCAGCAAGTTGGGCCCCGGTCCAGCCCAATCACAGGCCCAATTTTTCTGGTCCGTCAGGGAACACCCAGCAACGATATGGGTCGGGTCAGCAGGGTGGTAGGCTTGGGCCTTGACCCATGCAGGCTTTCACTGTTGCGGGCCCGACTCTGATCCCGACACCCACCGATATTGAGGCAGTCATGCATACACTTGGATTAAATTCTCCGGACGCGAATTGGTACATGGACACCAGCGCAACTTCTCACATGACTTCCGACCAATGTACTCTCTCGTCTTATTCCAAATTGAGCAAAAATCGTGGTATTATTATTGGTAATTGCAATACAATTCCAATTCGTGGTTACGGTAATACAACTTTGTCTCTCCCAAATCCGCCTCTTGTCTTGAAAAATACCCTTCATGCCCCTAACTTAATTAAAAATTTGATGTCTGTCCGAAAATTCACCACTGATAATTGGATTTCTGTTAATTTTGATCATTTTGTTTTTTCTGTGAACGATTTCAAAACGGGGATACCTCTCATAAGATGCAATAGTAGGGGAGATCTTTATCCAATCACGCCCGCCACCAATTTCTCGAGTCAAGCCATGCCATCGATATTTGCAGCTCTAGCTCCTTCCTTATAGCATGCACGTTTGGGTCACCTTGGGTCGTCTATTATTTCTTTCCTGCATAAAACAATTTTATTTCTTGTAAAGATACGCGTAGTACTCTAATTTGTCATTCCTGTCCGTTGGAAAATATGTTAGATTACCATTTGTAGCCTCTACTTCTCGTACTTTGATGCCCTTTGACATTATTCATAGCGATTTATGGACTTATCCCGTTCTAAGTTCTGTGGGCCATCGTTATTAAGTTCTATTTTTGGATGATTATTCTATTTTTTATGGACATTTCCGTTAGCGATGAAATCTCATATTTTTCCACATTCTTAAAATTTAGAGCATTCATCCGCACCCAATTCGAACGAGAAATAAAAAATATTCAATGTGATAATGACAAAAAATATGATAATGGGTTGTTTCAGGAATTTTGTGATGCTAATGGCATAGTTTTTCATTTCTCTTGTCCTCATACGTCCTCACAAAATGGAAAGCCGAACAAAAAATTCGTACCATTAATAATATTGTCTGAACTTTATTGGTACATGCTTCCGTACCCCCTTCCTTTTGGCATCATGCTCTACAAATGGCTACTTATCTTCTTAACATACTTCCTACCAAAGGGTTGGCATATGTATCTCCTCTTAAAATCCTCTATAGTAAAAATCATTTGTATTCACATCTTAGGGTCTTTGGGTGTCTATGTTGTCCACTATTTTCATTAACTACAATTAACAAACTTCAAGCATGTTCTACCGCTTGTGTGTTTTTGGGTTATCCATCTAATCATCGTGGTTACAAATGTTTTGATTTATTATTTAATAAAATCATAATTAGTCGCCATATTATTTTTTATGAAACCCAATTTTCGTTTGCTAAAGTGAGTAGTCTCTTTCCTAGTTCATATAATTTTTTAGATGACGAAGTCTCACCATACATTATGCACAACTTAATGGGCCGATCCAGTAACCATGAAACGCCAGCAGGCCCACTGCCTGCTGGCCCGCCATAACCCACTACTTCGCCCTGATTCTGCTGTTGGGCCGATCGACCGCCCATCGCCGAGACCGCTTCGCTTGATTCGCTCCAGTCCCACCTTTGATTTCCAGTTTTGGGCCAGCAGGTCCACTGCCTGCTCGCCAGTCCATCACAGATTTGGCCTTTCCCCAAAATCCACCCAATTCTCCCCCGACATACAGACTTGTTACTCGTAGTCAACGGGGTATTTTTAAACCAAAAAGACATTTTAATCTTAATTCTAATGTTCTTAAATCTTCACTATCCCGTAACCAAGTATCTGCATTAAGTGATCCGAATTGGAAATTGGCTATGAACGACGAATATAATGCTCTTAATCAGAATAAGACGTGGGAGTTGGTATCCCGTCCTTCTGGTGTTAATATTATTCGCTCGATGTGGATTTTTATTCATAAAGATAATTCTGATGGTTCTTTTTTGAGACATAAGGCTCGGCTTGTAGGTGATGGTAAAACTTAACAGGTTGGCATGGATTGTGGTGAGACGTTTAGTCCGGTGGTCAAACCGGCTACCATTTCTCATTGTTTTCAGTTTGGCTCTTTCGAAAGCATGGCACATTCATCAGCTAGATATGAAGAATGTTTTCTTACATGGTGATCTTAAGGAGACAGTTTACATGCATCAACCCTTGGATTTTTGAGACCCCACATATCCTAATCATATATGTTTATTGAAGAAGTCCTTGTATGGGCTTAAGCAGGCCCCAGGCCCCACGGGCCTGGTATAAGCGATTTGCAGACTATGTATCTACTATTGGGTTTTGTCGCAGCCGGTCTGATAATTCTCTGTTTATCTATCGTCATGGTACTTCCTTGGCATATATTCTATTTTATGTGGATGATATTATCTTGACAACTTCTTCTGATGATTTACATCGATCTATCATGACACTACTCAGTTCTGTGTTTTCTATGAAACACTTGGAGCCCTTGAGTTACTTCTTGGGGATTGATGTCGCTCGTCATGCAGGTGGGTTGTTCTTATCCCAACAGAAGTATGCCGCTGGGATAATTGAGTGAGCTGGTATGTCCTCGTGTAAGTCTACTTCCACTCCAGTTGATACTAAACCCAAGCTGGGTGTTGCGGCTGGCTTCCTTTACGAGGATCCAACTCACTATCGCAGTCCTGCTGGAGCTCTTCAGTAACTTACTTTCACGCGACCGGAAATTATGTATGTCGTACAACAGGTGTGTTTGTTTATGCATGATCCTCGGGTTGAGCACATGAATGCGCTCAAACGCATTATCTGATGCATCCAAGGTACACTTGACTATGGTTTGCATCTATATCCATCATCAGCCTCTACACTTGTTTCGTATACCGATGCTGATTGGGGTGGCTGTCCGGACACCAAACGCTCTACATTTGGATACTGTATGTTTCTTGGCGATAACTTGGTCTCATGGTCTGCAAAACGCCAGGCTACTTTATCACGATCTAGAGCTACATTATACTATTCAGAAAGCTATCTTGGTCTACTGTGATAATGTGAGTGCAGTCTATCTTTATGGAAATTCGGTCCAACATCAGCGCACTAAACAAATCGAGATGGACATACACTTTGTTCAAGAAAAGGTAGCTCATAGACAAGTACGCGTCCTCCATGTCCCTTTGCGATACCAGATTGCAGACATATTTACTAAGGGATCTTCCCTTAGTTCTATTTGAAGATTTTAGGGACAGTCTCAGCGTACGTCAACCGTCCGCTATGACTGCGGAGGTGTAAAAGACCGTGTGTATCATGGTCCGATTTGGACTCAACAAAATGTAATTCATGTATAATTATAATTATGGTATTAGTCTTGTACTAGAAAAATGTATTAGAATTAGAATAGAAAAAGGTAGAATTATTTTCCTATATTGTCCATATTTAGAAATTATATATTTGTATATATATCTATCATTATCAATAAAAATAATCAAAAAATTATTTTTTTTCATTAATATATATTATAATAGGCGTAGTTTTGATATTATATAGTATAATTTTTTGATGATGGAAATTTGAATAAACTTCTGATATTTTATTTCCGCCATGTACTAATGATAAGAACACGTATCCGATGAAATTATTAAAGTGCACCTGAGTTTGATTTGAATATTACAATTATTTTTTTTTTAAAAATGAATGAAATGATGTCATGGCGTAGGTGGAAAATATTACTATATTATTATGTTTATAAGATGAGATTTAACATTTAAGTCTTGTGTGAGTGCTGAAAAAGAGGTAGAATTGTCTTGGTGATCAAGAATGGCTATGATGTCATGGCTTTGCTGGTTTGTTTTTTCTTTTAAATATACATTTTGTTGTATTAACTCTAGAATTACTTCATGTTTTTGTGATTGAGGAAGTTGACGGCGTTGACCGAGTCCTTAGTGATTTCCTCGGCGGGGGAGTACCGAGGATTTTTTTATATTCATGACTTAAATTCTAAACTTCTGATTAGTGATGAGTAATTTCATTTACGCCATATTTTTTGGTGGTTAGTGATTTCCTTGCTACTCATTCTTTTATGAGTTTAAGTTTTATGTGTTTTCTGGGTAAAAACGTTTATTAATTCTTTGCGCGGATTGTCCTTCAAAGGAACTGGTTTTTAATTTTTTTCTCCTCAAATTATTTATCTTTAATTTTTGCTCTTGTTTTAAAAAATGGTTGAAAGTATCCCGAGGTCTCGGATTCGAACTCTCGCTCAGTAAAAAAAAATTAAAAAGAATTCGCAAGGCATGATTTGCCTGCAAACTCTCATAGTTTGTCTTCAGGCATAAGACAAATTTTGCCTTAAGTCAAACTCTGTCTTAAGGTAAGTTTGTCTTATGCCTGAAGGCAAACTATGTCTTGCAAAATCCAAACTCTGTCTTGCGATTTTTTTTTTTGACTGAGTTGTGGTTCGAATCCAGAACTAGAGATTTTTAGGCAAAGGGCAAAAAATAAAAAAAATTCCATTTGAGAGACAAAAATTAAAGACCACCCCGAAATAGGGCATTCGTGCGAATCGCCCAATGTTTATACTATTAGGTTACTCAAATAGTTACGGATAAAATTAGATTAAAGGTGAATTTAGAATTTTACATTTATGAGTTCTAGGACGATCTCAATTTGATATACAATAATAATTAAGTTCATAATCAAATATTTATAAATACTTCATAAAAATTTAATACGTACATGGAATCTAAATAAAAATTACTGAATTTTCAATCCAGGTATCATTATGTGAATCCGCCACTAGATAAGAGTTCTAAAAAGTAAAATTTATAATCTTAAAAATATGACAAATTATCTATTAATATGCTACAACATATAAAACTAACATGATAGTAAAGATAATTTTTACACGAACATTGTGTACCACTTAAACTCATTTTTATAATATGTAAATGAGTACAATTTAAGTTATATATCTCATTAGCTTAACAAATATTTTATATCATCAAATTACTAAAAAGGTATTTATAGATAAGTTTCTTAAAATATAAGATTTGAAATTCTTTTAAAAAAAAAATAGATTACCTAAAAGATACTTAGAAGTTATTTATAGATGTAAAAGTTGCTTTTGCTTATTATTTAAAACAATTATACATATTATATATTTAAATATGTGCAGTATATTAATAAATACTATTATATGATTTATTACATACATCATTGAAATAAAAAAAAATCATAAGCATAACCAATTCAATTTGTAATATATTAATATAGTATTTGTAGTAATAAGAAAAAAAGGAGAAGATAAAAAATAAGATTCTTTCTTTTTCCTTTTTTTACTAAGATTCAAACTGTTGGGCTAAATTTTAAAAAATAAATAAGATTCAAACAGAAAAAGAAAAGGAAACTATCTTTTGGTACAACCGTTTCTAGCAATTCTTAAGGGATTAATTTAGTTGAGAGAAAAAGGAGTATTGCTAGGGAGGGGGTTACGTTTTTTTCTTTAGGTATTATTAGAAGCCAAAAAAAATTCTGGCTACTTTTGATATATTAATTTTTATACTAAAAATATGTTATGTCCTTTTTAACATGATATAGTTATCTAAATTTCTATTTATTTTAGGTTACTAATCAATGTTTAATGAATAATTACCCTCAATTACTTTTCGAATAACTTAATTGTGTAAATATTTTTTACACCGTCAATATACGGATTTTAAACTCTTCTAATTGCAACTTAAATTTAATGTATTGACATTGTAAAAAAAATGACACAATCATCAGGTCGCATATTAGGTAATTATAGATAAACTTCTTGATAAACATTAACTGGATCCATTTAAGGAAATTCATATTGATTGCCTATTTTCCGGTACTTTCAAGGCTGCACTACAATAAGAGTTTGAGCGATACATATATAGGACATTTTAAGAAATGAATAAATTCTTGCTAGTAGGAGGGTTCGGGGAAAGAAAAGAGAAGATTATTTCACTATTTTTTTTTTACTAAAGACACGGCCTACTATAAAAATATATTATTTTTTATTAGAGCGATAGCTTTGGAAAGATAAATTGCCAATCTTTATTTCAGGTAATTTGGTAAAAATGATAATTAAATTACTATTACATTTTAAATTTACTGATAATGCTAAAAATTTGTTAGACTGTCGATGAGATTAACTTAAATACCCGATTAATTTGGTAACTTAACAAATATTGGGCATAATCCACTATAACAGCTTAAAATTGTTGGTTATTACAAAGGTTGCAGGAAACGAGAATTACTAGTAACTGCAAAATAATTCAAGAACTGGCAATTACAATAGAACAACAAAACTGAAATTACAATTTTGTTGAAGAAGTAAAACTGGAAACTGTTTTGTTATTGGTGAGTCGAGTGTGGCACTCTGTCCTTAAGACAATATTGCCCCGTATGTATCATTTATACGTCCTGGACAATTCGTCTCCCAAGATAAAACAGCAATGGAACACTTGAGCAAAGGAAACTCAAGAACTACCATGAAGAATATTGAGTAACGAAATGATGCTTGGAAGGTGTAGGAAGAACTGTTTTTGCTTGTGTATTTTCGTGTAGTATATCTCTTGTATGTTAAGTGTGTCTCAACAATGGTGTAAGGGGTGTTTATATAGGTGAGGGAGGGGATGTTTAACTGCCCCCATAACAGCCATTATTGGCCAAATAATGGCCATTATAGAGGTAGTAAAGCCACCAAAATAAATGGTGAAAGACCAACGGATTAGTCATTATAGGAGGAGTAATTCAGCCAAAATAAATGACTGAATTGAGTGCTTGGCGTTTCTGTTCTCTTCTGCCCAATTCTGACTTTTTGAAAACTTCAGGGATCAAACTGTACTTCTGGCAAAGTTCTCTGGCCCAAAAAGATAATATCAGAAGGCCCACAGCCCATGAACCCGGAACCGGACCGGACGGGCGGCGGCGCGCGTGTGGTCTTTCCTTGAACCGAAGCACATCTAGGTCCTCCCTCCTTTAAACACACGGGATACCCCTTGGGGTCCAAACCCCAAACCAATTTCGAGTCTTATATACACAACAATTCTTTCTTCCTCTACCGATGAGGGAGAATTGAACACAACACCACACTTTCCATGCTTCAAACACCTCACTTCGTGGACCAATATCTCTTTCATTTCTCAATGAAATTTGGCGATTCTTGGCCCTACGGTTATATACGTACTTAGTAGATCATGAATGTGTGAAGAACCGGATTCTACAACATACATAACATTAGTGTTTAAGCCGTTAAAGTTGGTCGGTCGCAACTTCTGCCAAAGGCAAATTTCCAACAAAAATACACTAGTAATATAACAAAAGTTAATTTATCTGGGCATATAGTTTAAATTCATGCAATAATTTGCATAGATTGAACATAATTATTAGATCTACCTTTGCTAAAGAGTCAAGATCTGGTTTAATGTTGTACTTATCACGTTGTCCCAAGCCTTCCAAATCCACATACAACCTCATCCACAATGAAGAGAATGTCATACTTCTTGAGTACAACTTCTATCTAAAAATGAAAACAATACTATTAAATTAGTAATAAAAATACGAGTAAAAAATAATTCTTTTAAAAAGTAGTTGATGTGATTGATAAAAAATAGGTACTATTTCTATTAAAAAACTATCCCAATTTATTTGAAGGTGTTTGATTCGGTACATAGTTTAATAAAAATAAACACTTTTAAAACTTGTGATCTAAAAAGTGTCATAAAAATTTTGTGGTAAATCATTTCATTAAGGATAAATTGAAAAGTTTAAAATAAAGTTGTTACTAAATATAAAAAGATATCATTTCTTTTAATCGACTAAAAAGGAAATAGTGTCACATAAGTTGAGAATATATATATATATATATATATATGAGCATGGAATTTTACTTGCACAAAATATAAAGTAATTAAGAAGTATCTATACAAGGAAAAGGACAAGCGACGAAAATGAGATGGAGTAGGAGTTAGGGTTTTAATTTGAGCATGGAATTTCAGAAATTACAAAAGATATAGGAGCGAAATAACACAAGAATTTTGCAAACCAAATGTGTTTATGATTTGAGAAGCTATAAGTTAGAGATTATCAACTTATGACATTAATTGATAGTGCTTTTAAACACTTTTGATATTGTTAGCACTCAAAAGTAATTTAAGTATTTAGCCGAATTCAGTGACAACCGAACTGTTCCAGAGCCAAATTTACTCCTAGCCTTCGACTACAAGAACTTCATCGGCTACTAAGGCATCTTAGCCGAGTTGTGAGTTAAAAGTACGACTGGGACCCACTCAGATGCAGACCCTCAATGACCAAATTAAAAGGGTTTCTGGACCCCTATAAGCGGTAACGGCCAACAACAGCTAAAAGAAAGGGCCATTATCCGAGCAAGAAGAGTAGAGGGCGAGAAAATCAGCACTACCTCCCCCATAGTCGGCCATTGAACTTAGTGGGTTACTTGATGGCTGACATGGGGGGGGGGGGGGCACGTTGTACAGTTTTCTTTTCTTTTTTGTACTATAAATAGAACACATCATTTGTATATAGAAACACACAATCAATCAAACAACTCAAATTTTATCTATCTTTATCCTTTCATTTATTTATCATTTACTTTATTGTACTCAATTGTATTCATGTTTCTTACCTCTTAATTTATTCATACCACCGTCCTAACGCTTTCTGGATTAGCTGCGGAACCCATTGCTGGAAATTAGAGTTCGGCTTTCAGCCCAATCGCTTAAGTTAAAGGAATCAATTTGTCATCCGATAAAACGGCAAACACTTCGGACGGTAACAAATTTGGCATGCCCAGTGGGACCATAGGTGAATTAATTGCAAAGTTTGATTCTCTATGTCAGGATCATTCTTGGCATATGCGCCTAGGGTCCGATAAGAAAATGAACCCCGAGTCCAGTCCATATCCTAAACAAAATCCTCCCATATGGAACAACGAACCAGCATCCTCCCCGAGTATGCCTACATCGGTTGATACCCCTCCACTTCCTCCATCAACCCAAGCTGTGGAAGAATCTAGCCAATATGAAGGTCCAACCATAATAACCACGTCTTTTATTAGACAACAGATCGACTTGGGCATCCACGACATTATGTACCAAATTTCTAAACAGTTGGCTGACATTGTGAAGCCGATAGTACATAATGAGGTTCATCAAGCGAGGGAGATGGAAACCAATCGAATGCACCCAGAGAATGTTCGACTAGTTCTGCCATCCCTCTGACGAGCGGTGTTATTCAGCATGAGACTGTGACTCCCGGTGTTGTTTCTCAACCGCATGTGCATCAGTTAGTACCTACACAGGTGCAGCCAATAGCGCACCTAGAAACACAAGCCCAATCGCCTAGAAACCAGCACACTGCATAGTCGCCGCTGAACCTTAGGGGCAAAATATGCCACTTGACCAAGCGAGTCTGCAGTATGGGCAGATTAATATGGCTCGGAGACCAGTTCAAGCTCCAGGACGCTTTGGATTGCTGTCTGGCGAACAATGTTGTCCACCCAAATTAGCAGTTGATTGCCCCTGGCTATGACTTAGCTCGGCTATCTGGTGACGCTGTTTTCAGTGGAACACTATTCCAGCAGTCATTGCCAGTACCCAATCCATACCTTCCAGGAAGCGTAAATTTTCTAAGAACGATCGACGTCCGATGAGAGCAGCCATGGAATATTGTTCCACCTTATCTTCAGACTCTGTTATCCGTTCCAGGAGCTCAGGTTGCAGACTTTGGTGGCCATACCTAATAGCAGCAATGGGGCATTACCCCCACCTATTGGTAATGGCCAGCAGACCACCTACAACCTTCAAAACCCTGTCCAACAAAGTGCAGAATTCAGGCCGCCGGTGCAGCACGCCTACCAATCGAATCTAGTCGAGAATCGGCAGGGGACATCACAACTGATAAACCCAAAAATTATTGCTAATACTAAGCAGAGTTACTTCAGCATCCAACTGAAACCTTTGGACATGCCTGTTTATAAGAAGCCTTACCCCGATTGGGTAGATCGGATAGCACATTTGTCGAGGGGCTTCAAAACACCGGAGTTTGTCATCTTCTCTAGGGACGACGACAAATCCACTATCGAGCACATCAGTAGATTTACGGCGCAATTCGGCGAGGCTGGACAGAATGAATACCACAAGTTATTGTTATTCCCTCTCTCTCTAACGGGAACGAACTTTGCATGGTACTCCTCTTTGGCTCCTGATTCCGTGCAGAGTTGGACTTACATGGAAGGTTGCTTCCATGGTAGGTTTTATTGGTCCCAACCTCAGGTTACCGTAATTGATCTAACGAATCTCAAGCAGCAGATCGATGAATCGACTGCCAATTTTATTTAGAGATTCAGAAAAAAGGCTGGGAAATGCACCGTACACTTCCCTAGGTCTGAGTGTGCCCACATGATAATAAAAAACATGCACCCTCAGTTAAATGAGAAGTTGGTAGGACAATCCTGCTCTGACATGAGCCAGTTAGCCAAAAAGGCTAGCAAAATAGAGAAGTACGTCCAGGAAAAGGAGTAGAGAAGAGCCAACCGAAATCGAGGCTCCCACTTGGCATCCATCATTGAAGTAGATGAGTCCGACTCAGAGTCAGCCGACTGCACGACAGATGCAATAGTGGCCGAGATTGCTAGGGGTAAGGTTTACTCTTGCCTAGCCTTGAAAGCCGTAAAAGGCAAGGAGACGAGTTCATCTGATGACAGGGTCGGTTACTCGTTTGACATCACGAAAGCAGATCAGATCTTTGATCATCTGCTCAAAGATAAGGAAATTCGGCTGCTTGATGGTCATAGGATTCCACCTACCGAGGAACTCAAAGATAAGAAGTATTGTAAGTGGCATAATTCATACAATCACTCTACTTCTAATTGTGTGGTCTTCAGAAAGGCGATCCAAAAGGGCATCAAGGAGGGAAGGGTCAAGCTAGCTGACAAGAGTATAGCTGAAATGTCCATTGATACCGACATTTTTCCCGCGATACCAATATCTGTGGTATCTTTTGCTAATCCCGACGAGTCAAGGAATGCCAAAGGGAAATAGCCGATGAAAAGGATGTGGGTCCTAAAGAAACCTATCGAAGGGGAGAAGGCCACAAGGACCTCTGTGTTCAACCGGTTAGGTAGCCTATATGACATTCGTGATGACAGGCAGCCAGCTAGGAGCAGTTTTCATGACCGCCCTAAATACTCGAAGGATGTTGAACAAGAACTTCAGGAACAAACCATGAGGTTCAGAAGGGTCCTATTGATGTCAGGCATAGGCCTGGGGAAAGTACGAATGCCAACCAATCAGCAGCCGAGCATGCCTCGAATAGATGATGAACCACTCCCTAAATTCAAACAGAGAGTGGATAAGTTTAACGTGAACGAGGGTGTTTCGTCCTTACATATCATGGTAAGAAATAAAGACCAGATGAGACTCCAAAGAATTATTAAACCAGCCGCTAACACAGAAGAGGGGAAGTGGTTTATCAATCAGGCTCCTGGAATGTAAGAGGCACTACCGAGAGTCGCATCCAGGACTTAAAAAAGAAGGATGCAATGTGTCAAGGCCTTGCGTAAGATACAACAGACATTGCATCTAATTTCCAACACCAAGGCAGCCAAAAATTAGAAGATCTCTGAGTATGTCGTAGCCGAGGCTATCGAGCGGGCATTCAGCTCAGTTGCTTCAGGGGCAATGTCACTTGAAGGAGAGACGTCGGGTCAACCAGAGCTAGATGAATAGCCTACCAACAACCCAACAGAGGAACCCCGTCAAGAGAATGTGGCCCTGGATGGACCTCTAACTGAGGTAATCCCACAGATCGTGCAGAGGAGTCAGTCAGAGGATCCCCAGCCGTTCCCCATTTGTCTTCAGGAAATGGAAGATATGAGCTCCTGGTCAGCCGAATTAAATGAATGAGGGAATTCCATCCTTGACTTATTTAGCCATGACCTGGTTGATGAGATGTGGGTAGACATTGAAATGGTCAGCCTAATCCCATGTGACTTCTGGGCCAGCCACTCTGTGCTGGATAGATAGCCTAGAAGGTGATGTTTGCATAGAAGACGCAGAATGGGCAACAATAGCCGAGACCACGGCTAGGGACACTTTGAGCACTGTGTTTGGTGCATCTACGAAAGAGATGGTTAAACACCTCAAGCCCATCTATGTAAAGGCTTATATCAACGACAAAACCATTAGCCAAGTGTTCGTCGACAATGTGGTTGTGCCGAATGTGATGCCGCTGCTTACTTTGAAAAGCCTCAACAAAACCAGAGAAGATCTCATCCCAACTAACATGAAAATGGCTAGCTTTATGGGAGAGGCTTCTGAAGTGTTGAGGATTTAAGTGGTAGGAATCGCCGTGGGTCCCAAGACGGTCAGGTCTGCCTTCTTTGTAATAGATGGCAAGCCGTCCTACACCATTCTGCTGGGCAGGGATTGGATTCACACCAGTCGATGCCTTCCTTCTACCATGCATCAAAAACTCATCTTTTGGGAAGAAGACAAGATAGAAATCGTCCCAGCGGATGATAACTCGTTCCAACCAGGGGTTCAGAACATAGAGGTTGTCCTCTATTCACCCTATATGGCTCTCATAGCCGTCACAGAGCAGTATGAAGATGGATCTTGGGAATCATGTAATCTTACCTCACGAGGGTTTGAAATAAAACAATTAGCTGAACCACAACTTAACTTGGAGGATTTAAATGATTGAGGAAACTCAAATCATACGTGACATGTGGCATTGGCTGACTGCCCTAAGTTTTAAGGAAAGGATAGCCGAGCATCGCATATAGGGAACCACGACATCGAACCAACGCTTGCAGCCGATGAAGTTGAGCTGCCGATGGAACTTGAATCGCCCATAAGAATGACTATGCCTAGTTTTGAGTCTCATAATCCTTTGGAAGATATCAACTTGGGAATGGAAAAAATCCCTCGGCTAATACATATTAGTGGTTTGCTGAAGGAAGAAGACAAACAAGGCATAACGGCCCTTCTACTGCAGTATAAAGAATGTTTCGCATGGGATTATCATGAGATGCCTAGGCTGGCACATTCGTTGGTAGAACATAGATTGCCAATCAAGGAGGGTTTAAAACCCTAAAAACAGTCGCCCAGAAGGTATCACCCACAGCTGATGCCTCAAATCAAAGCTTAGATCGAACGCCTACTGAAAGCCGGGTTTATCAGAACGGCTAAGTATGTGGAATGGTTGGAAAATGTCGTACCAGTCAAGAAGAAGAATGGCAAGGTTCGGGTGTCTATTGATTACAAGAACCTAAATATAGCCACTCCTAAAGATAAGTACGGCATGCCGATAGCCGACATGCTAGTCGACTCAACAACCGCTAATGGTGTATTGACCTTCATGGATGGATACTCTGGCTATAATCAGATATCGGTAGCCGAAGACGACGTTCACAAAACCGCCTTCAGATGTCCAGGAGCGTTGGGCATTTACGAGTGGGTAGTTATGCCGTTTGGTTTGAAGAACGTTGGTGCCACTTATCAAAGGGCAATGAATACCATCTTCCATGACTGATCGGCAAGACTATGGAGGTTTACATCGATGATGTAGTAGTGAAGTCTAAGGACTTCAAGGATCATTTAGCCGATCTTGAATAAGCATTAAAAATAATGAGGATTCATAATATTAAAATGAATCCAGCCAAGTGCATGTTCTGAGTATCGGCTAGCAACTTCCTTGGCTTTTTGGTACACAAGAAAGGCATCGAGATATATCATAACAAAGCTAAAGCATTAATGGGATCCACACCACCTAAGACAAAGAAGGAGTTACAAAGCTTATTGGAAAAGATCAATTTATTAGGAGGTTTATATCTAACTCGGCTGGAAAGATGAAGGCTTTCTCACCTTTGCTCAAACATAGAGAGTCAGAAGAGCTAGTAAGGGGTCCGGAACAGCAAGAGGCCTTTGATCAAATTAAAAAAGCCTTAGCTACTACCCCCGTACCGGTGCCTCCCGTGCCAGGGAAGCCATTGAAATTGTATATTGCGGCTGCAGAATTATCTATCGGCTGCTTGCTAGCACAGGAGGCCGATGATGGAACTGAAAAAGCGGTTTATTATCTTAGACAAATGCTCAACGATGTTGAAATTAGATATACTCCCTTGAAGAAGCTTTGTTTGTCAAACTCGGATCTTTTTCAGCAATTTTCACATTTCTGATGCGCTCAAGGAGGTCGGGCCAAGAGAGGGATAGTGCGCGTACGCACTCAGAAAGTGTATAGGCATAAGATGTGGTTGTTAAAAAAAATAGGCTTCAGGCTCAAAGGGGAAATGCTACGGATAATGTTATTTTGTAAGCTGGAAAGGCTCAAACGGATCAAAGAAAGCCTACAATCCTTTCCTATACCAAGTGTTACTCAGGATTTCGCCTCAACAAACATTCGAGCCAAGTTCTAGATCACAATGCAATGCAATTGAACTTATTCTAAAAATTCACCACACAATGCACATGAAACGATGAGGTTGGCTTTGTTCATATCTTGGAAGCATGCGAAACAATTTTTTTAAGTGTCAACAAATGCGTGAATGAGAGGTACCAGAAGAATCTATGGTTTACCACAAAGTCACTCTTCTCCACTTGTTCTTTCCTATGCACACTCCTAACTGTGTTGGTATCAACAACGTCGATCAATGAATAAAGGGTACCGAACCCAAATAGGGCTGCCTACGTATCTCATCCTTGACGAGAATGAGGTGTGCATAGTTCGTTCAGAAAGTATATATAAAATGTATGCACAAAGAAATTCATCCATGATAGGATAGTAAAAGTAAAAATTGTATAAAACAGATGATTGCCCACTATGGGACGAATGCAAAGTAAAAAATAATTGTCCACAGTAGAATGAATGCAATGAAAAAATGATTATCCACAATAGGATGAATGTAAAAAAAAATGATTGTCCATTATAGGATGAATGAAAAGATTGATAAATCAGATATGTCCCTCCATAAAGTGGACAAGGAAGTGCGTCTTTTTTTTTCTTTTTTCTTTTTTAAGTGTTGTCGAACCCGAGAAGGGCTACCTACGTATCACACCGTACGGTGAGAATCAGACACTCGTAGTTCGTGATGATATGTTGTAAAAAATGGTATGATATAAAGGAATTATGTAACGAAAATTAAGCATATCAATTGAATTTGCAAATATGTAAAAAAAAACAAAAGTATAGACAAACTAGAGTGATGCCTCATTTAATCTAGTGTTGGCTGACTTTTTCTAATCAAAACATCTTTCGATCATCTTTGTGAAAACCTTTTTCTTTGTTCTTTCCTGGAGTATATCCCGGGATAATGTTTTAGAACGACTGCCCCCGATTGTTCGCGAGGACGATCTTCCTGTAAAAATAAGAGCACCGGGTGAAAGGAGGAAAGTCACAGTAAGAATAATAAAATGTGGAAGTGTGATAGTATAGTCAAAGACTCCCCTGATTGATTTGTTCGGACTGGAGGTTGGATGACTTCTTTCAGTCAATGTGTCTCCCAGTCACCTTAGTAAATGACCGCTCTCGACTGTTTGCGAGGACGGTCTTCCTGCAAAATGAGAGACATGGGTGAAAGTAGGAAAGTCGCAAAAATAATAAAATGTAAGAGTGTGACAATATGGTCAAAGACTCCCCTGATTGCATCACAAGGTCCAAGTCTTGATGTTCAAGAACGCTTTATTCTCGGACAGTGACACAAGTTCTGTCCCGAGGACCAAAAGAAATGGTATTGCCACAGTAGAAGTTGATTGTAGTGCAATAGTCAAAAAGTGAAAAGGGCAAATGTTCATGCACATATTTGCAAGCGACATGACATGATATGTACAGAATTAAAACATGTAATTATTGCATTAAATAATATGTACATAGTTAAAAGCAGAAAAATAGCAAATAGATCGTGCAAAAATTAAATGTGCGTCCTAACATGCATGGGACCCCTCTTATGCCAGAGGTGAGCCTAAACGCCAAATATGCGAGATTATGACGGATTAATCCAAGCTGTTAAAATGCAATGCTTTTGTCGGAAATGAAGACAAAATGAATGTACATTTTCCAATTTCGGAATGTCATGATTAGGCTTGGATTCGTCTATCATTATCACGCTACACATAATATGATGATGGGTCGTTGGGTCGTGAGACCCGTCGACAATTTTGGCGGATTTCATAATTGTGGAGTCGATGCCAAGGATCGACCCACCTAAGGTGTATGCATGCATGATTTAAGATAAATGGTGGTATAGCTCTATCCTAAATTTTCTAAAATTTGGCTTACTAGACTCAAGGTTCCCAAGCGGACTGCTCGAGTGAGAAGGCTACGCGGCCACCGGATGGTCCAGACACTCCGCGCATACGCCAACTCTCCTAAAATTTTGTAATTTGAAAGAAATTTGCGAGTGCGCAAAACACACCTCGCGTGTAATGTGTGATAGTGTCAATTTTCCGTAGTGGAAGAAATATGAACGGAATGCCAATTTAAAGAAAGCAATAAAAGAAAGTAGCAATTAAAGCAGTTAAACATACAAAATTTGAAAAAGGAAACAAATTAAAACAGTAGATTAAACAAGGAGCAAAATAAAGCGCAATAATAATTAACTTGAATTTGCTATGGTTAAAAACCTGAGAATCCCCAGCGGAGTCGCCATGCTGTCGCACCTGATTTTGACCTGCGGGCTTCGCGACGCGATGGCGTCGATTCCCTCTGAATTGGATAAAAATGCTTGCTTTGAGGAGTCGCCACCTAATTATTCTAAGGTGAATTAGGGCACCTGAATGCTAACTAAAAAAATACCAAAATAACTCCAATTTTGTGGTCTGCGAAACTAATGAGATTATAGGTAAGGATTCTCTATTATCCTAAAGGGAAGGGGTTAGGCATCCTTTAAGATCCGCTAACTTACGGTTATCCGACCAAACTCAAGTTAATTATTATACTAAGAAAATGCATATTTAAAAATATAAAGTTACTATGATGTTGCAAGTATTTAATGAAATGATGCATTTGTACAAGTATACATTTGTATGGTATTAATATACACGAAAAGCTGGAAAAAGTAAGAATTTGAATGAAAATTGATAAAAAATATATGCAATGTAAATTTTATGGGTGACGTGCCTAAAAATAGGTAAACTAGCGATTTTCGATTTTAAAACTAACCGAGCCTTAAATAAATAAACTAGCGATGGGTTTCAAGTTTTTGACTACCCTATTAATTAATCTAAGTCTACCTATTCTAAATGTTCCAATAATTTCAGGAGTACAATAATATTACAATACATAATGAAATAAAGCTGAATTAAAGAAGTAAAAACAATAATAAAATAATAATCTCCAAGGGTATTTGCCTTCTTTGACTTTATCCCTTGAAAGCTGTCAAGAACAAACGGTTAGAAACAAATGAATATAAATAACTTCGGATCCGTATCCAAAACAATAAATATTTTGATTACGGAGGGCTCAGACTTAAATTTTGAAAAGATCATTCCAATCACGTCGTGGCTGCGAACATGTGACTCGTTGGTCATTTTAGTTGCCTTGCCTACCGAACGTGTTGGTCTCTCGAGTGAAAAAGATTTAAGTTTCATCATTTGCCCAGAAGTTTTATTTTTCGTCTTTACAACTGTGGAGGCCTCAAAAATCGACAGATATTTTTTCATCGGCCAATGTAGTATAATATTCAAATCGGCAAAATGGTACCAAAAACAGTAAACATTAAGCAGAAAGAACAGAGGCAATTTCTGAAAAGTCGCGGCCTCGAATTCAATTTCATTGGCCTAAACGCAGTATTTAATTCAAAAACAGTAAACTAAATCAAAACAGTAAAAACTGGAATCGAGAAGCAATTCCCGAAAAGACGCAATATTTAGTTTAAAACAGTAAGACAGTAAAACAGTAAATATCCGTTGCACGGATGTTTAAAACAGTAAACAGTAAATAGAAAACAGAGAAACAAAAAAAAGCGCTGCCTCGAATTTAATTTCATCGGCCTAAATGTGGTATTTGGTTCAAAACAGTAAAACAATAAAACAGAAAGATATCCGTTGCACGGATGTTTAAAACAGTAAACTGAAAACAGAGAAACAAAAAAAAGCGCGGCCTCGAATTTAATTTCATCGGCCTAAATGTAGTATTAGTTAAAATCACTAAAACAGTAAGATATCCGTGTACGGATGTTTAAATGCGAAAATAAACAAACAGTTTACAATTAAAACGTAAGACCCGAATTCTGAAATTTTTGGACTGAAGCAGGATTCGGAAAAAATCAGACCCGAGATCTGAACAGTGACCCGACCCGGAATTCGGGATAGACCCGACCCTGAATTCGGGTCGATCCGACCCGAAATCAAACATTTTTTGGAATTTTCAGATAACCAACAACAAAATATTAAACACAAAAAAATATGGAATTATTACAAGACCCGGGCTGACCTGACCCGAATCAGCAAAACTCGACCCGAAACAGAAATTCGACCCAAATCAGTTTTTCTTGTATTTTCAGATAGCCAACAGAACATTAACACAAAATCTGGAAAATTACCCAAAATGGGTTGACCTGACCCGAATCAAAGTCACGACCCGAATCGAAGTTCCGACCCAAATCAAAATTTTTTATTATTTTTAGATAGCCAACAACACATATAAAACATATAAATCTGGAAATTCATTCGAATGAGGTCGACCCGACCCGGATCAGTGACCTGACCCGAATTAGATATTTTCAACCCGACTCGATTTTCCTCCAAATTTCAAGTAACCAACAACACATATAAAACATAAAATCCGGAAATTCATTCGAACCGGGTCGACCCGACCCGAATTGGATGTTTTCAACCCGACTCGATTTTCCTCCAAATTTCAGGTAACCAACAACACATATAAAAACATGAAATTTGGAAATTCATTCGAATCGGGTCGACCCGACCCGAATAGGATATTTCAAACCGAATCAATTTCTTTCCAAATTTTTCAGATAAGCAACAAGAAGATATAAAAGCATAAAATATGGAAATCTTACCCAAATCGGGTTGACCCGACCCGATAGTGAACAAAGGGCAAAATAATACCCGATTTCCGACATAAACTCCGACCAAAACTCCCTCTTTTCGGACAAAAAATCACAAAACCGACCCCCAAAATAGTGAACAAAAATGGGGTATTTATAGATGGGTTTCGGGTTTTAGGGGGTGTAGGTATGGGTGAAGTGATGGTGTCGGCGTAGGGGTGACCGACGGTGTGGGGTCGTGGTGGTATGTGCGGCGACTGGTTGGTGTCGTGGTGAGTTGGTCACCGACGTGAGGTCGCGGGTATGGGGCTGGTTGGTGTCGTAGTGAGTTGGTCTGCGACGTGACCGCCGGTGTGGGTGGGTGTAGGGTGTCCGGCGTAGGTGGGGTAGGGTAGCCGGTGGTGTGGGGTCGCGTCGGGGTTAGGGGTATGGGGGTGTGTGCGGCTGATTTTGAAAAAAAAGAAGAGTGAGAGTTGTTTTATTTTTTTGAGTGTAAGGTTTGTTTTTTGGATTAAAGGGAAGGGAATTGGGTATAAGAAAATGGGTGTTTGGTCGAATGAGCCGATATGATTGGGCCTCGGAGTGTGGGCCGAAAATGGGTGGTTTGTTTTGGATAGGAATTGTTTTGGGTTGGAAAATACATGGGTTTAGGGTTTAAACTATAAAAAGGGGTTTAATTATATAAAAATAAAGCTTTGCAAAATTATAAATTGTAAAGATAACAATATGATAAAAATATAATATTTGTGAAATGCTTGATGCTAAGAATAAAAAATAAAAATGCGATGCCGTTTTGCGAAAATAAAACAACATATAATATTAGGATAAGAGTATGATTATGATATAAAAAATGCAAATGATAAATAAAATGCAAATAATAATAATAATGATGATATATATACATATACATGCCTATATTTTAAAATTGTCTTAAGGTGTCAAAAATATTTAAAATTGCAAATAAAATCATAAAAGATGGGACAAAATTGGGTGTCAACAGAGGTTCTCTTATCTGTTAGATTCTGACTTGACAAATAACCAAGCCGAATATGATGCTCTCATCATATGACTCAAACTCCTAGTCTCTATGAAAGCAAAATACATCAAGATTCGCGGAGACTCTCAGTTGGTTATCAAGCAGCTGGTCGGGGAGTATGACTACAAGGATCCAAATTTGTTGGCCCGTTACGAAATGGCTAGAAGGTTACTTAATAAGTTCGCATCATCTACATTAAGTCATGTTCCTAGAGGCATTAATGTTGAGGCTAACGACTTAGCGCAAGAAGCTTCTGGCTTTAGAAAGTCCCTACTCAAATCAACTCATGGAGGCAGTTACTAATTGACTACCTAAAAGATCCCTCCAGTTTGCAAGGACTTTAAGGTTAAAAGAAGAGCCTTGAAATATGTATTCATTGATAATGACCTCTATAAAAAGAGCGTGAATGGAGTACTACTCAAGTGCATTGCCAAAGCAGAGGCATTGAGGGTCATGGAAGAGGTCCATGAAGGAATATGTGGATCACACAGAGCGGGGCTAGCGATGAAGTGGCTAATCTACCTCTACGACTATTATTGGCCTACTATCACAGTTGACTGCTTCCAGTATGCAAAATGATGCAAAGAATGTCAGAAACATAGACCAATCCAATGGGTACCAACTGAGTTGTTGCACCCAGTCGTAAAACATTGGCCCTTCAGAGGATGGGCTATGGACCTCATCGATAAGATTTACCCACAATCGGCTAAAGGCCACAATTTCATTATCATTGTTATCGATTACTTCACTAAATGGGTGGAGGCTCAGCCGATGAAGAGGGTTCCATCAGACATATGTCATTCAATTTATCCAACACCAGATCATATACAGTTATGGTATTCCTGAGACAATTACCACCGATCAATGGGCGATGTTCACTGGTTCTAAGGTGACAGCCTTTGCTGAGAAGTTCGGTATCAAGATGATCACATCTTCGCCTTATTACGCACAGGCGAATGGGCAAGCCGAGGCAGCCAACAAACTTATTGTGGACACAATTAGTAAAAACGTGGAGGATAAACCAGGAATGTGGAATCTCACTCTGGATGAAGTCATTTGGGCGATCAGGAATTCTAAATCTACATCTACCAGGATGACACCGTATCGGCTAACCTATGGCCAAGATGCAGTGTTGCCGTTGGAATTTAATGTCTAATCATTACGGCTGGCCAAGCAGAACTCTCTAAGTTTAGAGGAGTATCAACAGGCCATGCTAATAGAGTTAGACCAGCTAAATGAAGATCGACTGATAGCCCTAGGGAAAATCGAAGCCGATAAACGTAAAATGGCTAAAGCATACAATAAACATGTTAAGCCCAAGAGGTTTGCCGAAAGAGACTTAGTTTGGAAAATTATTTTGCCATTTGGGATGAAAGATCGAAAATTTGGGAAATGGTCACCAAATTGGGAAGGACCCTTCCTAGTAAGCCAACGGATCGCCGGCAACACGTATCGACTAATAAACATGCATGATGAAGAAATAGACAGGATTCTAAATGGCAAGTATCTAAAAAAGTACTATCATTCGATTTGGAGCATGCATGAATAAACGACAGCCACAGACCGGCTGCCTGGTGGCACAAAATAAGCTAATTCCCTCCGACGGGAGATGTATGGCTTTATGACAGCCACAGACCGGCTGCCTGGTCATAAAATATAAAGCCATTTCTTTCACAAGCCTGTTGTAAGGTTGGTCACACTGCTCAAGCGAAGAAATGCCATCTCAAGTAGTCAAAGATAATGGCCCATCAAATCTGTGGGGTTTGTTCTAAATTTGCTCAAGAATGCCGAGAGCAATGCTGAAGTTAAAGGGTGGGATATGGATTCCCACATCCAAGTAAACAAAGCACAAAAACAGAGGCGTCGCACATACCCGAGCCCGGCGTTACAGCGGAAATCAAATTTTGATAGTGTGGCGGCATCGGAAGGACCCAAGTGCCTCCATTCGACTTTTGTGACCAACTTCACTCGGTCCAACCAACCCGAATAATGAGCGACCTTAGTCGGCCAAGTACGAAGGTTAGCCGAACAGCGGCCGGTGGTGAACCAGTTACAAGTAGAAAGAAAGTCATGGTTTATCGGGCTGAGGTACTGAAACAAGAGAGAATCACTTTGTTCTGGTCCACCATACGGAGTCAGAACCAATTGTTCATCAACGAAGGCCAAGGCAGGGGTTAGGTCACTATCAGCTAGAATGATTTTTCCTGATCTTCGAGATGAAAAAGATGAAACCATGGTTTCCGACTAAGAAAAGGGCCAAAGATTCGGTGAGAAACCTATGGGGGGATGCCTTTCCTTAAATAACCTTTAAAGGTGCGGCTGAGATTAATTTATTATTTTCAAAAGCACGGCGGAAAATCATCAAAGCTAATTCGTGGTAATGGAGACGCCTCGATTAAAGGAGAAACCCATTTCAAGAAGTAATCATCATTGCATGCACTGGAGACGAGACTATTGAAGTGACATGCGCGGCTGTCAGATTGAAACGATGGCTACTTTCAGATACATCAACTCAACAGTTAAACTCGAGTTAATGTAGGGGGCACTGTTAACACTCAAAAGTAATTTAAGTGTTTAGCCGAATTCAGTGACAACCGAACTGTTCCAGAGCCGAATTTACTCCTAGCCCTCGACTACAAGAACTTCATCGGCTACTAAGGTATCTTAGCCGAGTTGTGAATTAGAGGTACGACTGGGACTCACTCAAATGCAGATGCCTCAATGACCAAATCAAAAGGGTTTATGAACCCCTATAAGCGGTAACGGCCAACAACAGCTAAAAGAAAGGGCCATTATTCGAGAAAGAAGAGTAGAAGGCGAGAAAATTGGAACCACCTACCCCATAGTCGGCCATTGAACTTAGTGGATTACTTGATAGCTGACATGGAGGGGGGGCACGTTGTACAGTTTTTTTTTTCTTTTTTACTATAAATAGAACACATCATTTGTATATAGAAACACACAATCAATCAAACAACTCAAATTTTATCTATCTTTATCATTTCCTTTATTTATCATTTACTTTACTGTATTCAGTTGTATTCATGTTTCTTACCTTTTAGTTTATTCATACCACCACCCTAATGCTTTCTAGAGTAGTTAGGGAACCCATTGGTGGAAATTAGAGTTCCGTTTCCAGCCCAAACCTCTTAAATTAAAGGAATCAATTTATCATCCGATTTCGTCAGTCGATAAAACGGCGAACACTTCGGACGGTAACAAATATCTTTCTTCGTTTGTGTTTTACTTCTATCACCACTCCCAATAACCAAACTAAAGAAGCGAAAAACCTTGGCCATAACAGAAATTAAGATAAATAAATTCTTTATGAACCCTTAAATTGAGAAAATAATCTTTAATTTATCAAATCTCTTTGGTGGCAGAGAATGTCCACAGTAGCTTTTCGCTGTAATTCGGAGCCAACGATAGTAAATATTTTGAACTATATAATCATTTGGATTTGTGGGTTTCATAACTTAAAATCTGAAGTTTTGTTATGCTTAAACTAAAAAGATAACAACATAATGAATTATTAACATGTCCAGTTGTGAAAGATGAAAAAATTTCAGTGTTCATATCTTTAGATGTCAAGTCGTTGCGTAGTTTGGTTGTATTAATTGTGCTATTGTGCTAATTTTGCGGATGATTGTGTTGGATGTTATTATGAGTACAACTCAATATGTCACACCAATAAAATGATTGTGAATTTGTAGTTTCATGGTATGGTAACTGTGTTGGTGGTCTTAAAATTGAAGAAGAAGGTAGAGGACAGAAAATGCAACAAGAGGAGGAAAGAGGAAGATTGGTGGTCAAAAAAGCCCTATTTGTTTTCTTGTACATTTTTCTTTGATGTTGTTTTGGTCTCTTGGTCGATTTTGTTTGTCATTTTTTTTTTCATTTTTAAAAAGCAATGGCAGAAAGGAGGGAGATGAAGGAAAAAAATAAAAATTAAGATAATTTTTTGATGCCTTTCTCGCTCCAAAAAGAGATGTGGTGTACATATTATGTCATGTCAGCAAAAAGAGTTCAATTGAAACACATTTTGTTACTAGTTTAGGTGATCAATAGGAACAATGCGTGCCCGAGAGAAAAATTGTGGTAAATTTAAGGGCCTTCATATACATTCATTGAGCAAGGGGTACCATATGATCTGTTGCACCCGTTTTTAACCGCGGTTCACAACGTAATGACATTGATTCCCTGAATTGATAAATATTGTTAAAACTGTTGAGTAGTCATCATCTAGTTATTTTAAGGTAAATTAGGGCACCTAAATGTTAACCAAATGTTGCAATATGAACCCCGTTTAATGGTCTGCGAAATTATAAAATTTCTAGGTAAGAGTTCTTTATTATCCTAAAAGAAAGGATTCTTTATTATCCTAAAGGGAATGGGTTAGGCACCATTTAAGATCCGGTAACTTGCGATTATCCGGTCAAACTCAGGTTAATCATTATATTAAAAAAATGCATGTTTTAAAAGTATAAAGTTAAAAATGATGTTGCAAGTAATTAATAAAGGATGCATTTCTTGACAATGTAAAGATTTTCACCACTTATTCCTCTTTGGGGAGTATCGCAAAAGCGGTTGTGATTTTTGAGAAATAAATTTCCAGTATAAAATATAAAATCTGAAAAGAGCATGGCCTTTGTTTACGAAGATGTATGCGATTTTTGGATAAAAGCATGCATGTGCAAGACATTATTTATCTGGTGTGTCTGAGGAACCAGATGAATCTGCACTATCTGTTGTAGTAGGTTCTAGTTCCACTATATCCCCTCTAGGATAGGAGAAACATGTTGAGTATCACCTGTAGTTGGAAACACTTTCCCTGGATTGATAGTATCATTAGTGTTAACATTTGCATTAATATGTAACACTTTTCCTGAGTCGTATGCTTGCAACTTAGAGAAAAAATCAGTAAAAATGGCTAAATGTGTTGAGGCATCCTGTTTTTTATCTGTGTGCACGTAAGGTAGTAGTGATTCATCAAAGATCACATGTCTAGAGACATAAACTCTTCTTGTTGGAGAATGGCAACCTCTATACCCTTTATGCAAACTGTTGTATCCTATAAACAAACAAGGATAGATTTTTGGACTGAACTTTGTTGCTACCTTTTAGATATGGAAAACATCTACATCCAAACGCTTTCAAGCTGTTATAATCAGGTTGTGCACCAAACAACTTAACAAAAAGTATTTCCATTTTTAACACTGATGAAGGCAGTATATTAATAAGGAACACAACAATAAAAAATGTTTCTACCCATAGGAATAAAGGCAACTTAGCATAAAACGGAAGAGTTAGCCCAGTCTCAACTATGCGCTTGTATTTTCTTTCAGCAATTCCATTTTATTCAGGTGTGTTAGGACAAGAGATGTGTCTGATGATACCCGAGTCTTCCAAGTTCTTAACAGACTCTGATTTTATGAACTCAACACCTCTATCACACTGAGATATCTTTATGGCCTTTGAAAACTATTTTTCTATCATTTTCTGAAATTTGAAGAGTGTTACACAAAAGTCTGATTTCTTTCACAATGGATAAATCCATGTATACCTTGTATTATCATCCACAAACACCACATAGTATATGATATGCTGAGATGATTCAACCGGAGCAGGACCCCAAAGATCACAATGAATTTTTAATAAAGGTTTTTTCTCAATTTTATTTCTCAAACCAAATGGTAATTTACAACATTTTCCTAACTGACAACTAGAATAGCTAGTAGGTAGTTATTTTCATATAAGATGTGTGTTCTATATGGTAAGTAAGTACTTAACATTAGATCAATATTCCTAAATAATAAAATTATCATAATCCCTTGTGAACCATAAATCCCGCACACAGTTTTAAATCAGAGACATAACTAAAACACAAATAAATTAGCAATAGTAAAAAAAGAGTGATAATAGAATGAATGATAAAGAAGGAATAGGGACACTGTAGATGGCCTTGAGGGATTTTGGCTTGTTTTCTTGTTGGCTGATGTAGTTAAAGAATACGGGATGTGTTGACTCCATGCACGGGTATATTACTAATAGCGTCGAGTCTCGTATTGAGACTCTAATTTTCGCGGAAATTGTGAATTAAGACTCCATTTGCTCCGAGGTGTACATGTAGAAGAAATATACTTCTAATAGACCAATTTTCATACAAGAAACAACTTCAACAATAGGGAATAATGAGGCCAAGAAACAAAATAAAAGCTACAAATACCAACTAAATCAAAGTTAAGAGCTGCCCATATGCTTTGATCCTATAACTTAGAATTACATGGACCAATTAGTGAGACTATAGTCCCTAATGTCATGCTTTCTAAGTGAAATACATTTAGTCCGATTTAATGTACTACAACACATCTAACAGAGAGGTAACAAAATCTTATAGGTATAACTTATCCTAAAACATATTTTTTTCTAGATAAAACACAACTAGCACATAGAGATTATATAAAGCTAAAACTGAATAGGACTCGTTCATATATCTTCAAATAAAGTCATGCTTTTTAAGAGTTTAATGCTTGTAAAAATAAATGTGTCCTAGTAACATAATTTCTACCACATGGGCAGCAGCTAAAGAATACCTAACGTAAGCAACAGACACAGAATAATGATTCAAATTAGCAGCGCCAAAGATTGAGAATAAGCATGTCGGACGTATCCTTTTATGATACAGAAATACACACAAAAAAAAAATGGAAGAAAATTAACAATATTTTCGCACTATATGCAGAATCACAAACACATGAAAAATCATAGAATCGAAAAGAAGAGAAAGATTGCCGACCTCTTTGTGGTGCAGCGACCTGAGGCAGATGTCCTTCAGATCCACCGGACTACGGCCTTACTTACAGATAAAAGAACAGGATAAATCAAAAGATATACCTGCCAAAGCTAGGAGGCGACAGAGATTTGAGGAAGAAGAAAACTGAGCAATGAAAAGTGACTGTAAGTTTGTATTTAGGAAGGCTAAGTAAGAAATAGAAAGTATTTGGAAGCTTAGAGGAGAGATGCGACGGCCAAAAACCTTCCTTTAATAATGGACTCCACATGCTAATATTTATAGGATGAACTTAGGGTTTGCTGCAGGATTTTTAGCAGACTCATTCAATCTGAACGTTTGGACGGACTTTGTTGGCTTCACGTGATTAAGGACCATAGCAGGCAAATGGAGTAGGCAAACACTATCCATGATTGACAAAGCTTGTTGCTTTTCTGAAAATGGAAAGGAAGAGGAGAAAGAAGGATTGCAGCTGTATCAGATGAGGAAATGAGTTTAGGGTTTCTTTTGGGCGAATGGGTTGGGCTTTAGATTTTAGGGGGGATAAAATGGGTTTGAGTTTTGGGCCGATTTGGCTGAGATAGGGTGGCCGGTTGGGCTGGTAGAAGGTTTTGGGTGAGGAAAAAGAAAATGGGTTGTGGGTTAAAATATAAAAAGGGCTTTATTATAAAAAGATGCTTTGCAAAACAATTTTTTTATATTCTTTAAGTCTTTGTATTTTATTACCATTAAAAATAAATTTATACCAAATTGTATTTTTTTCAAGAATGTTTTCAAAAAGTTTTAGGTCATCCTTTACAACTAAGTTATAAATATGGCACGCACATCTTATATGAAAATAATCAGAAAAAGATGGAGTTAATCAAACTTTTAAAAGTCTTATAGCATAATCATTAGAAGTAGCATTATCTAATGTAATAGTCATAATTTTATCAATTATTCCGTAATAATCACAAATTTCATGAATATTTTGTGCAATAAAACATCCAGTGTGCCTATCATCAATATATCTATATGCTAAAATACGTTTTTGCATAGACCAATTATGATCTATCCAATGACATATTACCGTTAAATAATCATTACCGTTAGTACTACGGCCTATGTCAGAAGTAATAGTCATTTTTTTATTAAAATGATACAATGCATAACGTAAATATTGTTGATATTCACTTGCAAATTTAAAAACATCCCTTCTAACAGTTGATCTAGGAAAACCATTAAAAGCAGGATTATATGTTTCTCGAATGTAATGAATAAAACCAGGAAATGAAGGAAATGAAAAAAGGCAAATCCTCCACCACAACTAATTTTGTCATATTTTCCCTATCTTTGTTTTTATCATATTTAGGATCAAAAATTCCTCCGTCGTTGGGTTAATTTGACCATGTACTAGGTCGGAGATACTATGTGAACCTTGTTCCGACTCAGATGGCATTGTTACACCCAATTTTTTAGCCTTGTATTGATTCCACCTAGATGTGTGTTCGCCTTGTACATGTCTCAATAAACCTCCCGTCCCTCCTTGACCTATTCCGGTTTTAAAAGTATAAATATTTTTACAGATTTTACATCTAGCTAGTTGATTCTCTTGGTCCCTATCAAAAAAATGTCATGCAACTTATTTTAATTTTTATTGTGTGTGGCCTCGACTCATACTAGGGGAATATGAGACATTCCAGTTTCAGTTTCAGGCTGAGACTCAGTCTGAGGTTGGGTGCACTAGTAGGTGTGTCATCTAGTGGTTCATCTAAATTAAAGTTTGGTTCATCTACCTCATCATCTAATGGTATATCATTAAAAAAAAGCAGTTTCATCTATATGAGTGAAATCAATAAAATCATCGGGACTAAGAATAGGACTACTAGAAGAAGTATCACTGCCCTTGTTACCCCTACTAGAAGAAGTCTTACCCTTACTCTTACCCTTACACATACCTCTTAATCCTTCCATTTTAATTATGCAAATAAATAATTAAAGATAATGAAATTAAGTGCGATAATTAAAATAAAGTAACAGAAATAATTTAAAGAAGGAACGAAGGTACCAAACGCCGACGTAACGTCGACGTGTAATCGAGGTTGAAAATTGAAAATTTGCTCGATGGATGATCCTCATGCTAGTTGCCAACTTCACTCTCAATTTTTTAACTTTGATATAATATTTAATAGTAGGAAGATTTGTGAGAAAATGAAGAGGAAAATGATGTATTTGTAGTTGAGAAATAGGGTTAAAGTGTAATATATTAACTTAGGAGTTAAAAATAGGGGGTCATAGGACTCCTGTAAAGATTTGGTGTGTAGTTGGGATTTCGATCAAATGTTGGGGTCTCATTTGACTATTTTCTCTTTTTCTGACTTTCAACCTTTTAAGATATGGATTGAAAGAATTATGTCAAAATAGCGATGTTGATCGGACTCTTCAAGAATGTCAATAGGTACATGTCGGATCATTCAAAATTGTGCATTTTTTGAGGATTCGAAATAGGTGCATTTTGGAGAGTCCGAGCAACATAGAAAATAGTGGTGCATTTTCGGAGCACAATGTGAGAAGCACGGGATGTTGGTACGTGTTGCTGGTGATAACATAATGATGTCTCCTCCCTACATTCTTAGCCTGGAAGAAATTGACGAGGTATGTTCCTATTGCTTTACATCTCTCAGAAATATATTAAGAAATCGACATCACATTTGTATTTGAACGTTAGGTTCCTCGTGTTCTTGCTCAATAAGCTCAGAACTGGTTTGTTGTTACATAGCGTGTGACATGAACACAACATCATGTTTCTATGATATATTACGAGCCATTCTTTGATTGTATATTTTTCTTAAACTGTTCCATGAAAACTGAGAAACGATTAAAACCATGATGGTTTTTTTTTTTGCAGTTGATAAGCAAATATGGGAAAGCACTGAAGGATACTGAAAAGAGAGTGGAAGAACTCAAATCCCAGAAGAAGTAAAAGCTCATGGCAAAAGCTTGAAAAATAGTTGGAAAAAAAAACATGCAAGTCCAATTGAAATGAAACTCTATTAGCCACTTTTAGATGAAGAATCTAAATCAATCAGTTAACTAGGCTTATATATCTGATTAGTTTGGATCTGTTTGGAGGATTTATCATAGCTATACTAGTTTTAAGTTGGCTGTCAATCTACATCAACTGTTTTTATCTCTATGAAACTGTCTAAGCTTTGTGAAATCAAGTCATGGAAAAAGACATTTGGACATTTTTCCACTGAGTGGCTTGGGTTGAACTCAAAATGACTCGTCAATAATTCAATCAAAACGGGTCAAATAGTGTAACCTAATGGGTCAAAATGCAACTACAGCCTAAACATTAAGCTAATAATTTAAGAAAAATATATTAAACTTTCACATTTATTTTCAAGAAAATAAAAATAAAAGATTAGGACATGTTGAGTTATGATCCGTTAATTGACCCATCATGACCCAACTTATTTTTATCCAAGCAAACTTTAGACGGATTGGATCATAACCCTTTTACTCATTTGACCCGTTTTGACCCGCCCGATTGCCGCCTCTTGCCAAAAATCATGCCAAGTAGGGTTATTCCAATCAAGGGTATAAGATAAGATATGGGTTCAACCGAACTCCGTAGGTTTAATTTAGTTTTTGTATATGTATTAAAAAGTCTGCCAAATATATATAAATATTAAATTTCAAACCTAGTAACTCAAATATCAATGTATTTTATGAAATTTTCAACCCATAAAGTTCAAATACTGTATTCACTATTCCAATGACTATGAAAGAGGTACCAAACCAAACAAGATATTAATACTGATCTTACAACAATATTGGTTGGACTGGATATTAGTACATAGAAATCAAGATTTGGGTTTCTGTTTATCAGCTTTTCTTCTAGCTCTCCTTTCTCTGGAGCTAACATACTTGAATCCACCACTTTCAGATTCTTCTGAATCCTCAAAGTTTCTCAAAGATTTCTACAATTCCCAAAAATTGTTGCAACTAATAAACACAAATATTCAGTAAGTTATACGCAGGAGCAGAGCTAGAGGGACAAAAGGGTTCATCTGAATCCTTTTAGCCAGAAAATCACATTGGGTATACAAGTTATAATGCTCAGACTCTAAAAAAATGTTGTCGTACAAGTGTCACATCAGAGGCGAAGTTAAAATACTAAGTTTATAGGTTCTAGATTTTAGGAAAAATAAAAAAATTGGGTTCTTGATTTTTACTTTTATTTTTGGCAACAAGGGAAACCCCGCCGTTACCATTCGGGTGCACTCTGGGTAAACCCCGCTCCAATGTAATAGCTCGCAAACCATACAAAAGATGTAAATCGCACTAGGCAAGCCGTGTGACGAGCTTGACCAAGAAACGCATGCAGGTGGTATCGAATCAAGACCTCCCAGTTGGGAGATCCCCTGCTCAACCAACTCGGCCACAACTGAAGTGGCAGTTCTTGATAAATTATTTATGCATATTAAGTGGATTTTTTAACACATATTGTACCAAAGCTATTGAGTTCTGCCAAACACGTAGTCGGAATACTAACTCCACCCTTGTGTCGGATCCTTAAAAGAATTAGCGGATTCTCCAAAAAAGACGCTAGTTTTGGAGGACTCGACACACACTTATACATATTTTCAAGAGTCTGAGCAACATCGTATACATGTGGTTTCTTTTGATGAAAATTCTGGTTCGCCACTGATAAAAGAGTTCAATAAGGAAGAAGACTTGGAAGAAATGTAGAATACCTCTCTAATTTCATTGAAGCTGACTGCATAAAATGTAACAGCAGCTGCTGCTATAATTCCAAGTACTGGAAGTCCTACTTGCTGAATTGCATCCATTATTTTTGTGTGTGTGAGTTTTATTTTTTTGCTTTTCAGCTTCACTTCTGAAGTTGGATTAGATATTCTGATTTCTTGTTTCTCTCTCTCTCTCTCTCTCTCTCTCTTTTCTTTTTTTGGGTGACATAAGATAAGATATCTTTATGTGTAGATAAAGTAAGATAAGGACTTGTAGTGGCCCATAATCCACTTGTAATCTGAGAGAGTGCTTCATTTCTCCTCCTCCTATTTTTTTTTTTTTTGGTTAGAAAAGTCATGCATTTCTCACTGTCTTTTGAAGCTAGTCAAAATATGCTCAAACTTTTCAAAAATATTATTTGATATGTCTGATTCTTTAAATAATATGTATTTTTAAAAGATTCAATACAAATACGATGATAATTTTGAAAACTTTGAGCAATAGTATTTTTAGAGCTATCAAATTTAGTCCATAAAGTAGAATAGTGTAAATCTCCTTGAGGGATTCTCTTATTAATATAATATATATAGAATATACAATTGTAGTCCTAATAGAATTAAGATCTCTATTTTACATTAATTATCTTAATTACACTAAATATTAATTACACAATATATTGTGAATATATATGGAATATATTCACTATCACACCCCCTCATTCGGAGCGGTAGAAGGCCGGACGCTGAGACTAAATATGAAGCCAATGAACAGTTGTCAAGGAAGCCCCTTTGTGAAGATATATGTGTACTGATACAAAGAAGGAACATGCAACACCCTTACGTGACCCATTGCAACCTTCTCACGAACAAAGTGAATATTCATCTCAATATGCTTGGTTCGCTGATGCTGAACCGGGTTATGAGATAAGTAGACAGCAGATACGTTATCACAGTAAACTAAAGATGCCTTACGTAAGGGACAATGAAGCTCAAGAAGGAGATTTTGGAGCCAACATAGCTCAGCAACAACGTTCGCAACACCTCGATATTCTGCTTCTGCACTCGAACGGGAAAGCGTGGCTTGCCGCTTAGCAGACCATGAAATAATATTATCTCCTAAAAATACGCAGTAGCCGGACGTAGAGCGACGGGTGTCCAGACAACCTCTCCAATCGGCGTCTGTGTAGGAGAGCAACATATTCGGTGCGGAGGGATATAAATGTATTCCATAATTAAGAGTGCCTTTAACATACCGAATGATACGCTTAAGAGCTGTAAAGTGAGGCTCCTTAGGAGTGTGCATGAACAAGCATACCTACTGAACATCATACGCAATATCTGGCCGAGTGAAGGTGAGATACTGGAAAGCACTTGCGAGACTCCTATATAGAGAGTGGTCGCTGACCGGATCCCCATCATCCGCACTGAGATTGGACTTTGAGTCGACAGAAGGGGGCATGATCTTGCAATTAGGCATTTTAGGCCTGTAGACAATCTCCTCTGCATACTTACGCTGACACAAGAACATGGCATGTGCGGATCTGGTCACTGATATCTCCAAAAAATAACTCAACTTACCAAAATCTGTCATAGCAAATTTGGACTTAAGCAGGGCAATGATCTCGTGTTTCAGAGTGTCAGAAGAAGCTGTCAGAACAATATCATCCACATATAAAAGAT
The DNA here is from genome assembly GCA_034509755.1 of Anisodus tanguticus. Classification (NCBI taxonomy): domain Eukaryota; kingdom Viridiplantae; phylum Streptophyta; class Magnoliopsida; order Solanales; family Solanaceae; genus Anisodus; species Anisodus tanguticus. Next base: position 5,465,222 of record CM067558.1, read on the forward strand.
GATAAGTCGTGTCAGTACCTCGATGAAATATGAATAGGGAATGATCACTTTTGCTGCACACGAACCCTATCTATATGATGTATGTAACAAACCTCTCATACCAAGCCCTAGGGGCTTGTTTCAAACCATATAGTGGCTTATGAATATGACATACATAATGAGGAACCTCCGCATGCACAAAGTCAGGCGGTTGTTGCATATAAACGGATTCTTTCAAATCCCTATGTAAGAAAGCATTTTTGACATCAAGCTGGTGAATATGCCAATTTTTTCCCATAGCTATGCTCAACACTGTGCGAATGGTGACTGGTTTTACCATCCGACTAAATGTCTCACCACAATCAACACCCTCCTGCTGACCCGTACAATTAGCCACAAGTCTTGCCTTATGGCGTTCAAGCTCTCCATTATATCAGAATTTGTGATGATAAAGCCACATACAACGAATCACATTCACCCCTTCTGGTTTCGGAACAAGATCCCAAGTATGCTGATTGGTTAATGCATTAAACTCCTTACGCATAGCTGCAATCCAATTTAGGTCAAGTTTGGCTAATTTTGGGTTTTTAGAAATGGGCGAGATGGTTTGAGTGGATAGGTTAAAGTAAACTTTTAGTTTAAAAATCTCATGTTATGCACGGGGTTCCATGCGGGGTATGGGGACGGTCACGAGTGGGGAAGGGGGCTGGGAGATATCAGGCCAGACTGGGCAGTGGGATCAGTACTGGGTAGTGGTGACGAGCAGTGTGGCTAGGCGGTGGGATGGGTAGGGGTTGGGTGACGGGTGGGCAGGGAGGATCACGGGTTGGGGTTAGGCAGTAGAACGGGCAAGGGCTGGACAGGTGACGGTTACCGGGTGGGGAGAGACTGTTTGTGGCAGTGTGCCTAGAGTATTTTCGGGCAGGAATGGGGCAGGATTCGGTCAGTTGGATAGGGTCGACGGGACGGCCTGAGGGTGCGGATTTTGTAGTGCATTTTGGACTAGAGGTGAGGTCTCTAAGTCATCAAGGAATTTGTAATCAATGACTAGAAATTTTTAGAGGTTGTCAAATGGGAAAACGTACTCAACAATTGTGACATGACGTGAGATTACGATTTTGTCAGTGGATAACTCATAACACAAGCACCCCTATGGTTCGACGAGAAACCTAGGAAGACGCACGGAGTGGAGCGAGGTACTACTTTATGAGGGACCGTTGAGGCAAGATTTGTGTAACACATAAAACCGAAAATTTGATGGTGATCATAGGAAGGGATCCGACAGAAGAACAATTTCAGTAGGTGTCCTATTTTGGATCGTACGGGTAGGTAAGATGTTAAGAATGTGTTCTTCCATTTTTAATGCATATACCCAAAAGGTAGGGGGAAGAGACGCATGAAAAAGAAGGGTACGTATCATATTGTTAATGGTGCGGAAAATTCTTTCGGCTTTACTATTTTGAGGGGAAGTATGGGGGCATGAGAAATGAAATAACATGCCATTAACCGCATACAAATTATGAAAAAATGAGTTATTGAACTCACTGCCATTATCACATTGAAACATTTTGATGTATTTTTCAAATTGTGTTTTAACCAAGGTATGAAATTCAAGGAATTTAGAATAAACTTGAGACTTAAATTTAAGCAGATAGACCCAAAGGAAGTGAGAAAGGTCAAAGAAAAATACCAAATAATATTTATGACCGAGGTTGCTAGTTATAATGGACGTCCATATATCCGCATGAATGATATCAAAGGGAGATAAAGTAATACTTAAAGAAGACGTAAATAGAAGTCTAACATGTTTCCCTATATGACAAGAGGACGGCTATGCCACATTGATGGAGATATTGCAGCTAAAGCGGTGGGTGGAGTGACATGGGAAGTGGACGTGGGTAGGAAAGGATAGAGGTCCCCCATACAATTGCATCTCGTAAGAAGTCTCCTCGGACGTAAGTCCTTTACAGAAAAACCAAATGGGTCGAAATCAATGGATACGGAATTATCAGTGGCAAATTTTCTAATAGAGATTAGGTTCTTGATAATGTTAGGGGCATATAAGATATTTTTAAGGGAGAAGTGGAGATGCAGTGGTGGAGTTAGTGTGTGGCCAAATCCTTGAATTGGAATGCGATGACCATTTCCGACCATAATAGATTGATGAGAATTTAAATTGCGCAGTTGAGGAAGATTACCAGAATTGTTGGTGAGGTGATATGTGGCGCCTGTATCCATATACCATGTATCATTGTGTTGTTGCTTGACTGATGTGTAGTAGGCCTGGTGTCTGGACAGTGGGTCGGTAGTGCTGGGCTGCTGGGTAGTGGGTTGCGGTAGTGTGCTGGGCCGCTGGGCAGTGGGCCTTGGCAGTGCCCACTGTTGTTGTTAGGCCGATGTGTAGTGGGACTGGCGGCTGGACAGTAGCCATGTGGTGCTGGGCCGCTGGGCAATGGGCCTCGATAATGCCCACTATTGCTGTTGGGTCTGGTCTGGAACGGGACTGGCTAACTGGGCCCAGTGCTCAAACGGTTGCTAAGGACATGGGTTGACCCACTAAGTCGGGTACTGGGACTGCGGCGGAAAATTTGTGAAACCAGTTGTTGAGGAAGATAAAGCGTGGGAAGCTATGTGGGCCGCGGGTAATGCCATGAGGGTATCGGAAATTTATGAGAGAAAGAGGGTGTATACTGCATGTATACTTAATGTATACGGGCTATAAAGAGGGCTGCTTAATTGATATGTGTCTCGGGTGGTGTATATTGCTTGTATACTTGATGTATACGGGCTATAAAATAGGGAATAAGGGGTTGGGTGTTGTGTATATCACAGTATATTAGTGTTATACAGGCTTGTTTTGAAAAGAGGGGGAGAGATGTGTAATGTATATCACGGTATATATGGAGTATACATGTTTGTAGGTAGATGAGAGGCAGTATATCACTAAGGAGCAACGTATATTGCGGTATATCAGTGGTATACATGCTTGTTTTGAAAAGAAATGGAATATATCTGGGGTATAACGATTTGTAGGTAGAGGAGAGGTAGTATATCACTAAGTAGTAGGGTATACATACTGTATATCACGAATGAGAAGTGGTATACGAGGTGGTATACTGCTGTTTTTTTGCCGGAAGAGGGAGGCGAACGGGAGGGGTACAACGACCAAAATAGGGTTTAGGGTAGGGAGGTATTTTTGGCTCTTGATACCATGTAGAATAGTGTAAATCTCCTTGAGGGAGTTCTCTTATTAATGTAATTTATAGAGAGTATACAATTGTAATTCTAATAGAATTAAGATCTCTATTTTACATTAATTACCATAATTATAAGAATGGATCTTGAGACTAACTAAACCCTAAAAGCCAGCTTGCAATGTGAGGATTGTCCAAATCCATATAAGGAGTCCATGCTCCCATTCCATTTTAGATGTGGGACTCTTAACACTCCCCCGCATACCCAGATCTCGTTAACTGGAGCGTGGATAATATAATTTAGGGCTCCAACATCGACGAACAAAGAATTGGAATGAGTCTGGCTCAGATACCATGTAAATAATGGATCTTGGGCCTAACTCAACCCCAAAAGCTAGCTTGCAAGTTAATGATTGTCCAAGTCCATATAAGGAGTCTATGTTCCCATTTCATTTCCGATGTGGGACTCTTAACACATATAACCTTAATTCATTCACTCACAACGAAATTGGACGAGTTAGGTTTAGAAATAAATTCTTGATATGGTCAATTTAGACACAATCCAAAGTAAACCACTGAACATGTATTTTTCACTAATGGTTATATAATTTGTAACTTCTTAAGTTAAGACACTGAATTATTTTTAATATCATTATATAAAAGTTAAAGCGGGTGACGAAAAACTACTAGCAACATTTTTTTGATGAAAAATGACCTCTGTATGAGAGAGAGTGATAAGACATTCAGATAATTTGATGCTCACAAAGTGACAATCCAATTCAATATGTTTTGTGCGCTCATGGAAGACTGCGTTCTTAGCAATTTGGATGGCAGTCTGGTTGTCACAATATAAAGGCACGGAAGATATGTCAGACAAGCCAAATTCAGAGAGTAATCAAGCAAACCAAGTGACTTCTGCAACTGCCTAACTCATGGACATGTATTCTGCCTCATCATAGGATAAAGAGACAATAGCTTGCTTCTTTGACTTCCAACCAATTAAACTACCACCCAAGAAAATGTTGAACCTAGAAATAGATTTTCTACTTGTTGGAAATTTGCTTTTGGCGGGAGTTGCGACCGACCAACTTTAACGGCTTAAACACTAGTGTTACGTATGTTGGAGAATCCGGTTCTTCACACATGCATGATCTACTAAGTACGTAGATAACCGTAGGGCCAATAATCGTAAAATTTCATTGAGAAATGAAAGAGATATTGGTCCACGAAGTGAGGTGTTTGAAGCATGGAAAATGTGGTGTTGTGTTCAATTCTCCCTCATCGGTAGAAGAAGAAATAATTGTTGTGTATATAAGACTCAAAATTGGTTTGGAGTTTGGGACCCCAAGGGGTATCCCATGTGTTTAAAGGAGGGAGGACCTAGATGTGCTTCAGTTCGAGGAAAGCCCACACGCGCGCTGCCGCCGCCCGCCCGTCCGGTTCCGGTCGTCGGTCGTCGGCCTTGGGTCTTAGGCCTTGGGCCTTCTGATATTATCTTTTTGGGCCAGAGAACTTTGCCAGAAGTACAGCTTGATCACAGAAGTCAGTTTGGACAAGAATTCTTTCAGATGTACAGTTTGGTCCCTGAAGTTTCCAGAAAGTCAGAATTTGGACAATCAAAGCAGAAACGCCAAACACTCAATTCAGCCATTTATTTTTGCTGAATTACTCCACCAATAATGGCCAATCCGTTGGTGTCTTCCACCATTTATTTTGGTGGTTTTACTACCTCCATAATGACCATTATTTGGCCAATAATGGCTGTTATGGAGGCAGTTAAACATCACCTCCCTCACCTATATAAACACCCCTTGCACCATTGTTGAGAGACACTTACAATACACGAAAATACACAAGCAAAACAATTTCTTCCTACAACTTCCTTGCATCATTTCATTGCTCAATATTCTTCACGGTAGCTCTTGAGTTTCCTTTGCTCAAGTGTTCCATTGCTGTTTTATCTTGGGAGATAAATTGTCCAAGACGTATTAATGATACATACGGGCAATATTGTCTTAAAGACAGAGTGTCACACTCGACTCAGCAAAAACAGTTTCCAGTTTTCTCTTGTTCAACAATTGTAATTTCAGTTTTGGTTGTGGAATTATATTTTCAGTTCTTGTACGTTTGAGCAGTTATTTGTAATTCCCGTTTCCTGCACCTTGTAAGCCAACACTACTATCAGCACAAGCACCCCAGTCACTATCACAATACACAATGAGAGACATATCAAGAGAAGAGTTGAAAAAAACACCAAAATCAGAAGTCCCTTAGGTACCTCAACAAATGAAATCCTGCCTTCATATGAGGCACACATGGCTGTTGAAGAAACTGACTCATGTGTTAAACTGCAAAGCATATATCATGTCTAATATGAGTAAGAAAAATTCAGTTTTCCAACTAGATACCTATACTCCTCAAGATTAGGAAGAACATCTCCAACTCCAGCCTTGAGCTTAGAATTCATCTCAAGAGGACAAACCACAGAGGAGCAATCAGGTCTATGGAAGGTTGTTAACAAGTCATGGACAAACTTATTTTGATGAAGGAGCACACCAGATGGAGTACAGAGAACCTCGATGCCTAGAAAATAATTAAGGGAGCCCAGATATTTTATTCTGAACTCAGCATGAAGAAAAGACTTAAGGGTAGTGATTTCATCAATGTCATCCACATAGATGGCCAGAAGAACCAGAGAATCACCAAATCCCTACTTAAAGAGGGAGTAATCATTAAGTGAATAGTTGTATCCCATGGACTTTAGACGGATTGGTATTAGTGATTCCAACCAATATTGTTGTAAGATCAGTATTAATATCTTGTTTGGTTTGGTACCTCTTTTATAGTCATTGGAATAGTGAGTTCATTATTTGAACTTTATGGGTTGAAGATTTCATAAAATACATTAATATTTTAGTTACTAGGTTTGAAATTTAATATTTGTATATATTTGGCAGACTTTTAATACATGTACAAGAACTAAATCAAACCTACTGAGTTTGGTTGAACCCATATCTTATCTTATATATCTACCCTTGATTGAAATAACCCTACTTGGCATGATTTTTGGCAAGAGGTGGCAATCTAGCGGGTCAAAACAAGTCAAATGAGTAAAAGGGTTATGATCCAATCCGTCTAAAGTTTGCTTGAATAAAAATAAGTTGGGTCATGATGGGTCAATTAATGGGTATTAGTAGATAGAAATCAAGATTTGGGTTTCTTTTTATCAGCTTTTCTTCTAGCTCTCCTTTCTCTAGAGCTAACATACTTGAATCTATAGCTGGTCAGTGGGCCGGGCTCGGGTCTGGCGGACCGGGTTTGGCGGGGTCGCGTTTGGCGGGACTTGCCCCAGTCCCGTCCCGATCCCGATCCCATCGATTGAAACTTGGACGAGTTAGGTTTAGAAATAAATTCTTGACTTGGTCAATTTAGACCCAATCCAAAGTAAACCATTGAACATGTATTTTTCACTAATGGTTATATAATTTGTAATTTCTTACGTTAAGTCACTGAATTATTTTTAATATCAGTATATAAAAGTTAAAGCGGGTGATGAAAAAATGCTAGAAACATCTTCTTAACACACATCCACGATGAACTTATCATTATCCTTTTATTTTCTTGTTTCAATTTTTGGTACAAGGTCATTCTCAATTAATTCGCAATAAGAACATGAAAATTGAACAATAGACACAAATAGTACTGTAAAGTCATATTATTATTCCAAATAAAGATACAACCACTTCTATTTCTACTTCTTTTTGTTTCAATGAAAAGTAAAATTCTTAATAAAATAATTAACAAAAACTTTATAATTGTAAAAATAAATCGCTCGGGAAAACAATTGGGTCCTTAGAAACAAGCGTCCAACACGCAGCAGCAACACAAGGCAGCAAAACTGCAACATCATACCAATACAATGAAGAGTTTAAATTCTGCGCACTAATAATATAAAAAATACAATATCAAATCACATTTAAAGTAATTATAAGTAAATCTTACTAATTAGTGACTTAGTAAAAATAGTAACTAATTATCATACTAATTATAAATATATTAAACCACAAGTTTTATATTTTTTAATTTACAAAACTCGTACGTAGCGAACACTGTAACATAATTAAGACAGAGATAATATTACTTACCAGCCTTTCCAGAAGCCATCACCTCTGGTCTGAGTTTTGGTCGGGACGGATGAATCTCCGTTACCGTCTCTCGTCGGATAACCAGCCGGCGGCGGAGCAGCCACGTAAGCACCCTGCAACTGCTGTGGATATGGACAAGCAGTACCTGGTGGAGGATAAGTCCCTGCAAAATTTCAAGAAAGTACAAATTATGTCATCTTCATGTTTCCCAAAAAGCCTAAAACTAAGAAAACCACATACTCTAGTAAAATAAAGGGGTGATAAATGGAGACGAATTTAAAATTTAGAGTGTGTTTAGTATGAAGAAAGTCATTTTCTAAAAAGATACGTGGAAAGTAATATATTTAAAAATTAATAGTACTAGTATAAACAAATTGGAGAAAGGAGAGTGCTTTGATAAAATATTGAGTACCAGGAGTAATATGAAGTCAGAAGTTAAAGATAATGGTAAGGAAAATGACTTTCTTGCCTAGGAAGATTTTTTCTTTTTGATGAAAAATGACTTTCGTTGTATTAAACAACAAAAATGGCTTTCTTACGAAAAAAAACATTCTCTTAGGGTGTGTTCGTAATGGAGGAAAATGTTTTTCTAGAAAATAAGTTTTTGGAAAACAAGTCAATTTTTACTTATTTTTTTATATTCGATTGATTGATGGAAATACGTGAATTTTTTTATTTATTTTCTCATGTTCAGTTAATTAGTAGAAAATATTTTTAAGAAAATCTCAAGCCCATCCAACTCACCCCCCACCCCGCCAAGCACCCACCCTCCACCATCCACCCTCCACCACAAACCCGATTCACCACCCACCCTCCACCACCCACCCCAAGCACCCTCCACCACCCACCCCAAGCACCCTCCACCCCACCAAATCCCACCCTCACCACCCTCGAACGCACTCTTCTTCACCCACCCCTACCCTACCTCACACACCCAACCCTACCCCACATCACCGTTCAACCTAACCCCCCACCCGCCCACCCCCATCTTAATTTTCTATTTCATATATTTTATTTTATTTTATAAAAAATGAAATTTATTCTTACCCCCCCCCCCCCCCCCCCCCCCAAACCACAACCCATACACACCAAATTTAATCACACAATTTTTTTATTTTTTATAAAAAATTTATAAAGTAAAAATAAAACATATGAACTAGAAAATTCGGGAGGGGGGTAGGGGTGCGGGACACAGGGAGGTGAATTGGTGGGTGGTGTAGAAAAAAAATTAAAAAATTGTTTTTTTGGAGGGGAGGTGGGGTCGGGTGTTAAAAACTAAAAGGAATTTTTTTAAAATTTTTCGGAGGGTGGTGGGGGTGGGTCGGGGTAGACCAAAAAATGAATTTAAAAACTTTTTAATTTTTTTTTGGGGGGGGGGGGGTGTTAGGTGCATAGGGTGGTGGAGTGGAGGGTGGGTTGAATGGTGGTGGTGTAGTTGGTTGAATACCACTTGAATACTTGTTTTTCCTACTTTCATTAGGAAATTCATCTTTTTTAAGGAACTTATTTTTCCTAAATAAAATATTTTCTAATTTTTTTTATCAAACGAACATAAAAAAAAATTAAAAAAAATCAGGAAAATGTTTTCCTCCATATCGAACACACCCTTAGAATTAGTCATTTTTCCTTATATCAAACAAACTCTTAGAGTAAGTGGATCGAGAATGAATTACGATCTTATTACACACATATATATATATATATTAATTTTTGTCATGTATGTATGTATATATCTTGTGTGTGTATGTATGTATATATATAGATATCAACCAAACTCTTACAGTAAGTGGATCGAGAATGAATTACGATCTTATTACATATATCTATACACATTTTAATTTTTGTCATGTATGTATGTATATATATAGTGTATACATATATAGACAGAGAGTTGTTAGTAATGTTAATTGAACTCATAGCCACAACAACAATAATATATTCGAAAGGTAGAGTTTACACAGACCTTATTCTAACTTTGGAGATAGAGAGATTGTTTCCGGTAGACACTCGACTCGAGGAAAAATAGTTCAAAGCAGTTCAGAAAAGAAAATAACGGGAAGGAAGAAGCTATGTCAAATTATGATAGAAAGCATGACAAGCATTCTGAACGGTAACTACAATAAAATAGTACGATAATCGAAGTACAAGAAGCAATAGATAGTAACATAAATTAAAGACAACAAACTATAGAAGTAATGCTAAGACTACTAACTAGTATGGAAGGATAAACGAGAAAAACCATACAACAATATTCATAAATTCGCGTATTGCGAAGGAATAAAGTTTAAAAGGAATCACCTTGAGACTGGTTTTGATTGTAGTTACTCATGCTAGAAAAAAAAGGATGACAAAAAAGTATAGCTAAAGATCAATAAAGAACTGAGGTTTCTTTTAGATTTCTTGACTTGCAAGATGTTCCTTCCATGTGTGGGTATATATACTTATTGGAGTTTGGATTTCTTTTTTCTTTTCTTTCTGAAGAAGGGTGAGAAAACGAGTTGTTGGATGGAATGAAGGAAAAATATTGTACGCGTAGAAGTTAAAAATTACAAAGCAAAAGAAAAAGTCAAATGGTTGAGCTTAAGAAATGCAGGCCAAACGGCAAAAATAGCACCTTTTGGTACTCTGTTTGGATGGTTGTTATTAGTAATGTATCGTATTATATTATTTTGATGAATCAAAGTTTGGATATATTGTATTGTTTGTCGTCGTTATATAATGTCTTTCATCAGCAATTTGAAGGATAAACCTACAAGAAAAGTAGGGTACGGGATAGAGCTAATATAAAAGGTAGGGTAAAGGATAAAATAAGAATATTAGATAGTAAGCAAAGACAAAAAGTGAAAAAAAAAATAAGATAACGACGCGATCACACCGAATTGGTCACTAAACAAAATGGAACTTTTCATCATTACATAACGATAAATTTAATGGTACGATACAATAAAATTTAAGTAACAATCAAAACAAACATTGTATTTAAACTAACAACACAATACAATACAATAGGTAACAACCATCCAAACAAGCCAAATTCAATCTTAAAGTCGTTTTAGTTAATTAATTACTAGAATTTATTAAGATGGTTCAGCATTTAATTTGCATTAATTAACATTTAATTAATTAATTATTAATTCAAGAAGACAAAATTTCATTTGAATATTGTTAACAACTATTAATCGAAGAGAAATGAAGAAATTCATGTATGGCGGCTAGAGTTTGAAATAGAAAGAGAGAGCATTCTATTAATTCTGAAGAATGAAAAAGAGGAAAATGATTTGATTAGATTACAAAATATCTGGCCCAGTCATATATATAATGACCCGAGCCCATACTATTCTAGTGCTATAAATATTGGGTCAAGCCATGTACATGAAAACTAGGGGTGAGCACGGTTACAGGGTACCCAGATACCCGACCGGAACCGACACTAACGGGTAGGTTCCGGGTAGATATATTATAATAACGGGTAGGGTTCGGGTAGTAAAATTAGGAACCGATCAATGTTGGGTCCGATTCCGATTCCGGCAAATAGAGACAGGGTACCCGGACCCGGAACCGATACCCGGAACCTATAAAATATTAAATATTTTTATTTTTTTTTAGAAACATTTGCTACGGGTAGGTTCCGGGTAGTAAATTTAGGAACCGATCTTTTACCGGGTAGGGTCCGGATAGTTAAAAAATGTTAGGGTACCCGGACCCGCTCACCCCTAATGAAAACTAACGCTGAAAATACAATGGAATATTCATGATATACAAGATATTCCAAATATAAAAATGAATTATCCTATCCTATTCCAACACCCCCTCCTCCCCGCAAGTTGAAGGGTGAGAAAACCCCCAACTTGTGAAGATGCAAATGATGAACAGCTCCAGGCAGAGTCTTGGTAAACATATCAGCAAGCTGAGAAGCACTGGATGTATGAGAGAGTGTGATAAGACCTTCAGATAATTTGATGCGCATAAAGTGACAACCCAATTCAATATGTTTTGTGCGCTCATGGATGACCGGGGTCTAGCAATGTGGATGGCAGCCTGGTAATTCAATAATGTCCCAAGTACCATTTGCATCTAGAGCTTCAAACTCTAATCTCATGACATGCTGCCATTCAGGGACAGCTGCAGCTTAAAAGTAAGTGTGAGGCTCAAGAACAGGTTGCTCTCTAAAAGTAGACAGACTAGAAGCAGTAGTAGAAGTGTGACCAATGTAATGAGGCAAAGAGTAATTATGAAGATACTTAGGTAAAGTGTGAGTCCTAGATAACTGTCTTGAAAGAAGTATAGGAGCTGGAGGAGCATTGGTGTGAGAAGATGAAGAGGAAGGCTCAGAAGATAAGAGAGGAGAGGAAGGTAAATAGGGAATTGAAGAAGGGGAAGGTGCAAAGGACAAAGAAGGAGAGGAAGGTGAAGGGTGTGCTAAAGAAGGAGGAGAAACATCAGCTTCTGTTATGAGTGGTACACATCAAAACAAGCAGAAAATGGAAAAGATGTTGAAGGGGATGTAGTAAGATGGTCAGAAGAATCGGCAAAGGGAAATATGTGTTCATGAAACACAACATCCCTGTAAACAAAAGAAACTTTAGAAACCAAGTTGTACAATTTATATCACTTTTTGGCAAAAGGATATCGTAGAAATACACATGGAACAACTTTAGATTGGACTGTGTCCCTATGAGGCTTAGGAACAATAGAATAAGCTAAACAACCTATAACGTACCTCCAAACTAAGCCATGTTTATGATTCAGGAGTTTAGGAAACCAAAATAGAAAGTTTAAGTTGGAAAACCAATTTCAGTTCTGCGGATTCAAATTGACGCCCGGATTGTACGGACCGTCAAATTGAACCGTCAATTCGATTTCTGGAATTGACGGAATAAAGTGAGATGTACGGACCGTATAAAAATTTACGGCCAGTCGATTCCAACCGTCTCAAAACCTTAGCTTTCACAACTCTCTGAAATATTGCTGAAAAATAGTACGGTCCGATTATACGGACTGGAAAATTATTGACGGCCCAGCGCTCGACTGTCAAAATATTGATGATCCAAACTTAGACTGTCAAAATATTGATGGACGATCAAAATATTGACAGACCATCAATTCTGACTGTCAAATCATTCCGACAACAAACAATATAAATACGCAACTTAGTTTTAAAAATCAGATTTCACTTCTCTCAAATCCTAGAACGAAGGCTCTTTCTTCCCAATCATCTCCTAGACCAAGGTAAACCTTTTTCACGCTATTATATATGATTCTAACGTAATCCTAATAAATTCTAAGTAGAATCCAATGTTCTTAATATAGGGTTTTCAGGATAAATCAAATTCAAGGTTTCAAGGTTCAAGCTTTGGGGTTATTCTTCTAAGTTTAGATTTTTAAGACACGTATTGGAGCGAATAAGGTATGTAGAGCTTCTATCCACGTGTAAAAATATCCATGTTCTTCCCCACGCCTCATTCATCGAGATTAGTGTTAATTACATTAGAATTTAGGATTTTCACCCTAGTTCATGAAAAGACTAAGACCTGTGATTATAAATTCATAATTTTTCATAATTATCACTTTGATTGTTGTGAACTCAATGCGTAATCAATATAGACTGGTGTTTGATATCCACGAGTCTCAGTTTAGAATATTCAGCAGGTTGTAAATTAGTTAAAGCTTCAGTACTCATAATAAGTTCATGAATCCATGTTCAGTAATTCACATCAGTATATTTTAGTATTCCAGCATCATGTTGAGCACCTGTATTTTGGGCCCAAGTCCACAGATATATATTGGGCCCAATGCTATAGATTTTGTATACGTATACTTAGGCCCAAGACCACATATTTGTCCACACATATTGGGCCTAAGGCCACAATTATTATTATTTATTATTTCAGTTAAACATGTGACTCTCCATTTCAGTACAGGAAGTATTCTTTATTATTTTCTTCCTTTTTTAGTATTCAGTTATTTGTTTCAGCTTCAAATTCAATACAGTATCTATTTATTGATCTGGGTTACCCCTTTTCCGAGCACCCCACAACTATTTATTGTTTCAGTTACTTTACATACGGTACATTTCAAATGTACTAACATCCTTTTGCATGGGGCTTGCACTTCACGGTACAGGTGTCGAGTTTCAGGACGACGAAACTGCTCAGTATGATTGCTTCAGTATCAGCTGCGTGGTGAGCCCTATCTCATTTAGGGTGTCAGTATATTATTTCATGATTTTATTTTATTAGTAGAGGTATGTCATAGCCTTGTCCTGGTACACAGATTTACAGACTCATATTTTAGATGTTTCATACACTAGACTAGTTCAGTATGTCAGACATGTCAATATTGCTATTTTCAAACTTATGATATTTTCAGACTATTTCCACAATATACTTTTAGCTTATAAACTCAACAGTTTGAATTACTGGTTTCAAATTATTGTTTTAGTATGTTTTGATGCCCGTATTGATTCAGCAGATATGTGGTTCGTTTGGTCACATGTAGTCAGACACCGAGTTGCCCTGTTTCACCCAGGCCATGGTTTGGGGCGTGACACAACCAAAAGTTCTAAGGTGGGAGTAGGATGGAGTCTTTGAATACAACAATTCAAAAGGACTTTTATTGTGTAACATGGAAGAGGGAAACATATTAATCAAGAAGGTAGCAGTCAAAATGCAATCCCCCCAGAATTTAATGAGAAGGGAGGACTGAAAAAGAAAGGCTCTAGCAGTTTCAAGAACCTCTCCACCAACCTATTCTGTTATGGTGTATGAGGACATGTAGTCTGATATAGGATTCCCTTCTGAGAGAAGAAAGTAGAACCAGATACATTAGACCCTAGCTCAAAAACATTATCACTTCTAACAGTTAAGACGTTAGAAGTAAAATGAGTCTCAACCATTTGGATGAAAGCTTTCAGGAGATCAAAAGCATTATTGTTGGCCCCCATCAAGTGAGGTTAGGTGGATCTGGAAATATCATCCATAATGGTCAAGAAATACCTAGAACCATTGTGAGATGGAGAGTGGTAAGGACCTCAAGTATCAATATGCACTAGTTGAAAAGGAGCAGTAGATTGGATAGAACTTTCTAAAAATTGTAGTCTAGTTTGTCTTGCCATAGAACAAACAGAACAAGGAAAAGACTGAGTAGGAGACAAAATGGATTTAATGGCAGAAATGTGTTTCATTCTAGAAAAAGGGATATGACCAAGCCTGTAATGCCATACAACATCCATTTTATTGATTTTAGTGGGAGTCACATGAGGAACAGAAGATACAAAAGATGAAACACTATTACAAGTGCTAACAAGGGGCACAGAACTAACAACACTTACAGGGGAAAGAACAACATTACATGAGGGAACATAAGAATTACAGATAGAAAAATTATTATTTATGGAATTATGAACATGTTGAATTGATGATTCTGCATATATGGGTGGAAGCAGGAGCTTGTAAAGGCCATTGTCCACTTTACCAAGAACCAGAGGCATCTTCATAGAAGGGGCATGCAGTCCACATAAAATTTTGGTAAAATAAAAAATGCCATCTAATTGCTCAACTAACTTATGAACAGAAATAAGATTTTAATAGAAAGTAGGAATGTGGAGAACATTATGCATAGTAATAGTAGGGAATAAAGTTAAAGACACTTTGTAAGTGACTTTAACTTTGTAACCATTAGAAAGGGTGACAAGAACAGGAAAGGGCATGGCTTGAAGGTCAAAGAGTAATTCTTTGTGAGATGTCATATGGTCACTAGCACCAAAATATATTATCCAAATGAAAGTATGTACTTGAGAGAGCATACATGACTTGAGCAAGACACTTTCACTAATGAGCTTACTAGCAAAATCAACAGAAGCCACAAGGCAAGTAGGAGAAGAAGCAGCCTCTGGTGAGATATGAGTTTGTTGAAGTAACATCAACAATTGAGAATGATGGTCAGGAGTCAAACCAAAAGCACCTAGTGACCCATCACTGACCCAGAACGAGCAGAACTGGAAGAGGCATGATTCTCAACATCAACAGTAGTTGTAGTCTTCTTTGTAGTAGAATTTTTAGTGAATTTGAAACCAGGTGGAAATCCATGTAACCTATAGCACTTGTCAATACTGTGTTCTGGCTACTAGAAATACTTGCAAATGAGGGATGATTTTGAGGTGGAAGAATCAAAGGTGACTTTGGATGGAAAGTTTTGTCTCATTACACCAGCACTAAATGAGGCAGAATCAGATAAAAACTGAGAGGAGGTAGACACTTGTATATGCTTTTCATCATTTAGAAGCACCCCATAAGCAGTGATAACAGAAGAAAAAGGCTTCATCATGAGGATATGGCTTCTAACTTGTACATAAGTGTCATTGAGCCCCATCAGGAATTGGTAGAGTTTCTGATCATCCTCATCTTCCTGATACAGAGCTTTTTCCCCATAATTACAAACTATGGGTCTCCTAACAGAAATGGAGGCAATCTCATCCTAGAGTTGCTTGATCCGATTGAAATATGATGGAATGTCAAGAGAACCTTGAGAAATTTGGGAATACTCTCTTTTCAATTCGAAAATCCTAGAACCATCATCCTTACCATATCTCTCCTCTAATTCATCCTAGATCTCACTAGTAAGGTCAGAATACTCAACACTTCTAGCAATTTCTTTGGATAATTAGTAGATCAGCCAAGACAGAACAAGGTCATTGCACCATTGCCACTATGTAGCTAAGGGTGAATCAGTAGGAGATTTAACTGAAGTTTTATTTATGAAATCGAGCTTATTTCTCGCTGACAATGTGACCAATATGGTTCGTCTCCAACTAGCATAACAAGTTCCATCAAATGGAACAGACACTAGAGAACCTCCTAAAATATCGGACGGTTGAACATAAAGAGGATGACAAGGATGAGTATAATCATCCTTGTGAAATTAAGTGTGAGGAGAAGACGGAATCGCACCAATAGGTTGAGCAGATATCGAATTATCTGCACCGGTATTCATGATAACAATCGTAGAGAAAGCTAACCAACACTATCACAATCGAGTTACATTAGCTATCGAGATCTTAGATACGAAGAAAACCCTAGATTTTCAAACTACAACACCGTCAATCAAAGTATAAAATGAGTCGAACGAAAATACCATCAGTTTCGCTATCGGAAAGTGAACGGCCTTTGTGAAATACACCTCCGATCACGAGCTAGCAAAAATGTCGACTTCAGATCCAATGGAAAACATCAAAACTTTATAAACTCCGGTCTAACTCTGAGGAGGGTAACACCGGTAGATCAAGAATGGCGAGATTTATCAAGATTTACGCTCTGATACCATGTTAACAACTATTAATCGGAGAGAAATGAAGAAATTCATGTATAACGGCTAGGGTTTGAAATAGAAAGAGAGAGAGCATTCTATTAATTCTGAAGAATGAAAAAGAGAAAACTGATTTGATTAGATTACAAAATATATGGCTCTGTCATATATATAATGACCCGAGTCTATACTATCTTTGTGCAATAAATATTGGGCCAAGCCATGTACATGAAAACTAAAGCTGAGAATACAATGGAATATTCATGATATTAAAGATATTTCAAATACAAAAATGAATTATCCTATAATATTCCAACAAATATAGTCTTCATTACATAATGGTATTGACCGGAATACTTAATTGCGGAAATGGTAAGAAAAGCATTTTAATTTCAAACTACTGATTTTTGGTCCGATGTTTATATCTCCTATTTTCGTTGTCCTGTTGAGGATTGGTTGTTGAATTTTTGGCCATCTTCTCGATCTAAGATTATTAGTGTAAGTTTTTTTAGGATAAGGGTTTTTAAAAGAATTAACCTAAATAATGGTTCAACCAATTGCATAACTTATTCGAATGAGGAAAATGAGGATCGAGGAGGGATTAGGGGTTTAGGTAAAAAAGGAATTGCAGGAAATAAAAGTCGTACGTTAATTTCCCTCTAAAATCGCACAATATCATATATTCAACTCACATTTGGACCAAACAGATTCTTTATAAATCAATTCCATGTATTTTAAAAACATTATAATTTTTTTTTCTTTTTTGTCTAAAGGACTCGCTGATGTTGAAAAAAATACAAGTTGTTCGTTAATTGCTCTTTAAAATCTCACAATATCTTCTATGGAAGTAGTCATACTTTGACCAAACATATTCAAAAATACATTATAAATATATTATTTGCTTGCAATGTTGAATATTCAACTGATTAGCAAATGTGTATCATGCATTTACGTGTAGGAGCCAATAATCCCCCCCCCCCCCCCCTCACCCCTCTCAAACCCGCAAATGAAACAAAAAAGAATTTACAGACACCACTAGACGTGTAGGTTTTGAGTTATAATATTGATTACACATAGTTTACACTACCAGAAAAAGGACTCACGGTGACAGTTAAAAACTGTCATCTAAAGGAGTGGATGACGATTTTTGTAAGTGTCATTATAATCACCGTCACGAATAGATGTTGGTGAAGTCACAACATATGTGACAGGCATAAACCGTCACTGATTTGCTCGTTGACTTTGACTATTTCTCACTTTTTTTTAATTTAACCCGGATATTTAAAAATTGTGACGGTAAAATATTTGAATTTTATTAATTTAATTTTTATTTTTAGCGAGAAATTTTTAAATAAATTTTAATTTTAATTAATTTAATTTAAATATAAAACAATTGCGGGAAAATTGAGCACATTTTTTATTTAATATTTAATTTAATTTAATTTATTGTTTTTTAATTTTTTCAATAGTAGTTAAATTGGTGGGAAAATAGCATATTGTAACTAATTAATCAAATCATTTTAATACACAATATTGAAACATTTACGAATTGTTTTACAAAACAAAATGTTCCCAAATGTAACCAAAACAAAATGTTCCCATAAACGGCCAAAGTACAAATATTATCCAACCATCATGAAGGTAGCACAACTTCGGTAGTACGGAGAATCTTTGAAAAATGATGCGCCCACTCAATCCGAACCTCATCAAGCTCATGCTGTGAAAATACTTCTTTTCCATTGTAATGTTAAACACAATAGAGATCAATTAAAATTTCTAATCATAATTAGGCCATTCTAGTGCAACTAGATTCAAATATAATTCAACATGTTAGATCAATTATACTACACAATAGAGATCAATTAAAGTATATATACACAAGTACATAAACAAGAAATAATGTTAGATATTTACATTTTTTTGCAGCAGAGATAAATCATTCATGAGGTCTTTTAATGAAATGCAAGATATAGTAACCGCACTCGTATTCATTAGGCTGTTGTGGTACCTTAAAACAAATTTAACCCAAACATTTACTTAATTGAACAAATTTGAACTTACATTACATACAATTAAAGATCAATTCTTTTTCAAGAAAGCTCAGATGGAACGAAATCGATGGGTTATAAGAAAAAGATAAATTCTTTTTCAACCTTTTTCCCAAATAGGTTCTCATGCCTTCTGATATAAAACCAGTCATACGTTTACTGCAAAATATTATCAGATTATCTACAACGTCTAGATGATGATAGGATAAACGGCTAAATAACAAACTGATGTTTATCTAGAGCACATGATATTAACTTTAGGATTTACTGGAAATTTTAGCTTCTTGGGGTTTAAGCTAAAAGTTCCATCACAATAAATTTCTAAATGCGTAAGTAGGCCGTTTTATTTGTCAGCAACTATAATGTAACTGACCTGAATATGGTATCTCATAAATGTGGTTATTTGATCTTTAGCGTCTCCGTAAAATAGTATAGGATAAACTGAAAGGGATGGAATACCTTTAAAAGCCAGTAACATTCGCAAACGAGCTAAAGCAGATACATGATAGTTGTGTTGAGATCTATCCTTCAAAGCCTAAAAAATCCAAATATAAATTTTAGTTCAATCCAAAAAGGTCATCAAAATAAACAAATCAAAGTTTGGTAACTTATTGGTTCTCTGTTAACATCCTTTTCTTTTTTCTAAAGTTGACTGTAGTACCTGCATAGAAATTTACGTTCACCCCATAACTTTAACCATTTTAACCTGTTTTTTCTCTTTTATAGCAGCATAATGACTTCGGCAGAAACTTACTCCAATAACTTTAAAATGTACATTTCACATGCACCAGGATTGTATTTAACATACTATTCTCATATGTACTAACTGACAATGGAGAAGAGGTGGAGTTCAACAAGTGATAGCAGAAACTCAGAGCTCATTTTACCAAAACAGCAGAATAAAAAAACTAAAAATGAGAACTGCAAGAAAATACAGCAATATACTAACCTGTGTGCAGTGAAATGCTTCAAATGGGAACAAGAGAGACAGGTTAATCAAGTTGCAATCAAGATTATGCTACTGATTGTTGACCTGAAGTTGCTTTGCCCTGATGAACTCCTCTTAAATGTTCCCATATGTTCATGTGAACGCTCTTGTATTCGGTTGAGCTGAAAAGAGAAGGTGAAAAATTGCATTATGTAAAAAGAAAAAGAATAAGAAAACTAGTGCAACACGAAATGTTAGTGACTCAAAGCGTCTAGAAAGAATGCAGATACTATTTCTGTTTCAAAGAAATAATCCCCTTGATTATTTTCATTGATTGAATAGATATATATACAAGTTACAAAATACGAGAATCCTATTCCTATTCTATTTCTAAAACCTTATTCTACCATAATTCTAACTATACAATTATGGTATGTGTATATCCTAAATATAGTAAGAGTATATCCTAATCTAGGTAACAAATATACTACAATATACACACAATATACTTTCCTTAATATACAAATTTAAATCTCTTTTGTTTTGCTGCACTCAATCCCGTGATGGGCTGCGTCTTTGGGCTAAGATCGGCCCACCGCCGAGAGGCCTTGCTGCACTTGCACCGCCGCTTGAGGCCCACCGCCGAGAGGCCTTGCCGCACCGTCGCTTCGCTTCGCTTCGGTCCATCGATATACATGTGATATACACTGCTGTATATTCGGTGTATATCACATGTATATTGCTCGTTTAACACACCCCCGCGATCATAGCGGGCGGTTTTCGAACGCTGAGACTGTCCCTAAAATCTTCAAAGAGAACCGCTGGTAGGCCCTTTGTAAAAATGTCTGCAATTTGATAACGAGACGGGACATGGCATACGCGAACTTGACCCTTTGCAACCTTTTCACGTACAAAGTGAATGTCCATTTCGATATGCTTAGTACGTTGGTGTTGAACTGGGTTACCTGAAAGGTAGATGGCACTAATGTTGTCGCAATATACCAAGGTTTCCTTCTGAATGGGACAATGAAGCTCCAAAAGCAAATTACGTAGCCAACATGATTCGGAGACCACATTCGCCACCCCTCGATATTCTGCCTCGGCACTTGAGCGTGATAGAGTTGCCTGGCGTTTCGCTGACCAGGAGACCAAGTTGTTGCCAAGAAACATACAGTAGCCAGAAGTCGACCGTCTGGTGTCGGGACAACCACCCCAATCAGCATCCGTGTAAGAGACAAGTGTGGATGTAGTTGAAGGATACAAGTGCAACCCATAGTCTAGTGTCCCCTGAATATACTGAATGATGCGTTTGATTGCATTTATGTGCTCAACTCTGGGATCATGCATGAATAAACACACCTGCTGAACCGCATATGTAATATCCGGTCCGGTAAATGTAAGATATCTGAGGCCCCCGCCGGATCGCGATAGCGGGTCGGGTCCTCGTATGGTGCACTTTGCGACACTTAGCTTTGGGTTTGCATCAACTGGCGTGGAAGTGGACTTACAGGATGACATCCCAGCCCTCTCTACGATCTCAGCAGCATACTTTCGTTGAGACAAAAACAAGCCACCTAAATGACGCTTGACGGCAATCCCCAAAAAATAACTCAAAGGCCCTAAGTCTTTCATAGCAAATTCAGAACTGAGCATGGCCATGATAGACTGGCGCAAAGCATCGGAGGAGGCAGTCAAGATGATATCATCCACATACAACAGAATGTAGGCCAAGGACGAACCACGGCGGTAGATGAACAGGGAATTGTCTGACCTGCTATGAGTGAACCCAATAGTTGAAACAAAGTCAGCAAACCTCGTGTACCAGGCCCTTGGAGACTGCTTAAGCCCATATAAGGACTTCTTCAACAAACATATATGAGGATGGTTTGGATCCCTGAAACCCAACGGCTGATGCATATAGACTGTTTCCTTGAGATCCACATGTAGGAAAGCATTCTTGACATCCAACTGATGAATTGACCAAGTCTTTGAAAGAGCCAAGCTTAGCACAGTGCGAATGGTAGCCGGTTTGACCACCAGACTAAACGTCTCACCACAATCTATCCCAACCTGCTGAGTCTTACAATCACCAACAAGTCACGCCTTATGTCAAGTAAATGACCCATTTGAATTCTCCTTATGAGCAAAAATCCACATAGACCTGATAACATTAATACCATATGGACGGGGCACCAACTCCCACGTCTTATTATCAATAAGAGCATTATATTCATCAGTCATAGCATTTTTTCCAATTAGGGTCATTTAATGCGGACACAGGATTGCGGGGCAAGGGGGATTTAGAGACATCAGAATGTAAATTAAAATGTCTTTTAGGTGTAAAAATACCCCGCTGACTACGAGTGACCGGTCTATGACTCGAGGAAGAATTGAGGGAATTTTGGGAATTTTACGGGCTCGGGACGGACGCGGCGGGCGGTGGGCTCCGCGGCCCAAATCGAAAGACCGGACCGTCGGTGGACCAGTTCCGAGTGAGTGGGCCGGACCGGCCCAATTGCCGGAACTGTTCCAGTGGTGGAATTGCCGGGTGTGGCGGTACTGTGGGTCCAACGGGCAGTGGGCCCGCTGGAGGATTTTGGGTACGGGAGACGTCCGAAAAATTCCGAATAATATACGGGAATATTTGGTCATCCAAAAAATTATACGACTTAGGTTCGGGAGTATGAACTTTTGTAAATGGGAATTGAGTTTCATCAAAAATGACATGGCGATTGATTATGATTTTCTTGGAGGATAAATCAAAACACTTATAACCACGATGATTCGACGGATAACCCAAAAACACACACGGGGTAGACCGAGCCTGAAGTTTGTTAATTGTGGTGGATGGGAATAACGGATAACACAAGCACCCAAAAATCCGAAGATGAGAATAAGAAGGGTTCTTATTATATAAGATTTTGAGGGGGGAAGAATATGTCAGACCTTTAGAAGGAATTATGTTAAGAAGATATGTGGCCATTTGTAGAGCATGATGCCAAAAATATGGAGGTATGGAGGCATGAATTAGGAGAGTTCGGACAATGTTATTGATGGAACGAATTTTGCGTTCGGCCTTCCCATTTTGTGAAGATGTATGAGGACATGAAAACTGAAAATTGATCCCATTTTTAGCACAGAAATCCCGGAACTCCCTATTGTCATACTCTTTCCCATTATCACATTGAATATTTTTTATTTCTCTTTCGAATTGAGTACGAATGAACGCTCTAAATTGGATGAAGACAGAAAACACTTGTGATTTATTCGCAATTGGAAACGTCCACAAAAATCTAGGGCTGGCCAGTGGGCCTGGACGGCCCGACCCCGTCCCGAGCCCGCCCAGGTCCCGCCCCGACCCCGCTTTAAAAAAAAAATTAACGGGGGCGGGACTCGAACTCGGGACGGGATGATGTCTCGTCCCGCCAGACCCGAGCCCGCCCCAGGCCCGCCTGACCCGTCCCCGCCCCGACCCCGACCCCGCCCTTTTCCCCCCTTTGCAAAAATGGTCGTTGCACCAACGACCATTTTAGATTATGGCCGTTGGCCAACGGCCATTTTAGGCCCCCCCTCCCCCAACCCCCCTACCCCTTAATATTTATTTTTAACCCACTAGTTATTATATTTACACTTTAACCCAATTTTTCAACTATAAATAACTCATTTTCTCTTCATCTTTCTCACAAATCTTCCTACAATCTCTCTAATTTCTCAATATATCTCTCTACATTGTTTGCTAAATATTCAATTTTATTAATTCATTTGGGAATTGGGAGTGAAGTTGGCAACTAGCTTGAGGATCTTCCATCGAGCAAAGTTTCAATTTTCAACCTCTCGATTACACGTCGACGTTACGTCGGCGTTTGGTACATTTGTTCCTTCATTAAATTATTATTGTCTGTTTATTTTATATTTTTATTTAGCGCTCTTAATTTCATTGTCTTTAATTATTTATTATCATAATTAAAATGGAAGGATTAAAAGGTATGTTTAAGGGTAAGGGTAAGAGTGCTTCTTCTAGTAGGGGAAACCAGGGCAAGGGTACTTCTTCTAGTCATCTTATTCCTACACAGGATGATTTTGTTGATACTCAACATTTTCCTACAATACCATTAGATTTAGACCAGGAGCTATTTTCTGGAACTCAAGAAGACTTTAATTTAGACGATGATCTAGATGATATACCCACTAATGTTGATGACAACACACCCACTAGTGCACCTTCAACTGAAATACCTCATATTCCCCCTAGTATGAGACGAGGTCCAGCAAAACGACCATTAAAATCAGATGCATGGACATTTTTTGATAGGGACGTAGAGAATCAAGTAGCCATATGTAAAATTTGTAAAAATGTTTTAAAATTTAAAACTGGAAAAGGTCACGGTGGGACGGGGGGTTTAATTAGACACGTAGTAAGTGCTCATCCAGCTAGGTATGCCCAATACCAGGCTTCAAAACCGGGTGCGCAAATGCCCGCTCCATCGGGACAAGGTTCACATACTGATACTGTTCCGGACCAAGTACAGGGTCAAATTAACCCTATGACGGGGGGAATTGTAGGCTCTAAATACAATAAACATAGAGATAGGAAAGCAATATCAAAATTAGTTGTTGTGGAGGGTTTGCCTTTTTCATTTCCTTCATCTCCCGGTTTTATTCATTACATTAGAGATATATATAATCCTGCTTTTAACGGTTTTCCTAGATCAACTGTTAAGAGAGATGTATTTAAATTCGCGCATGAATATCAATAATATTTACGTTTTTCATTATATCATTTTAATGGCAAAGTATGTATCACGTCTGATATAGGTCGTAGTACTAACGGCCATGATTATTTAACTTGAACTTGTCATTGGATAGATTATAAATGGTCTATGCAAAAACGTATTTTAGCGTATAGATATATAGATGATAGGCACACTGGTACTTTTATTGTAGAAAATATTTATCAAGTGTGCGATTATTACGGAATTACCGATAAAATTATGACTATTACATTAGATAACGCTTCTAATAACAATTACGCAATTACAGTGTTAAAAAATAGTTTAACTCCATCTTTTCCAGACCATTTTCATATAAAATGTGCGTGCCATATATATAACTTAATTGTAAAGGATGGTCTATCACTTTTTGAAGACATTCTTAGTAAAATACAATTTGCTATAAACTTTATTTTTAAAAGTAATAAAGTACAACGTAGAAAAGAATATAAAAAAACTTGTCACGATTGTGGACTACCTTATAGAAGAATTCCACAAGAAGTATCCACTAGGTGGAATTCTTTATACGAGCAACTACTTGTTGCTTATGACTATAAATTACCTATAACTTTATTTTTTAACTCTCATAATAAAAAGCCAGCTGATATGATTTTAGATAGTGATTGGGTAAAAATTTCCGAACTTATTGTATTTTTAGAGAAATTTTTTCAAGCAACAAAAGAATTTTTCGGTATATATTATCCTACTATTTCAACTATGTTATTTTATATAACTCTAATATTTTTATTACTTAGTGAATATATGGAAAAACCAGCTTATAAGGCAGCTATTAAAAAAATGTTTGTCAAAATTTAAAAATATTTTATTCCTATTCCCTCTATTTATATTATTGGTTCTGTATTAAATCCTACAATTAAAATAGACGGTACTAAATCACTAATTGAAACTATTTACGATTGTATAGAAGTACTACCACCTCCAAGTCCCAAAAATCTAAATCACCCACCACCTATTGAACAAACTAAAGAAGAAGCGGTGTCTAGCGTAGAACACCAATGCAAAAATATATATAGATTTTATCAACAAGAAAATGCTAGTAACTTACCAAAGCTTCCATACCATCTTCTTCATCTTCAACACAACCTCACAAAAGACATCTTTGTTTCGCGGCTAGTATTGAAAGCCTCGTAAATAGAATGTGCGGCCGTACCTCTACTACTAATCAAATTAGCGAGTTGGATATTTTTGTTTTGCGGGGTTCATACCGTATCAATAAGTTATCAATGAAGATGGACAAGAAGACTTCTTTGAAATATTGGAGGGGGAATGAGAAGACCTTTCCGACACTTTCATTGATGGCTCGAGATGTTTCGAACATTCAAGCGTCATCAGCTGCGTCGAAAGCGCTTTTTACGAGCAGATATCAAATAGGAGACCACAGACACTCATTGGCCGGAGACGACTTGGAAATTGCGTATTATTCGAGAGATTGGATACGAGCGGAGCGGAAAAGGTGCGGTCAACCGGAGATCAACGAAGAAGGTGATGAAAACTACAACGAAATCTTAACCGAATGTAGTGGAAGCGACGTGGATCAATTTGACCAACAAATACCAATTCCAACCGAAGAACCACATGAAATCATCAAGCAATTAGAACAGGTTTTTTTGAAAATGTAATTTTTTTAATTGCAATTTTATTATGTAATTTGCAACTTTTGGACAGCACCACAAAGTTGTAATTTAGATTTTAGACAATTGTATTTGTATTACAAAAAAATCATATGTCTATTAAATAATATAAGAGGCACAAAAACAGCCTTGGGATGTTTTTATTACACTATCTTGTTTTGTTTATTGAGTTTTTTTTATACATATGTTATTTAAAAAAAAAAAAAAAAAAAGGAAAACCCGACCGTACCCCGCCCCGAGCCCGAGCCCGCCCCGACCCCGCCCCGCCCCGATACCGACGGGATCGGGATCGGGACGGGACTGGAGCAGGTCCCGCCCAGACCCGACCCCGCTAGGCCCGCTAGACCCGACCCCGACCCCGCCAGACCCGAGCCCGGCCCACTGGCCACCCCTACAAAAATCTAGAATAATCATCTAAAAAGAGAACATAATATCGATGACCCAATGAACTGAGAACAGGAGATGTCCATAAGTCACTATGAATAATATCAAATGGCATTGAAGTATGAGAATTGGAGTCTACAAATGGCAACTTAACAATTTTTCCTAATGAACAAGACTGACAAAGTGGAGTACGACTCGTACCCTTACAGGAAATAAAGCTATTTTTATCTAAAACTGATAAAATAGAAGATCCCGGATGACCCAGACGAGCATGCCACATGGAAGGAGAGATGGCTGCAAAGGCTGATGGCATGGTTTGACTCGATGAACTGAAACCAGGCATGATAGGATACAGATCCCCCTACTATCACACCTCATGAGATGACTCCCCATCTTGAAATCCTTCACAGAAAAACCAAAAGGATCAAACTCAACGGAAACTGAATTGTCAGTAGTGAACTTCCGGATAGACACTAAATTTTTAATCAATTTAGGAGCATGTAAAGTATTTTTCAAGAGAAGGGGTGGATTAGGGGGAGACAACGTTTTCTGACCATAACCCTGAATTGGAATAGAGTCGCCATTACCAACAATTATACCCCGAGGGGTGCTCAAATTAGAATAAGAGGAGAGAGTACCTGATTCGGAAGTCATGTGAGTAGTTGCCCCGGTGTCCATGTACCAATTTGGGTCCGGTTGAGTCAACCCCAACGTGTGCATCGCGGCCTCGATATCAGTCTGAGTGGGGCCTGCTGCATGATGGGCTTGCGGAGGACGGGGCCCAAGAACTCCTGTCCGTGATGGTGCTGGGCCGTAGCCGCTGGAGTTGCTGCTGTTGGGCCACTGACCAGTGGGCCGCCACTGCTGGGCGTTGGGCCTGGACTGTTGGCCAGCCCACTGGCCACCCCCACTGCTGGGCCCAGGGGGTGGTGGGACACTGTTCACTGGATGGGACCCACCGCCTGCTTGCTGACTACCGGAACAACCACTAGAACCACCGCGTTTGCCCCCGCGGTTTTTGTTATTGTTCTTTCGATTATTCTTGCCGCCACCATTGTTATGGTTTTAGCCCGAATTATTAACAAAACCCGAAGGACTAGGAGAGGACGCCACCATGGCGACTTGGCTTGCTCCGGTAGCCGCCTTTTTAGCAAAACCGGCTTCTTCCAACGTAAGCATGGAGCAGGCTTGATAGAAGTCGGGAAGAGGGTTTCTTTGGCGAAGGAGAGTTCCAACCCCATTATAGGCCTCCGAAAGACCGGCAACCAACTGTAGAACTAGACGATTGTTTGTTATTGGTGCGCCAACATTACGGAGTTGATCCGCCAACTCCTTTAGTTTCTTGCAATATGCAGAAACGTTCGAAAATTCGTCCATTCGAATGAGAGAGAATTCCTGCTCGAGTGTGACGACACGTGAATGTTGGTTGTCTTGGAATATGTCACGCAATCTATTCCATGCAGCCATAGCCGTGGTATCCGGCTCAATAATCGTCTGTAGAAGGTCCACTGAAATAGTGGCGTAGATCCACCGGAGAACGGTAGCATCAAGTGTAATCCATAACTCAGGATCCTCCGCAGGAAGGGGTCTAGCGGGAGGAATGATGTGATTAAGAACTTGATAAGAGATAGTGTGAATTTTAAACAACTCCGCCCACGTCGCATATTGGATGTTTTCCATCTCAAGGACAATAGGGATACTGCTCTTGATATTAGAAACTGTGAGGGCAGGGTGATAATTGTTCTTAGACATATTGAAAGAACAAAGAAGGAGGGGAATTTTAAGAGAGGTTTGTGAGAGCGGAAGATGAATTTTTTTGGAGAGAAAACCCAGGGGGGGGGGGGGTTCTCGGCCACAAGGAAGACAAAAGTTGAGAGAAAAACTTTTGTTTAGACCTAGTCTCTTGATACCATGAAAGAAATAATCCCCTTGATTATTTTCATTGATTGAATAGATATATATACAAGTTACAAAATAGGAGAATCCTATTCCTATTCTATTTCTAAAACCTTATTCTACCATAATTCTAACTATACATTTATGGTATGTGTATATCCTAAATATGGTAAGAGTATATCCTAATCTAGGTAACAAATATACTACAATATACACACAATATACTTTCCTTAATATACAAATTCATCTCTCATGTTTTGCTTTGCACTCAATCCCGTGATGGACTGCGTCTTTGGGCTAAGATCGGCCCACTGCCGAGAGGCCTTGCTGCACTGCTGCTTGTTGCTTCAGTCCACTGATATACATGTGATATACACTTATGTATATTCAGTGTTTATCACATGTATATTGCTCTGTTTAACACTGTTAACTCGGGTCCAATGTTACAAGACATTTTAACCAGCATGTCAACGTAGAAGAATCAATTTGATGTGATAAAGTGGTCCATAAATCAAAATCAGCAGACTTGTAGGAAACCTCTTCAGTCAATTTCTAATGGAATCACAATAAATACATCAAACAACAATTTGCCTATTCATCAATTATACAACTTAATAACTTTGTACTATAGAAATATAAAACTAAGGCCACTATACCAATCCATTCTCATTAGCAAAGAAAAGGCCGCCACCAAATTTCACTACAGAAAGATGAAAAAGAAAATAGCTAAGTCCACACACATACACACCAAATTACAAGATATAGTTTTTATTGTTTACTGTTTAAGTAATTATTACAATTTTGAAATCATACATGAACAAGTAATAATAAAGCACATAAACATATTGATCAAATATGTTAACCATTTAGCTGCTTTCCAATGAGCAGCTCAAAAAGAAAACTTCATGAAAGAAAAACAAAAGCAAAGTGACCAAGATTCAAAAGAGAAAGAAACAACCCAATAAAAGCAAACCAACCAGATTATCATTCCTCTCTGTTAAACAGAGTCCAGCAGCAGCAGGCCCAACTGGGCCTCTCGGCAGCCCAGCAGGCAGCAACCCCAGCAGCCCAGCACGTCCAGTTGCTGGTAGCCAAAACAGTTGCCAAATCTTTAGTATTAAGGAAAGTATATTGTGTGTATATTGTAGTATATTTGTTACCTAGATTAGGTTATACACTTACCATAATTAGGATATACACTTACCATATTGTATAGTTAGAATTATGGTAGGAGAAGGTTTGTAACTTGTATATATATCTATTCAATCAATGAAAATAATCAAGGGGATTATTTCTTTCATGGTATCAAGAGACTAGGTCCAAACAAAAGTTTTTCTCTCAAACTTTTGCCTCCTTCTTGGCCGAGACCCCCCCCCCCCCTCCTCGGGTTTTCTCTTCCAAAATTTCGTCTTCCGCTCTCAAAAACCTCTCTTAAATTTCCCCTCCTTCTTTGTTCTTTCAATATGTCTAAGAACAATTTTCACCCTGCCCTCACGGTTTCCAATATCAAGCTAAGTGTCCCTATTGTCCTTGAGATGGAAAACGTCCAATATGCGACGTGGGCGGAGTTGTTTAAAATTCACGCTATATCTTATCAAGTTCTTCATCACATCATTCCTCCTGCTAGACCCCTTCCTGCGGAGGATCCTGAGTTATGGATTACACTTGATGCTACCGTTCTTCGGTGGATATACGCCACTATTTCGGTGGACCTTCTACAGACGATTATTGAGCCGGATACCACGGCTATGGCTGCATGGAATAGATTGCGTGACATATTCCAAGACAACCAACATTCCCGTGTCGTCACACTCGAGCAGGAATTCTCTCTCGTTCGAATGGATGAATTTCCGAACGTTTTTCGCATATTGCAAGAAACTAAAGGAGTTGCGAGATCAACTCCGTAATGTTGGCGCACCAGTAACAAATAATCGTCTAGTTCTACAGTTGGTTGCCGGTCTTTCGGAGGCCTATAATGGTGTTGGCACTCTCCTTCGCCAAAGCAACCCTCTTCCCGACTTTCATCAAGCTCGCTCCATGCTGACATTGGAAGAAGCCGGTTTGGCTAAAAAGGCGGCTACCGGAGCAAGCCCAGTGGTCATGGTGGCATCCTCTCCTAGTCCTTCGGGTTTTGTTAATAATTCGGGCCAAAACCATAATAATGGTGGAGGCAAGAATAATCGCAAAAATAACAAAAACCGCGGGGGCAAACGAGGCGGTTCAGGTGGCGTTAATCAACAGACGGGCGGTGGGTCCCATCCAGGGTACAGTGCCCCACCACCATCATGGGCCCAGCAGTGGGGTCAATGGCAGTGGCACCCGCATCCTCCCGGCCGGTTTACGCCGCGGCCGGTGGGGCTGGCCAACGATCCGAGCCCAATACCCAAAGCATTGGCGGCCCCCGGCCGCGTGGCCCGAAGAACGGCAACCACGAAGCGATTCTGCCCAGTTCCAGCACGGCCAGGCGTCCTTGGGCCCAGACCTCCGCAAGCCCATCATGCAGCAGGCCCCACTCAGACCGATATCGAGGCCGCAATGCACACGTTGGGACTGACTCAACCGAACCCGAATTGGTACATGGACACCGGAGCCACTACTCACATGACTTCCGACTCAGGTACTCTCTCATCTTATTCCAATTTGAGCACCCCTCGGGGGATAATTGTTGGTAATGGTAGTTCTATTCCAATTCTAGGGTATGGTCAGAAAACGTTGTCTCCCCCCAATCCACCACTCCTCTTGAAAAATACTTTACATGCTTCTAAATTGATTAAAAATTTAGTGTCTGTCCGAAAGTTCACAAATGACAATTCTGTTTCTGTTGAATTTGATCCTTTCGGTTTCTCTGTGAAGGATTTCAAGACGGGGAGTCATCTCATGAGGTGTGATAGTAGGGGGGATCTGTATCCTATCATGCCCGGTTTTAGTCCATCGAGTCCAGCCTTGCCGTCCACTTTTGCAGCCATCTCTCCTTCCATGTGGCATGCTCGTCTGGGTCATCCGGGATCTTCTATTTTATCAGCTTTAGATAAAAATAGCTTTATTTCTTGTAAGGGTACGAGTCGTACTCCAATTTGTCAGTCTTGTTCATTAGGAAAAATTGTTAAGTTGTCATTTGTAGACTCCAATTCTCATACTTCTATGCCATTTGACATTATTCATAGTGACTTATGGACGTCTCCTGTTCTAAGTTCAGTGGGTCATCGATATTATGTTCTCTTTTTAGATGATTATACTAGATTTTTGTGGACATTTCCAATTGCAAATAAATCACAAGTATTTTCCATCTTCATCAAATTTAGAGCGTTCATTCGTACTCAATTCGAAAGAGACATAAAAAATATTCAATGTGATAATGGGAAAGAATATGACAATAGGGAGTTTCGAGATTTCTGTGCTATTAATGGGATCAATTTTAGGTTTTCGTGTCCTCATACATCTCCACAAAATGGTAAGGCCGAACGCAAAATTCGCTCCATCAACAACATTGTCCGAACTCTCTTAATTCATGCCTCCATACCTCCATATTTTTGGCATCATGCTCTACAAATGGCCACATATCTTCTTAACATACTTCCTTCTAAAGGTCTGACATATTCTTCCCCCCTCAAAATCCTATATAATAAGGATCCTTCATATTCTCATCTTCGGATTTTTGGCTGCTTGTGTTATCCATTATTCCCATCCACAACGATTAACAAACTTCAGGCTCGGTCTACCCCGTGTGTGTTTTTGGGTTATCCGTCAAATCATCGTGGTTATAAGTGTTTTGATTTATCCTCCAAGAAAATCATAATCAATCGCCATGTCATTTTTGATGAAACTCAATTCCCGTTTACGAAAGTTCATACTCCCGAACCTAAGTCGTATAATTTTTTGGATGACCAAATATCCCCGTATATTATTCGGAATTTTTCGGACAACTCCCGTATCCAAAATTCCCCAGCGGGCCCACTGCCCGCTGGCCCTGATAACGTCACTCCCTATTGCTCCAGCCACCGGAGCAGTTCAGTTATTGGGCCGGTCCAGCCCGGTTCAGGAACCGGTCCGTAAACCGATCCTAGCTGTTGTACCGATTTGGGCAAGCGGCGAGCCCCCGCCCTGCCGGCAGATCCATCCCGAGCCCAGAAAATTCCCAAAATTTTCTCAATTCTTCCTCGAGTCATAGACCGGTCACTCGTAGTCAACGGGGTATTTTTACACCTAAAAGACATTTTAATTTACATTCGGATGTCTCTAAATCCCCCTTGCCCGCAATCCGTGTCCGCATTAAATGACCCTAATTGGAAAATTGCTATGACCGATGAATATAATGCTCTTATTGATAATAAGACGTGGGAGTTGGTGCCCCGTCCATATGGTATTAATGTTATCAGGTCTATGTGGATTTTTGCTCACAAGGAGAATTCCGATGGGTCCTTTGCTCGACATAAGGCGCGACTTGTTGGTGATGGTAAGACTCAGCAGGTTGGAATTGATTGTGGTGAGACGTTTAGTCCGGTGGTCAAACCGGCTACCATTCGCACTGTGCTTAGCTTGGCTCTTTCAAAGACTTGGCCAATCCATCAGTTGGATGTCAAGAATGCTTTTCTACATGGTGACCTCAAGGAAACAGTCTATATGCATCAGCCGTTGGGTTTCAGGGATCCCAACCGCCCTCATCATGTCTGTTTGTTGAAAAAAATCATTATATGGGCTTAAGCAGTCTCCACGGGCCTGGTATACACGATTTGCTGACTTTGTTTCGACTATTGGGTTCACTCACGCAGTCGATAATTCCTTGTTCATCTATCGCCGTGGTTCGTCATTGGCTTATATTTCGTTGTATGTGGATGATATCATCTTGATCGCCTCCTCCGATGCTTTGCGCCGTCTATCATGGCCATGCTCGCCCGAGTTTGCTATGAAAGACTTAGGACCTTTGAGTTATTTTTTGGGGATTGCCGTCAAGCGTCATTCGGGTGGTTTGTTTCTGTCTCAACGGAAGTATGCGGCCGAGATCATCGAGAGGGCGGGATGTCATCCTGTAAGTCCACTTCCACGCCGGTTGATGCAAACCCAAAGCTAAGCGCGCGCAAGCAGGTGCACCATACGAGGACCCGACCCGCTATCGCGATCTTGCGGGGCCCTCCAAAGTATCTTACCTTTACCCGGACCGGATATTACATATGCGGTTCGGCAGTGTGTTTATTCATGCATGATCCCGAGTTGAGCACATGAATGCAATCAAACGCATCATTCGGTATATTCGGGGGACACTAGACTATGGGTTGCACTTGTATCCTTCCTCTACATCCACACTTGTCTCTTACACGGATCGATTGGGGTGGTTGTCCCGACACCGACGGTCGACTTCGGCTATTGTATGTTCCTCGGCAACAACTTGGTCTCATGGTCGGCAAAGCGTCGGGCAACTCTATCACGCTCAAGTGCGAGGCGAGAATATCGAGGGTAGCGAATGTGGTCTCGAGAATCATGTTGGCTACGTAATTTGCTTTTGGAGCTTCATTGTCCCATTCGAAGGCAACCTTGGTATATTGCGATAACATTAGTGCCATCTACCTTTCGGGTAACCCGAGTTCAACACCGGCGCACCAAGCATATCGAAATGGACATTCACTTTGTCCGTGAAAAGGTTGCAAAGGGTCAAGTTCGCGTATGCCATGTCCCGTCTCGTTATCAAATTGCGAGACATTTTTACAAAGGGTCTACCGGCGGTTCTCTTTGAAGATTTTAGGGACAGGTCGGCGTTCGAAGACCGCCCGCTATGACTGCGGGGGTGTGTTAAACGAGTCCAAGAAGAAGAGCCCAAGCTGGGCCTCTCGGCGACCAATGCGTAAAGCAAGCAACCCCAAGAAACCAAAGCACGTCCGATTCTTTGGTAGCCAAAAAACATTGCCAAATCTTTAGTATTAAGGAAAGTATATTGTGTGTATATTGTAGTATATTTGTTACCTAGATTAGGTTATACACTTACCATAATTAGGATATACACTTACCATATTGTATAGTTAGAATTATGGTAGGAGAAGGTTTGTAACTTGTATATATATCTATTCAATCAATGAAAATAATCAAGGGGATTATTTCTTTCACTCTCATGACGACAAGTCTGTTTATTGACGGAGGGTGCCGATATAGGGGAAACTCAGTCCGATATAGTCTCTGATATCTACGTATTCAAGTTGTGCATACTAGAAACTCCACATGACACATGGAATTTATTTTCATTCCTCACTCTTTATCTGTGTTAGAACTTATATTGATAATACACGCCTTACTAATTTGTGTTTTTAGTGCAGACATAAGTCATACACAACTCAGTTAATCAATGAATTAGTTTTCTAAGAAACCTAATTAGAATAACCTATCTCTACAGTGACAAGTTAATAATAATAAGTTCATTAAAGTTTACACATACTCTTAACAAAAAAATAAGAACAACAAATGGAAATTGACATCACGTAGATGCAACCAAGATTTTACCATATCTTTGTCACGAGATGATTGAGCATTTTTTTGTCTAGTACTTCCTATGTTGAATACATGAGAAAAGAAATGATACAATGATCAAAATAGTGAACCTATAGTAATTGCTCTTCATGTTTAAATTCCTATAAGGAAGAGTAAATTCTTCGGTCAAACCAGCATGAAAATTTGATCATCGACACCAAATACTTAATAGTTTTTCATCCATCATTTTATTACCATTATAGATTAAATAGCACACATCATTAGGCAAGAGAAACAAGTGACAAAAAGGAAAATAAATATTTACCTCAAAAAAATCAATTACCATCAATGAGTTGCAACTGGTTACTATAAGTGGTTTCAATTTCAAGTGTGCTATTATATTGATTTTGTTATTCCTCAAGATGCTGTAACTAATGAGCATATTGTCATCAAATCTCAGCATAGATGCAGGGTTACAGAATTTCGGTTAAGATAAATTTAATTTCAGATACTCAATCTACAGTTTATAAATCCAATTTCCATGAAATACAAAAAAAAGATACAAAGTAATATGGAGAACTCACAGAGTCTGCAACTGGTATAAGTTAAAATGTTCAGCTGGAACTTATCTCTGAAGTCCTCTGGTTTCCATTCCCCTGCCAATACATGGTCATTTATTAAGTTATATATTTTCTAGGAATTGAATTCATAAAGATGAGAAAAATGTTCAAGTGTTAGGAAAGTGCACTCTTGTGCCTTGACTAATGAAAGAGATTCCAAATTGTTAGAGAAAGGTAGTTAGTTAAGTTACAAAGTTGGTTATGGAATTAGTTAAGACGTTAGAAGTAGTTAACAAAGAAGGGGTTTTAGAATATTCTAGAATAATGATGTTGTATAAATACATATGTATATATATCATCATTTTTATTATTATTTGCATTTTTATTGTCATATGCATTTATATCAAAATCATAATTTTTATCCAAATATTATATATTATTTTTATTAGTTTCACAAAACGACATCGCATTATTATTTTTTATTTAGCACCAAGCATTTTGCAAATACGATATTTTTTATTATATTGCCATCTTTACAATTTATAATTTTTGCAAAGCTTTTTTATTTATTTATATATAATAAAATCCTTTTTATATTTTAAACCTATAACTCATTTCAACCTTTCTTATATCTTAACCCAAAACAATTTCCACCAAAACTAAAACCCATTTTAAAGGGGCAGCCCATTTGGCCACCCCATTTTCGGCCCACAACCCCTTTGCCCAATCCCTCTTTTATCCCCTACTCGCGGCCCAATTTGAACCGGCCCAATACCCAAGCCCCCATTTATTTCCCTTTTCCCTAAACCAAACCTAAAAAGAAAACCCTTTTCTCTCTCAACCCAATCGGCCCAATCTCCAAACCCATCGCCCCAGCCCAACAACCATTTTCCCTTTAATTCCCCCCAAGCCAAACCGGGCAACCCGCAAGCCCAACCCATCATCAGCCGAACCCGCGGCCCAATTCCCTTTCCCCCTTTCTTATTTCGACCCACCCAACCGAAACCCCACCAAGCCCAACCCGAAAGCCCACTCGCCCCATTCCCCTTTATTTCCCCCCTAAACCTAAACTTAACAAAAAAAAAGGCTTCACACCAAACAAAAACCCTAGCCTCTCTTCAACTCTCCTTTTTTTCCTCACCCGTCTCCGACCCACACCCGCAACCCGAAACCCGCCGGACACCACCTACGCCGCACCCATCACTTTACCCATACCTACACCCCCAAAAACTCGCGATTTCAACCCCTAAAATCCGCAACCTTTTGCCCCTTTGTTTTGATTTCAAACTCGATTTTTAGGGGGAATCCATCTATATAAACCCCATTTGTTCACTGTTTTTTCGGTCGGGGATGGAGGTCATTTTGTTGGTGGTTTCCGATCGATTTTGTTGGTTTTATTTCCGGCCAATTTTTGTGATTCTATTTTTCGATCGTTGTTTTGGTTGGGTTCTCTCGGTCAGAGTTCTGAAAATCAAAATCAAGAACAATCCGGGTCGAGTCTTCTCTCTGCTTTGGTTTGAAACCGGTGCCAAAAATCCAAAAATAAGGTCGGTTCTTATGTGATTTATTGTTAATGATTACCTTTTTACCTTTGATTGGTTATCTGGAATTGTAATTAAACCAAATGTGTTTCTCGGATTCGACCTTGTTTTCCGATAAGGTCACGGTTCCGGTCGGGTCGGGCCAGAATTCGGGTTGAAACATTCGATTCGGGTCGGGTCACTGATCCGGGTCGGGTCGACCTGGTTTGAATAAATTTCCAGATTTTGTGTTTTTATATTTTGTTGTTGGTTATCTGAAATTTGGAAAGAAATTGATTCAGGTTTAAATGTCCTATTCGGGTCGGGTCACTGATCCGGGTCGGGTCGATCCGGTTTGGTTAAATTTTCCAAATTTTATGTTTAATATTCCGTTTTTGGCAATTTGAAAATCTGAGAAAAATAGATTCGGGTCGGGACCTGCGATTCGGGTCGGGTTTGTGATTCGGGTCGGGTATGTGATTCGGGTCGGGTCAGCCCGGGTCAAGTAAATTTCATTTTTGTGTTTTTTTGTATTTTGTTGTTGGTTATCTGAAAATTCCAAAAAAAAAAGGTGTTCGACTCCGGGTCGGGTCACTGTCGGTCTCGGGTCAGATTTTTCAAAAACATTCTGAATCCTGCTTCGGTCTGAAAATCTCAGAATTCGGGTCGGGCATTGTTTTGCGAACTGTTGCTGATTTTGGCATTTAACATCCGTGCACGGATTGTCTTTATTGTTTTATTGCTTTGAATAAATACTGCATTTAGGCCAATGAAATTGAATTCGAGGTCGCGTCTCTTCAGAAATCAGTTCTGTTTCAGTCTGCTTCTGTTTCAGTTTTGTTTTGAATTTACTGATTTCTGTTTCGGTATTGTTTTACTATTTTTAACTAATACTGCATTTAGGCCAATGAAATTGAATTCGAGGCCACGTCTTTTCGGGCATTGCCTTTCTGTTTCAGTTCGCTGCCTTGGTTTAATTTTGTTGATTTGAACACGATACTACATTGGCCGATGAAATTGAATTCGAGGCCAAACTTTTTTTGTTTCTCTGTTTTCAGGTTACTGTTTTTGGCATTTAAACATCCGGGCAAAGGATATCTTACTGTTTTACTGTTTTAAACTTTAATACCGCATTTAGGCCGATGAAATTGAATTCGAGGCCACGCTTTTTTTCGTTTCTCTGTTTCAGTTTACTGTTTTTGGCATTTAAACATCCGTGCACGGATTGTCTTACTGTTTTACTGTTTTTAACCAATACTTCATTTAGGCCAATGAAATTGAATTCGAGGCCGCATCTTTTCAGTTTGCTTCTCTGTTTCAGTTTGCTTCTGTTTCAGTTTGCTGTTTTTTGATAATTTACTGATTTCTGTTTCGGTATTATTTTACTGTTTTTAACTAATACTGCATTTAGACCAATGAAATTGAATTCGAGGACGCACCCCTTCGAAAATTGCCTCTCTCTTTTCTGCTTACTGCTTTGATATATTTTTGTTGATTTGAACACGATACTACATTGACCGATGAAAAAATATCTGTCGATTTTTTTAGGCCTCCACAGTTGTAAAGACGGAAAATAAAACTTTTGGGCAAGGATGAAACTTAAATCTTTTTCTTATTTCATCCGAGAGATCACCATGTTAGTAGGCGAGGCAATTAAAATGACCACCGAGTCATATGTTTGCAGTCACGACGTGATTAGAATTATCTTTCTGTTCCATCCGAGAGACCAACATGTTTAGTAGGCGAGGCAATTAAAATGACCACCGAGTCATATGTTTGCAGCCACGACGTGATTGGAATGGTCTTTTCAAAATTTAAGTCTCAGCCCTCCGTGATCAAAACATTCTTGTTTTGAATACGGATCCGAAGTATATTTATATTCAATTATTTCTAACCGTTTGTTCTTGACAGCTTGCAAGGGATAAAGGCAAAAATCCCTCGGAGATTATTTATTTTGTTGTTTTTTTTTACTTTCTTTAAATTCAGCTTTATTTCATTCTGTATTGTAATATTATTGTACTCGTGAAATTATTGAAATGTTTAGAATATGTAGACATAGAATTATTAATAGGGTAGTCTAAAATTGGAAACTCATCGCTAATTTATTTATTTTTAGGCTCGGTTAGTTTAAAAATTGAAAAAAAATCGCTAGGTTATCTATTCTTAGGCTCGTCACCCATAAAATTTACATTGCATATATAAAAATCAATTTTCATTCAAATGCATACTTTTTCCAGCTTTACATGTATATTAATGCCATACAAATGTATACTTGTACAAATGCATCATTTCATTAAATACTTGCAACATCATTTAAACTTTATATTTCTAAATATGCATTTTTTTAGCATAACAATTAACCTGAGTTTGATCGGATAACCGCAAGTTAGCGGATCTTAAAGGATGTCTAACCCCTTTCCTTTAGGATAATAAATAACCCTTACCTAGAATCTCATTAGTTTCGTAGACCATACAATCGGAGTTATTTTGCAGCTTTTAGTTAACATTCAGGTGCCCTAATTCACCTTAGAATAATTAGGTGGCGACTCCTCAAAGCAAGCATTTTTAACCGATCCAGAGGGAATCGATGCCATCGCATCGCGAAGCCCGCGGGTCAAAAATGGGTGTGACAGCATGTCGACTCCGTTGGGGAACATTCAGGTTCTTAACCATAGCAAATTCAGGTTAATTATTATTGCGCTTTATTTTGCTTCTTATTTGTTCTACTGCTTCAAATTGTTTCCTTTTTTATATTTTGTATGTTTAACTGCTTTAATTGCTACTTTCTTTTACTTCTTTCCTTAAATTGACATTCTGTTCATATTTCTTCCACTTTGGAAAATTGACACTACCACACATTACACGTGAGGTGTGTTTTGCGCACCCGCAAATTCTTTGAAGTTACAAAATTTTAGGAGAGTTGGCGTATGCGCGGAGTGTCCGGATCA